>OY720681.1:29358323-30558323 GCA_963170755.1 Amphimallon solstitiale | reverse complement strand
ACTCGAGCATTTGAAAATCGTGATAATAACGGCAATCCACATGTATTTTCATATCAGTCTTTGGAAAGTCCGTATTTACTTAGTGTTCATTACACACGAGATGGAAAATCTGTTATTTAAGTTATCAATAAATAAGCGCTCATTTGTTGTTTTTTATGTTTGTCGGTTATAAGAAATATTATTGTGTTATTTTATGCTTGTTAAAACAGAAACATTTATTAATTTTTTACTTTCATAATAAAATATATTCACCAATAATATAACTTTTATTTTTTAGAGTTAATAATGATACGGCAATTTACCCACGACCTTCAGTATATTAACAAGTCCCATCACTTTATAATGAAATCTGTCACTTCTCTTTTAACTCACTGTATATATATTCAACAATTATCCATTACTGTTACTATATTGTTTAATTTAAATACAATATCTGCTTGAAATAATTAACTAATGTTATTATTATTGGTATTATTATTACTATTAGATATTCTCTTGTCTTCGCATCCAAGGGGCTGGGAAGAACACTTTTTGTTTCTTCACAAGCAGCCCTTTGGATTTGAAGACAAAAGAATATCTAATAGTAATAATAATATTAATTAATTATTTCAAGCGAATATTGTATTTAAATCAAACAAATATTTATTGATGCCAAACAAATAAGAAATAAACGAGAAATAAATATATATTTCGTTCGAATAAATTGTGGATTTGATTCAAACAATGCAACCGTTGAATCGCAACCACGATGATAACTAGAACCAAACAAATATTAGTTTGTTTTGAATACTAAATACTACGCACTAAGTAGATTGGATCAAATAAATATATATTTGAGTTGACTAAAAATAGAAACGCTGAACGGAATAAATCATGTATTTGTTTCAAAAATTGAATTTGTTTGGCTCATATCAAAACAATATTTGTTTAGATCAACTCCATATTTTTTTGATTCAAATGATTTTTTTTATCAGTGTAGAGTTCACACCGAACGGGATATTTCATTCTATCCTTTACAAGAGCGAATATGTGTGTATTTGTGTGTGTATTATATATCCTCACCCTTAATTACCGTTCCTAGTTTATGTAATTCCAGAATTGGATTGCGGTAAAATAGACTGTGCGGTTTCTACTTGTACTCCACCAGGACCTGTCGGCAGTACGTTCCTATTACGGAGAGGTGATATATGAACCTCTACACATCGGCTTATGCAATGACAATATTTTATTAAATCGAACTGTTTAACAGAATTACAAGTCCCTTCGGGTCGCGCCGGGATATTTTAGGGCGGGCAGGGTGGCGAGGGAATCGCGTATACCTCACGACCAGTCAACATTACTATTAGGAACGATCTGAGACGTCGACAGGATATACCGAATTCGACCTAAACGGCGATATGTCTTTGTTACTGTTACTACTAATTTAATATACAGTCGTGTGTTAGTGAATGGTATATACATATATATACGTTTTGTACATAGAAGTTTGTCGTGCTTGTCAGCTATACATATATACACATGTAAACGTAGGGATTTGTTGTATGTATTTCGTTTCTCTGCTGCGCTCGTTTCGGTCCCTATAAATAAAACGGTGCTGCTGTGCTGATTTAATAATAAATCTAAAGCCGATTTATTAAATCGACTGCCGGGAGTAATGGCTACAATTTAGATAATCGCTTTGCACGATTACGATCTTTTAGTCGGCTCTCTCGGGATGTTTGAGATGGGAATGTGTATGTAAATTTTCCCATGTAATTTATCCTTGATCTTGGTTAACTCTCAAACGAATTGGTTTTATAAGTATTTATATCGATGCTCGGCGGAATCTCCGAATGTTGAAAAAAAAAAGAAAGAAGTTGTTAATCGAAGTAACTTACACATAATTGTATATCTACCTAATTGTGAAGAACTACATTGCGGACGACCAATAAGGGTTTATGGAAGAACGAGGAACTTTTTCCAATATGGTCACTTTTACGCAATATACATTCGTGTTTACATTTCATATCTAAAAAATTTAACAGCATTAACCATCATTTGCTGATGAATAAGCTACAAATGTTTGGTTTCAGTAATCGGTTAATATCATTATTCTTGGCGTATCTCTCCAATAGGAGACTAACATTATATTACCCACAACGGTTAGAATTCACATCTTTTCCAAGCGACTTCAGGGGCAGATCAGGGATACAATCTAGGCCCACTGCTATTTCTGATACTACCGACTTGACTGAATGTATTGAATGCAGCAAGTGTTCTTTTGCTGACGACTTAAAGATTTTTGCAGCAGTGCAGAAGTTGATTGTTTATACTTACAGAATCAATTAAATATAATCACTCGGTGGTGACAATATCAGGCTTAGAAAACCTGATATTGTCAACTTACGTACCAAACGCCATGAGAGATTCTCAGCGGCATCTGTTACCCAAGTGCGATATTGCAAGGTAATGTTGCCCTCGGTAGTACAACTACAAATCAGGCAACTGTAGATATACGTGCATGCAATGAACACGCCATAGGTGGCGTACCTATTACAATACAATGTAACAGTAATTCTTGGAGAGTAAGCGCTCTCACACTATTAAATCACGCAAGTATACATATATGTACGAAAAAAAAAATTTCGTATATGAATAAGGGTAGATGTGCATTCATACATTTATTCATATACGAAAAAAATTTTTTTTCGTATATGTATACTTGCGTGATTTTATAGTGTGAGAGCGCTTACTCTCCAAGAATTACTGTTACATTGTATTGTAATAGGTACGCCACCTATGGCGTGTTCATTGAATGCACGTATATATACAGTTGCCTGATTAGTAGTTGTACTACGGAGGGCAACATTACCTTGCGATGTCGCACTTGGGTAACAGATGCCACTGAGAATCTCTCATGGCGTTTGGTACGTAAGTTGACAATATCAGGTTTTCTAAGCTTTCGAGGGATTGTGATCAAACACGTTCGTGTACTGATGAGACCAATGTAAGGTCGAAACAGCTGTCTGCACGTTGTTTGTTCGCAATGCCGGCATAGGGTAGATGTGCATTCATACATTTATTCATATACGAAAAAAATTTTTTTTTTCGTATATGTATACTTGCGTGATTTAATAGTGTGAGAGCGTTTACTCTCCAAGAATTACTGTTACATTTTATTGTAATAGGTGCGCCACCTATGGCGTGTTCATTGAATGCACGTATATCTACAGTTGCCTGATTAGTAGTTGTACTACGGAGGGCAACATTACCTTGCGATGTTGCACTTGGGTAACAGATGCCACTGAGAATCTCTCATGGCGTTTGGTACGTAAGTTGACAATAACAGGTTTTCTAAGCTTTCGAGGGATTGTGATCAAACACGTTCGTGTACTGATGAGACCAATGTAAGGTCGAAACAGCTGTCTGCACGTTGTTTGTTCGCAATGCCGGCATAGGTAGATGTGCATTCATACATTTATTCATATACGAAATTTTTTTTTTCGTATATGTGTACTTGCGTGTAAAACTGTAACTTTTTCACGAAAGTACACACTCTTATCAGATAGCTAGGCTATCTTTTTTGATGCGGCTCGAACATTCGCTGCACATAGGGATAATACCATTTCGTCGGCTATGAGGACTT
Organism: Amphimallon solstitiale; assembly: GCA_963170755.1. NCBI lineage: Eukaryota > Metazoa > Arthropoda > Insecta > Coleoptera > Scarabaeidae > Amphimallon > Amphimallon solstitiale. Next base: position 30,554,698 of record OY720681.1, on the reverse strand, counting down.
TGGGCTTTTTTATTAGAAATATTGCTTTCTTTCAAACAGGAAAAATAATTATATTACTTTTTCAAACATATGTTCAACCCAATTAGGAAGTGGCTCCTTGATTTGGAATCCGTTTTATACGGCGTATAGATTAGTGGTGGTTAGCGGGGCACAGAAGAAGACTTTAAAAGAATTGGCTCATATCATATACAGATTGTCGTAGTTAAAAGTTAATATGCATCTTCAAATACACACACATAAACATGTACCTATGTATGTATGTATACAACACCGGTGGTGTGGGGAGATAGTGGGGAGATCGAGAGCGCGCGCAGACATGGCATTCTTTCCGTAACTTTAGAGCGTGAACGTACATAAGTACATTGTATCTGAGCAGACTCGCAAATATTAAAATAAAATGCGCTTAACTGTCGAGGAAAAAATACAGATTGTGTTATGGTATGCCAAGGATAATTCGTACAAAGACGTGCAAAATTTATTTGTTGCGGCGTATGAAAATCGTCCACCTCCCTCTGTGCCAGCTATCCATAAGATTGTGAAACAATTTCGTACAGAAGGTTGTGTTAATTCACTGCATACTAAAAGACACGTTGTGCACTAAAGCCTCGGTACCCCGGTGTCCCGATATCACGCCCGATATGAACCTGTACTCCCCTACTATCGTACCCCTCCATTTCATGTTTGCATGCACTTGTGTGCGTGTTTGTGTTTCCCTATATCTACTTTTATTTCAGTCAAACGGTATTGTTTATTGTTAGAATGGTTACTCGTCCATAGTATGTTTGAACCTCCTCCAACGGCAGATTTTATAAAAAAATTCGGTACATTTACGCTAAAACATAAAGCTTACTAAACAAGAGAACAAGCAAATGTTTACCTCCTACAGGGCTGAAGATTATTTAATCTTCATGACCTTCTGGCAGTGCATGAACACCTTGTTGTTACCATAAATAGTTGAGAATAGTTTTGAACTATTTTCAATACTTGGGTGCATTAAAATAATGTCAAATTGAAGAAAGATTAAAACTAAACTTTAATAAAACACAAGATTTTAAAATTGTTTATAATGGTAAATAATTCCTACCGTGGGAATGACATGGGAATACAATTGGCACACTCTATCATAACGAATCATTTGACCGAATTGATAAATTCTCTGAGAGGCCTTTGTACAATCATGAACTACTTTTCGGAATTAAGTCTGTACAGGTTCTGGTGAAGTTTCTGACGAGGTGAAGTTCTTGCCGTTTATCCATATCTCATTTCTTTAGATACTGCTCACCTGTCCGACAGAACATACCAACCGTACAGTTGAAAAATGCATATTTCACAAGCCCCAAAATAATAGTGTACGTATATTATTTTCTATTGATGTATGGATGTAAATCCTTGTTGTTCACTTATAAATCTCTGATCTGACAGGAGCTAATTTGTTTTTAATTCTTTAAAAGATTACTCAAATGAGATATTTATTATGCTGATTACCGTCCCACTCTGATATTTGATTGTAACTAACTAAACGAAACTGAATATTAAAAAAAGAAGGGGCTAACTAACTAAACGAAACTGGATATTAAAAAAAAATTCCAGGTGAATTTTACCTAACAATGTATGTTTTTCATTCTTACAATATAAGTTTCTACAGGTTTATTGGATAATGAGATATTTTGGCGTTCAGTTACATGTAAATTCATAGATGTTGAAACGTACTTGCCTCCTAATAAGTAGCTTTTATTAAATATGTTTGTCTGTGTAAAATATAAAGCTGCAATTCATAACTGTATAGGTACTTACATGTTTCTATTCACTTATCCATGACATCTGTCTACATTTTGGAGTAAATAAATAGCATTATTAGTAAACTAGTATTATTATAGTATATTAAAGGACAAGTTTCATTTTGACGTTTCAAAGTACGAATTCAGAGTGCTTTAATGTCAAATGAAACGTGTCTTTTATGCTATTTTTTGCAATTAGTTTTAAAATTTCTCTTTTTGTAAAAGCAAAACGAGAAAAATTTGATAATCAAGGGAAATTTTGTGGCGGTTGTCACCTTGGTTTGGCACAAGATTTAAATTGACAAGTTAATTTAAAATTGACACATTTTTGATAATTTTCAACAGAATGTTTCTACTGCACACGGTATCACTATCACTTCGAAAGATAATTCAAACGTTAATATAAATGTTTATAATAGTTGTACTATTTCAAAGATTAATTAAAAATATCAAATCTTACAATGAATTTCAATATAAAAACCTCAAACTTGCTTACAAAATGTCATATTGACATCTCCATTTTTGTTGCAATGTGACCAACTTAAAATAAATCTGTTTAAATGTTCCATTTCTATTACGCAACTAGTGCTGTAATAGACCCTATTACAGCACTAGTGAAATAAATGGTATGATTACGGTACTAATTGCAAAATAGTATATTAAAGGACAAGTTTCATTTTGACGTTTCAAAGTACGAATTCAGAGTTTAAGAAACGAGTGGCGTAGCCACGAGTTTCTTAACTGAATGAGTGCTTTAATGTCAAATGAAACGTGTCTTTTATGCTATTTTTTGCAATTAGTTTTAAAATTTCTCTTTTTGTAAAAGCAAAACGAGAAAAATTTGATAATCAAGGGAAATTTTGTGGCGGTTGTCACCTTGGTTTGGCACAAGATTTAAATTGACAAGTTAATTTAAAATTGACACATTTTTGATAATTTTCAACAGAATGTTTCTACTGCACACGGTATCACTATCACTTCGAAAGATAATTCAAACGTTAATATAAATGTTTATAATAGTTGTACTATTTCAAAGATTAATTAAAAATATCAAATCTTACAATGAATTTCAATATAAAAACCTCAAACTTGCTTACAAAATGTCATATTGACATCTCCATTTCTGTTGCAATGTGACCAACTTAAAATAAATCTGTTTAAATGTTCCATTTCTATTACGCAACTAGTGCTGTAATAGACCCTATTACAGCACTAGTGAAATAAATGGTATGATTACGGTACTAATTGCAAAAAATATTTATATGATATTACACATACAGTCATTTACAAGCAGAGAGAACTTAATGATGACAAAAAATTAACTACAGCTATACGAGTTCAAAAAAAATGGTCTAACACTCCAAGAATAAACCATGTGCAGGTGTCGACGAGGCGTCTGCACTCTGACCTTTGATCCTGAATGTTCCCCCTTGCCACTGACGTCGAGTATTCACTCTATATGGTGGTTCTCAGTTACCTCCAGCATTGTTACTTGTAATACAGATCCTCACATACATATCATAAAAACATATTACTTAGGTATATAAGCACATGTGTTTGACTAACAGCTCTAACACACATTTAAGTCTGGCTGTTCATCTGAATTAATTAAAGCAGACGGTGATGTATAAAACACACGTTCTGTTTCTGTATTTTGTATCAAGAGTAATTATAAATATTGACGTAGTATGCGATGCAGCTTGTATATTTAGAATTATGGACAAGTACATATCTGAATCTACACACTTTTAACTTTATGGATATGCATATTATTGCATATGTGTATATAGCGAGTGCAGACGTAAAGACTGATAAACGTGTTAAAAAATCAACAAATAATTTATTTAAAAATGTTTCCGTACATGCCAATGAACATCTTTCTAACTACATTCATATATATATTGTCTGTGTTTCTTTCCTATTTAGACAGATACCGCGCGATCATCTAAATTCTAAATTAGAGCAGGCTGTGAAATTTAAATTAAGTTGGTATATAAGTACTAATTTACAATTTGAATTGTCAAAGTGACGTTTCAACATTGGTATGTGTTGACTAATGTTTAAGCTAAATTAAATTATTTAAATGACAGAACTTTGTAGTTTTAATTAATATAGTATAGTACTGACAAAATTATATCAAAAAGTGACAACAGCTCAGTAATAGTCACTTTTAAAGTATTAACGTCTTACATGTTTTTGATGTGAAATTTAATAAGAAATTCAAAAATGAAATAATATACAGGGTGTTCCATTTGAAAAAATTGACTTTTTTGCAAAAACTAACAAAAGCATATCAAAAAACGACAATAACTCTGTAATAGTCACTTTTAAAGTATTAACGTCTTATATGTTTCTGACATGAAATTTAAAAAAAATTCAAAAATGAACTGATATACAGGGTGTTCCATTTAAAAAAAGTGACTTTTATACAAAAACGTGTCATGTAATTTTAGTCCAGTTTCCTGCACATGCAGTTAGTAACTGTAAAAAAATAAAACATGCTTGTATTAGGACCTCTTATTGTAAACAATATTGCAAAAAAAATTTGTCCATCTAATACGTTGTTTTCTAGAAATATAATTTTATACAAACATTGAATTTTTCAGAAAAATGGAAATAAGTCAAAATCTTTACACTTTAGGCCTATACTATCTTATTACTTTTTGACTAAAAATTATACGGGGAATACAAAAATGCAATAATATATAGGGTGTTCTATTTAAAAAACTATAACTATGGTTAGCCACCAAGTTATGGAACATTCTGTATAATACAAGATATTTTTAAAATGTGCTCCTAATGAACAGCTATCACAAGGGAAAAACCGCTTTAAAATATCTTTACTCATAAAGGCATAATCGGCCTTACCCGGTTAGATGACTCAGCCTGTATATACAGGGTTTTCAAACTTAAGTCGGCACTATCGCTATCTTCGTTATTATTGGAGCTACGAAGTCGCTTAAATAGGCAAACTAGTAGTATTTTTTTCGCTCATTACGATGGTGAAAACGGATTAAAAATTGAACATCGCTTTCGCGAGTTATGTCAAAAAGTTAAATTTTTTCAAGTGAAATACCCAGTATATAATATTCTCAATCGATAGGAAATTGATTTCTGAACAAATGGTGTCCTATGACCTTTTATCCTAATGTCAAAAATGACAAAGCTATTGATGATTTTTCAAATTCGTCAAGGTGGCTGATATTTCATAAACAAAATTCGTTTGTTTCATAAATGTCATCAGAATTATGATGTCAAATTGAAGTTTTGCTGGTGAACACTTTACGTTTGTGTTTTTTGAGGAAACAATGCCTTTCACGCATTCAGAAAAATGTGATATGGTGGAATGTTATATCGTTTGTCAAAAAAATAGCCACCGAGCGCGTGAACGTTATAGTGCGTTGTTTCCTATGGGTAATTTACCAGATAGAAGGTACTTTTTGCTTTTGTATCGTAAATTTAGATCTAATGAAAATGTGTTCAAGAAAACTAGAACCAAGAAACAATTTATAATAAGTGAAGCAACGGAAATTAATGTGTTAGCTTACTTTGAAGCTCATCCTAATAATTCAATTAACGATTTCATGCAAGAAAGTGAACTATATTTGGGAACTATTCATAATATTCTCAAAAAGTATAATTTTGTGCCGTACAAGTATTGACCTACACAGACGTTGGTACCAGGAGATCAAGAAAGGCGCATCCAGTTTTGTCAGTGGTTCATTAATAAAATGAGAACCAATGATAATTTTTGGCGCTTAGTTCTTTGGAGTGACGAATCAACTTTCTCCAATAGGGGCATGTTCAACAGACAGAACAGTCACTACTGGAGTCGCGAAAATCCGATGCTATTCCGTCCTTGTAACCCCCAGAGACGTTTTAGTATTAATGTTTGGTGCGGTCTAATGGGCTCAACAATTGTAGGCCCTATATTTTATCAGGGCGCATTAACTGGTGAGCGGTATGCCGAAATGTTAACCGCCATACTTCGCGACTTCTTGGATGATCTGACTTTAATTGATAGACAGCAGAATTACTTCCAACAAGACGGAGCTCCTCCACATAACGTTCGCCAGGTAGATATACTATTACACGAATTTTTTAATGACAGATATTTATCAACCAACAGCTCTATCCGTATGCCTCCTCGATCACCAGACATTACGCCGATGGATTTTTTCTTTTGGGGATATGTGAAGAGTGTGGTGTACAACAGGCAGTATGATAATCTTGACGATCTTCAGCAGAGTATCGTTCATGCTATCAATAATATTGATGGTAGTATCATTGCCAGAGCCACTAGGAGCGTTTACAAGCGGGCTCGAAAATGCTTGGAGTACGAGGGAGGTGTTTTTGAGCATCTAGTTTAAGTTTTGCTGTATTTTTTAAATATTTATAGGATTTATTATTATTACTATTATGATTACCTAAAATAAACAATACTTCATTGATATTCCCCTTGCTTTTTATTTCATTGCTAATACAAAGTTACAGCTAAGACAGCCACGAAGTTGAAAAGTCATCAATAGCTTTGTCATTTTTGACATTAGCATAAAAGGTCATAGAACACATTTTGTTCAGAATTCAATTTCCTATCGATTGAGGATATTTTATACTGGGTGTTCCATTTGAAAAAATTTAACTTTTTGACATAAGTCGCGAACGCGATGTTGAATTTTTATTCCGTTTTCACCGTCGTAATGAGGGAAAAAAATCCTACTAATTTGCCTATTTAACCGACTTCGTAGCTCCAATAATAACGAAGATAGCAATAGTGCCGACTTAAGTTTGAAAACCCGGTATACGTATAAATTCAGTACTGTATCACTATAACAAAAACGTTGTGGATTTGTTGGTGTTTGATGTTTTTTTAAAAAAGTATAAGGTACACAGGTCTGTCTAACACATGAGAGACTTTGTAGTTGACGCACACACGTGTGAATACTATAATTCTTTGTCGATGTCATGTAATTATTGATAGAATTATGTATTTAGCAATAAGAAAAAAATTACAGATGTAAATGATAACTTAGGAGAATTTGTAGGCTGAATTATATGCATTTTTTATCTATGTTTTAGCTATGAAGTAATATAACAAAGTAATAAGTCTTTTATTTACAAAGTATTTCGGCCTACAACATAATGAGCAACCCCCGTATACAGATACCTATACAAAACATAAGTACATATGTAAAATTTCCGTACAGGATATATAATAAAAGAATATTTACGATCTGGTCATGTAGTTCAGCATAAACGGTCTATTTAAACCAGAAAAGTTATAGTCATCCGATGCGAGAATGCTTACGATACACCTGTCGTTAAGAAATACATTTAACTAAGACAAATAAACACTATAAAAAGTTTATTTTTAAGAGGGTGTATACAATGAGATCCGCCTCACATCTTCTTCGAACACAAGAAGAGAATTCCACCGCAACAGCCGGCCTATGTCCTTCTTCCTATGCCAAACAGCAGCCGACTCAGTCTGTGGCCTGGCACACATGCACAAATCTATGTAGATCTACGTACGTGCACATCAGATGAGAAAAAGGTTAGAGGTATTTATTTGTTAACCAAAACAAGAGTTCCACATTTAGCAATCCGCGCCGCGTCTACGCTGCGAACAAACGTGAAGGGTGGTAGATGGAAGAACCGGTGCGGTTATTTCAGTAAAACGTTAACCAGTTCAAATAAACAACTCTTCCGGACATCACCTTCGTCCTTTTAACTGCATCTTGTTCTTCTTCTTCTTCCTCCGTACGTTTCTCGTAAAGTAAAGGAGGAGGTTGTGGATTGCCATAGCGGAAATTACTTAATGCCTTGTTACTAAACAAATAATTCTTCTCCTGAGACCCAACGAAAACGTACAGAAATCGACGAAATACATACACTTCCATAAACATGCAGTATTTTCATGTTACAGGCAGTAAAATTTTCGTTAATGTTGTTCTCTAATGATGTATATATGCGTGTGCTTTGAAAGAATACAACTTTGATTAAGCATTTATTGCATAAACAAAATTCTAAAGTGCTATTGCGTTAAACAGGAGAAATTTTATGCTATAAACTGAAGTAAAAAAATACTGTGTCAACAAATAACTTTTTTAGGATGGTATGCCAACAATTTTTTGTATACTTAGCTAGTCTCAGATCAAAATCTCATACGACCAGTACTGGCACAGTATAGAGCAATCGATTGCTGCTGATGGTAAATATTTGCGGTTATTTATAACCTCGAGGAAGAGGTGTATAGTAGATTTCCGGGTAAGGTTTTTAATGATGATCAGGGCTTTATCGCTAAATCTTTGGATGAAACTGTAATTTGCAACAACATGCCTCTCGTGAGTATATCACAAGTAATAATAATAATAATAATAATAATAATTCATTTTATTTCTTAGTACTTCAGACATTGTATGTCACAGTACAGCAAAAGTAAAAGAAACACGTCACATACAATACAATATAAAGTTATTTAAAATAATTTATAAAATCTTGAACACTGTAACAACAAATTTGAAGGAGAGATTCTGTCAATTTTTTTTAAAAACTCGTAATGCGGGACATGTTCTTATTGCATTTGGCAAAGCATTAAACAATTTATAGCCCACAAAAACCAGGGTCCTCTAAAAGGCAGTCGTTCTATGTACAGGAGGCAAAACATAGTGGCGAGTCTCATAGCTATGCGACAGACTAAAATCAAAGCTGCTGCGATTTCTGTATACATAACACAGAACCTCAAAAATATATACATCATAAAATGTAAAAATCCCGTTGGCCCTGAACACATTCCTACACGAGTCGCCGTGTCGGAGATTAAAAATAGTCCTGCAGCCCTCTTTTGTAAAATAAAAATGCGAGAAACGTCACTACTCATGCCCCAATGCACTATTCCGTAACGCATCCTGGAATAGAAGTCAGAGTAATAAAAACATTTCAGTGTAGACAAATCGCAAGACTTGCCCAACTGAAAGAGAGCGTAGCACGATCTGGCGAGTTTAGAACATAACTGGTCTTGTGTTCCGACCACTTTAAACCCTCATCGACAATGACACCGAGCAACCTACAACTGCTAACGAAATCAACTTCTGAGTCAGCCATGACAAACCTTGAGATGTCAAATTTTTTTTTCTTATTAAAAAGCATACACTGAGTTTTTTCGATATTCACGACGATCCTATTAAACTTAACCCACTTACTTACTTTAGACATGGCCACACCAGCAGCACTAATAACATCGTCAACATTGTTCGATGAAACAACTAAACTTATGTCATCGGCATATAACATCACCTTAGCAATACCAGTTAGACAGTTAGGAAAGTCATTGATAAAAATTAAAAATAGCGTTGGCCCGAGGACAGAGCCCTGTGGAACACCCAACGTACATCAGCGCTACCAGAGAAATTCCCGTCGATGCTCACTCTTTCTGTATACATAACACAGAACCTCAAAAATATATACATCATAAAATGTAAAAATCCCGTTGGCCCTGAACACATTCCCACACGAGTCGCCCTGTCGGAGATTAAAAATAGTCCTGCAGCCCTCTTTTGTAAAATAAAAATGCGAGAAACGTCACTACTCATGCCCCAATGCACTATTCCGTAACGCATCCTGGAATAGAAGTCAGAGTAATAAAAACATTTCAGTGTAGACAAATCGCAAGACTTGCCCAACTGAAAGAGAGCGTAGCACGATCTGGCGAGTTTAGAACATAACTGGTCTATGTGTTCCGACCACTTTAAACCCTCATCGACAATGACACCGAGCAACCTACAACTGCTAACGAAATCAACTTCTGAGTCAGCCATGACAAACCTTGAGATGTCAAATTTTTTTTTCTTATTAAAAAGCATACACTGAGTTTTTTCGATATTCACGACGATCCTATTAAACTTAACCCACTTACTTACTTTAGACATGGCCACACCAGCAGCACTAATAACATCGTCAACATTGTTCAATGAAACAACTAAACTTATGTCATCGGCATATAACATCACCTTAGCAATACCAGTTAGGAAAGTCATTGATAAAAATTAAAAATAGCGTTGGCCCGAGGACAGAGCCCTGTGGAACATCAGCGCTACCAGAGAAATTCCCGTCGATGCTCACTCTCTGTCTCCTTCCCGACAAATATGACTCGAACCACTTCAAACAGACACCATTTACACCATATCTACTAAGCTTATGCAATAATATTAAATGGTCAACTGAATCAAACGCTTTAGACAAGTCTATTAGCATACTTAGACATGGAAGTGTAAATACTGCTTAAAAAATTAAACATAGCAGTATCGGTTGATTTACCCGGGAAAAAACCATGCTGATTTTCGGACATGAGTTTAAAATGAAAAAAATAATTCATTAGTCGTTTATTTACAACAAATTATTTATTTATTATGGGACGATAATTGTTCATATTATTAGGACCACCCTTCTTGAACATCGGGTATACCGTAGCATGTTTTAATTTTGACGGAAATATACCATTCTCAAAAGATATTTATTAGGTAGGTAACCCAGTACACCCGTTATAAAAGGAAACGACTTCTTCAAAAGAAGCGATGGTACAGAGTCATCACCAGAAGCCGGACTAGAACTTAGCTTATAAATCGCTTCAATAATATCTCCCTCGTTCACAGGAAACATATAAAATGATTGCGAACCTGGTGTCACAAAACTATCAATCTCCTCGAAAGAGACATTATCATCCCTATAATTGAGAGATATGAGTTTTTCAGATGACGACACAAAATTATATCTGAGGAAGACGGTCTGTGTGCACCTCAACATTTTCAAATAAGTGGAAGATAGCTCGTATCTGCCCAGTATTAAAAAGCGACGATCTTTCAAATTTGACTAACATAGCCGATAACTACCCTATGCAACAAATTTGCAAGTTTTTGAGTCATACTTTTTACGTATATTCATGCTGCCATAAAACCTAATGTCTGAAGTATGAAACATGGGTCTGTGGAAAGGCTGTCTACAATGACGATTTTGGTGGTTTTACACAATTTACATACGAGTTTCTTGATGTGGGAGGATAGGTGGATGCAAAATACACAGTTTTTTTGAAGGCGTTCGATCGAAGAGATCAATACATACTTCATTTACTACAATCTTATTTCGTTTAGAGAAAATGATACGTTTCTTATAATGGATATAAATCACAATCATTGGTTGCTAACTCAGGGGTACCACAGGTGCCAAACTTAGGCCCACGGTAACTTTTTGTTTTTATAAATGATCTGTTAGACTATCTGGTGTTGTGAGACCTAAATGTTTGCGGATGTCTAGGCAAGTGGTGTGACGTGATCAGATTTAAACTAAATATATCAAAATGTAAGAACACGAAAAAATAAATCCATATGATATACGAATATCAGATTGAGAGGTATACCTTGGTCCTAGTGTCAAGGATTTAGGGGTGATCTTTGATAGTAGACACTCATTTTGCAATCACGTACAATGTTTTGTTTCATCATACTTCTCACTCAAAGCAGCTCCCTGGTACTACAACTCTGAAGGTTCTTTAGAATACACTACATTGATTTGGAATCCTTATTATGCAATTTGTAATGAAATGATTGAGAAGGTTCAAAGAATGCTTTTTTAAAAATATTTGGTTTAGAACGTTTTATGTTATCCCATTATAAGTTTTCCATATGACAGCCGTCCTACCATTTTTGGTTTCCAGTCTCTTTACGGCGAAAAATATTGCCATGACTACATTGTGCATTGCAAGCGGTAACTTTGATTGCTCTTATGTCTTGGGCAAATTAAATTTTGTGGTTACCAAAGTATTTTTGCGTATTGCGAACAGTTTTTATACTGATACTTAAATCGCTAAATATGTTCATGTATACATCATACCGTGATATCAAAAAGTTTTTGGCACGAAGTTGGCATTGAAATAGAAAACATATGTTTGAACTTAGGCCATATTTTATATAGATGACAGTCAAAGTGACTGTCAAAATAATTTTCAAAACCGTTAAGTTATAATACATGGGTTAAGTTCAGATATATGTTTTCTATTTCAAGTAATATTTGTGACAAGGAAGAAGAATACAAGTATACATTCTTCTTCCTTTCGCCCTTTAAAACATAAATTAGCTGCTTATGAATCAATGATACATAGACTAGTGAATACGGCACTTAATAAAACTAACTTTAATACTGAATTAGATAGAATATACACTATTGCTACAAATAATGGCTATACTAAATATATGATCAATAATATCCTTCGAAACAAACAAATAGCACATACCCGTTCTTCAATTTACCCTAAAATTTCTAGTAAAAATTCAGTACATTATTCTACCCTTACGTATATTGCGGTAAACCTTGAGACAAAATTAGCAAATTAATTAAAAAAGCCACTAATGGTAAAATACCTTACAAAACTAATAATACCTTAGAATGTTATTTAAAAACAATAAGGACAAAACAGACAAAAAATCAAACTCGGGGGTATATAAGTTAACTTGTGATAATAGAAGTTACCTGGATAAAAAAGCTGATTCTACATTTGCGAACCATTGTTTAGAATATAAACATACTTTTAATAATAATTTTAAAATACGTCATATCCAAAATAAAAGTAAAAACCTTTATCTCCTAGAATCATTGGAAATTTCTAGAATTACAAAATTAGGGTTAGCAAAACATCAAACCAACCTATGTCACTCCCCACTTTTGTTCTTAAATTTGTAATGTTTGTCTAGTATATAAATTCTCGCACTAATGTGAATTCGTCATTATTCATCCACCTGATGAAGTCTCTGTGCGGCGAAACAACGTTGTAGTAATTTACTAAATTTAAATTTTGAAACTTGAAACTGAAACTGTCGAGAAAAATTACTATTTTTCTACATGCAACATGTAAACGTTTACTGTCGCGAAAGTTGAACTGGCGCGATTGAATCCATGCACGTGTAAATGCGCCTTTACTCACAAAACTTTGATCGCTAGTGTTATCACACACGTTGTACATTGAAGACATGGCCATAATGATTGTATCGGATTTACCTCTGAAAATGGTGTAGTATGGAGAGAGTCTCACTAAGTGCCTGGTAGTGAAGTTGTACCAAGTAACATACCTGAAAAAGAAACACAAAAATTAGTAAAGTGGATATCGCAAATTATCGAAATCAAGAAGTAATATCTCTCTCATGTGCCCTCCATAAAACGACAAAGATTTTCTTTCGAATACACAATTAATGAGCGAATGATTACTTTTTTTTTGCTTGTTTTTCTAACAACGGTTTACGCACGATTTAGTTGTTCATATGAGTATATTAGATGCAAAACTGTGTATTTGCTCTTTTAAAAAAAACGCTCATATATTCATTTTTTTATAAAACTTCTGACATGTAGAATGAAATCAAAGTTAATGTAATTGTCGTCTAACGTGAAGCAGATATATTGTTAAAATGCACCCGGTTTAAAAGATAATTGGTAGTTAGTGCTTCAAAAAGGCAGTTTTACAACTGTCTTCTGCAAATACTAAGTTTTGCAACTAAAACGAGTTGAAACAGGTAAAATATACATAAAAATATAGAATGCCTATTATTAGTTAATTTTAGTTAATTAATTTTTTTCAAGGAAAAGAAAGTACCTATGTATATACATTATTTATGAAAATATTTTCAAATAATTAAATGAAGTGATGGAAATCTCTTGGTCAAACATGTCAAAATATAAAAAACACACACAAAAATGTAAATACAAAAAAAAATGAGGTGTGGCCACCACACGACATTCTTATACGTATGAAAGTTTCAAATTATATAATTTCAAGAATATTTTTATATAAAAATTATTCAAAATCCTATTATAAATACTTCTATTCTCTTAATAAATCTCTATGGAATGCATACTTTGCAAGATATTATCAAAAAAGTGCTACTCGCTAAGAGTAAAAGTGCTACTTCCGGTCCGAATTTTGAAATTTCATACAAAAAATATTGTAAATCCAGTTCTAGATACTTTTGTACTCTTAATAAATATATATAGAATGCATAACTTACGACATATTTGCAAAAAATCGCTATTCGATAAGAGTAAAAGTGGTACTTCCGGTCTGAATTTTGAATTTTTTTTTATACAAAAGATATGGAAAATTATATTCTAAATACTTTTATACTCGTAACGTACTTGCCTAAAAAGCATGACTTGCGAGATATTCGCAAAAAACTGATTTTCGATAAGAGTAAAAGACCTACTTCCGGTTGGAATTTCGAAAAACTTTTTGAAGACACTTTGTCTCAAACTTAATTTTAAGTACATATGAATTCTTTATAAATTTGTTTAAACTTAGTAGTTCACGAAATATTGGCAAAATTCGATTTTTTCACTGAAGTAAACTGCTACTTCCGGTCTACCGATTTTACTGAAAAACTAATCGGATCTCAAGAGAGAGATTATACACGTAAATACAAAATGTGGAATTGATAGCTATAGCGGTTTGACCGCTATCGTGGTCACAGATAGACAGACAGACAGACACAGACATTTTTTAAAAACCACTTTTTCGGTATCAGGGGACTTCAAAACGTGGACATCTGCAAAAATCTCGAGGTCGAGAATTTTCATTACTAAATTAAATTTTCATAACTACGTATAAGAAAGTAAAAATAGAAAATTACGTATATGGTCATGACTTATGTGGAAAGACGGTTTTTATAATGCTAGGGTTTATTAACGGTGAATTTATGAGTTCGGTTTGGTCATTAAGAACATTGCCTGGTTGTAAAAGTAAACTTTCTTTTATAAAATAACCTTCTAGAACACCCGTTTTTTTTTACTTTTATTTAAACTAAACAGTACTTCTAAATTGTGTATTTAAAAATGATGTCCCGTGTTTAAAACATGGTTAGCTTAGTTTAAGATTGCTGTTTTATTATACGTTTATTGACTTTTTAAAGTGTTATTATTATAGAAGGCTATTTTAAAACCGAGCTTCTTTAAAACATTACTAATTTTCATATTCATACTGGCAAAATATGAATTTTAACCCATTGTTTTAATTTCAAGTCCTGAGACGGGGAAATGCTAATTTTAATGTAATTGATTTATTCATTCTATTAACTAGTTTGTCTATTAGAGACGAGTTATAACCATTATTTTGTGCAACTATTTTAATAGTTTTTAATTCTTTAGTAAAGTTAAACGTGTTCATCGGTACTGTCAATAGTAATAATAATAATAATAATAATAATATTTATTAGCAATTGCTATTAAAATATACAAATATATTACTTAGAAACTAAAACTTTTTCTTTATTATTATAGTCTATAAATGATTGAATTAAAAGCAGCATGTTGTACGTTAGTGGGATGATTAGAAGTATTTGGTATCAACGTATCGCAAAAGGTGGGTTTTCTAAAAGCGCTGTAATCTAACTTGTTGCTAATAATCTGGATTTGTAAGTCAAGAAAATTTAAAGATCGATCAGATGCTTCTTTCTCTATAGTGAACTGTATGTTATTATTAATTTTATGAAGTTGTACTAAAAAGTTATCTAGCTGTCTATTCGAACCTGACCACAAACAGAAAATATCCACATACCTAAACCACTGATACCGGTGACGCATTTGTCCTGTATTTATTAAACAAGTTTACTTCGAAATGGTCTATGAAAATGTCTGCTAGTAATGGTGACAAGGGGGAGCCCATCGGAAGGCCATTGGTTTGTTTATAAAAGTTGTCTCCAAACTGGAAATAATTTTGATCCAAACATAAATTCAGCATTTCCTCTATTTCTTAAAATTTATCCGGGCAATGATTCTTAATTCTAGAATTTAGAATATTTTTGACTTCAGGCATGGGAATGGAAGTAAGTAAACTTTTTACATCAAATGAAACAAGTTTAGTAACGTGCTTTACACTAGTATTTTGAAGTTTATCTTTAAATTTAGTCTATTTTTAACGGTATATTTAGGTTTAAATTCAATTAGTTCGGGTAAAATTTCATTAATCTGATGATGCCGCAAGGCGAAATGTACATTGAGTGTTTAATTATATATATTTGTGAAACAATACCAAGTGTTTTATTTATTATTACTTGAAAATATTTAGAATTAAATCCTA
Source organism: Amphimallon solstitiale (assembly GCA_963170755.1). NCBI lineage: Eukaryota > Metazoa > Arthropoda > Insecta > Coleoptera > Scarabaeidae > Amphimallon > Amphimallon solstitiale. The sequence goes on along the minus strand of OY720681.1, from coordinate 30,538,810 downwards.
AAAAATACTTCGGGTGGTTTGTCATCGAAATACTCAGAATCGAAAATTGACTATTCTCAACAATTGTGCAGAGTTGCAATAGCTATAAATCACATACTCTAACAGGATGTAAGAAAGAGTGCCCAACAGCTGGAAAAGTTTTTTCCAACGCCTTGATATGGTCATGTGTCTCACAGCCGAGATAGTAAAATAATATGAACATAATTATCGAGTTCTTATTCTGTCCACCACATCCATCAGCAATAAATGTATGTATCTGGCAACTTGGGTAAAGCCAAAGTAATTTGGCAATCAAATGAAAATGTCTGCACATTACCTGAATGGGATTTAAGTCATAAAACGCTTTAGCCCTCAAATCATGGGCTCGACGTTCAGCAATTATTTTCACTCTATCTTTTCCATATTTCGTATTTCTTAATGTGTCTTTTGTACGCAAACATGTTGAACACATATCAGTTAACAGATAAATTATAATTATGGTTTAGCTAGGTGCAAAAAAAAAGATAATTTTATGTTGGCATGTGGATTTCTCTCAAGATGTAATCCAAATAATTCTTTAACGATCAAGTAAGAAATATTCTAGAGGTACGCCTGCGATTTTAATGACTCTTTGTGCATGTTGAATTCTCAATTAACTGTCGCCTTCTCTTCTTTCTTTTAGCATGTCGCCTGCACGTACAAAGTTTGCCACAATTCTTTCGATTTTATCTGCACTCATGTGGGCCATATTCTTTTGAGTTCACCATGCACTGTATAGAACTGTTGAACATAAGAGAAATTTTGTGAGACTTCTTTTTTTGCGCGCTTTGGTTGGTTCTTTCACAGAATTTAAGAAGAGAGATATCTTGTTTATTAGCTTTCAAGTAACATTTACTCGAAATTAGAAAACGGCTTAAGTCAAAGTCTATATTGTGCACTCTTTTTCAACTTTGACGGTGATGGGACTTCGGTCTTCCTTTACCAACTCGGCAAGATGAAACGCGGACATCTAAGTCCATGTGCCAAAAATTATTATTAACTCTTAAATTTATAATGAATAATGTTAAAATAGTTCTCTGGTGTTTACTTAACTAGTTCAATATTGTAAATGTCAACCGCAGGGATATGTAACACATGTTTGATCACGTTCTTCACAGGTATGAGTCAGGATTAGTTATTGGCAAAAATAGATATAAGCATCTGAAGCAAGCGAACAAATTTAGGGATGAGCTTAGCAGTGATTTTTAATAGCTGTGATCAGAGTAACAGTGATTTTAAAATATCAGTGAAAATTAAAGGTGATTGTGATCACGACTTACATCCATATATAGATACAGGCAATATGCATGCATATTAAAAATATAGTAATAATTCCTATATGCATATGAAATTAAAAACCACCTTCAACTCTACTTTAAGGACTGTTCTCTCTTAGGCTGCACGCACACCAATTATACAAAATATATCTAAAACTATACATTAATTTTGCCTTTATAATTAATATTAATTAAATTTATTAACACCATATTAATTAAGAATTTGCCAGAAATGTGTTTAAAATGTTTGTCAAACATTTTGATTGGTATGCATCTCCTTCAAACATTCCCCTATATTTTAATGGACGCCGCCGTACTTCAAACATTTTGTTTGACAATTAAATTGTTTTGTATAATTGGTGTGCACCCGCCTTGTAAATTTTAAATGACAAGATGACAATGTCTTACCCGAGAAATTATTTGGATGGGTTTCAGATATAAGCAATATGTGTGCATGTTAAAAAAATACTAAAAATTCCTATACGCATATCAAAATTAAACAACCTGTCATAAGTCAAAATAAAAAATTATAAAATTTAGATTTAAGTTATTGCTAAATTCAATACACGAAATACAAAAGTATAAGCAAAGTATAAATAATATACTTATGTAAATTGTTGTATAAGGTGCTTCATACCAACTGTAGTACTTGCATATTTCTGAAATGCTTTATTCAATAGATAGTCTTAATGTTTTGCCATCGACATATTAAATTAAATAGTAATAATCAATGTCTTAACATTTTGTGACAACCGAATGTCGGTAATAATATACAACTCAGGTTAGTTAATTCAAATTGCACCAAATTAATCGCTAACTGACACAGCGATATTTTAAACTTGAATGATATTTGATATTATACGTAGTAGGTAACTGCTACGGAAATGCTTACAATCAACTGCCGAATTATTATCCATGGTGCTAGTTAGTTCTACCTAATTATTGTAGGCACCTGCACAATATATAAAAAAACAAAGCTAATTTTTGTTATAAAATTTTCCAAGAGATTATGACAGATGTATAATAGGAACTTAGTAACTAATAAGTATGAATTTATATAGAAACACTGACAGGAAATGCACTTTATATTGTTTTAAAACCAATATATTGAGTTTGGCTTAGATTATTTCAATAAAACCAACTACAATAAGATATTCAATTTATTTAATTCTGAAAATAGTAAAATAGCTTGAGTAAAAATTTTATTTAATATTCTGTATTGGAAGATATTTAAATTATGCGTATACAATTAAGAACTGGTTAAATAATAATTTTTTACAAAGACTAAAATATTATAAAATATATTGAAAGCATGAGCAAATAATATAATATTTATTTTGACATATTTTACTCAATATTTAATATTTAACTATTTCTTAGTTTATTTCATAATAACAACCTTCCTATAAATGCCAGACAATATTTTAAGAGCAGCCGATATATTAAAATGTTAATATCATGTAGATATTTTAAGCGCGACTAATATCTTAATTGTGATCACCGTTAATATGAGTCACGCTTTAAAATATCTACGTGATAGACTAACATCGATCACCGTTAATAGCAGTAACGCTTAAAAATATCTGCGTGATTTAAAATCAAGTAGATATTTTTCACCGCCACTGATATTAACGGTGATCACTGTTAAGATATATCCCACGAGGCAAAATCACTATATGCTCACTTGTTCCATATTAGCAAATACGTATTTTCACCCTTCTCTAAAATTGTGATTTTGCCAAGTGGGTATTATAGTATATTACATACCAAGGTTGAGAAGATGACTATTATTGCCCGAGTGGCGAGATTAAATTCCGAGGCGCAAAGCGCCGAGGAATTTAAGCCACAAGGGCAATAATAGTCTTCTCAACCGCAGTATGTATACTATTTTTTGTACCAGTAGTCTAATTGGATCTTCAAACCTTAATAATTATGAATAAATTTACTCATACATGTAAGAATTCCCTTGTAATAAAACTTCATATAAACAAATAAGTAGGCTATATTTTGCTGTTGACAAATAAGTTTTGACATAAATGCTGAAAGTAAAAGTCAAGTAGGTATTTATTAGATTATTTTTCATTCCATTTATAATATCTGAAGAGTTTAGATTACACCACCTGCAATGCGCGAGATTGCTTCCGCATATATCTAAACACTTATACATAAAAACATATAGAGAATTTAAAAAATCGTGTAATTCCAAAAATACAGTAATAACTTCTCAAAACGTACTTCCATTAAACACACAACATTAAAAAGCCTCGACTTTATGGACCCATTATTCAATATTGAAAGCTACACTTGGCTTAACAGAGAATATTAACATATCAAAATATTTTAAATTAGTTGCCTTTTTAAAAAGATAAAATGAAAATTATAAGCCCAAAAAGTCATTAGTATTTACTAGAGGAAATTATAAAATTCCTTACTGAGGCATCCGATACATGTTACATTGCAACTAAGGTTTATATATTAATACTTCAAAATTATTGACAATTTATAACCCTGTAGACTGCTCTTGTAATTGGTGTTGCTGGTGCATGCCGAAGTGATGAGCTGTGTAATTTATTAATTTCTGATGTCATCATGAAAGCCGATTTAATTATTATTCACATCTGCAATAGCAAACATGGTTCGTCTCTAAAGTTTGTAATAATGGAGCCACTTTGGATCAAAATAATTAAAAACTATTTAAAAATTAGACCAATTCCAGATATAGCAAAATTCTTTATTAGTGTATGTAATGGTAAATGTACTAGATAAGACATTGGACATAACACAATAGGACAGATGCCAAAAGAAATTGCCCTTCGTAGAACCTAGGCTACACTTTTAGCTGTCAATGGTGGTAATATCCTTCAGTTAAAACAACATGGTACGTGGTGGTTGGAAATCTAGTGTAGCTGAAAGTTATATCGAAGATTCCCTAGAAATAAAAAAAAATATAGCATATATGTTACAAGGTCTACCTACATCTACTTACACACGATATGAACCGAATTCCATCAACATCAGCAGTACAATCAGGCTCTATTTCAACTGAAGATATCGTAAATACTTATGGAATTAACACAATTAACAATACTGTCATTAATGTGCCTACAGCTCTGAATCAGAATTGAACCATCAATAAATTTGACATGCCATAATTGCAATATCAATTTTTATAAATAAATTAAAATTCTTTACATCTGTATGTAATAGTTACGTGTTATATTGTTTCCATATTATGTTGTTACATAACCTTAAAATACAGTTTTATGTAAAGAAAGTAAAATATCTTTACATCTATAATAGTTACTTGTTAGGATATTTTTTCCAATTATACTTCTGTCATACATATTTTGCTATTGTTAAAATACTGTTAGTTATTTTACCTTAGAGGTCGAGCATTTATAAGTTTTAGAGTATGATTTGTGGTATAAATCTAAATAAAAATAAACTGCAATGAATTTGACGGTTGACAACTTGACATACATACATGCTACTGCGATTGCATGGTGGCGGCATTCCCTTTATTTGTTTTCATTATTTCCCTAGGTCAATAATAGCCTCATTATTTACCTCTTATTAGTTCCAGGTCGTGAAATGTCATTTCGTGGCGCTGTGTTATGTGTTAAAATGCTATGATTTTTTACTACTGGTACAAAAAATATTTTAAAGCGTGATTGTTATTGACGGTGATCGCAGTTATAATTCACTGCTACCGAAGTGTGCCGAGTCGTTACGATCCGACTGCCGAATATTAGTCTGTACGTACCCGCTCTCGCCATTGAATTGTACAGTCGATATCCAAACGTGACTTCAATCACTGATACTTCTACAGCGATACCCACTTGGCAAAATCACTATATGCTCACTTGTTCTACATTAGCAAATATGTATTTTCATCCTTGTCTAAAATTGTGATTTTGCCAAGTGGGTATTAGTTGTGATCACTGCTACTGTAGAATAACAGTGATCAATAACTGCTACTGGATAGGTATATCGCTCATCTCTAGAACAAATACTGACTGCTACATTAGAGTAGACTTCATAACTAATTTGTACATTAAATAACGACTACCGCGACAAACTTACTTTACTGTTGTGAGGGTAATACACTGTTTATTTGAATCAATTTAAAACCAAGAACATTTCTGAAAAGACATAGATTTGCAGTGATATACTCATATAATATTGAACGGTGAAAATGAATTTAGTAAATATGAAAATGAGCTCGTTAAATTATTATTTATTTTTGTAATTTGATACTACTTCCTGAAGCATCTGCTTATGACTTAAGCCGTCTGTTTCGGTACATGAACTATAACTGTGAAAAATCCATTGGGAATTCTTTAAATATTTAAGCTAGTGATAAAATATGTTTTTTAACAATAAATATGCTTGGAAATTAAGGATTTATAAAAAAGAATATCGAAGAAAAGTCTCAGCAGTCCAAGGTATATATAGTACAATTTTTGAGCTTCCTTTTCAACCTAGAAATTTCGATTTTATTTAGGAACTAATATTTAAAAATGGAGCAGACCTGTCATTTTATGCATTTTTAAGCAAAGTTATTCACTTTCCAATTTTAATTACACTCCTGCACAATATAAAAATAAAACATTATCTAGAGAATACGTGGTCTAAGGTTGGCCGTGCTCCTGATATACAGGGTGTTACAAAATAAGTGTAAAACATTTCAGGGGGTGATTCCTTAGCGAAAAAGAGATAGGGTCTTTCATATAAAAAAACTTCAATGGAGCATCCCTTGTTAAGACACAGCCCCACAAAGGGGGTACGTAAAATTTGTTTTACAATTTTTCTCACAAACACTAAAAATGTAATTTATTTCCAATGTAACTTTTTGTCTGATTATTTGTTTACCATTTAAAGATCTATTTCCAATACCTTGTTTCATTCGAAACCAAAAATGTCTTGAATTTTTTGCCCAAAAGTAATCAGTTCGCAGCAAAAAATTATTTTACGAACAACTACAGAGATACATCGTCATAAAACGAAAATGTAAAACTAATTTATTTAGTAGGCCGCTAGTAGTGGTATCACGCTGTCGGTTTATAAATTTTTGAAATTGAATTAATACTTAATTGTGTGTCGTTGTTTTGTTCGTAATTTGTTAGTTTAATAATTCACGTGTTATTAAAATGGCATACACAAATGAGGAAATGGCTGATATGCATTACGTTTACGGTCTGTCGCAGGGGAATGGGTTAGAAGCTTCTAGAAGATATGCTGAAATGTATTCTCAACGGCAGCTTCCTTCGCATAGAATATTTGCCCGACTTCATCAACGATTACGAGAATATGGTTCATTCGACAAAAGAACGCAGGATTGTGGTCGCCATCGAGAAGTTAGAAGAACACATCTTGAAGAAGCAGTACTTAATTTGGTTGAAGAACAACCTACTAGCAGTACTAGAAAGATTGCTTTCGAGTTAAATTTTGATCATATGACGGTATTTCGAATTTTAAAGGAACAACTCTTATACCCTTACCATCTGCAACGAGTACAGGCACTGTTACAGCGAGATTTTCCGAACCGTCTTGAATTTTCCAATTGGATGCTGGAAATGATTAGAAGAAATCCTGGCTTTCTGAAGACGATCGAATTCACAGACGAATGTACTTTTTCTCGGGACAAGATAATTAATTTTCATAATAACCACATATGGGCTGATGAAAACCCTCACGCTATTGTACAAGCTAACCATCAAGAACACTTTTCTCTTAACGTGTGGCTCGGAGTTATTGGGGTTTATTTAATTGGCCCTCATTTTCTACCTCCTCGATTAAATGGTGAGGCATACACTCAATTTTTAAAAGAAGTGCATCCAGTACTGCTGGAGGAAGTTCCTTTGGGCGCCAGAAGGGATATGTTTTTTATGCATGATGGGGCTCCCGCCCATTTTGGTCAAGCAGCACGTCAGCATTTAACCCAAACATATCCAAATCATTGGATAGGTTGAGGAGGACCACAGAATTGGCCCGCTCGATCCCCGGATCTCAATCCTCTCGATTTCTCTACTTGGGGCGATTTACAGACTTTGGTTTATCCTACTCCTGTTCGCGATGTAGAGGACTTAAGAAACCGCATCATCGGTGCGTGCAGGGTAATTAGAGAGAATCCAGGAATATTTGAGCGAATACGTGGCTCAATGCGCCGACGTCTAGACGCATGTGTAATGACTGAAGGTGGACATATTGAACATTTACTATGATTTCTACATGTTTTATGTTTTGTTATTAATAAATTAGTTTTGTTTATTCATCTTTAATCATATGTATTTTGATGCAGGTAGTAACTACAAAATAACAATACTAATCCAGTTCGCATTTATGACGATGTATCTCTGTAGTTGTTCGTAAAATAATTTTTTGCTGCGAACTGATTACTTTTGGGCAAAAAATTCAAGAGACATTTTTTGTTTCGAATGAAACAAGGTATTAGAAATAGATTTTTAAATGGTAAACAAATAATCAGACAAAAAGTTACATTGGAAATAAATTACATTTTTAGTGTTTGTGAGAAAAATTGTAAAACAAATTTTATGTACCCCATTTATGGGGCTGTATCTTAACAAGGGATGCTCCATTGAAGTTTTTTTATATGAAAGACCCTATCTCTTTTTCGCTAAGGAATCACCCCCTGAAATGTTTTACACTTATTTTGTTACATCCTGTATAGTTATGTATGAATCAAGACAAAAATTTCACAACGTTAATACATTTTATACAGATCTGGAATAGATAATGCGATAAAGGCGTACTATATAATCATTTTGACAATTGTAAATAGCTCATTCATATCAAGTACGTATACAAGTACTGAAATAAGTTGTATATATTATTTAAATACGCTTGTAGTATTAACCGTATGCTTTTCGATACTCGTGTTTATTAATAATACAATATCCCAGTAGATAAACATATTATATATGACCTTGAATATAAGTTACGCAACACATTTATTAAAACATATCGAAAATTAAAGATGTTCCTGACCGTAGCACTGGTTATAGTCGCAATATGGTGTTTGGTAACATTCTTAGAATGGAAAAGAAATGTGTACGATCCCATAAAGAAACTACCCGGTTTTGGATATCCCATCATTGGAGGGATGTATAAATTGGTAGGTCTTAAGAGAGAAGGTGAGGTGTTATAGCGGTTGATTTATGTGATTGAATGTAATGACTGTCTATATTTCTTTTTAGATATTTTCAAAAGCATGAATGAGATTGGTTTTAAATACGGACCTTTATACAGGACTTGGAACGGTTTATCACTAGTACTTCATACTTACAAGCCGGAGTGCATAGAAGTTAGTATATTTTATGTTGAGATGTATATTATGCTTGATATTTTTTTTTGTTATAAATTGTGTCCAAAAAGTCTGGAAAGACCCAGATATAAACGTAACGTAAAGATTTTTAAAAAAAGCAAAAATTAATTAAAACAGGTCAATTATGTATGTGCGTTCTGAATTTTTTATACAAAAATTAGTCTTTAAATACCTTTATATTCTAAATAAAATAAGCGTGCGAGTAAAAGAGCTACTTCATGTCCGAATTTTGATTTTTTTATATGAAAAATATTCTAAGTGCAGCTCTAAATGTGTTTATACTCTTAATAAATCTCTGTAGAATATATAATTTGGCAGATATTTGCAAAAAGTGTATTAGGTAATAATAAAAGTGTTATTTCCAGTCCGAAATTTAAAATTTATTTACTAAAAAATTGTTTCTAATTGAGCTCTAAATACTTACATAATTTACAACATATTTGCAAAAGAAGAACTCTTATTTTATAAGAATAAAAGTGTTTCTTGCGGTTCAAATTTTGGAATTTGTTTTATACAAAAACTGATCCAAATCGTGTTATAAGAATACTTTTGTAGTTTTGGCAAATCTGTATAGAATGCATAATTTGTGAGGTATTTACAAAAACCGTTATTAGGTAACAGTAAGTGTTACTTCATTGATTTCTTTTACACAAGAATTATTGAAAATCAAGCTCTAAATATTTTCGTACTTTTTTAAAGCTATATAAAATGCATAATCTGCTACATATTTGCAAAGAACTGTTATTTGATAAGAGTAAAAGTGTTATTTACTTCCGGTAGAAATTTCGAAACACTTTTTTATAAATAAATGTTCAAATTCAATTTCTCTAAACTTTTTTTATTTTGATATTTTTAAAATTTAATCATTGGATAAGCTTTAGTTATTAATTTGACATCGAGTTTATAGGAAATTTCGGTTTATCGAAAATATATTTTTCTTGATTCACAATCATGAATTTACTTTTTAATTTTCATAAACAGAAGTTCGTCTTGGGTGTGACTTGAACACACGACCTATGCCCTGCCAAATGAGCTACCAAGAGAACGTGTTTCAAGTCTTTCAAATGTCCAGATCCATATTACGTGCCAAAATTTCTCTAATGAAATTTAGTAGTGACAAGCAGGAAGAATATATTTTCAAATACTATCTATTGCATTCATTCATCAAATAATGTTCATTTAAAATGGAAAATAATTAGAAAATATCTATAACACAAATATATAAGGGCTCCAAAACATGATTCTAAATTTATCTGAGGAATATATGTATTATTATTTTCTAGAGCATTACAAACAATACAGTTCATATTGATAAGGGACGTATTTACGATGCTTTCCGACCATGGCTAGGTGAAAGTTTGCTTTTGAGTACAGGTAAATCAAAGTTTATATGTTTCTACTGCTAAATTAAAATTAGACCATTTTAAGTAACCAATTTGCGAAAGAATTTTTCATCGATTTTAAGATTATAAATGTTGTATTAGAAATACCTTCGCAAATAATTTGTATACACTCCCCCCGTTGTATTTTTAAATACCCCTCGTATATGAAAAAAGTAGAGCATAATTTCATGTATGCCTTTGTACAGAATCTAAATGGCACCGGCAAAGGAAATTGATAACGCCGACTTTCCATTTTAAGATCTTAGAGAATTTTATGGACGTTTTCGTAGAAAAGACAGAAATACTCCTCAAAAATCTAGACGCAAGGGCCGATGGAGAAGCTTTCGATATATATCCTGAAGTTACTCATTGTGCTTTAGATATAATTTGTGGTAAGCAACATGAGTGAGAACAAATTGCAATATGAAAGCGATTGTTGTAGTGTAGTATTAGTATTTCAGAAAAATAATTAAATTTGCAAACAAGTCTCAAGTACTTGACAATAATTTGTACTATTTATTTCATAACAAATATTTAGAACATCAATCATATACTCCTCCTCAGGCTGTGTTTAGCTTTATGTAAGTTCTTTTTTCAATGGATTATATATTCACTTTCCAAATATATTTTCTGTCTTTCAAATATGTTCTAAACTTCTATTTTTTATGTATACTTTTTAGAATTGATTACGCTTGTACCATATTTATTTGTTTTACTCCAAACATTCATTTTGTAACTTAACTATAACTGGTCGAAGTGAAAATTATTTAATTTTTAACAATTCCAAATGCTTAGTTTATATTACCTCAACCATCATAAAATTTTGAAATCATATTATGATCAACCATGATTATTATTGTAATGTAAACCCAAATATTTCAGAAACAGCTATGGGTGTCAAAATCGATGCGATGTCCAAAGAAGATAATGATTATATAAAAGCTGTTTTCGAGTAAGTAAATTTTAAATTATACTGAACTTTTAATTGTATCTAATTAATCGACGCTTTGCAGAATGAGTAGACTAATACTTTGGAGGATGATGAGGCCATTTGTAACTGAGTCCACGTATAAGTTCTTCCCCGAAAAACGAAAGGCAGACAAGGTGCTGGAAACTTTACACGGATTTACAAGAAAAGTTATAGCGGAAAGGAGAGAGCTTTTAAAAAATAAACCCAAAGAGAAATCTAAAGAACACGTTATTGATAATGAAGTGCTTGGAAGGAAGAAACGTACGTCATTTTTGGATCTGGTTTTGGAAATTTCTGAGGATGGAAAATCATTCAGTGATAATGAAATTAGAGAAGAAGTTGATACTCTAATGTTTGCGGTAAAATTCACATTTTTATTGATATAGGTATATTTCTCTTAGTCGTTACTGTGTAAATTATATTTTAGGGCCATGATACCACAACAACCAATATGTGTTGGACTTTACTCTTATTGGCAAACTATCCAGAAGTTCAAGTAGGTTTATTCGAGAAACATTACTTGTTTTTTTAAGTTTTGGATTATGTATCTCAAATTATATAATCTCATGCATAATTATACCGTATGATCTAGAAGCACATTTCAATGTTTTCCGGAATTGATACAAATGCTTTTTCTTGCTAAATCCAAAATTAAAATATGCTTACTGTATAAATATTAAATAACACGTTATGTTGGTTACACGGACTTATCGACCTAATCTGATTTCTAAATAATTAACTTAAGGTTATCGAAAGATTTATCATATCGTGCGGAATTAATAATTCTGCCCATGGAACATCTAATATAGCTGCAAACCGGGTATAAGCGATACAGATCGTGGCAACATCACTCAAGTCGATCGGCATCTACGTAAAACTAGGAATGCCGTAAGTTATTAAAAGCTTTAAGCCAACAAAAATTCTTCCTTTAAGGCTGGCGTTTAGTTTTCAGTTTGGAGGTGATGAAGAATATAATGTGGGGGGGTAGGATTAGGTGTCGGTAATGTGGCGGTTCATGTTGGCAAATAGTCGAACTTAATTGAGGATGAGAGATGAAGCAATAGAAATGTAGATTGCTATTACAGCAACAAATTTATATCTGGGGCTTTTAAATGAACTCAAACATAGACAGACAAAAAACTAACACGCACAAAAAATTATTAAAGAAACGCTTTCAACACGTTTTTGTCTCCATAGTATTTTAAATTTATGCTAGTATTTATTACGAATCTGACTATATAGAAATAATCTCAACAGTCAAGCATCAATAAATACAAGCATTCATTAATAGCAATTTATAAAATTTCAAGTAGGTACACCTTATAAAATAAATAGGAATAAAACAATTTATGTTTGGAAAAAATATTTTTTGAAGTAATAATAATAACAATATTTAGTAATTCATGTGACTATAAACATGGTAAAGAACAAGTCAGTTTGAAGTATTCTTTCTCGCTTAATTTGTAATGTGTTTAATGAATTTTGGATTTAAAACATGGGTCATTGTAAAAAGAATGATGGACAATGCCAAGCTTCTATTGCCGCACAAAAACTGTTAAAAAGTAATGAAAATAAAATATTTATAAGTGACATTTTGTGTGATGTGTTACAAAGGGTAGAAAAAGTAGAACAGTCGACCATAGACTGCAGTTTTATTCTAAACATTGTGTAATGAATGACAAAAGAAATAATGTATAACATCACGCAGTTATTGAATAGCACTATTCTCGGCACTATTCGTATGGTGATGCAACATCTGGTTTCGTCGAGAAAACGGACAGCAAAAAAGTCGATTTTAATGTTAAATTCCTTTCTTCTATTTACCTACCTTATATTTCGTGAGATTAATAAAGTACGGAGAATTTACTCGATTTGAACTACAATATAAACAAATAAAAAAGTATTTTGTATTTTATAGATCACCACCCACTTGTTATCCAATTATATAAATAAAATTAAAAACTTTTTAAAAATACAAAATTTCAATAGTGCGCGTGGGTGATGAGTCATCGGCCGCTCGTGTCCGGTCTCTGAACATATGAACTAAAACATACAGCTTATATTGTGATTTTCGTAACTTTAACTGTGTGTTTAGGAGATATGATTCAGAATGTAACCAGAAAAGATCAATAGGTATTAATTACTTACGTTTATATTTTAGTCCACAATTAATTTTCATAGTAAATCTGTTTAATTATAGGTTGTCTATAGGTGACACTAGTGTTTTTGGCAAAAATCAACTGCGCTTCTGTACTTAACATTATTCATATTTTATTATCTTCTTAAATAATATTGGAGATGCGCAACATTCAGAAATGAAAGTAATTATTTTAGTTGTTAAACGTACCTAAATATATTTTACCGAACTGAAGTAAGTTTGCCAAAATAAGGTTTTGATTTTCCATATTATCCAAAGATGACATATCAACTATTATATTCTTTTAATAGACTTACCTAATATTTCACTATTAATGACAACATAAAGAATTTTTGGTATAAACCACCGAAAAAGAAGCTATCTACCTGACGAAATGGTTGAACATGCAGAACACATAATTTAAGCCTATTGTGCCATATTTTTATATGGTCTACCAAATCTAGTACCTTCAAGAGATATCTAAAACGTAGAATATTAACTTTCTGTGATAGAAACACCACCGATGTAATATCCTTGAAGAATATACATATAGCCCAGTCAAACTATACCAAAAAATCTCACATGGTTACATTAATTAGGGTACCTTTGATATTTTGATATGGTGTATGGATTGGTACACTGTTGCAAAGTCCCAAGTTTTCTTATTTTCCCCACTACCGCAGACGCCGCCATCTTGAAGAAACCGCTAACTTTTTTAGCCTCTTTTTACAAAATATCTCCTAAAGTATTAGTTTGAGCAAAAAAGCCGTTTACGTTCTTATTAAACTAGAGAAAATTTTCTACAATTTAATACAAAAACGGAATATTTAGCTTCATTACTTCCCGAGATAGACCTCTTTGAAATTAGAGAATTTTTTTTTAAAAATGTCAAAATAAAGATTTATAATCGGTTTTTGCTCGATAGTAAGTAAATGGTGTATTCTCCGCTAAAGTCTGACATAGCATTTATAGTAGAGGTAGGTAGCTAAAGTTTAAGACCAAACTGATTCTTCTAGCTCGTTTAGACTATGATACTCTCTTTTGAATATTTTTGTAGTCTTTTAGGAAGACACGTTACGCAATAACTTAATACTGACAAAATTAATGTATCTATTTATTAAAAACAAAAAAAAGTTCATTTATTGCTAAGTTTGTATATCTCATATATTCAATAGGTCTGTGAATTATATATCAATAAATTTGTAAGTAAATAAATAATTAATAAATAATTATAAATAAATTATATACTACATAAGTTTCATCAACAAAAGTGTCAGATATACCACAACTTTACATTATAAGAACCAAATGGTGATATTTTGTTATATAAGACAAAATGTGTCTGGACGACAAGCCACATTTGGAGCTTCGGAACTTTAGCTATTTACCTCTACTATAAATGCAGTGTCAAACTTTACCGTAGGATTCACTATATACATACTTACTATCGAGCAAAAACCAACTAAAAATCTTTGATTTTTACATTTTTAAGAAAAAATCTCTAAATTCAAAGAGGTCTATCTCGGGAAGTATTGGAATACTTTGGAAGATATTTTGTAAAAACTGGTATAGTGCAAAAATTTAGCGGTTTTTTCAGATGGCGGCTCATAAGCCAAAAAGTTTTCAAAAAAGCTTGTTATATTTATCGTGTATAGGTATTATATTTAATCCTTTCTACCAATTATCAATCGGAATCATAGCAAATTAGACGTATAAATATTATTAGTAGGAATAATATAGATTTTGTTATGCTCTGCAACAGTACATTTTGCAGCTTCTTTGTTTGTGTGTACGTGTATAATATAAAAATTACTTTCGTAAGTTATTGATGTAATTTAAGCTATTGTACATTTACATATTTCAAATAGACTCTTATTAATAAATACATAGGTACATATTTTTTAATTATTTAATCATACACTATGAATAAATGAATTAGTATTTATTTAGAGTAATGTACACAATGATAATTTGCGTTAAGCACCGGTAAATCTCAAAATTTATTGAATAAGTAAAAAATGTACCTATATATATTTATAGGTATCAAAATGCCTTTGTAGTCCCGTCGCAGAATTCAATAAATTTGTGCATCAAGAATTATTTAATTCTCTGAAGTAGACTAAATAAAATATACCTAGAGTTGGTATACCATCTTCTAGTTTATCCATGTTTATGTGATTGTTTGGATATTATATTCTGATAATAGTACGAGCTGAAGCATTGTTTAAGTCTTCGAGATTATCAAGATATAAGCTGTACCACTGCAGATTTTACTTATTTCAGTACAATACAATACACATGTAATCGTAATTAGATAACATTATAAGAAGTTAATTATATCATATATTAAATCAAGAAAGGTTTTCCCTTTTCGTCCAGTTATCACAACACACATATTTCAAATAATGTCAAACTTTCAAAAATTGCTATAAATATACATCGCTCGAAAGTAAACAATGTGTAAGATTATTATACCTATAGCAAATTTATTATCGTTTTTGTTTTTTATAGGTATATATTTTATATTACATTCCGCAAAGTATTAAACTGTTGAATATATAATAATAATAATATATAACTGTTTTTATTATTAGACGAAGTATTGTGAGCAATTGTACTTTTGCGTAAATAAAAGTACCTATCCTGACATTTTTAATTAATAATAGGTACATATATACGCCCAATTTCCAGTGCCCCCTAATGCCCAGAAGCTACACTAATATTCAAGTTCCTGGCGTGATAATTCTGCATCTTGACGGTTTTTCTCCACACTATAGTTGAATTGTAACCCTAATTTCATATAATGTCCACGCATTTTTATTTTGGATACCATTTACAAACGAAGATATTATTTTCGTTGCAGTATTTTTTGTTACAATGCAAACTAATTTTTTGAGGTCAAGGGGGGTGCAAGAATGCTATATTTTATTTGAAAATTACAGATAAAAAATATTTATTTTTACCTCTAAAAGGGGTATTTTATTCACAGTATATAGTGTAAAAACAGCCCAATTAGACATTTAAAAACCCCCTACGACCTCGAATCAAGTTTCCTTAACATAACTGTGTACTTTTTATAACAATTAAATTAATAGTTTCCAACGCCAGCCTTAACGGTGCGGTCTTCGATGCCTAACCCTAACGGGGGTCCATAGATGGAGCTGTGATTGCATATGGATTTTTTGCAGTTGTTATTATAACCCTTGATCAATACAGAAACAAACAGAGAAATATTTATAATAAAGATAGTAATACAACAAAAAATAATACAGAAAGTGTTCCTAAATTCGAATTAAAACACCCCTCTAATGGATTTTTTCGGTATCATTTTAGGCGAAACCAAAAATCAAAATTTTTTTTTTCGGATTCGACATCAGCATAGTGCCTTTTATAAATTGAGTTAATTTCGATCTGTTTCTTCCAAATTTACTAATTTTATGATTTTTTTTGAAAAAACTAAGGGCACTAGGATTTTCAAAATAACTCAACCTGATGAGTGTGTTTTAACATTTACTGTGTGAAAATTTCATTGTTCTTGATGATTAATTTTTCGTTAAAATGGTACCGATATTCCTTATGGACATATAACACGGGCGACGCCCAGCCTTAATTAACATACATGTGCACTATGGATGTGAATAGTAAAATTAATTATTTTAATAATCAAGTTGTAGAATTATTTAACAAACATGCAACGTTTAGAGCTGCTCGGATTACCAGACGCAAACAGCCCTCGCTCACGGATAATATACGATTTCTACAGAAACTGAGAAATGAAGCCAATGCTAAATTTAAGCGGACGGCGTTGATGGGGCATTGGGATTATTATAAATCTTTAAGAAATTTCACCACTTTGGCTATAAGGAATTAAAAAAGAGCTTATTTTAATTATGTATTTCAGCACAAGACCCGTAAGCGACTATGGTCAGAGTTACGGCGTTTTGATATCGCTATACGTAATACAAAACAAGTTCCTCCTGAACTACGAAATCCTACTGAAATAAACAACTTTTTTGTTAACAGCATCCCTCAAGGAAATATCGACGTTTCCACTACAGTTAAGACCTATAATAAATCTAGACTTCTATCTGACTATGTCTCCTTTTCCTATCGCCTGATCGATCAGTCAACAGTATCGAAATTTATTTCCTGCATTGGAAGTAAGGCTGTTGGTGCAGATAATGTCAGTATTAATATTCTCAATTATTCTTTACCTCACACATTACCACACATCACTCATTTAATTAATAGCTATTAATTAAATAAGGCAGCTGCCTTGTTGAGGGTGTTTTTCCTGATCTTTCTGCCCCTGCCAAAGGTGGCGCGACCTACCGCATACAGAGATTTGCGTCCTATTAGTATACTTGCAACCCTAAGTAAAGTTCTTGAAAAAATTATGCATTCCCAAATTAGTGAATATCTTGGTGCGTATTCCATTCTTCCTCCGTGTCAGTCTGGATTTCGACGTGGCCACAGTTGTTCGACCACTTTGCTCAAGGTGTCAGATGACATAATTGGTGCCGGTGATAGGGGTATGTGTATACGTTTATGGTTTTATTGGACTTCAGCAAAGCCTTCGATACAGTTCATCATCGAATTTTATTATCTATGTTGCGTCATATTGGTTTCGATGATGGCCCTCTTACTTTGCTGCGGTCTTATCTGTCGGGCAGGGTTCAGTGCTTATCCATTGATGGGTGTGAGTCTGAGTGTCTTGCGATTTATAGAGGTGTGCCGCAGAGTTCAATTTTAGGTCCACTATTATTTTGCATTTATACATCGTTTCTTCCAAAGGTGGTCAATAGATCTGGAATTGAAATGTATGCTGATGACACTCAGATTTATACTTCGTTCTATCCTGGTGAGTGGGCGGGTGCTGTTCGGGGGGTTCAGTCTGACATTGATAGGATCATTTGTTTCTCGGAGCAGCATGGTCTTGTGCTGAATCCCGCTAAGACAGTGTCAATCTTGTTCGGCAATCCTAAGTAGTGCAAAGTCTTGACTGGTCAAATTAAATTGAAATCTAATGAAACTACCATTAGGATTGTTGATAGACTTAGGTACTTAGTTACTTAGGTATGGAATATAATACTTTCGGATTTAAAGGTCACATTTCAAATTTAATTAGAACTGCATATTACAACTTAAAATTGGTGTATCCATATAGAAACAGTTTTTGTCGTCGCTTGAAAATTTTACTATGTCGAAGTCTGGTTCTTTCGCTATTTACGTTTTCTGCATCACTATATGACCCATGCTTAGACTCATCTGATGTGGCGAGAATACAAAGAGTTCAGAACGCCTGCCTTCGCTTTATCTTTTGCCTTAGAAAATACGACCATGTAACACATAGATTAAAAGATATCTGTTGGGTAAACATGAAGAACCGAAGACTATTGCGATCTTTATGTTTGTTTCATAAAATCATTAGCTTGAAATCACCACCTTACCTCTACAATAGAATCACTTTCAGGACCGATGTTCATAATATCAACCTTCGTAACGTACATCTTATAAACCCTCCTTGTCACAGGACAGCATTTTACGAGAAGGGTTTCACATTCAATATTTACAAATTATGCAATTGGTTGCATTGTGTCATACGGGATGTGCCTTTGTGTGGATTTAAACGCATGGTTTTTGGTATACTGCGGAATAAACAGCTTGGCGAATAGTAGAAAGAAGAAATAGTAGAAAGTTACCGTTGATTCCTTAAGTTGTGACTTACTTGTTTTCTCATTGTTTACATTGATTACATGTCTTATTTTACTTTACATTCCTTTACTTTCATATTACTTTCATATTACCTTTGCATATAAACGGGTAAAGTTAAGAATACATGGCGAGCGAAATTGGCAAATTTAACGAATCCAACGTAAAGAAGGCTATAAAAGAAGACTATTTTCTATATAGCACTTCTTGCGGAAAACCACCGAAAAGTCACAATTTCAAGAAAACTTAACATACCTTGTAGGTTAGAACTATCGCATGGAGTATCACACTTAATTTATTTTGGTCATAAAAACACCAGTGTACAACATATTCATCAACACTAAACGCAGTAAATGACCATTATTTATATAAATATACAAATTTCAGCCATAATTTTGACATTTTATAATAAAATACCTGACGTTTTATTTACAAAATAAAACTCAAACGTCAGATTGGTATTTACATCTCGACCGTTGCCAACTGAAATGAAAATAACAACATTTTCCTATGACAAACTATATACTAAATATAATGTAACAATCGAACGAACTTGCCGGGCAAGCCTGCACGCAATCGACGACGATCCGATGGGCTGCTGTGTGCAGAGGGGGAGCAAAGCGAACTTTCCGTGGCAACGTGCACGAAGAAGAAAAAGAAATAGGGTACATACCCAACAGTAGGTAGTCAAAATGGCTGCGAGAAATTTGCGTTAAGCTATTTATGCGAGGGTCCCCCTAGGTTGGGTTGGGTTGGGTTGGGTTGAGTTAAGTTGAGTTGAGTTGAGTTGGGTTGGGTAGTCATAGACTAAAATATTATAAAATCTATTGAAATCATGAGCAAATAATTTACTATGGCATGATTACTTATTTTGGACATATTTGACTCAATGCTTTAATTCAACTCATTTTTAGTTTATTTCATAATATAGATATTTTAAATGCGTCTAATATCTTAACCGTGATCACCTTGATATTGATATCAAGTAGATATTTTAAGTGATAGGAAATTTTTTTCATTTTTATTTCAGTTGGCAATGGTCGAGATGTAAACACCAATCTGACGTTTGAGTTTTATTTTGTAAATAAAACGTCAAGTATTTTATTATAAAATGACAAAATTATGGCCGAAATTTGTATATAAATAATTGTCATTTACTGCGTTTAGTGTTGATGAATATGTTGTGCACTGGTGTGTACAACATATTCATCAACATATATGTATGTTCAAGAAAACATATGTTATATGTTTTCTTGAAATTGTGGCTTTTCGGTGGTTTTCCGCAAGAAGTGCTATATAGAAAATAGTTATCTTTTAAGGCATTCTTTACGTTAGATTCGTTAAATTTGCCAATTTTGCACGCCATGTATTCTTAACATTTTCCATGATTTATTTGATTTATTTATAAAATAACGCTGACTGCGCATGGTCTTACTATGTATTGCTGTTATATCCTAAAATCTTGGAAATATCAATAATGCACAAATTACACTTAACGCTGTAAAAGTATTATAGTGATTTCGACTCATCAATAAACGATATTAATAACAAAAAACAGGCATCACTGACCATCATAAAAGACTAACAAAATAAAAATCGTATCGAGAAATCATGTTTTCAGCTTTTCTGATTTCCAAGAAATTCAATAAAGCAAAACATGCACATCAGCTGAAGTAAATAAAGAAATGGCTATATTACAGTAGCAAGTATGCCTCATTTGAAACACATTGTTGAAAAAGGTAGAGGTACTGTCGAACGATACGTTGCACTCTCAAAAACTTCAATAATTTAGGTTTTCAGTGTGTCCACTTTAATCACTAAAAATAATGTAGAAATTAAAGTTTAGGAAATATATTTATATTAACAACCTCTGTAATTCCAAAAAATGTTGAAGTGTTATTCTGAATGACTTAGTATGTAACAAATGGCGACAATTTAATTATTTTTCTTAAGGAAAAGGTCTACGAGGAAGTACACGGTTTTCTCGGAGATAAAGATACACCGTCTTCAATTTCGGAACTAAATGAATTAAAATATTTGGACTGTATTATTAAAGAGTCATTGAGAATGTATCCCAGTGTGCCTATAATAACGCGCAAGCTGAAGCGAGAAGCAGAAATTGGTAGGTTTGTTAATAAAATAAACAAGTATTTTAGTTTTTAACTTCTTTCCCTTGGTGTTTAGATGGATGCAAAGTGGCGGCTGGTACAGAGGTAATGATAAACATCTATCAACTGCATAATTACCCAGAGTACTATCCAGAACCGGAGAAATTTATTCCGGAAAGATTCTTCCCGGAGAATTCGTCTAAGAGACATCCTTACGCCTACATTCCGTTTAGTGCAGGGCCCAGAAATTGTCTAGGTATTTAATAATAATGCATTTAATGTAAACAAGATATACCGGGTGTCCACACGAAAACTTTATATTGAATTATTTCTGGTGTTTTTGAAGACAAAAACTTGAAATTTTGGTTGGTTGTTCAGGATATAGGGGGACAATGAATAGTGTATTTCATACCGCCCCATCGGGTCACCCGCCGCCGCTGGCCACCCCCACTCCAATATTTTAAATGACACCCTGTATTTTTTTTTGTGGTTTTGAAAGAACACAATTTTCTTGATATTCCTATGTGAAAAAACTAGTAACACACATTATGACATTTATGAGATATTTAAATTTAAAAATTTCAGATATCAGAAATTATTAACTCCGAAAAATCATAAGTTAGTCAGGGAAATAGTTTGCTTTAAATTAGAATTGTCAAAATTGTGACTTTTGTGTTTCATTAATAATAATACTTGTAAAATTGTTCTTAAAGTTTCGGCTTTTTCGCTGAAATGGTTTATACTCTTGAAGAGAGAACTGAAATAGTGATTTTGTATGGGATTGCAAACAAAAATTATTCCCAAGCGGCGACGTTATTCAATGAAAACCATCCAAACAGAAACGTATCTGTTGCTTATGTCAGAACGCCAATAGAAAAATTTTTGCAAACTGGATCTGTAAATAATAAAAAACGGAATACGAATAATTGTGGTGTACTAAATGAAGCTATGCAACTAGCAGTTCTTGGGCATATTAATTTAGACCCAGAGCTTTCGTTGAGAAAATTATCCGAAGTTTCGGGAGTGCCAAAATCAACCTGCCATAAGATATTAAAATTAAACAAAATGCACCCTTATAAAATTCAACTTCACCAAGAGTTGGGTGACGGTGATTTCGACAGAAGAGTCGAATTTTGTGAAATAATGACAGATATGATTCGGCAAAATGGAAATGTTTTGCGAAGTATTTGCTTTAGTGATGAAAGTTGCTTTTACTTAAATGGTCTTGTGAATAGACACAACTGTCGATATTGGAGCGACGTAAAACCCCATTTTTTCCGAGAAGGCAACACACAATATCCCCAAAAAATTAATGTATGGGCTGGAATTCTTAATAACCAAGTAATTGGCCCGATATTCTTCCAGGAAAATTTAAATGGACCTAAGTACTTACAATTTTTGGAAGAGCTAATACATCCTCTTATCATACAGTGTCTAGAAGAAAACTTGAATGAAATAGAGGAGGAGCAATTATATTTTCAACAAGATGGAGCTGGGCCACATTACTGTTTAGACGTTAGGAATTATTTGGATAATATTTTCCCAGGACATTGGATTGGACGTAGGGGCTCTATTGAATGGCCAGCTCGCTCCCCCGATTTAACTCCCCTAGATTTCTTTTTGTGGGGACATTTGAAGTCTGTTGTTTATAAGACACCGCCACAATCAATAGCTGATTTACGTAATAGAATAACAGAGGAATGTCGAAATTTAACGCCACAAGTGTTCGAAAATGTTGGAAATGCTTTTGAAAATAGACTTTATTTATGTTTAAATGTAAACGGTGAACAATTTGAGCATTTAATTTAACTAAAATGTTGTGAATAAATCTTGTTTTAAGTATTTCCATGACTAACTTATGATTTTTCGGAGTTAATAATTTCTGATATCTGAAACTTTTAAATTTAAATATCTCATAAATGTCATAATGTGTGTTACTAGTTTTTTCACATAGGAATATCAAGAAAATTGTGTTCTTTCAAAACCACCAAAAAAAAATACAGGGTGTCATTTAAAATATTGGAGTGGGGGTGGCCGGCGGCGGCGGGTGACCCGATTGGGCGGTATGAAATACACTATTCATTGTCCCCCTATATCCTGAACAACCACCCAAAATTTCAAGTTTTTGTCTTCAAAAACACCAGAAATAATTCAATATAAAGTTTTCGTGTGGACACCCGGTATATAGGATAAATAATGTCCTCTATCTGTGTGATATTTCATATGTGGTTTTTGACATGATTATTTATTATAATGCAATTTCTGTAATATTACAGGACAAAAATTCGCCATGTTCGAAGAAAAAACTATTCTAGCTTCTATAATAAACAGGTATAAGATAACCGCCTTTCAAAGTCAAAAAGAGGCCATAATAGTTCCAGCTGTTGTATTGAGATCCATGAATGGTATAATTGTAGGACTGCAGAGAAGAAGAAGGTAAGTGGAAAAAGCTTCAAAAATGGGAAATTTTACGAAAAATCGTTAGGATTTTACAATAAAAGAATATGTTTTTATCATGTAAATACTTTTGTTAAAAAAAAACAAATTATATGCAGATATATTTTATAACAATTTTTATTACGTAAATAAATATATATACATAAATATTGAAATATTAGTATTTTATTTGGGGCTCAATTCTGCCTTTAATTTCATTGGATTTTATCCTTAAAAACTATTATACTATATTATAAGTACGCTTAAATCGTTAGTATGTTACAAGTATCAGGGATCGATCTCAAATGAACAACTACCGACCTATTTATTAGTAATCTATGTGCAAACAGTAAAGTACTGAAATCTCTGGTTACGGATATGTTATAGCCATTTCTTTCAATACAATTATCCCTGAACAACATAGGTTTACCCACTGGTCGATGTTCTGAAACCGATCTGTTACTGCACAAGAACTACATTTTAAACAATATGGATATGAGTCTAAAACCATTTATATGATTTCCAAGGTTTTGAACAACGAAGCCATAATCATCTACTTTTTCAATGTTTTAAGCTGGCTTAGATCATATTTAAACGAATTGTAGTCAAAAAGTGTAATGAATGACTCTTTTAAATGAGGCGAAATAATTGTGAGCTCTGGTGTACCTTAGGTGTGTCGCCTGGATTGAGCGATCTTTGCAAGTGGTGAACTGATAATAGTCTTAATGCCTCGAAACAGTTTTAACATTTTCAATGTAGTAAGCACAAATATTATGTCAGTACCATCTTAATAATGTTGTTCTCGTGAGAATCATAAGATTTGTTGTTTGGGCATAAATGTGAGTTCCGTCTTCATATGCATATTGAAGAAATTATTAATAGAGTGAATAAGGTCTGCGGGTTTATTAAGCGTCCAACACGCGACATCACTGGCATAATTCGCTTTATTATTTTTTGATACGGTTAGTGGCTGAATATTGACTTTGGTATGGAATCCGTACTCCATGATATTCATTAACAGCATTGAAAGAATATAGTGGAATATGGTCCACTGACTTGTGTAAAACTAAATATTAATAAAGATAATTACAGTTACCAAGCTGGGTTAAATGTATTAGGTATTGAGTCGCTGTCTTCTAGAAGAAAAGTATATCTGAAATTCGGCTATAACAGAATATATTGGGCAGAATTGCTTTCTTTTTTAGATATTTTGGTCGTACTAGTAGAGGGCTCCTCAATTACTGATAACAAGACTTTCAATTTATCTTCGTCACCTGTTCTCTTTGTCCTTTCAAGCTTTTCATAATTCACATATCCTGTTCTAATGAATCTTTCCTTAAGTATTTCCAAACTTGTAAGGTTGTCTTCTGTCAGAATATCTTTGCGCATAAATTCGCTTGGTTAATAGACAATTCTTTTGGGCAGATTCCATAATGAAAAGTACGTCAACGAATTCGTTTCTTCACTAGAATTGGTTACACGGGGGAAGAACTCGTCTCTGGATACGAGGAATTAAAAGATGTCGTTTGGCGTGGGTGTACGGGCGACTTTAAATTTCCGGTCGACGGAGAGATTTTCCTTTTTAATGGAGCGTGTGCAGAGATATGGGCGTGTGCAGAGATATGAGCTTCTAAAGGGGAGCGTGCACTCGATGGTGTAACAGAAAAATGGCTTACGTTATGACGAATTCCCGCGACAACCGATAAAATTCGTAAACATGTTTAAAATAAAATTCTATCAGTATAATGAAATAAAACTACATATTGGGTTCACTGTTTCATTTAATGCATAGCAAAAATAAACAATCAAACTCTTCTCGATATTACTTCTATGTAATTATTTCTTAATACTGAAGACTTAAGCAATGGTTATATAATGTGTATATTTTAGGAAGCAAGCTCTTTCGATTACAAATGTTACAGGCAAGTAATAAAAGGTAGATATTTATTTTTATATTTGCGTTTTTCTTATAATCGGTATAACATTTAGTACAAAATTTAAATCAGTATACCTAGCCAATTCATTATATTATATATTGTACATTTTACTGTCTTCAAATTCTGAATATTGATTTATACTTATAATAATAGTACTACTTTTCTGTCGAGCAACAATTCCCGGTTTCAACATTCTCTGAATTCACTGTTAAAGTTTCTATTCGTCCAAATTTCAGATGTGATCATTTCCAGTGCCTTATTCCACATCTGCATTTATCGCTATAACCGTGTTCTCTAATCTGCTCATTATAATATGTTTTGGATATTCCCCAGATATGGTGTTAATCGTACAACTGTATGACCGTGTTTTTCTACTAATATGTCAGCAAATTTTTCTTTTCCGGCTTATTACCAAAACAAGAAATGTTACTAAAGTAAATGAAAAATACATACCAAAGAGCATACCGCTTGACTAAATTTAATAATTCGAACTTTAATAAATCATCTGCAGCTGATATATTATGGTTATTTAACCACTCTCTTATTTGACCTTTGTTCCAAGAACTATTAGGACATTTATCATATAAAACGCTATGATATCTAGCATTATCCATAACAATCATAAATGGCTCTTGTAGTTTACACAGTAATTCATCATGTTCAAGCCAATTTAAGAAATGATCTTGGTACAGTGCCACATTCAAATATCCATATCTCCAAATAGACATATTACATTGGACTTTAAGATTGTAAATTATTCAAATATTTTCTTAAAAAATTAGTTTCAGCAAGAGTAACATGTGTTTGTTCCATCAATCCTAACCGTGGACAGTCTTTCTTATATTTGAAACCCATATCTGCTGGTACTCTACCAAGGGAATCAACAGGCCACCAAAGATATGACGCTCCCTTAGCAGTCATAATAACGAAGCTCTTGTAAAGTGTTGTTCTAAAATGACATAATTAACATTATAATACCCATTTTATTTTCATTGAGTTGTATAAGTATCTTACGGTTTTTATACATATCGTATATAGTATCGCATATTATTGCTTTGATTGTAGGAGTAACATTACATACAGGTTTTTTCCTGGCACGTGTTTTTTAGCATTTCGGTGAGCATCATTTTGTTTACGTGCCTTAAAAATACTGCTGACAGATTCAGCGCAAAAACTTAAAACTTCTGCAACCGTCTAAAAAGATTACATTTTATTTGATGTTATTACTAGAGAGCGGAATCGAGCGAGCTAAACTACCACGGAGCCACAACCGTGAAAAGAAATAATGTAAACAACTGCGTGTTGTTTACATTATATCTGAATAGCACTAATTCAAAGGGCGAACTGTAACATCTGTTTACTCCAGAGAATCAGAGAAAAAACTGCCATAAAATAAGGAATTTTATGAATAAAATCCTTTCTTCATCGGCGTAGGTACAAGGGTGACGAGTTTTTAAAATTTATTATATTTACCTTATATTTCGCAATATAATATGTATGTTTCAATAACATACGCGTACATTTTTAGTTATCATTTATTTAGATCTAGAACGTTGTTTATGTTACTTTTTCTGAGATAAAAATTAATTGTCAGTGATTTCGAAACTTATTGCAAAGTCTGTAAAATATCGTCACTTAGCTTTGCTAAAACATACACAGAAATAGTTTTCATGCAGAGAATTTCGATAGTTTACAAAATTTCGTTACATGTTTAAATGACGATGCTCGAAGTATTTCTGAGTGCAAGGAACTAACACAAATCCCAAATTTAAAAAATCAGTTGTTATTCCTTCAGGAACACTTTGGAAATTTGCCTAAACTAATGACATATTTTGAAAATCGAATATCAAATTAAAAAATGAGGTGTGGCCACCACACGACTTTCTTATACGTATGAGCGTTTCAAACTATATTATATTTTTTTTGCACAAAAAAATTATTCAAAATCCTATTCTAAGTACTTCTGTTCTCTTAATAAATCGCTATAGAATGCATACTTAGCAAGATATTCGAAAAAAGGACTAGGTACTCCCTAAGAGTAAAAGTGTTACTTCCGGTCCGAATTTTGAAATTTCATATATTCAAAAAATATTGCAAATCTAGCACTAAATACTTTTGTATTCTTGATAAATACATATAGAATGCATAATTTACGACATATTCGCAAAAAATCGCTATTCGATAAGAGTAAAAGTGGTAATTCCGGTCTGAATTTTGAAATTGTTTTTATGCAAAAGATATTGAAAATTACGTTTTAAATACTTTTATACCCGTAACGTACCTGTCAAAAAATCATGACATGCGAAATATTCGCAAAAAACTGATTTTCGATAGGAGTAAAAGACCTACTTCCGGTAGCAGCTTCGAAAAACTTTTTAAATAAAATTGTTCTCAATTTTAATTTCAAGTACATATGAATTCTTTATAAATTTGTTTAAATTTAGTAGTTGACGAAATATTGGCAAAATTTAATTTTTTCACTGAAGTAAACTGCTACTTCCGGTCTACCGATTTTACTGAAAAACTACTCAGATCTCAAGAGGGAGATTAGACACATAAATACAAAATTTGGAATTGATATCTACAGCGGTTATCGTGGTCACATAGAGACACACAAGACATTTTTTAAAAAATCTTTTTCTGTATCAGGGGACTTCAAAACGTGGACATCTGCAAAAATCTCGAAGTCGAAAATTTCACATTACTTCCTTATACAACGTATAAGAAAGTAAAAATAGATTAACCATATTAGATGTGGCTATTAATAATTCCAAGTGACTTAGACGCAGTTTTTAATAGAAATCCAGGTTTAATAACATTGCGGCAATTGTGTATGCTAATGTAGAAGGGACGTTTTCTATCTACAAGGATGTACTTAATTCAAAGAGAACAAGTCTTACAGAAGAGAAAATGAACAAATAGTAGGGTATTTTGTATTTTATAATCACCAGCCACTTGTTATTCAATTATATAAATAAAATTAAAACCTCTTTAAAAATACAACATTTCAATAGCGCGCCCATGGGCGATGAGTCATGACTCGCTCGATTCCGCTCCCTAGTTATTACACCAAAAATGTACGTACCTCCCGCACACTCGACAACGTTAAAGGAGGACCACCATTATCTCGTTCACGTTCGAAATATGCAATCAAAGACCTAATCAGCTCTTTGACTGACTACCAAACGGCTTAGGCATCGTTAGTTCTAAAAAGAACTTTTACTGGTAATACTACAATATGTACTACAAAAAAAATAACGAATATAAACAACAACAACCGAAACCTGCAATACTGCCGAAGAGTGCTGTCAAATGGCTAAAATGACTAAAAAAGACTAGCGAAGTGTAAACGGCGTTTCATGTAAGTTAACATCCGATATTAATATTTCTAGCAAAACTGCTTGAAATAACGCCAACATTATTATTTTTAATTAATATTAATCATTAAAATAATCCTGCAATTACTACTATGTTATACATATAATGTATTCTACATTAATGAAATTATAAATTTAGAAATACATAAAATATGCTGCATGACATGGAAAGTGCAACACCAAGAATGGGTGCGAATTTTTTGACCAAACTTGGTAGAAACGTATAACTAGTCAAAAGCAATAATTGATTAAAATTTTGTTGCGATAGATCAAGTGGTCATGACACATCTGACACTTCATTCAGTTTTCGCTCACATTAATGTGTGGTGTATTAATTGTTTGTTTGAAATTAATTTCAACGGTTTTGTCTTATTATACCTTTGTTTAACGTGTTTAAAGAGTTTTATTATGCCTAGAGTGCGGCAACGTGGAAATTATCGCCAATTAAGCGAATTCGACAGAGGTCGAATTGTTGGTTTGCGAGGTGGTTTTTCATACAGGGAAATTGCAAATCGCCTTAACCGGAACCAATCCACCATTATGCGCTGTTATCAATCATGGACTAGGGAAGGTCAGGAAAGACGCCAAAGAGGAACCGGAGGCCAAAGAAGAACTAATGAGATACAGGACCGCCGCCTTCGCTTAATGGCACTAAGAGACAGGTTTTCCAGTACCAGATCAATTGCTGACATGTGGTTAGGTAATATTGGTCGTCCTGTAACCCTTCGAACCGTTTATCGTCAAATTAGGGGTTTCGGCTTACAATCTTATCGTCCACATCTTGTGTTACCACTTACGGCTCAACACCGACAGCAACGTGGAGTGGCACAGGGTGGTATTCAGTGATGAATCTCGATTTTGTCTAGGGATGCATGATGGCCGTATGAGGGTCAGACGAAGACGTGGGGAACGTCGTGATATTCAGTTTTCCGTTGAAAGGCATGTGCATCGAGCAGTGGGTGTTATGGTAAGGGGTGCTATAGCATATGGGAGTAGGTCTCAATTGGTGTTCATCCAAACCACCATGAACGCCCAGCGTTACATTGATGAGGTGGTAGAACCCCATATTCTACCATATCTTCAAACGCTCGAAGACCCACTTTTCCAGCAGGATAATGCCCCTCCCCACGTAGCGAGAATTTCTATAAATCGCTTGGAAGAGGCTCATGTCAATATCTTGCCATGGCCACCCAAATCCCCCGACCTCTCGCCAATAGAACATGTGTGGGACATTATGGGACGACAACTTATGAATTTAGCCAATCCCCCGCAGACACTAATAGCTCTCCGGCATGAATTACAGGTTGCTTGGGACACCATACCCCAAGAGGATATCGACCACCTAGTCGAATCAATGCCACGAAGAGTGAGGGAGTGTGACACTAATAGGGGCGGTTCAACACATTATTAATAAAAATTATGTTAAATTGTGTTAGTCTTTTGTTTTTTTTCTTTGAAATTTTAATCAATTATTGCCTTTGACTAGTTATACGTTTCTACCAAGTTTGGTCAAAAAATCCGCATCCCTTCTTGGTGTTGCAGTTTCCATGTCATGCAGTATAATTATGTTTGTTGCTATGAAATTGGCAATACAGATGTCATTATTTTTCGTTTATGACGAAAATGGATTGATTCGTGCGTTCTGGTGTATACGGAAAAATCAGTGCTACACATAAGTCAAATAAATGAATGTAATATTTAAGTTACAGTCTTTGTATATGCAATTATGACCTGTGTTTCATTATAACTTTTACGTTTTATAATCTTAATTTTAAATAACTTTGTTATTCCTTAGTATACTGGGATAAGATTGATGTCTTTGTCTTTATGATAAAGTGGTTAATATATGAATTGTTATTATTGTGACCTTATATCCGTAACAGATTATATTATAGAATAATGCACCACTTTAGTTGTGCGCATATTTTTCAACTGATAACTATAAAAATATATATTGGGATTTGTGTCTGCAGTAACAAGATATGAGTATGTACTGAGGGGTATCAGCACAACCTTAACATGTATCTCATGGTAGTGTTAGTTACAGTTACAATATGGTGCTGGATAAATTTTCTGAAATGGAAAAAAAATATGTACGATCCTGTTAAGCAGCTACCCAGTTTCGGGTATCCAATTGTTGGATGGTTGTACAAATTAGCTGGGCTTTCTAAAAATGGTGAGTTTAAATCATATAGTTTATATAACTCCCAAAAAATACTTGTCGCGCTGGTTTTTTTTAGAAATTTTCAAAACAATGAATGACATTAATTTTAAGTACGGTCCTGTGTACAGAAATTGGAATGGTCTGACACCACAAATTCATATTTTCAAGCCGGAATGTATTGAGGTTAGTATATATATTTAATTTAATTTATTATTATAAATATGAATATTATATTAATAATGATGTGGTTTGCAACACCTCTGTCAAATAAGAACTTCAGTACTTATATCGGTAGCAAAAATGATAAAAATGTTTTTTGTCCTACGCCGAATTGAAATTGTATTGGCGTGGATGAAACGTTATTGTATCATTGTTTTTAACAAATTTAAAAGTAATGCATTTCAGGCATACTTTCTGCTTTGTCTCCCAGCAGATTCTATTATCTTCTGTATATATGTCAATATACCCTTAAAATATAACTTACCTAAAATGTGCAACAATAATTCTGAGGTAAAAGTAAAAAATAAAATTAGAAAAGTACAAAATATGCAAACTCTTGCTACTTTGGAATAATTTTAGAAAAGGGATTTTTCGATTTTGCCAAAAAAATAGATGACCTATAACAGAACAAGTTTTACTTACAAATTATTGTCGGTAAAATTGGCGAAGTATAAAAATCAGGTATGGGCATCACACGATTTTCTGATACGTATGTGCGTTCCGAATGTTGTACACAAAATTTTTAATAAAATAAACTTAAGACTCTTATGAGTAAAAGTTTTACTTCCGATTTTAATTTTGAATTTTTTTGTTTTGTACAAAAATTATTGCTAATGTAGCTCTAATTACGTTTATACTTATAAATCTGTATAGATTGCATAACGTGTGAGATATTTGCAAGAAATTGATATATGATAAAGAATGAAGGTGTTAGTAGGTCTGGCCTGAATTTTGAAATTTTTGTCATACAATAATTTTTCCAAATTAAGCTCCGATAACTTTTGTATTAAATGCACAGTTTGGGAGATATTTGTAAATAACTGCTATTCAATCAGAGTAAAACTGTTATTTCAGATCTGAATTTTGAAAAATTTTTTATACAAAAATTGATCCCATTTCTCTAAATGCGCTTGGACTTAAAATAAATCAGTATAGAATGCATAATTTGTGTTTCTTTATAAGAGTAGATGGCGTACTATTTCCTATTGGAATTTTTTTCATAAAAACCTTTCAACTACACTATTAATATTTTTTGTATTGTTTAGAAATTTTTGTCGACAAAATAATTGAAAAAATTTAATTTTTTGACTGAAGTAAACTACTTCTGGTCTACCGATTTGTCTGAAAATAATCGGATCTTAAGAATGTCATTATAGTCTTAAATACACGGTTTGATATTGATAGCTCTAGAGACATTGTTCAAAAACCACTTTTATGGTATCACATGGATATCTTTAAAAATTCCGAGGTCGAAAATATTTGTGAGCAGATTTATGAAATATGTATACTCTTATGGGGAAAATTTTCCAAGCATTTTTAATATCTCTCACACACGCTATTGGAATTATGACAATTGCAATAATTGATATTTAGTTCAATTCAATAAAAACATTTAACTTCAATTTATTCCATATAATGACGTACATACATATCGAAAATCTATTATGGTATGTAATAATCTTTTATTACATGTTCTTCAAAACTTCACTCTTAGTAATTTTACAAATTTTACATCAAATTAGAGAACTTTAATACAGCAGATGGCAAATGTCAACACATACGAGAACTTACATGTTTTGAAAGGGTAAACTAATAGTACATTTTTCTAGACAATCATAAATAATACAATACACATTGAAAAAGGATTTATATATGACGCCTTTCGTCCGTGGCTAGGAGACAGCTTGCTTTTAAGCACAGGTAAACAATATCAAAATATACTGTGTGGCAAAAAGAAATTATCCAGTAAGAATACACATTTCTGAAGGAAATTCTGTACATATATTATTGTGTTGAAAATAGTAATAGAGTAGATTTTTATTGCATAATTCGGAGTCTTGATCTTTAGATTCCAATTAAAACTCATTCCAAGTAGCTTGTTGCTAGTTCATTAGAGGGTCAAGAAGCATACCAAAACTTGAACATATGGTATCCGAAACATGTTCTATGGAGGGGGCATAGCTAAAATAAAAATATTTTCTGTAACAACATGAGAAGACCATTATCTTACTGGAATGCGGCATGTCATAGCCTCGAAAGAATACTAGAGGAGTCCTACTTCCTGTGCTAATTCGATTTCAAACCACCAATCCTCTAGAGTGCAGTATCATATTCTAGGACAAATTTGAAAACATCTTTCTTATCTTCAACATCGGATTCGTCTAGACTCTTCATGAAGTACCAAACAAAAACCTTGAAGTACTATTCCGATGTCTAAGGTGGAATCAATCTATCTCTTCTACCTTCGTCTACTTTTAAACTGATCCAAAGTAAAGAAAAGCAATGGGATTTTTGGATATAGTTCGATAAAAAACAATGATCAATCAAAAATAATAAAAGAACTAGCAAAAAGGCAATAAGCTAATTCTTTTATTATTTTTGATTATCATACAGAACACACATGTACAGAATGTACTTAAAAATATATATTTTTACTGATTCTTTGTCACATAATACAGCTGAGTTCACATAATAATTCATGAATAAAAATAATTAATTTAATGTTTTTTTTGTGCAGGCTCTAAGTGGCAGCAACAAAGAAAGTTGATAACACCAACATTCCATTTTAAGATTTTAGACAATTTTATGGAAGTGTTCATCGAGAAAGCTGAAATACTTTTGAAAAATTTAGATGCAAAAGCCTTCGGAAAATCTTTTGACATATATCCAGAGATTAGCCACTGTACTTTAGATACAATTTGTGGTGAGGAATATTCTTATAAATGAATATACAGTGTATAGCAGTATGATAGTCATAGTACGTTACATAAATGTGAAGGGAAAAAACTAATCAGGCATATGTGCTGGTAAAGTCTTACATTTAATGTATTACAATAATGATATTTTATAAATTTATATTTCATTCAGACAGTTTCAGTATATTTTTTGTGATAATTTGTATTAATTATTGTTATGAGTAAAATTCTATTCCTCACCTTCCTAATTTGTTATATTAAACGTACACAGTTTAGTCATATACCGTAGTCGACATATTTTAATTTCTGATACGAAAGTAGAAAGAAGAAAAGAGCGCGACGAAATAAACTAAAGATAAACATAAGCGAGGCTGCTAAGACAGTACACTCGCGTGAGGGCCCCCCGACATCGACACTGCGTTGCTCTCCCACCACTGTTAGCAAGCAGGCATCGCTGCATATTATGAGGTCATCTTCTGCATGCGATAGAAGTGTAAACCGAAATTAAAATTTGACGACTACGGTATATATTACAGCGTCTCAGTGAAGCAGTAAAGTCCATTATTATTGGTGTCTAATAATGTAGAAAGCATAACAAAGTAGTACCTGTAGATAATCATAAACTCTACAATTTAAAAATATTATTATTTATACAATGTTCGACAAAACACAAAAATACATCTTTTAAATTATATTAGACAATTTTCAACTATTTCTAAGATTGCCGGTTGTTTTATCAGAAATTGTACAACTTTTTAACAACTGCTATGCAACGAAGATCAATGATTATTAATGGCTCAATTAGTAGAAATATTTCAGTAAGTAAATTAAATTTTTATTTCAAAATTTCAAAGGATGTCCTTTAGAATTACATACAATTAGCCTGAGTTAATAATTCTAAGAAAATTAAACGGAACACCTGTATATTTATTATACCCCTTAAAAGTACTAAAAATGTACTATTTAACAGTACCGACATTGTTGCGTCTATCGGCGGTATTGCAAAAGTTAATCTATATAAATCCGATTTCGACTTATTAATTCAAAAATAAGTTGCGATGACTTGCACTTCACATAGCATACTTTTAAATAGTCGAAAATTTGTTAGGTGATGACTGATGTCTGTGATGTTGTGAGGCTTCAAACTTAACATAACTTATATTTTTAAAGATATCTGTTTTTCAATTCTGTAAACTTTAAAACTTGTAGGAACAAATTAAAGCCACAAACACAAGTGGCATTTTGACAACTTTTTAATGCCCTATAACTCCAATATTTTCAAACTATGCATAATTCCTGAAATATCAAGCTTGCCACTATAAAAGTATTAAAAATTTAATAAACATTATTTGTTTGTTAAAAGAAAACATTATAAGTAAATCTTTTCGATTAATTTTAGTTGCACATATGCAATGCAAGTAATGGCAACTTGTATTTTTAAATTAAAGAGTCATAATCGGGTTTGTTCAGGTATAACTAGCTGTCCATCAATCTCTTCGAGCTTGAATCGCCTTTCGCGTCCGATTACAGTTTTATTACAGTTCCCTGTAAAACGCCAAAAAAATCAATTTTGATTTTCTAAACTTTTGGCACACCTTGTATAGACGTATATTTTTGTCCACGAACTACTGTCACGGTGACAGGTGGAACGGCAATTTAAAGCATCTTAACGTCAGTTTAGATGCTATTTAGCGTAATACTAAGACTTGACACTAAAAGATTCATAGTGTTATTAGTTTTACACAATGAAAGGACTAAATCATTATTAAAAAAGTAATATCAGATTTATTTTAGTCTTGCATACTTTGACCTGTCAAATAAAATGACCCACAAACGTCATTTCTGGGCTGTAATATTTAATAATAGTCATACATTTTTTGACATACCTTTTGAGCTTTGTTATGGTGCAAATTTGTGAACAATGCATGCCCATTACACAGAAGAATCAAGTCTTAAATGAGATGTTGGTATAGAATAGTATATAATAGTAGTAATTGGCTGATTTCATTGCCATAGTTCACTGGTTTGAGGTAATGTCAGATTATGTGTATGTTTTAATAAATTTTGTTCAATCCTGCCTTTGAAACACGTTGTTTCTCCACTGGTTGCTAAGCCCGAAAGCATCTATTTACCTCACTCGGAGTGAGGTAATGGATTTTCGCTCACTCATATGTCAAATTTGACAATTTAGTTTTCAATATTTTTAGATAAGAAGTGCAAGAGTAGTATTGAATGAAAGGTACATTAGAATAGAATTCGTATAATTTATTCAAAACATACAATTAACTAGTAAGAAATATTGAAATTAACAGTACAATTATTAAAAATATTATTAGATGCAATGGCTGTATGGGTATCTTTCACAAAATCAGTTTTATTTGTTTGTGCTTGAATGTTTTTAGTCGTGCCCTCTTCACCAGTAATTAATTTTCTTGCAATTTTAATTTTATTGCTCTCTGACTCTTCTACATAACCTTCTGCCACAGACGTCGATCGCCAACCTCCGTGCCGTTTAAGCGTTAAAATATCACCTGAAACGTGGGGTAGTAATGTTGCTGAGGTTCGTCGAAAGGAATGTCCTGTATATAAATGAGCATCATTCATCCCCAAATATTCTGCCACTAGTCTAGGTATCTTTGATATCGTGTTTATACCTACAGGTTGCACTGTACATTTACCATAATAGTAACTCAGGAAAAATCTTCCCTCACCAAGCATTATTGAAGAACGTAACGCAGCATATTTTCTATATATTTCTAAACCATTAAAACCTCCTCCTTCAACATCGGTAATAACAAAAGAGCGAGGTTTATAATTTTTGGTTTTCAAAATATAACCACCACTATAGATTGTTTATTTACTATATCCGTCATTTTGAGATTAACTAGCTCATCGCACCTACAAGCGCCCATAATTCCCATAACAACAACAATTTTCATCAGCAAGTACTTCTCATCGGGGGCTTCGTTTAAGAACTTCTGTACATCTTCATACTCAAACACTTTGGCCTTCTTAGGTTGATATCCTTTAGATTTACTTTTCAAAATCGAAAACAATGTCTTATAAATATAAATTATTACAAATTTAGATCAAATAAATCAAACAATATGATACTATAAACTTACTTACTGATATCTATCTTCTCAAAACAAATATAGTAGATTTCAACATAGAATATGTGGACCACAAAGAAGACGGTGCATACTTCTCTAATAATCCGTTAAAATACGCTAGGAGTACTTGCTCCGTTATAAGAGTAACACTTTTTATATTCATCCACTCATGAAATGTTCTTAACTCATTTATATACCTTTCTTTAGATTTTGGCGGCAATAAATTGAATACAACAGCATTCGCTTCATTTACAACATCTCTTGGTACAGCTTATAGTTCCATATTTTTGTTAAATATTGAAATTAATGACAAATTTACTCTAAACAAAGCAAAAATAAAATTTTGTTGACAACATAGCTAATTTTTATTTTATCGTAACCAGGTAACTATACCAACGGTAAAACCCGCTATCTATGCTATATTATTTGATCACAATTAATATTGACATGAATCAACATGAATGCAATATGAATGATATAACTGTCAGACAAATTGAAATTTTTAATCTTTGACACCTTTAGATAGGTAATTTAGCAGGATTGAACAAAACGCTATACAGCACTCGTGAAGAAACTACATTCGCTCACTTGTGCGTCTTGACGAACGCGTGAGCGAAACGAGTACTTTCTTCACTTGTACTGTAATATACTATTAAAACTGTACTTACGTGCGATAATACACTTTAAGTTTACTTAATCATATCCGTCGGCATTGTTCATATATTCATATAGAAAAGAAATGGTAACTATTGATAATAATAATACTAATACGTATCTGAAAGGTACCACATTTCAATTAAAAATGCACTTTTCCTTCATAATCTCTTTATTTGTCGGCCTTCTGACATTTAAACTTGACAACCGATCGATGAACGTGAATATATAGTCAATTAAAATTATGTGTGTATTGCACGACTGGTGCTATATGCTTTCAGCCAATTTTGACGTTTCCCGGCAAATGTCATGTCGCGAACTCAAACTGATTGACGGTTTTGATAATTTATAACCTGAAATTGAATTTTTCGTGCGTTTAACTTAACCTTATCCGAACTTTGAGGTGTCACGGTCATCTGTGCCGATCCACCGCTATTTTAAAATCGAACCTACTCCACGATAAAATATTCTAAACGTAGGCCTTATGGCAAAATGCTATGATGCACAGTCTTTTTCTGCACGTACGAAAATTTTCAAAAACTCCTTTCGGGCCCTCGTTCTCCCTTCGGAGACGTGAAAAATAGCCTAAGGCACATGGGACCGTAGTCCCCGTCACGTGACACGTTCGTTCCCACCGTAGATGGGGCAGGTTCTCAGAAAAGTGTGGCCCCAATTCGTCAATTTTGGGGTATAGCTGTACCGTATTAATCGTTCGTGTTAAAAAGAGCGCCGCAATTGGCTTTTATATATTATAAAATTTTCAAGAAACTCTTCCGCCATTTTGTTTTTTTTTGACACTTTGACTTTGGATTCGTGATCGGTGACCCAAGACACCCCCGTATCTAAAATTTCACGTTCATACGTCAATTTTCAAAAAACTCTTCCGCCATTTTGTTTTGTTTTTTTGATATTTTGACGTTGGATTAGTGATCGGCGACCTAAGACACCCCCGTATCCTAAATTGCACATTCATACGGCAATTTTCAAAAAATCTTCGGCCATTTTGTTGTATTTTGACATTTGAATTAGTGATGGGCGACCGTAAAAGCTCCCAAATGCCTAATTTTACTTTGAATCAGAAGAGAGAGAAATTGATTTCAGCCAGCTGCGCCCAATGTGCACGTTTGCGTAATCGTTTAAATAAAATTATTTCGTAGTAGGGGCACATAAATGTCGAAAGCAATCCTCCCTTTTCCCCTTTAAGCAAATACACGTTCTGCTATCGTATTTTAATTCAAATCATTATTAAAATATTAATCGACCCCTGTATAGATGAAAATATTAAATCAAGCGGGACCGTTATGTATTGATCGGCATTGCACATTTAAACGGCCATTTTTCTGACCAAATCCTTCTGCAAACGAACTTTAAAGTGCTCGTTCCCTTGATTGCGTGCGACTGTCGACTCGCAATAAGTATGCAAGAGGTCCCGAGAAGCCGGTTCCTTAAGACCCCGGATCTTGTTGGACCTTCGCAAGCTTCAAAATTTCGTATTTCAGTCTTAAAAGTGAATCTGTGGCTACAACTGAGTTCGCCTGCAAGTTTGACGTTTCTCGGGATATTTTGATTGTCACGTGAATCGTAAGCCATTTTTCTGTTAAAACATCGAATGCACGCTCCTCTTTAAAAGCCCATATCTTTACACCCGCTCCACTTAGGAAGAAAATCTCTCCGTCGACCGGAAACTCAATGTCGGCCGTAAACCCGTGCCAAAGGGAGTTCTTCCCCCCGCGTAACCAATTTTCGTCGATTTTGACGGTCCTTTGGTAACCATTTGCGACTCGGCTTTTATATATATTATAAAAAATAATAATATTCTATAACTTTTGCAATATCGCCAACAGACGCAAAATAGCAGTTTTAAATAGTAAATGTTTAGTACTTTTCCGTGACATGTGTGCATTTTTTTAGAATTTTTAACTTTAGCGAAAGGTATGTAATTCTAACCAGCATGCATTGAAATGTTGATATAACATTAAATTCATATGATGAAATGATATCTCTACTAGTTGACGATATAGCAAGTCTTTCATAATTAATCGTCATTTGTTGCACAATTTTTGATGAAAATTCCAGAACTCAGAAACTGTTGAAAACCAACCAACAGAAATTGATATAAGTTTGATCAGCTCTTAAAGGGCTATCATAAGATGTAAAAAAAAATAGCATTCCATGTAGAAAACTTGGGATGCCTTTATCGAGCACTCTATATAAATGAAAATATTTTTAAATTGTAGAACATGATTACCTACAATTTTTATATTAATATTTTCTCTCTATCTACGTTATTAGATACCAATAATAGGTTTTGCCCTTCGCTGAGACAGCCGATATGTATAGTTTTTAAAAAATATCACACTAACCGAATATATTTTAGAAACTGCTATTGGTGTCAAAATAAATGCAATGTCCAATGAAAACAATGATTATATAAAAGCTATTTACGAGTAAGAAAGACTGCAAGAAGTAGTGAAACTTCAATTATATTCATTTAAATTATATTTGCAGAATAAGTGAATCCATACTCTGGAGGATGATGAGACCCTACGTAACTGATTCCACATACAAATTCTTTCCCGAAAGTCGAAAATCGGAGAAGCTTATACGTTACTTACATAGATTTACTAGGCAAGTCATAAACGAGAGGAAAGACATTTTAAAAAGTAAATCCAAAGAGAAAGTATCCGAAAACGTGATTGATGATGAAGTGCTGGGTAGGAAGAAACGCAGTTCTTTCTTGGATTTACTCCTCGAAGTCTCTGATGATGGAAAATTCCTCAGTGATGATGATATGAGAGAACAAGTCGATACTTTGCTGTTTGCGGTACTGGGGATATCTGAAATACGTATTTTTTTAATCATGTTGCACAATAAATCATTTCAGGGTCATGATACCATAACAGCCAGTATTTGTTGGACTCTTTTCCTATTGGGAAACTATGCAGAAGTTCAAGTGAGTTACAACAACTAATAAGTCTAATAGTGAATAGTAACTCATCCTCCTAACAGTTCCCAAAATGTGAGAATGGCCATCACTTTAGATATCATCCTTCTTATTTTAAAATTTTTTCTTTACAAAATAATTTTCTAGTATATCTCGTTTAAGACCAGATAACACTTGCGTGGATTTTAAGACAAAAAAGGAGCACGCAGCATGAAACGCGAGAGATAGACATAGATTTCGCTACATAGGAAAGGTTAGGGACCGGCTTGAAAACATTATTCCATATTAATTTAATTGCACTTGTCTACCGTGGTGTATTGCTTTAGATAACGATGTTCTTAACGCACATAATACATATTTTAGCCACGCTTCGCGCATCCTGAGTGCCATTCATCTAACCGAACTATATACCATGTGGAACATAGTCTTTAATTGTTACATTATTTTTTTAAGGAGAAGGCTTACGAGGAAGTCCACAGTATTCTTGGAGGGAGGAAAACCCCTTCTTCAATTTCAGAATTAAATGACTTTAAATACTTGGAGTGCGTTATAAAAGAGTCTTTGAGGATATACCCAAGCGTTCCGTTGCTAATGCGTAAACTTAAGGCAGAAACAAATATTGGTAATATTCTTAGTAGAACTTAGTATTTAGCTTTTTACTTTCTTATACGTAGTATAAGGAAGTATTGTGATGATGAAAATTTTCGACCTCGAGATTTTTGCAGATGTCCACGTTTTGAAGTCCCCTGATACCGAAAAAGTGGTTTTTAAAAAATGTCTGTGTGTCTGTGTGTGTGTGTGTCTGTGTGTGTGTCTCTGTGTGTGTGTGTGACCACGATAGCGGTCAAACCGCTGGACATGTCAATTCAAAATTTTGTATTTACGAATATAATCTCCCTCTTGAGAACTGATTAGATTTTGAGCAAAATCGGCAGACCGGAAGTAGTAGTTTACTTCAGTGAAAAAATCTAAATTTGCAAATATTTCGTCAATTACTAAGTTTAGACTAATTTATAAAGATTTCATAAGTATTTAGAACTTAATATCCAATATCTTTTATATAAAAAAAATTTCAAAATTCGGACCGGAAGTACCACTTTTACTCTTACCGAATAAAAATTTTTTGCAAATATGTCGTAAATTATGCATTCTATATACATTTATGAAGAGTACAAAAGTATTTATAGTTGGATTTGGAATATTTTTTGTATAAATGAAATTTCAAAATTCGTACCGGAAGTAACACTTTCATACGTATAAGAAAGTCGTGTTGTGGCCACACCTCATTTTTATTATTATATTGTCTTCTTTTAGATGGATGTAAAGTTCCTGCTGGTATACAAGTAATGATACACATTTATGAACTACATAATTCCCCAGAATACTATCCAAATCCGGAGAAGTTTCTTCCGGAAAGATTCATCCCGGAAAATTGCATCAAAAGACACCCATATGCTTACATACCATTTAGTGCAGGGCCCAGAAATTGTATAGGTAGTTGAAGAATTAAAAATTTTAAATATCAATGAATTCAATACTGAGCATATAGCTCTGCAATGAAGGACTTAACATCAAGTGCTATATTCAAAACCGTTGAGAAATATATTTTCCTGAAGCTGTCAATTAATGAAAATTGATCATTTACCTCTGTCAGTTATCAAATTCTGGAATTTTTTAAAAAAATGCAAGTTTTAATAAACATTAGTATTTATTATCGTATTTTGTACATTAGAAATGTTAATTGAAGAAAAAGATTTGTTGTGTAAAGAATACATTCATCCTCTGCCAATCGCAATATTGTTTTCAACGATTGGTCAAGCGCCACTTGCGATATCTTTTTGCTTTCAATACATTTCACCACTTTAATTCATCAACAAAGAGCAAAGTACGAATCATTTTTGCCTGAAATTTTTATCAAAGCGCTAAATGCAACAGGTTAAACGTCGATGCTGTACAGGATGTGTCTTAAAACCAAATATTTCTCTATAAAAGACATATTTAGCTAATTTTCTGTTTCCAGAACTACAAACCTTGTTGTTACGTTCTGGACTTGAGATGTATTACTAAA
The DNA here is from genome assembly GCA_963170755.1 of Amphimallon solstitiale. Lineage (NCBI taxonomy): Eukaryota > Metazoa > Arthropoda > Insecta > Coleoptera > Scarabaeidae > Amphimallon > Amphimallon solstitiale. The sequence goes on along the minus strand of OY720681.1, from coordinate 30,496,253 downwards.
ATATTATTTATATCAGAGTTAATTTGATTATCTCACAGCATTAACAAATGCCAACCAAGCACATATAAGCTAAAATACAAGTTCTTAATGAGAATTTACCTTTATTATAACAAATTATTTACTTGAGGCATGACATAAGAATTTCTCAAAATCACTTCTCAAAAAACTTTTAATGTTTTGGGTTGAAAACAGCAATTTGGTGAAATTACCAATGTTATGTTACTTTTTAGCCCAGCACCAGCTTGTGAACTCTTAGTGTTTTGTTAGTGCCAAGGAATTTCTCCGGCAGCAAGTCTGCTACCACAGACGCAGCCGCTCTTGTTATGTCAAAAACCGCTTGCTTCATCGTCACTATCTCCTACATATATGAAGAATTGTTCACAAAATATTGCACAATTTGACAAACCACAACAATGGATGATTTATTAATTTTGTGGATGTAATATACCTTTCTTAAACCCTTGATTTTACTTTCTCATATGTAGTATGTAGTATATGATGAAAATTTTCGACTTCGAAATTTCTGCAAATGTCCACGTTTTGAAGTCTCTTGATACCGAAAAAGTGGTTTTCGGAAAAAGCCCCCCCCCTCTCTCTCTCTCTCTCTCTCTCTCTCTCTCTCTCCCTCTCTCTCTCTGTCGGTCAGTGTGGTGTGACCACAATAGCGGTCAAACGGCTATAGCTATCAATTCCAAATTTTGTATTTACGAGTATAATCTCCCTCTTAGGATCTGATTTTCAGTAAAATCGGCAGACCGGAAATAGTAACTTACTTCAGCCAAAAAATGTAATTTTTCCAATACATCGTCAACTACTAAGTTTAAACAAATTTATTATAGTTATTTACGAACCAAGTGCGGGAAGACTGTTTTTCCGCATGAGCGCACATTGTAAGCACGAGCGACCGCAGGAAGCGAGTGCTTTTAATTTTGCGAATGCGTGGAAGATGTCAAGTTTTTTCAATTTTTACAGTCGCCTCGACCGAGAAAACGTATTTCCCAGTCGAGCGACAAATGCGCCAAATGTCACTTTACAGGCGGTAAGTACAAAAAGAATTTAAATGTACTCAAAATTAAATTTGAGAAAATCTCTATGAAAACAGTTTTTCGAAATTCCTACCGGAAGTAGATCTTTTACTCTTATCAAAAATCAGTTTTTTCAAATATTTCGCAAGCCATGCTCTAGGCAGGTACTTACGAGTACAGAAGTATTTAAAACATAACTTTCAATACCTTTTGTATAAAAAAAATTCAACATTCGAACCGAAAGTAACACTTTTAGTCTAATCGAATAGCGATTTTGCAAATATGTTGTAAATTATGCATTTTATATATATTTATTAAGAGAATAGAAGTACTTAAAGTAAGATTTTAAATAATTTTTGTCGAAAAAAATCCTTGAAATTGAATAACTTTAAACAATTATACGTATAACGATTTCTACAGTTTCAGGAAAAATCGTATACCTTCCATGTATGTAAAGTTATCTTCCAAAACTCAGAGTTTAAGGTACTCAGCATTATAGTCTTGGACATTCCTTAAATGTTTTGGTCTGCAAAACATAGGTCTTTAGCGCTTGATGTAAAACACGCACTTAATACAAAAATAAAAGAATATAAAATGCAGAATTTCAAAAGTCAATAATTGTATTTTTTCAGGCCAAAAGTTTGCCATGCACGAAGAAAAAACTGTTCTAGCATCTATAATAAACAGATACGAGATCATCGCCGTGGAAAGTCAAAAAGATGTCGTAATTATTCCAGACGTTATATTAAGACCCCAAAATGGTATAATACTAACTCTGCAGAACCGCATATAGCAGCAACAAAATTACAAGTATTCATTACACAATCCATCAAAAGATTTGTACAAATTGTTTACTTTTTAAACTACAATTTTTTAATTTTGTTATCTTTCTGTTTTGTCTTCAAATAATAAACGATGCAAAATAAAAATTAATGTAATTTTAGATTTTATGTAGTAAGAAATTATTTTATAAGTCGTGCCATGTGTAACTACAAAATATCTTTATTACATATTAAAAAAATATTCTTAATAATAATATGAATAATAATGACGTAAACAGAAACAAAAAAAAACTATTTCGTTAAATTTTTAAATAAAGAACCACTTTGCTACTGATAAATGTTAACTTGAATAATGGAAAAATCTATGCGTTTGAACTAACATGGGGGAGTGATTGTAAAATTATATCATATCTTATTTAAAAATTTCAGCTCTTCAAGATGATGTGTATTCCAAAAGGATTCGAAAAGCAGTCTAATAAAGAGACTCTGAAAGCATTTAAAAGTATTCCAAAAGGATTCATTCTATAGGAATTCGAACAGCATACTACTGGATTCCAAAAGCATTAGAAAGAGAACGAAAAACTTTTTTTGGTGCAGACTTTACTTGAATGTTAGGCAGCCTACCAATTGTCAATTTACGAACTAAATTATAAACTCGAAAATATTTTCTCCCTCTATTATTTATTAACATGACCTTCAGGAGATAATCGAATATTATTGTCTTTAATATGTGGTGAATTTATTGGAGTAGAAAAAAGTGTTTTTTACTTTTTTTACGTAATCCAAGGATATATTGTGATGAAAATTTTCGACCCCAAGATTTTTGCAGATGTCTAGGTTTTGAAGTGCCCTAATACAGAAAAAGTGGTTTTTGAAAAATCTCTCTCTCTCTCTCTCTCTCCCCCCTCTCCCCCTCTCTCTCTCCCTCTCTCCCTCTCCCCCCACTCTCTCTCTCTCTCAAACGGCTCAACTCATTATACCAAATGATAAACCGTAAGTAGCACCTACCTTACTTCATGGAAAAATTAAATTTCAATAATATTTCGTGTACTACTAATTTTAGACAAACTTCTAAAGAATACAAAAGTACCCAAGATTGAATTTGAAATATCTTTTGAAAAAAACATTTTTCGAAATTCTTACCGGAAGTAAGTCTTTTACTCTTATCGAAAAATAGTTTCTTCCGGGTATCGCGCAAATCATGCTTTCTACATAGATTTATCAAGAGTATAAAAGTATTTATAGATGAATTTGGAACAATTTTCGTAAAAAAGAAATCAAAATATGGACTGGAAGTAACAGTTTTACTTTCTAAAAGCAGTTCTTTATAAATATCTGGCAAATTATGCATTCTATAGGGATTTATTAAGAGAATAAAAAATCTTGTTTTACACGTAATGGGCGGCCACAAGACCCATACACAAAACATCGCAGTGATAGATAAAGCCAGATGCCATGGAATAACTGACATGTTTTCCTCCTCATTGCTGCCACCGGATGCAATCCCTCGATATCTAATTTATGGCCCCTTAATCAACGTTTTACAGTCAAGAAGTAGAAACATTTACCAAAAATAATCCTTGGCAAGTGCATGCAACAAATTTAGATATCTTTGAGTCTGTAATTAAAAAATGTTTGAAAATTTGTTATTCCTATGTTATACATCATATATGCCCTATCCCATTTTACTAACATGTATGGGTAAATTGGAATAATAACAGATGCCTTAAAAATATTTAATAACGCAAAATGTATATTATATGTACTTTAATTTTTTATGTTCCTCTCAATCAAGAAGTGTTCGGGCAACTCATTAAAAAAATTACTAATGCTGTCGTGGATGTGGATACTTACATAAAAATTTTCAAACGTTAATTATCCAATTTTACTCAAATTTCACCTATTACAGAACCTACGAAAAGAAATTATATTAAGGGGGGGTTTTACTTGATCGGCGTATGCCACAAAATGGTCAAATTCAACGCAAAAAATCGCAAAAATCGAGGCACTTGAAAAAGTTGCCGCTACGTGAACGAAATAATGAATATTTGTTCTAGCGACTGACGATTCAAATTTGCAATTATATTAAAAAATAGTTAAAATACAGCACTTTGAATTTTTTTCGTTTTATAGCGATATAAAGCTTACTCTGTTTAAAAAGTACTTTTTTGAATCGTGAGTACCTAGATATTTTTAATCTGAACTCGACAATGTATTTACTTTACTTTCAAAATAACCCTGGTCTCCAAAAAATTACTTTGAAACCAATGAGAATGATCACAAAGTCCGCACTAATAAATGGCAAATAGGCATCACATAATTCAACCTCTTACTCACACTTTCGTAATGTCTAAGACCAGCTATATGGAAGGTACACCTGGTCGACTGTATTAAGCCAAACATCATATAAACAGAGAGATCTTCACCTTTTTTTATTACCTTAGGTAAACGAATGCTTCATTCAAATATCGGCTTTATTTTCTAATTATTTTAATGATATTTGGGAGAATCTATTAGAATTCTTCCTCTGGAATAAACATATGTTGTTATTATTATGAAATTTAACTTGTTACTTAATTTCTGGCGGTGATATTTTGCTTTAGATGTTGAAGGTTTTTAATCTTAATAATATGAGCAATGTTGTAGTCAACTAAAATATTACAAAAACAATTCTGTGCTGTAACAGTACAGTAACAGTGCCTGTTTTGTTTTTTAATAAAATGTAAATATATATATTTTATAATAATCAGATGTTTTGGATTGTTGAATATTATATTCTTCCCAATCGGCATTGATGGAGTTGATTAGCAAAATTAAATTATAAAACATTTTGTCACAGGGAAGATTCGAACTAAATTTTATCACCAAATAAACTTGTATTCATTATTTCATACATAAGTTTGAGTATACATTAAACATATTTGTAAAAGAAAATACGTGCGGTTGATATATACAAGCAAATTTTAATATATTTCAGATATTTGTCGGTGTTCATTTATGATTGATTACGTGATAACATTGATGTGTCTACTTTATTAGACTCTTTTTCTGTTCCTTGATATTCTTCTCGCTTTCAAAATGTATTTTATTTTTCAAGGACAAGGTTTCGGCTTTATGGAATTTCAGAAATGCAGTTTTCTTCGGCAAAAAATATACATTATTATTATTAATTATGAAGTTGCACGACTTATTGTTATTTTTAACCTTATATGTTGAAGCTTTTTAATAATATGAACAATGTTTGTAGAAAACTAAAATCTGACAAAAACAACTTTATGTCATTGTAAGATACGAAATTTAGAGATTTTCCGGACTCTTCAAAGTAAGATGCATTGGTTTTAGACAGCAAGTTACACAAATTTCAGTTTTCTAGATGGTAAAAGCATTTATTTAAATATCTGAGTTTGTTGTGCCTTCATGTTTTTGTTTTATTTGTACTTTGTATTTTGACCACAGGACAGTTTTTAGATTTTTTTTTGTATATGTGAATAAGTAAAAGAGCATGGGCCAAACGAGTGCATAAGCCTAATTACAGCAGTTTATCAGGAGTGACAGCAATTGTTTAATGGCCAGCGAAAAAATGTTGTATGTAGGCGTAGAAAACAAATTTTGTTTAATTTGTGCAAAATATGGTGAATCTAAAAATCACGTATGCTACAAAAATTGGTCTTCGTCGTCAACAGCCATGGAGTCGCCAATTATTCCGGAAGGTTTTCGACATTCTGGTGAAATGCACGGTGTAATTTATGGTAGATTAATAGGGGACTGTGATAGCAGCGTTCTTAGAAAACTACGTGAGATGGCTCCTTACGGTCCCCAAAAAATTATTGAAAAAATTGAGTGCCGAAATCATATATTATGTAATAAATAAAATTAGCGACTGTTTGAAAAAACCTAAACTCAATTCGGACATAAGACAATTAATAACAAAAAATTTACTTAGATTCAGATCGGCCGTGACAAAAGCAATTGAACATTACAAAAGTTCGAACTTACCAATAACAAACCAGATAGTGCAATTGCAGCGTGACATTATAAATGGACCAAGACATATTTTTGGTGAACACTCGGATTGTGCTCCTTACTTTTGTCAAGGATCTAAGGAAGGCGAGATCAATATGTTTGAAAAGTTTCAGAATTCTAATATATATGATGACTTTATTAACGCTTTAAGTCGGCTTAGCAAAAATAGTAGATCTTTAATAGAAAACGTAGATACCAACATTGTAGAATCTTTTAATTCAGTCATTGCAAAATTTGTAGGAGGGAAGAGATTGAATTATATTCAACGTAATTCTTACAGTGCACGTTGCAAAGCGGCAGCGATTTCATTTAATTGTGAGGGAAAATATCACTCAAAGCTTCAGACGAAATATGGATGTATAACGAATAAATATACGACAGTGTTCGAAAAAAAAAAACAATCAAAAACGGTATGAGAAGAAAAAATGTTATATGAAACGAAAAACACATTCAGGAACTACGGACGATCGCGACTATGGGCCGGAGGCAAATGCATATTTTATTGAAGATATAAATAATGAAAGGTACGAAGAAAAAAAAGATACTTTTTTGAAGCATTTAGCAAACGAAAATCCGGATGAAATTCAAAATTTTACAAAAGGACAAAAAGATAATACTCTATATGGAAAGAAATGCGGGTAAAAAGATTAACAGCATCGAATTTTGGCAAGATAATGAAATTAAGGAGAACCACATCAACGGCCAATACTGTGAAGGCTTTATTATACCAGGAATTTACAGGAACGATTGCGACACGGTACGGTAATGAAAAAGAAGAGCAAGCTGTAAAAGCTTTTGAATGTTTGGCAAATCTAACAGTCGAGTCTTGTGGTCTTTTTATTCATCCTGTGTATAGATTTTTGGCGGCATCTCCGGACGGAATTATTTCTAATCAAAACGCGGTTATTGAAGTAAAGTGTCCATTCAAGGCTCGCGAAGTGACTCCATTTGAAGCTACGGAAAAAAAAAATAATTACGTTTTTAGAAATTCGGAACAGCGAATTACATTTAAAATCTAGGCACCATTACATGTACCAAATACAGGGACAGTTGAATATAGCTCAGAAAGATGTATGTTACTTCATAGTCTGGACTCCGAAGGGTACTGGTATGAGATAATACACAGAGATGAAGAACTCTGGGCAGAAATGTTAATTAAGTTAGAGAAATTTTATTTTCTCGCTTTGTTGCCTGAAATTATTGATCTTCGTATTTTGAGAAATCGAGAAATTAGAGACGTCAAATTGGAGAATTAGTATGTATTTACTGATTGTGACACGTTTAGCAAAAACGTTACTTGGCCATTCTTGTTTATTTTCTACACTGTCTATACTTTGGTAAACATTTCTTTTGTAAAAAACATGGATTAGGCCTACTGGGGATACCATGAAAAAAAAAACGCGCTTTGCACTCTACCTCTAGGGTGGCGCGGAAAGGAGTGCGTTTAACGTGTTGTCTGTCACATAACGGTTTTTTTTAATTTTATAGAAGCTTTACTGGAAAAAAATAAACAATGTACGATATAAATAAAAAAAATTAATATAAATAACAACCGATTGTAAATTGTGGTATTAACATTTGTTTCTAATCAATGATTAGTTCGGAGTCCGCAAAGTTTGTATCTTACCTACGGTGACATTTTTATAATTTAATTTGCTAACTAACAATATCAGTATCGATTGTGAAGAATATAATTTTCAATAATTTAAAACATGAGCTACTTAGAGAATATAAATATTATTTACATTTTGCAATAAACACCGGCACTGTTACAATATAATTTTTTTTATCAGATTTTAGTTTTCTCTAAAACATTGCTCATATATTATTATAAAGCCTCAACATGTAAAGTAAATACATACATACATCTTGGTGAGAAATTATAATCAGTACAACTTAAGTAATTAATAATCATAATAATAATAAAACTATATATTTATTGCAGAATAAAATTTAATATCTAATTAATTCCGGCAAATATCATTAAAATAATTATAAATTACATAAAACGGGAGTCTTAATAAAACTAAATAAATACAAGCTTAAAGGATCTTCAGAAAGAGCATAAACAAATTTCGAATAAAGTAGGCCGGCCACCAATATTTTCATGCAATAAATGCAAGAGACAAATATCCCAAATTTATTGCTTGCCAGTTGACCAGGCATTGCTTCATGTTTCTGTTCGTCTACCTGCATCGTGTAAAAAGTACAGGCATATTAAACTCCGTAAATATATTCAATCTATTTTAGGCAACCCGACATACGCCGTTCGGGAATTTTTCTTAAGGAAAGCCCACCCTTAAGGGTCTTCGCTAGTGAATGGGAAATGTAATATTAGTTGCATAGCACATAATTTAATAAGCCAAGGATGTCCGAGTACTTATTACACATAGGGAATATATAATAAATATTTGAAATAATAACTCAATATCTAAGCGAATAAAAATTCATTTATGACCAAATATTTACACATTTGTAACCGCGGGAAAGATTTATAGCAGAATAACAATTCATTGTAATGTGGGTTGCCTAATTTTAATTCATTTTATATTCATTTTAAACAAAGTAAAGAATAGTTGAACGAAAAATAAGTGCACAGCCGGGTAGCTTTCTATTCAATTTATAACGTGAACCCAAGCGAACAAATCTTCTCCGAAGGATTTTTGAGAAAACTGGTTTTTAATATTTTGACATACTAATTAATTTTCTTTAATCCGTTAATTTTTTTCTAAATTGGATTCTTCAGCCGGGTAGATTACTAAATTCTTCATAAGTTGACGTTGAAAGGTTTTCTTCATCTTTAAAATCAACAAAAATATCTGGCATCTAAGATCTGCTATTTTTCCATTGTTGACAGATCCACTAGCGAGGACCCTTAAACTAAGAAATAGTAAGAATCCTGTCTAACAAATTATTGTTAATAGTCTATTCCTTATTCCAAATCCCGAGTGCTTTGAGCACAAAATCAAGACAATTATTCCGAGCTTTTAGCACCGTGCCAGAATATAACAGAACATAAAAAAAATAAGCACCCATATCAACCCAATTGTAAGATATTAAGCTTAAATTGTTTTAATAGGTTTTAATATAATTTAATGTAGGAATTATGTTCAAATTATCAGATCCCTTAGAACCTCTTTAAAAATATAACTAACTTGGTTTTAACTTTGTATTCATAATACTTAATAATAGGGTAAATATTTCTTCTCACGTAGTTTTCCATTCGTAATTGTGTATAATTGCTACATATTCTTTAGAAAAAATATTTAAATTGGAATTTTAAAAATATACTAAACAGCGACAAGGTATTAATAATAATAATAATTAATTATTTACTATAGTTGAATGCCTTGCAGTTTATGCCGTCAAGTTTTACGTGAAAGCATTGTGTGGAACATGTCGAAGCTACCTATTTCTCGCAGCGTAGGTAATACAGGTATATACTGTTTTAACAAGAGACCGGATCATTTTATAATCGTAACGACTTAAAGCTGTATATAATCATGTAGCCAGCTTTTGGTATAAATCGGTGCTTTAAACTATGTTATGATTCTGAAAACCGTCAAGCTTTGATGCCTCACTCTGTATATACATAAACCGATAAATATTTACGTATAAGAATGTAGATAAAACAGCATCAGTGATCTGACATAAAATGCAAGTCATGCAAACAACATTCGACGGTACCTACAAAAATCGAAGATTATTATCATACAGATAAGCAGGATTCAAATCTAACAGAAACAAACTAACTGCAGGCAATTATTGATTGAGGTGACGAGGAATGTACAACGAGATTTCTGAAAAAGAAGGTATCATTAGATATTTATAACGTGTTTATAGTTCCAGGTATATTAAAATTTCTATGTAGAGCCTATCTAAAACAGAGACTGCGCAGGTTTTTAGTCAAACGTCCATATGTCTGTATCCGTAATATACTTCAAGGTTATCAATACAACGCGTCTAAAAATATTATATTACAAATTCGGAGGCCAGTAACATAAAAACTCTAGTACATATTAGCAGGTTTATACGTTAGACATAATAAAAGATGTTCCTGACTGTAGTATTTGTTATTGTCGGGATTTGGTGTTTGAAAAATTATTTAGAATGGAAAAAGAATGTGTACGATCCGGTTAAAAAACTCAAATCAATGGGATATCCCATCATTGGATCGATATACAGAGTAATAGGAGTGCCCAAGACTGGTGAGTTTATTAATCAATTGTGCAGTGGCGGCTCGTTAATTATTTTAGTAGAGAGCACAAGGAAAACATTAAACTAAAAAAATAGTTCTAATAATTATATGTGGAGACCCACGAGTCTTCAAACAACAACAATAATAATATCTCTAGTTTTTCAGATAATACAAAAACATGATATTATTATTTTGTGATTATTTGAATATGAGCTTTAGAAAATTTTCAATTTGCCATCAAGCTAGGATATTGAAATTTGGCATAGTGCTATAATCTACTATTACGATTCTAAGTAAAATATTCTTGACATGGAGGCATTTCCGGAAGTACCGAAAGTTGTGGTCATCTTTTAAATTCCTATCTGCACCTTACATTTTTTATTATGCTTTTGAATTTACCTCTTAATTATGAGTACAACGGACTCGGTTATACCTATCTGTCATAATATTTAACATATGACAATTATTGTCAAAAAAAATGGAAACAAGGGTTCAGTAGAAAATTAATAACTCTCAAGCCATTTATGATAAAGAAAATAATCTGTTTTTTGGTGACTGTTTCAGGGAAGCTTATGAACCTAACCTGATGTGTTAATTAAAATTCCATGGCTTGCTGCGACTTTATGAACATACCCAACAAGAAATAGTACAAGCTCGAATTTTTCAAACACCACATACCAAACTTTATTTCCGCAGTGGATGTGTATAACGCTTAAAATCTAATTTACTAGAAATAACATGAATTATTTTATATTTTAACAAACACTTGAAATTAGTAGCATATACAGAAGGTGTTCGATGTGCGCAACATTTTGGTTTTCAAAACGCAGCCTGGACGCCTGTGGTAGCTCATCTTATTTAATGTCTACCTATAACGCTCATAGCAGCTTCTATTATCGTTCTTAAATCTTTCTTTGTATTTGGCAAATTATGATAAACCCTATCTGCCACTCGTCCCAATATATAAAAAGCTAGCGGTGTTAGATCCGGTGATCTTGGGGGCCAATGCCATGGACTTTTATTACCCCACCAATTCTCTGCAAATAAAATGTTTAATCTCATATTGACATTTGTTGTCGTATGTGCTGGACCACATTATCAAAATTATCTCAGTATGTCGCGCCATTCAAATTTTCGTCATACATGTGCCATTGTAGCTTGTTATCCAACATCGAGCAAAATATATTTATGGAAAACTGCAGTTGATTTTCTACTTCATATGCAAGATGCGGATTTTCTGCTGCCCAAAAAATGACGATTTCTTGTATTACACACACCCTATTGCGAAAATTTGGTACATTTGTCCAAACAATTCATTTTAAAAAATTTGCATCTTCTTGTATTTTCATAAAAAGTTCTCCACAAAAAATTGCCTGTCTGGGGTAATTAGTTGGACGAAGCTGTTGTAGTTTAATAAAAGAAAAGGATTTTACAAATGCATAAGCATTTCTAAAATCCTTTGAATCGAAGAATATGAGGATCCCAGAGAATAATTATCGCTGTTCATATGAATTAACTTGGATAACCACCAAGATAATCTAATAACGTTAATATGATTTTCTTCATTTCTCGTAAAATGGTTTGGTTGGTTCTTCTTGCAGGATTAATATTTCCGAAATTAATAAATTTTCTTTAAACAAACTTATTTTTAGTCATCTTGGACGCATTTGGGTACTTAGATTCTTTCAGTAATATTCTGACAGTGAATATATACAGGGTGAGTTATCTCCGCGGGTGAGGCCGATTGTGCCTTTACGAGTAAAGATATTTCAAAACTTTTTTTCTCGTGTGATAGCTGCTCATTAGGAGAACATTCTAAAAATATGTTGTATTATACAGAGTGTTCCATAACTTGGTGATTGACCATAGTTGCAGTTTTTTGAAAGGAACAGCCCATATATTATTACATTTTTGTATTCCCCGTATAATTTTTAGTCAAAAAATGATAAGACAGTATAGGCCTAATGTCTAAAGTTTTCGACTTATTCCCATTTTTCTGGAAAATTCAATGTTTGTATAAAATTATATTTCTCGAAAACGACGTATTAGATGGACACAATTTTTTGTAGTGTTGTTCATAATAAGAGGTCTTAATAGAAGCATATTTTATTTTTCCCAGTTAGTAATTGCATGTGCAGAAAGTTGGATTAAAATTACATGACACGTTCTTCTATAAAAGTAATTTTTTTCAAATGGAAAAACCTGTATATTAGTTAATTTTTGAATTAGTATTTAATTTCACATAAAAATGAGACACACCAAGATTATAGAAGTAAAAGAAAAAAGAAGAGTAATGTTATATTATATATTTTTGGAATGCAATTTTATAAACAACTCAAAATCTTTAATTAGTAAAAAAATTTTTTTGTCATTCCCCCAATCCGTATAAAAATCGTATCTCTATGTTAATTGTTAGGCAAATTCAGTATAAAATCATGCTTGTCAACTGATTAACAACTTATTAAATGACATCCATTCAATTATCAATGTTGTAACAAATATGTCTCACTATACAGTATTCAAATAAAAAACATGAAGTTGGCAAAATTATATCAAAAAAATGAGGTGTGGCCACCACACGACTTTCTTATACGTATGAAAGTGTTACTTCCGGTCCGAATTTTGAAATTTCATTTATACAAAAAATATTCCATATCTAACTCTAAATACTTTTGTACTCTTGATAAATATATATAGAATGCATAACTTACGACATATTTGCAAAAAATCGCTATTCGATAAGAGTAAAAGTGGTACTTCCGGTCTGAATTTTGCAATTTTTTTATATAAAAGATATTGAAAATGATGTTTTAAATACTTTTATACTCGTAACGTATTTGTCTTAAAAGCATGACTTGCGAGATATTCGCAAAAAACTGATTTTCGATAAGAGTAAAAGTCCTACTTCCGGTTGGAATTTCGAAAAACTTTTTTAAGACAATTTGTTTCAAACTTAATTCTAAGTACATATGCATTCTTTATAAATTTGTTTAAACTTAGTAATTGACGAAATATTTGCAAATTTCGATTTTTTCACCGAAGTAAACTACCACTTCCGGTCTGCCGATTTTGCTCAAAATCTAATCAGTTCTCAAGAGGCAGATTATACACGTAAATACAAAATTTGGAATTGATATCTACAGCGGCTTGACCGCTATCGTGGTCACACACACACAGACAGACAGACACACACACAGAGAGAGAGAGAGACACACAGACATTTTTTAAAAACCACTTTTTTGGTATCAGGGGACCTCAAAACGTGGACATCTGCAAAAATCTCGAGGTCGAAAATTTTCATCATCACAATACCTCCTTATACTACGTATAAGAAAGTAAAACGACATGAGCTCTGTAATAGTCACTTTTAAATTCATAACGTTTTACATGTTTTTGATGTGAAATTAAATAACCAATTAAAAAATGAACTAATATACAGGCTGTTCCATTTGAAACAAATAACTTTTATACGAAAACGTGTTATGTAATTTTAATCTAGTTTTCTCCAAATGCAATTACTAACTGGGAAAAAATAAAATATGCTTCTATTAAGACCTCTTATTATGAACAATACTACAAAAAATTCTGTCCGTCTAATACGTCGTTTTCGAGAAATATAATTTTATACAAACATTGAATTTTTCAGAAAAATGGGAATAAGTCGAAAACTTTAGAATTTAGTCCTATACTATCTTACTACTTTTTGACTAAAAATTATACTGGGAATACAAAAATGTAATAATATATAGGGTGTTCTATTTAAAAAACTATAACTATGGTCAGCTACCAAGTTATGGAACACTCTGTATAATACAAAATATTTTTAAAATGTGCTCCTAATGAGCAGTTATCACAAGAAAGAAAACGTTTTGAAATATCTTTACTCGTAAGGCACAATCGGCCTTACTCGCTGAGATGACACCGTGTGTAAAAAATAAATCTAATTTTTCTTCCTTAGAGTAAGAGACCATTTTATGAAACTTAATTAAAATAATTCCTTCTTTTGGCAACTAGACTGACATTGACACTTTGAAAATCGGTATTAGTTTAGTTGCTCATTCTGTTCTTTTGTTTCAGAAAGTATTTGAATTTTTTTTTGAAAAATAATATTTTCTATAACAAAATTAAAATAATTCCAAAAGTACTTGAGATAGGTATAAGGCATGTTGATACGAATTCACCACTAATTTAATTCTACAACTATTCGTGAAATAAAATTTAGCATGTTCCATTTGAAAAAAGCGAGATCTGGTATTTTTTATTGGGCTTGTCCATAAAATCGCAGCAAGCCATGGAAACTTAAATGACACATCAGTTTAGCTTCATCAGCTTTTCTGAAATATAAGGAATCCACTAAAAAGAGATTATTTTTTATCTGAGTTTCAATTATTAATTTTCTACTGGAAGTCGGCAGCACAAGTAGAGAAGCTGACACTGCCTCAATCTAAACATTAAAACGAGATAATATTTCGGTACAAATTGTCTGTTCATAAATATACACGAAATGTAAAATCTTTAAAAAGAAAATGATTCTCTATTTTGATGTTATTGTTACTGTATTAACTAAAATATCGAAATGTCATTGCTTCGTTTTATTTTTATTTTCATAATTTTAACAAAATTGGACTAAGTTATGGCAGTAACCAGATAACAACAATCAGCCTGAAGCGACAAAGAAGTTAAAAGCGTGTCCCTGTTTTTTCGGTGAGCGATTCGAGCGTGGTTGTCTGCGCGGTCGTCTGTCTAGACGAGATGATTTTTTTATTTTCTCAAAAATTAAAATCAGCTAACAAAAAGGCTGAAAGGAACCCAAATTTTTCCCTTATTTATAATATATAAATACTTAAATATATAAAATGCTTATTTATAAAACATACTAATTGGCATTCTGTAAATTTTACAGAATAAGCAAAAAACTGTTGTGGTTATTTGTTTTTTCTAGTATCGAAAATTTACATAACAAATGATGCTATTAATATTAAAGAAAATATAGTTAACACAATTAAGAAATTCAGATAATCTACAGAAGGGTTTCATAAACAAAGGCAACTCTTAAAAAAAAATTATGATACTTATTGATTTGAAACAAACAACTACTTGTTTGAGTTTAAAAAGCAAACAATAAATCATAAGAGATATATTGTTAGTGCAGCAACTTAATACATTTTATAATTCGAACTAAATAAGAATTAAAATTATTACAACAATTTGTGTATATTAATATTATTTTGACACGTATTATAGGAGCAACATTACCGGCGGTCCTTTCTGTATAAATATAAATATGTTTTCTCAATGTACTTGCTGGTTGTTTATCACATAAATTCTAAGGGGAAAGTGGAACACGAAATATAAAAAGATCCGACTGTATTGTCGCTTCTCGCTGATCGTTGTTCTCTGGTAGAAAAGTATTTGAGACAAGAATATTATACTTAGGAAACTAGTTTTGATAAACTTATTTTTGAAGCAGAAACATTAATATTAAAACTAGGAAATAAAATAAATTAAAATTATATATTGTGCCTGCTAAGATATGGGTTCGCCCTAAGAAGTACAAGAGCCTCTTATTATCAGCCACCACTGGAATTATATGAATATCTTTTGAGTAAATATCATGGGAACTACAATATCGTTTTTTTTGTTTTTTTTTTTTAGAATTTTTCAAAACTATCACCAAAATGACTTTTGATAATGCACCGATATATAGAAATTGGATGGGTTTTACTCCGTTAATAGGTATTGTCAAGCCGGAATATGTAGAAGTTAGTATTGGATTGTACATACATCTAATAAAATATATACAGGCTGATTCAAAATTAACTGCACACAAATACCATCTAAATTACTGACCATTTTAACAAGTCAAAATAGGAAGGCAGTAGTAACTTTTGAGTGGAGCTAAATTTGGAATGATCAAAAAAGATCAAAAAACAGTTGTCTAGCACATATTCGGGACAACTTTGGATTTCAGCATATTTTAATTATAATTAAATGTAAAATGAATAATAAGAAAGATATGGACATAATAAACATAATTATGCAACTCTGTTATGTTGCATCATAACGTTCTATATTAAACCTGTTGAAGATATTAGTAATGTCTCGTTTATCTCGAGTCTTCATCACGACCTGATTATTTTAAAGTTCTTCTTTTATTCGTTTTCCTATTTTTATTTGCTTATTATACAATAGTGGTTTTAAAATATAAGTGTAAAACCAACATTTCACATTTCATAATGAATATAAATAATTAAAAAAAAATTCTTATTTCTAACATATTTAAGAATAGTCAAATGAATTGTTACAATATAATGACTATTGACAGTACTGTAATATTGAAAAAGTAATGTTGTTTTTCTGCTATAAATGTAAAAAAACAACAATGACCAATCAAAATATTTTAAAATATACTCAATTCCATATATATAATGAAAAAATTTAAGACATTTGAAAATATCTCGAAAATGTGTTAGTCCACAGCAGGTATAACAAAGAAACAAATTGTTTATGTATTACATCACCAACCAAACGCATTTAATGTTAAATATTAGGTCTATGGATGTAAACGCATTCTATGAAAATTTCGACTTACTACTTCACCTTCTTCTAAAATTTGTTCAAAGTCAGTTAAAGATTCATTAAAGGCTATTAATATTACAAGAAAATATATAACAACCTCCTTCCGACTAGGCCAAATGCTCTTCTGTGGTAATATGGTGCAAAACTAATTTATATTCTAATAAATGAAAGGAATTATTATTATTTTTACTATTCCAGATTATTACAAATAATACAGTCCAGATAGACAAGGGATTTATATATGACTACTTTCGTCCATGGCTTGGAGAGGGTTTATTTTTAAGTACAGGTAAATATTTAGTTATTTTTTGCTACGGTGAGCCCCTAATTCAAGGTTAAGTGCTATTATTTAACATATCTAGAGCACGGGAGCCATTTTGAGTGTTTATTTTTCGAGTTTTAAGTATTTCATGATATTGTTGCTTCACTTTCACGCTGTACGATAAAATAAACTGATGATGTATGTTAATTTCTCAAGAGACACGGATGACATACGAAAATAAAGTATAGTCCTCTTACTTGTTACTCAAGAACATAACGTATTGTAACGTTTTCGGGTTCGCAATAAACAACTCGTGCAATTTATTTATTTAAAACAGTCTGTATATTCATACACGTAAAATTAATTACAATATAAAATATAAAACTAATGTATCACACTTAAACTACTACGATTTAAATTAACACTTGTATTTATTTCTTTATTATATTTATTTCTACGCGCGTCGACTACCTAAGGAACTTCTTAATCCCGAATTACTCATCCATCGGTGACCCAGCCGCCTCATATACACATACGAAACATCTGGAAGCATTCGCGTACACTCCATCTTCCTCTCGATGTTTGTAGAACATTCCACAGACATTCTGTCTCGACGCAGTACATATATATAATGGATGATTTATTGGTTTATGATGTTTACCAGTCGCGTCGAGATGATTTACAACCTCTTTTTATTGTCGCTCGGAAGTATGCCTTTCTTTTGTTGTCGCCCGGATGTCTACTGATTTCGTAACATTTCCCCCTTCTTAAAAACCGCGTTTCGTCCCGAAACACGCTATTCCATGTTCTTGTCGCTGGCGGATGACGAAATCCACACCGGGACCCACGGGTGCACCCAGCCGTCTTGTGGAAATGGCAATCCACCGTCCCAGGCGGCACAACGGGCTGATTGGGCCGACAGCCGCACACGACCATTTGCATACCAGTATACCGAAACACTGCCTCCAGCATGTTTCTTACGGTTCTTCATTCCAAACGGTCTAATCCGCAGCCCAGTTTCGGAATTGCCAGCCTCCTTATATTTTGCTCGAGTGCTCGTCCTCGTGAATCGACAAGGGATTCCCATAAGTTGGCTCTCTAAGTTTTCCGGTAATTTGTCGAACATCCGCCACTTCGCCGTCGTTATGTCCATGGTATGGGGCCAATTGGTTGAAACGCACCACCCCTGGCTCACTATGGGGTGTTAGTCTTATGCGATAAACCACGTCATCTATTCGCTGTAGTATTTCGCATGGTCCATCCCAGTATTGTTGGAGCTTTGGGGACAGGCCTCGGCGACGTTAAGGATTATATAACTAGACGAGGTCCCCTTCTCGATAACCACCTCTCTCGGCTTGCACGTCGTAACGACCCTTCGTCCTGTCGCTGGCATCCTGAGTGTGATGGCGTACTCGCTCGTGGACATTCTCCAACCTTCGCCTGGGTCCGCTGACGTAGTGTTCTTCACAACACGCTTGAGTAGGCCATCCTCCACCTTCAGAGAGTCCCATTGAGCCCAGCAGGATTCAAGTCCTGTGAACGAGGAGCTACTTCTTGACAAGCCGGTCCGCGACCAGTATCTTTCCAAACCATCCATGAACCAAGGTCTTCAGCAGCTTCTGGACCGATCCGCAAATTGTCAGGTTGCCACTGATCGTAAACCACGGTAGTTCTGAATGTGTTGGCCGATTTTTCTTCTAGTTGGTTGTTATGCCTGCAGTCTTCCGGACGTGGTCTCCTTGCAACAGCATCAGCGTTTTGGTGTTGCACAGATGCAATTCGCTCTATTGATTTTGAGGCTCTACGATACTGGGTCGACGATTGCCTCTTCTCATCGACCCGTTTTAGTTTTCGCTGCTTCGCTATGGTTTTCTTGGGCTCCTTCCCGCATTTACTATGCGCATGGCCTATTTCCACTTCCATTTCCATTTCCAATTCCAGCATCGGAGCGTTCTTCTCTTAGGTTGCACCTGATTCACTAATCGTCGGACAACCTGTCCCAGGTGTGCATGCCCATACTTCATCTCAAGACGCTTGATTGATTTAAGGTAGTCTTGACCCTCTTCCGGACGTAAGGTCTGCAGAATGTCACTGGCCTCTCCTATTAATGACACAATCAGGGCAGTAGCTTTCTCCGGGGACGTCCACCCATTTGCTCCTGCAGCGGCTTCGAATTAATTCCGGTACGTCATCCATGACGTCTTCCCATCGAAGGTGGGAGGTTTTACCTTTGCCTTCGCTGTTCGGGAGATCTCCAGGCTTCCGCCCGAGGTGTCATCGGGACCGCAGTCTTTCATCGCTGGCAACTGAAGCTGAACCCCAAACTCGTCCCCCATTCCGAACACGCGCTCCTCAACTTTCTGTTCTACGGCTTCGATGGCCTCAGAAAATTCCTGTCTCCCATTCGATGAATTCTTTTGAATGTCTTCCTTAAAAGTAGTCTCGCGTTGTTTTGCAATTTCATCTTTTAGAGTCTTGAATTGTCTTGCAATTTCATCTTTTAGGGTCTTGAGCAATTGTTTGAATTATTTTCAATTTTATCTATTATTAAGCTTAGATCAGGCTGTACTTGAAACAAATATTTCTCGGGATCCTCACCTTCATTTATTAAAAGGTCACGAAGCCGATCCTGGAGAATTGTTTTTTTTCCAATTCTGCCTTTAACTCGGAGACCTTTAATTCTTCCAAACGTTTGGTAGCTATTTATTTATTTATTTATTTATTTTGCACTTCTTTTGTTTATCCCACACTGACACCAATTGTAACATTTTCGGGTTCGCAATAAACAACTCGTGCAATTTATTTATTTAAAACAGTCTGTATATTCATACACGTAAAATTAATTACAATGTAAAATATAAAACTAATGTATCACACTTAAACTACTACGATTTAAATTAACACTTGTATTTATTTCTATTACTAATATGTCCGTATATTTATATCACTTAAGGAACTATTTCTTTCTTTCTTATATTTATTTCTACGCGCGTCGACTACCTAAGGAACTTCTTAATCTCGAATTACTCATCCATCGGTGACCCAGCTGCCTTATATACACATACGAAACATCTGGAAGCATTCGCGTACACTCCATCTTCCTCTCGATGTTTGTAGAACATTCCACAGACATTCTGTCTCGACGCAGTACATATATAAAATGGATGATTTATTGGTTTATGATGTTTACCAGTCGCGTCGAGATGATTTACAACCTCTTTTTATTGTCGCTCGGAAGTATGCCTTTCTTTTGTTGTCGCCCGGATGTCTACTGATTTCGTAACAGTATATATAGTTTTTATACTCTACAGGCAAAGTTATTAATATATTTGTTTATATTATTATTATTATCATTATTATTATTATTAAATTGTTATGTGAAGGCGGTGCATGAAAATAAAGAAAAGAGGCTATAATCCCCACAATCGGGTGATTGATGAAGAATAAGAAAGGTAACTCGTCAATTACATAACTTTTAACCTTCCCTGCACACATTTCGCATAATCTTCAGACGCTGGAGTATTAGGGCCATATATTTTTTTTTTATAAAGAAGCAGATCAATGGATGAAAACCCACCCAGGAAAGAGTCATACAATTTACGATTTGCCGTTCATAGCTAAGGTGGTACTTCCTTTAGCAGCTACACCTCCAAAAATTCTTACGGGATTCAACTCTACTGGGATTTGGCCAATGAATAGGGAAAAATTTTACTGAAGCTGATTTTTGCCTATCAACCGTTACTGACAAAACAATTGAAGAATATTTGAATGAAGACACCGGTATAACAAAAACAGAACAAACAGTAGCTAGATATATATTATCTAAGTAGTCACAAGTAATTCAAGATTCAATTTCTGCTAAGACACCAGAAGTTATCAGACCCCAAAGACGGTCTGCAGAAATTCCGGCAGAAGAAAAATATGTTATTGATGGAAGCACAGAGCAAGCAAAAGAATGCTCCTCTAAAACTGTATTGCACAAGAACAGCCAATAATAACAGTAAGAAGCATATAAAACGGTTGTTCTTATTCTGCTAGAGATGAAAATGAAACACTGTGCTTTGTTATGTAACGGGATCTTATTCTAGCTGCAAAGAGGATTGGAGAGGAGTGCAAAGGTTGTAAAAGGCCAACATTTTGGCACATATCAGCTGCAGCGGTTATTTCTTGATATAAATTCTCTCTCAGACTAATATTTTGGTATGTTTTTTTTTACATTTTATATACGTATTTAATAAAGTTACATCGAAGGCGTTAATAAATGACACCAATTAGGTATCAAAAGTAACGTATATATTGTTTTAAGTATCACATGGAATCGATACGAGTTAGGAGGATAGTAAACATGAAATAAGTGACACAAAACGTCTTTCCTACAAAATGCATGAAAAAAAATTATATACAGGGTTAGTCAAAAGTATGGAATGGGCCGTTTATTTCCGTAAATATAAACTTTATAACAAATTGTCAGTAACATAAGTTTTTTTACTAATTATTCTCCATTTCTTAGCCTACTCCTTGTTTTTGTATGTAAACGCATTTCCACGGTAACGTATTTTTTTTTAAATGGCAAGCAAGCAGTTTTTTTGCTGATTTTTATTCCTCTTCTTTTTCTTGAAATGATTTGAAATTTCTTTCATACACTTGAATAGGAAAATTTCTGTGTAAAATCAGAATTTCCTAAAAACGGCGAAATGTGATATGAAAACAGATACTACAGTTTTTAATACTCCTTTTTATTCATTTGAGTATTATTCTTCAAAAAATGATAGTGGCCTCTGCTTCGTTAATTATTAATCATGTCATTGTGAAGTTCCTTTCAATAAGTGAACAAGCTAATTTAATAAAAATAGTTTAATTTTAATTTGTAAACATGGTGAACGTTTATCCCGAGAGAAATCCCATTGTACAATCCACAGTGTCTAAACTGGTTAGAAGATTTAGAGAAACTGGATATATAAGAGATATCCCAAGGTCTGGATGTCCAAAATCATCCACAAATGAAGATCGAGCTCTCAATGTTGTACTTAATGTGATGGATAATCCAATTACATCAACCACGCAACTGGCTTTGGATAATGATATTAGTCAATCGTCGGATGTTCGAATATTAAAAAAGAACAAACACAAACCCTACAAGACACATCTTCTCCATGAGCTAAACGAAGACGACCCTTACAGCAGAATGCAGTTTTGCGCAATAATGATGGAAATGACCAATACTAATCCTAATTGTATAAACAACATTTTATTTGCTGATGAAGCCACTTTTTGTCTAAATGGGTTTGCAAACAGGCACAACTGTCGCTACTGGGCCAGTGAAAATCCTCATTGGATGATGGAACACCATACACAGCATCCACAAAAACTCAATGTCTGGGCTGGTATTATTGGGCACCTCATAATAGGTCCATACTTTATAGATAGAAATTTGACAGCAGATAAATACCTAAGCCTATTGCGGGATTACATTGTACCTGACATTGTAAATTTATTTCCAGATGAAGATCGACAAGGAATGCTAAACCGCAGTCTTTGGTTTCAGCAAGACGGCGCTCCACCACATTATGGAGTTGATGTTCGCCTCTTTCTAAATTACTCTTTCCCGTTCGTTGGATAGGACGTCGAGGGTCTATTGAATGGCCTGCTAGGTCGCCTGATTTGAGTCCCCTCGATTTTTTCCTCTGGGGAAATTTAAAAAATAAAATTTACAAACAGAAACCAAAAAATTTGCAAGTGCTGAAAACCAGAATTAGGCATGAATTTGAAAATATAAATCCAAACTCGCTGCAAAATTCGTTGCGTAATTTCTGTAATAGATTAGCTGCAGGGTGTCTTCAGTTTGAACATTTAATTTGATTTGATTTTTAGTAGTGTAAATAAAGTATTATGAACATTTTATCTGAAATTTTCTTATTCATGCGTATTTCAAGAAAAAAAAGAGGAATAAAAATCAGCAAAAAAACTGCTCGCTTGCCATTTAAAAAAAAGATCGTTACCATGGAAATGCGTTTACATACAAAAACAAGGAGTATGCTAAGAAATCGAGAATTATTAATAAAAAAGCTTATGTTAAAGACATTTTGTTATAAAGTTTATATTTAGAGATATAAACCGCCCATTCCATATTTTTGACTAACCTTGTATATACAGTGTGGAAACTACTTATGGAATAAATTCAGTAACTTATAAACTAATGACATTTGTCGAAATCGCTGAAACAGGTCAATTTTTATTTTAAATTGCGCACGTTTTAAATCACTGCACCTATTAGTGACGTCATCTTCTTTAGAGTTGTGACGTCATACGCATTTTTTTTTAATAGAAAGCTATATTTTTTTATAAATTCGTAGATAGTACTATTAAATACCTTTTCAATGAACTAACACAAGTTAACTTTATTTTCAACAATTTTTGAGGTTTTTACATTTTTACGTTCCAACCACAACAACAATTATAAAAACGTCAAAGTTTACTAATTTATTCTTTTTTGATCAAAGCAAAATTACTATCTTTCTTGTATTCTACTACCGTCAGGTGCTATCAATTTCATCACACAGTTTTTTCGTGTTGTTTTTGTTTTTTAATTTTTTTTTTTTTAATGTAAAAATCTCAAAAACTGTTGAAAATAAAGCTAACTTGTGTTAGTTCATTGAAAAGGTATTTAATAGTACTATCTACGAATTTATAAAAAAATATAGCATTCTATTAAAAAAAAGCGTATGACGTCACAGCTCTAAAGAAGATGACGTCACTAATAGGTGCAGTGATTTAAAACGTGCGCATTTTAAAATAAAAATTGACCTGTTTCAGCGTTTTCGACAAATGTCATTAGTTTGTAAGTTACTGAATTTATTCCATAAGTGCACCACAAGACTTCCAAATTTTGAAGAAAAAGTAATTTACTTTTTATTTTTTATAATTTGATAAATGTTTGGAAATAAACTCTTTCGCGATAAGGGTAAAGGTATTATGTACTAGTTTTATATTAAAGAGCAAAAATCAGATTCTACAGTTCGGCCAACATGCTTAGTTAATTACGTTTAGGCGTAATCAGAACGCTCCAAAACATGAAGACTGTCAAAAATCTGGCAATACTTTATTATACAGGCTTAGTTAAAAGTATGGAGACGGCGATTTATTGTCGTTAATATTCATTTTAGAGAATTATGTTCAATATAAAAGTTTGTTAGGATATTTTGATCTACATTTGAGAATATTTGATTTTTTTTTTCTTCAATTGTTTTTTAGTTACGCCTGTCCGCGCAGTTTTTTTAAATGGGAACTAGTAAATTTTACTCTATCATTCGATAGAGAATTTTTTTCTCTTCACAATAAAATTTTTGTTTTTTCAAAATTCATTTTAATAACTTTTTTATAAGAAAAGGCCGGTTCAAGTGTTTCAAAGATGTTCGGTACATCGCAGATAGACAGAAGCGATGCGATAAACAAACTTGAGCGACATAATTTTATCAGTGGTTATTATGTACGTCAAATCTTTGACAGAAATAATTCATTTGTGCAATTTGTTGCTGTTAATGTTAACAATGGCGAGTTTAAGTGAACATGAACGAATTGAAATACTTATGATGTTGGGTTATGGAGATAGACGCAGAAGTTTACAAGACGTTTGTAATTTATTTAATGATACGCATCCAAATAGAAATCCAATTTCTAAATCCATTGTTGGTAAAACTTTAAGACGCTTTGAACAAACTGGTAGCGTTAAAGATTTGCCAAGGAGTGGTAGACCTAGAACAGCAAAAAGCGATGATAACAACCTGGATATTTTATTGGCTGTATCTGAAGATCCCCATTTATCAACCAATCAATTAACGGCCAATTTCAATATTTCGCAGTCATCGATCGTGTCATTTTTAAAAAGTGAAAAGTATAAACCTTATAAGGTACACCTTGTACACGAGTTAACGGAAGATGATTTTGATAGGAGATTACAATTTTCTGAAGAAATGTTAAATATTTGCAATAATAATGAAAATTTTGTCAACAATATTCTTTTCTCTGACGAAGCTACTTTTTGCCTTACCGGTGAAGTAAACAGACATAACTGCAGATACTGGTCATCGGAAAATCCCTTTTGGTTTTTGGAGCACCGTACGCAGTACCCCCCCAAAAAGGTTAATGTTTGGGTTGGCATTCTTGGCGGTCATATTATCGGTCCCTTTTTCATCAATGGCAATTTAACTTCGGGTCTGTATTTGCAGTTATTGCAAAATGAAATAATACCTGCTTGTGCTACGCTCTATCCACATGAAAACAATGAACACCTGCCCAATGACAGTATCTGGTTCCAGCAAGATGGCGCCCCACCACATTATGGTGTAAATGTTCGTCAATATCTGGACAACGTTTTTCCCCACAGATGGATTGGAAGACGAGGAACCATTGAATGGCCAGCCCGTTCGCCAGATTTAAGTCCTTTAGATTTTTTTCTTTGGGGATACGTAAAAAACAAAGTTTACGAAGATAAGCCCGATAACGTCGAAGATTTACAAATCCGAATTACCAGAACGATACAAGAAATTCCCCGAGATTTTTTACAGAACTCTGTTCGGGGTTTTGTAAATCGATTGAGTCATTGTCAAATTACTAATGGACGACAATTTGAACACTTACTTTAATTTACTTTGTTATTAATTTGTTTAATTTTTCTTGTAAAAGTTATTAAAATGAATTTAAAAAAAACAAAAAGATTATTGTAAAGAGAAAAAAATTCTCTATCGAATGGTAGAGTAAAATTCACTAGTTCCCATTTAAAAAAACTGCGCGGACAGGCGTAACTAAAAAACAATTGAAGAAAAAAAAAATCAAATATTCTCAAATGTAGATCAAAATATCCTAACAAACTTTTATATTGAACATAATTCTCTAAAATGAATATTAACGACAATAAATCGCCGTCTCCATACTTTTAACTAACCCTGTATATACCTACTACGTCCCAACTTTTGATATTATTACTTTTTGTATAGGCTCGAAGTGGCACCAACAAAGAAAGCTGATAACACCGACCTTCCATTTCAAGATTCTAGAAGATTTTATGGAGGTGTTTGCGGAAAAGGCTGAAATACTTCTTCAGAATTTAGATGCTAAAGCCAACGGAAAGTCTTTCAATATTAACCCTGAGATAAGCCACTGTGCTTTGGATATTATTTGTGGTAAGCAATATTTTTGGAAAATAATATAGAGTATGCTAAAAAGATTGATAAAATCATGCAATATTGTGGAATCAGAGGCGAAGTAGGGTTATAGTAAATTATAATCTCCCATAAGTACAACTTTTAATGAAGAGTGTCACTAGCCAAGATTTCATAGAAACATTATTAATTTCATTACTTACGTTTACTAGCTCAAAATCTTATGTAACTTAAAATAGAATCATATTGATATATCTTTAGTATAAGAGTACATCAATAGAAAAGTTCTTTAAAGAAAATTACATTTGCCAAAAACCTAAAGCAATCTATTCTTAGAAGATATAGTAAGCGAAACGGGTTAGCTTCTACCAGTAAGCTAGTGGCTCTCAAACTTTTGACTCCATTGTCCTCTGTAGATTTATATGAGTACTTGCCCCCCCCCCCCCCGCTCGATATAGTATAAAGTATATGCATTAAAGTATTTCCGTTTGATTACCTCTCTATATGCATATTTAACCATTTTTAGAGGAAATTACGGAAATATATTATTCCAATTAGAACAGTTTGAGAACAACTGAAGTAAACATATTATATTTGCTTAACTAGCATTCCTGTATTCTGCAGATAAGATATTAATTACTTAATATTTCAGAAACTGCTATGGGCGTCAAAATAAATGCCATGTCCGAAGATAATAACGAATATATAAAAGCCATTTACGAGTATGAGAAATTTTAATTAATTTTCAAAATTTTAATTTTCTACATCTATATTCCTTCTAGAATTAGCTCATTGATAATACAGAGGGCTATGAAGATTTACTTAAATGATTACCTGTACAGCTTCTTACCCGAGAGCCGCAGATACAACAAAGTTCTAGATACGCTGCATTCCTTTACGAGTAAGGTCATCGAGGAAAGAAAACAGCTTTTAAAAATGAAATTAAAAGAGGACGTAAAGGAAAACGTTACTGATGATGGAGTACTTGGAATGAAGAAACGTACGTCTTTCTTGGATTTACTACTCGAGGTCTCTCAAGATGGAAAATACTTGAGCGATCAGGAAATCAGAGAACAAGTCGATACTTTGATGTTTGCGGTATAGAAATTATGTCAAGCCAAGTGATATTGTGATCATAATCGTAATATTTTAGGGTCACGATACCATAACATCTAACATATGCTGGACTCTATTTTTATTAGGCCACCATTCAGAAATTCAAGTAAGTTTATTAGGAAATAAGGACGAATATGAGCCTTTTAAGCACCTTAAGCCTTAAGATTATATCATCATGGTCTTCTCTGATTTACATTTTTTATGTTTCTTATTTTTTTAATATGCCCATACAGAGTTGTTTACTGAAAGTAGAGATACATACCTTGAAATAGAAGTAGCAATTAAATCAGAGCTGTGATGATGTGTTCCCAAAAATAGTACCGAGTAGTATTATTACAAGATGAGAAAACCAAACATGGAGTAAAATTTCAGGATTTTTCTTCGGGAGATTTTCAGATTTTTTCCTCTGAGGATTTTTGGACAGATAAACTCATGTTTTATGACTTATTATAACACTAACAGATTCTTAATCTACAAAAGCTGCTGAAAGTTACTAGCACCAGCTAGGAGGAATATATAGTATAAATATAATCTTCTGCTCATTGATTGCTCTCTTTTACAAAACACTAGGGTTGTTTTTTATAGCATAGTACTCCCCATCAATTAACCGATTTCTCAAATGTTCTTCATTTCCACTGGATTAAGTGCACTACTATGTTCAGCATACTTTCATCCAATGGTATTTGATTTTCCTGGCCCTTATATTGAGCCAAACGTACAATGGCCAAAAATCAACAATCAACCATATAATTATGGATCTCATTTTGTTGCCTTAATATTTGATACATAAAAGTTTAGATATCTTTACTCGATATATCAATATTGCTTGTTTATTTAGCATATGTTGTTTTTTTTATTAATTTTAGGAAAAAGTTTATGAAGAAGTCCATAATATACTCGAACATAGAAATGTACCTTCTTCAATTTCAGAAATAAATGACATGAATTATCTAGAATGTGTTATTAAGGAGTCCTTGAGAATATATCCCAGTGTCCCGGCTATACTTCGAAAACTGAGCAAAGAAACAGAACTGGGTAGATTAATAACTAAAACGAAGCGAAATTTCAGCTTGTGATTTTCATTATTTTTTGTTTTAAAGGTGGATGCAAGATCCCAGCAGGATCACAAATCATGATTCACATTTACGAACTACATAATTCACCAGAACACTTTCCAGATCCTGCAAAGTTCCAACCAGAAAGATTTCTTCCTGAGAACTCCATTAAAAGACATCCTTATGCTTTTATCCCGTTCAGTGCTGGGCCTAGAAATTGTATAGGTAATTGAATTGTATTTTTAAATAATCAAGCTTTGTACGAAAATTGGATATTATCTGAATAAATTGTGATTATTTCAGGACAAAAATTTGCCATTCAAGAGGAAAAAACTCTTTTAGCCTCTATAATTAATAGATACAAGATCACCTCTGTGGAAACACGAGAAGACATTGTACTTGTTTCAGAGGTTATACTAAGACCAATGAACGGTATAATTTTAACATTGGAAAAGAGAAAATAAATGGAAGAAAATTGGGATAGTATCTATGTATCAAATTGTACTCGTACTACTAATTAATAATTGTATATCTATTGAATAAATATCTAATGAAAATATTCGTCTTTTATTATATACGTTATATTTTCAAGTTTTCCTCAGATAAGTAAGCAAAATGTAAACGGAACATACGTGGTATATGAAAATAAAAATATTCTAGTGTTATGACTATTATAAATAGTAACTGATTATGAAAGAATCAAAGTATCTTGTTATGAATAATTTGATTTTTCTATGTGTCTTCAAAATTATGAGAAAATAGTATTTATTAATTGATTAAAATTAAACTATTCGGTATGTAAACCAAAAAGAAGGTCAATGTTTTATTTGAAATAATAATATATTTTATCAAAGAAAAATTATCAGAAATAGAAATCGTTCCAAAATTAAAGTGATCTGAAAAATTGAGGTGTGAGCACCACACGACTTTCTTATATACATGTGCCTTTATGCAAAATTGTTCTAAATTAGGCTTTAAATACTTTTATCTTCTTAGAAAAATACGCCTATGAGTAAATGTGTTACTTCAGGCACAGTATAGAGCTGTATAGACACAGTAGTTTCTCTTGCCGTCGGCACCTTTGATGTTTGTGTCCCAAAATGGTACTGCGCATTCACGCACGCGCAACCAGAGGCGTAGTCAATTTTTCTATTCAGGAATAAAGCAGTGGCGCAGAACCAAATCGTTTATGAGATAATTATTTTAATCTATTTTTAAAATTATGAAAAAGCTATATCAATAATACAAAAAACGAGGATAAAACGTTGCTTTTTATTAAGTACATATTACACGCGCATTTAAAATGTAATACATTATACGTACAACACAAAAAAGGCTACTTTAACCTTTAACCTAAAGATTACTTAAATTTCTTGACACAATTCATCAATGGTGTTGTAAAATTGTTATTTTACCTGAATTGCCACTAACTTTGAAATTTTTATTGCAAAATTTCAAAGTATAAAAAATTCTTACACGAATAAATAGCTTTGTCAAAAATTCAGTAGGAAAATTTTCGCAGGGATGTTTATATGATATTTCCTCCAACGTCTGTTTTAATTTAAAGCTAACATTTGGTTCGAAGGAAAATGAAGAAAAAAATTCACAGAAGGCTTTTTCCTAATGCGGTATTTATATATATATACTGAAATTATGGTCGGGCGTTGCCAAATTAGTAAAGCTGTTTCACAAAGTTAGGACATGCATTAAAATAAGTGTAAAATTTGAATTCATTCATTTTTGTGTTTTAAACGTATAATTGTTGGAAAACTACGCTTTTCAAAACATTTGTGTCCCAAATAACATACAAAATAAGTGAAGGCATTTTGTTCAGTTATATTTTCCCATTGTCGGTAATCAATCTTCGAAAATTAAATTTTGCGTTGGTGGTGGTGGATTTGTCATGAAGTTTGAGTAATTATTCGCAACTACAATAAACAATATGCACATTTTAACAGTTGAGGACATTTTAATGCACGTGGGGATCTTACCGCATTGGTTCTTTCGAAAACCTGAAAAAGCTTAATTTAGAATTGTTCGAACTATTCTTGCACCGAGGTGCACAACAATAATGGGGCATTTTTGTTCCAAGCATTTGCGAAACGAAACACTACAATTATTGATAAAACGTTATGCTGCGTGCACACTAATTATAAAAAAACAATTTGTTTGTCAAAAATGTTAGAAGTACGTCAGCATCCATTAAATTATATGGAAATGTTTCAAGGAAATGCACAATAATCAAACAAAAAATTTTGACACATTTTAAACACGAATTCTAAATTAATAATGGGTTAATAAATTTATTTGACGTTAATTATAAATGCCAAAAGAATGTATAATTTAGTTTTGCATATGCCTTGTTTACTTTGTGTACAACTACCCGTTAATTTGTAAAATTAGTGTTCATAATAAATTGTTTGTCAAACATTAAAGGCCATTCACAAACCGCATGCCGAGCAGTCGCATCAAATAATCCCGCCAACTCAACAGCTGATGGCTGACTACTGCGCAGTCACGCACGCGTCGGTTTGCCGGTGGACAATTATTTCCCTCGAGAGAAACTACTGTTTCTATTACATAGCTATATACTGTGCTTCAGGTCCGAATTTTAAAAATTTTTTTATACAAAAATTATTCAAAATCCTATTGTAAGTATTCTAGTCTCTTAATACATTTCTACAGAATGCGTACTTTGTGAAATGTGGCTGATCACGAATTGCAGACACGGTCAGAGGGTGCCTTAAGATGTTGCATGAATTGCAGATCAAGGTCAAATTAAACATCACAATATATAAAATGTATTTATTTAAATTAATTATAGACTAAAACGTGAAAAATAGAATATAATAAGTATTACAAATAAATAGGATATGAAATACTTGAATGTGTAAGGTACATTAACGAATAATAACTATCACAAATATACATATATACATTTAACGTAAACGTATATGGATATATGTACGCGTTGAGATACACAGCATACACTTAGGTGTCATTACCAACAGCGACCGCACAGACACCGGTGTTTCGGCCTTTAAGGCCTCTTCAGTGTACGTGGTGCTGCTGGCAATGATCCTCCTTCTTCTTCTTCTTTGTTGGTATGTACGTGTTAAGCTTTGTGCTTTTTACACCTGTGTACACGTGTATGGAGTATCTGATTGTTGTAGCGTTGTACCATGTTAGCTTCCGTAAGTGGTTTTAGATGATTGCCAATTTGGGGCGTTTGTATTTCCAGTAATTCTGGGGATCGTAATTCAATGTTTCTGTAGTGCTGGCGTTTTCGTGGGTTTTCATCTTATCGTAGAAGACTGTGGCTAATTCTTTGATGTAGTCTTCGATTTTTCTGTGTCGGTGTCTTCGTGAATTTGTCTGTTTCTCATATACCAGGGGGCTTTGATTGCCATTCTGAGTGAAATGTTCTGAATTGTTTGAAGGTTCTTGATATGAGTGGCGGCTGTGTTAATCCAAATAGGGGCGGCATATGTCATTATAGGTCTGATAATCTGTTTATAGAGTCGGAGTTTCAGATGGGGGGACAGGGAGCTAAATCTGCCGAGTAGAGGCCATAGGCGGGTTCTAGCGGCTTTGGCTTTTCTGATCGTGTTGTGCATGTGTGTTGCATATGATAATCTCCTGTCTAGAGAGACGCCCAGATATTTGATATTACTTTGCCAAGGGATCGGTTCGTGATTGATATATAGTTGTCCGATGATGGGTTTCGTTTTCCTTTGAAAAATAATTGCCTGTGACTTTTCACCATTGATTGATATTCTCCAGTTTTCGCACCATGTTATGAGTGTGTCGAGGGCTGATTGTAGGTGGGCAATTGCTAGTCTGGGTGAGAGTGACTTGGAGAGAATAGCCGTATCATCAGCATATGTTGCTATTAGGCAGTTATCTGGTTTCGGCAATGATCCACAACTAAAACCTTGTCTTATGTCCGTTGAATCGCAGAAGTGCCTATGAGAATATCTCAGCGACATCTGCCATCCAAGCGCGACATCGAACACGACAGTTTCATCTTGCACACTGTCCTAAAGACAAAACCTGTACGCTAAATATGTATCTCTGCATATAAGGCCAATAGGTGGCACCGCTATATCACAAATAAATAGGATATGAAATACTTGAATGTGTAACGTACATTAACGGATAATAACTATCACAAATATACATATATACATTTATACGTAAACGTATATGGATATATGTACGTGTTGAGATACACAGCATACACTTAGGTGTCATTACCAACAGCGAACGCATAGACACCTATTGGCCTTATATGCAGAGATACACATTTAGCGTACAGGTTTTGTCTTTAGTACATTGTGCAAGATGAAACTGTCGTGTTCGGTGCCGCGCTTGGATGGCAGATGTGGCTGAGATATTCTCATAGGCACTTCTACGATTCAACGGATATAAGACACGGTTTTAGTTGTGGATTATTGCCAGCAGCACCACGTACACTGAAGAGGCCTCAAAGGCCGAAACACCGGTGTCTGTGCGTTCGCTGTTGGTAATGACACCTAAGTGTATGCTGTGTATCTCAACACGTACATATATCCATATACGTTTACATATATATGTATATTTGTGATAGTAATAAGTATTAGGTATTCTTATTTACAACTATTAACTAGGCACTATATTTATATCCTAAACATTTAACAAAGTTAATTTTAGATATAGTGTTATTGTTAAACTGCACTATTTTCTTAATAGCAAAGGTGTTTTTTGACATTTCACAACATAATCAGATTTTGCTGAAGTAATTTTTAAACACGTATCTATCTGTGAATTTAAAATACATTGTAAAAAAATATGAATATTTGGATGTGGCGTTTTGTAGGGTTTTTACTTCCACCGAAATCAAATATTCATGCACTTCAAGCGTAGATTTCGGTAGTGCAGGATATATCTGTAGTTTTGCTCGATTGATATTGTTCGATATATGTTTAATATCACACACAGACAAAAGTTCAAAACAATGGAATCATTTTCAATTTCCCGATGTATACGTTTTCTGGGGTTTTCAAACCTTTCTTCTTCAGCCTTTCGTTTAATTGTGTTGCTCAAATGTTGTCGATTCAATATTTCTTGTAATAGCGGTTCATGCTGGTGTTCACCGCAATGCCTCAGGGCCATGTGTGTAGATCATGGCCCGACTTCGAATTTCGAAAAACTTTTTAATAAAATTCTTCTCAAATTTAATTCCGAGTGCATACAAATTCGTTATAGATTTGTTTAAACTCAGTAGTTAACAAAATATTGGCAAAATTCAATTTTTTTCACTGAAGTAAACTACTACTTCCGGTTTACCGATTTTACTGAAAAACTAATCAGATCTCAAGAGAGAGATTATACACGTAAATACAAAATTTGGAATTGGTCACACACACAGACACACAGACACACACAGACAGCACACAGAAATTTTTTTAAAACCACTTTTTGGTATCAGGGGGCTTCAAAACGTGGACATCTGCAAAAATATCGAGGTGGAAAATTTTCGTCATCACAATACTTCCTTATACTACGAATAAGGATGATTCTATCGTCACCTTTTATGAGCATTTAACACAGAATCTTCGATCCTGATTTTCCACCTTAAAGCAAACAAATATATATATATAATATAAATGATTTAAAGATTCACATAAACACGTTTTATTAAACAATTTGAATAAGTAAGAAATTAAACAAGATTTATATTAAGTAAGAGTTGTGCCAGTTACGGTGCACCACAATGTTCTAAAAAAATGAGGTGTGGCCACCACACGACTTTCTTATACGTATGAGCGTTTCAAATTATAGAATTTAAAGAATTTTTTATACAAAAATTATTCAAAATCCTATTCTACATACTTCTATTCTCTTAATAAGTCTCTATAGAATGCATACTTTGCAAGATATTATCAAAAAAGTGCTACTTGCTAAGAGTAAAAGTGCTACTTCCGGCCCAAATTTTGAAATTTCATATATACAAAAAATATTGCAAATTCAGTTTTAAATACTTTTGTACTCTTGATAAATATATATAGAATGCATAACTTACGACATATTTGCAAAAAATCGCTATTCGATAAGAGTAAAAGTGGTACTTCCGGTCTGAATGTTGAAATTTTTTTTATACAAAAGATATTGAAAATTATGTTTTAAATACTTTTATACCCGTAACGTACTTGTCTAAAAAGTATAACTTGCGGAATATTCGCAAAAAACTGATTTTTGATAAGAGTAAAAGACCTACTTCCGGTAGGAATTTCGATAAACCTTTTAAATAAAATTATTCTCAATTTTAATTCTAAATACATATGAATTCTTTATAAATTTGTTTAAACTTAGTAGTTGACGAAATATTGGCAAAATTCGATTTCTTCGCTGGAGTAAACTGCTACTTCCGGTCTACCGATTTTATTGAAAAACTAATCAGATCTCAAGAGGGAGATTCTACACGTAAATACAAAATTTGGAATTGATATCTACAGCGGTTTGGCCGCTATCGTGGTCACACACAGAGACACACACACACAGAGACAGACAGACACACACACATTTTTTAAAAACCACTTTTTCGGTATCAGGGGACTTCAAAACGTGGACATCTACAAAAATCTCGAGGTCGAAATTTTTCATCATCACAATACTTATACTACGTATAAGAAAGTAAAATGCCGCCTTATTTATTAATGATCAGCTGGAGCTCTTCGCCACTTGCGCACCATAGAACTGGGCAGTCAGGGATACATTGCAGGATTAATCTTAAATGAATAATGTATTTCGACATTGGTCACAGTAATAGCAGTAATATAATAATATGTAACTGAATAACGATGATTACAAGATACGATATGCATGTATAAAAGTAGTTGTATCTATCGCAGCGAAATAGGCATGCCTGCGCTAGCATTCGACGGTATTCAACTCCTTTGCAAAATTGCAATGTAATACTGTCGTGATAAGTAACAACTCGCGTAGTAAACACGTGTTGTCGGATACACAATAAGCACGTATTGCTGGGCTCTGCAGCTGCAGAAAGAATTTAATTTGAATCTACTTAAAATACTAGTAGCATTTCATGGAATACGGTAAACCATCCTAAGTTTACTTATTTTTTACAAAATTGTGTGTTAACAGTAAATACAGTGACTTGCAGAATTCACCTTAAAAAAAAGATTATTTATTCTCGATGTACGATGAATTTAAAACACATGTTCCATTACCACAAGCACCTCTTATATCGCGCATATGGATACAAGTAACATCCTACTGTCACATACATTTTGAAGACGTTAAAACTATAATGCAGCTGACGGATCCAAAATAAGCTGTGTCTATTTTTCAAGCTCAACAAACATATATGGGCCAAATTATTCAGCCGTCCGCTATCTAGAACTAAGGAAAAGAGCGGTAAACGAATTATTCCCCACTTATGAATTGAAAAACCCTAACATAAGACAAATGAATCCTTGGAGCTAGCAGTTCAAGGACAGGTATTACGTCAAATTTTTTGGAGTATTCCAAGTGTTCGGTTCATTTAATTTTCAAAAAGAAAAGTACATAATATTTGCAGAGAAATGCGTTTAATTTAATTACCTATTAGTAAAATGCGTACAAAATGTGCTGTGTCACATTATATTTATATAAAGTGATTGCAATGTAATACTGTCGTGATAAGTAACAACTCGCGTAGTAAACACGTGTTGTCGGATACACAATAAGCACGCATTGCTGGGCTCTGCAGCTGCAGAAAGAATTTAATTCGAATCTACTTAAAATACTAGTAGCATTCCATGGAATACGGTAAACCATCCTGAGTTTACTTATTTTTTACAAAATTGTGTGTTAACAGTAAATACAGTGACTTGCGGAATTCACCTTAAAGCAAAAGATTATTTATTCTCGATGTACGATGAATTTAAAACACATGTTCCATTACCACCAGCACCTCTTATATCGCGCATATGGATACAAGTAACATCCTACTGTCACATACATTTTGAAGACGTTAAAACTATAATGCAGCTGACGGATCCAAAATATGCTGTGTCTATTTTTCAAGCTCAACAAACATATATGGACCAAATTATTCAGCCGTCCGCTATTTAGAACTAAGGAAAAGAGCGGTATACGAAATATTCCTCACTTATGAATTGAAAAACCCTAACATAAGACAAATGAATTCTTGGAGCTAGCAGTTCAAGGACAGGAATTACGTCAAAATTTTTGGAGTACTCCAAGTGTTCGGATCATTTAATTTTCAAAAAGAAGAGTACATAATATTTGCAGAGAAATGTGTTTAATTTAATTACCCATTAGTAAAATGCGTACAAAATGTGCTGTGTCACATTATATTTATATAAAGTGATTGTTATCAAACGATATACTAACGGTAACCACATTTCGGATGTCTAAAGATAACATTTTATGACACTTGCAAGCCCTGCCGATGATATCCACTTGAAATTATGCATAAGCAAAAAATTAAAGGGAAAACTAAATGTAAATTAAAAACATTAATCTGAAAGAGGAATAAAGGGTAGTTTGAACGCTGCAACTTTGATCATCACAACATTAGTGAAAGATGATTTACAAGTTAAAATTTTTGAGGAGGTCTGATAATCTAATAGTTCCATATGCTTGAAGTTATTTCGACAAATAATTATACACAAATTGTCAAAAAGAATATTGCAATAATTCCAATGTTCCTCTTGTCTTAGGTAATAAATTACTTCCAAATTTTTACGTGTTCACAGTATTAAAAATATTGCCCAACGCTGTTGTCCACTCCTTGTTTTGTTCAATCACAAACTCATTAGTTACGGCAAAATTTAAAAATTATTCTATCCACGACACAGTAAAGAGTACGATAAGATGCCATTTTCACTTTTTACCATTTCCAAAGCAGCTGTCGAAAATTACGTGACCTATTAAGCACATTTTAACAATACAAATATTGACAGTTGCATTTTAATAGTAACTCTTAGAAAATTGTTTAGGACTATTTTCACATCACCTTGAGGAATTATTAATTTTTATTCAATACCGTAATAGAAGTAAACCTTTTCGTCTGTTACTTTGCGATAATTTCAGATTCTCTTTAAGTCATTTCTCTAAATTTAGTTGAACAATCTATAGTAAGCTATCAGTAGTTACTTCAAAATTCGAGAAAATTATTTTAGCCCGGACCATTGATTATATATAAGGAGATATATCAACGCAATAAGAAAATCGGCTACGCTTAAAACTCAGTTTCGGGATGAGGCCGCTTAAAGTCGCTAGTGTTCCTACATCCCAATATATATATGTATATCAAATTGAAAAGGTAGAACATCCAGTAAAATGCTGCCTATAATTATACTTTTCAACGCTAGATGACAGAACTATCGTAAGTAGGTATAATAGAAAAATATTTTTTTAATTTTCTGGGCGCCAACGAAGCCAGTGTAGTTGAATTTGCATATTTTCTTTTCAAACGAAAAATATGGCTGGTAATAAGTGTCAGTATTTTAAATGTGAGAACAACCGAAGAACTGTTCCGAATCTAAGTATGTTCTCATTTCCTGTGCAAGATTTGGAACGTGTAAAGCAATGGATATTAAATTCAGGTAAGTTTCATATTTAATATCAAATATTTACCTTTTGGGTTTAATAATAAATATACTCATCTTACTGCAGGAAGAAATTTTACCCTTTATAGACAGCGGAAATTAGACAGACACAGAAATAACACTAACAATAATAATAACCATAATTGTCCTTATTTTAAATATATAAGTACATATATTTTCTTCATTGTCTATTACTCTATTATTTACTAATTTGAATTATAAAATATATTCCGAAATCTGTTAACTGCTGTCATTACAAAATAGATATATTCCCAGAAATAAAATTATTTGAAATTATGTATTAGAGATACATCCATATCAGAATTCAAGGAAAAAGCCTAAGCATATTTGAAACCAGATGGGCTAGAACAGAAACAGCTATTGATAAGTGTGTTTACATAATATATCAGTTAAGGGCCTCTAATTTTTAACATCCATGAAATACCTACCTTGTCTCTTTAAGGTTAGAAAGAGATAACAGAACTGGAATTTTGCGTTAATATTTTCATTATTTATTACCCTAATAATTATGAAGAGCTGAGGGATTTTGCGGGGTGCCAGGATAGTATTCAGGTAAACGCACGAATATAATGACCTTGTTTCGATCGGTGATGCATGCGTGATTTTATTGCTTTACATGCATTCCCTATTTATATCACTTAGGTATGTCAGTTATGTCGTTATAAAGTTTATATTTAGAGAAATACTAAGCAAAAAAAATTAAATTCTTAACATACATAACATAATTTTCTACAAAAAAGACAATTTCTCGGTCGTACGTATATTTTAGTAACTATGTGTACATTTTAAAAAAGAAGTCTATGCCTACATGTTTATACAAAAAATAAATAAAATTTGAGTTTATAATTAAATAATATATTCAGGTGAACGTATTTTCTACATAATTTAAATTGCACTGAAAAATAAAACAATCCTTATATTAAGTAGAAACACCATAAAAAGATCTATTGACAAAGCACAATGTCGCCTATTCATACATTTATACATAAACTCGATGCCGCTCTAGTACATAATGTATTATGTTTACATAATACATTATGTACTAGAGCGGCATGTATTATGTTTACATAATACATTATGTACTAGAGCGGCATCGAGTTTATGTATAAATGTATGAATAGGCGACATTGTGCTTTGTCGATAGATCTTTTTATGGTGTTTCTGCTGAATATAAGGATTGTTTTATTTTTCAGTGCAATTTAAATTATGTAGAAAATACGTTCACCTGAATATATTATTTAATTATAAACTCAAATTTTATTTATTTTTTGTATAAACATGTAGGCATAGACTTCTTTTTTAAAATGTACACATAGTTACTAAAATATACGTACTACCGAGAAATTGTCTTTTTTTTTGTAAAAAATTATGTTATGTATGTTAAGAATTTAATTTTTTTTGCTTAGTATTTCTCTAAATATAAACTTTATAACGACATAACTGACATACCTAAGTGATATAAATAGCGAATGCATGTAAAGCAATAAAATCGCGCATGCATCACCGATCGAAACAAGGTCATTATATTCGTGCGTTTACCTGAATACTATCCTGGCACCCCGCAAAATCCCTCAGCTCGAATTATGATGTACTTATATTTAAATATTTAAAGTTCTCCTTTATATTGCCCTAATTTTAAGAACAGTATTTTACACATAGGTAGGTATCTCTATATGCAGATAATAAGGATATATGTATGTTGACATACATATGTTAACTCACTAAGCCATAAATTTTTATTTATAGGTAGTACATACATATATAATTTCAAATATCTTTTACATTTAAATGACAGAGTTTAAACAATTTTTTATTCAGGATTATTATATTAACTTAGACCTATATATACAGTGTGTCCCGGATTGACCTAACTATACCCCTAAAATCTTTTATTTCTTATTTTTTGAGAAAGTCATTCTTCATAAAGAGTTTCGCTTGTTCTGAAAAGTCGATAGCTATAACCAGAATGTCGGTA
Organism: Amphimallon solstitiale; assembly: GCA_963170755.1. Classification (NCBI taxonomy): domain Eukaryota; kingdom Metazoa; phylum Arthropoda; class Insecta; order Coleoptera; family Scarabaeidae; genus Amphimallon; species Amphimallon solstitiale. Next base: position 30,456,439 of record OY720681.1, on the reverse strand, counting down.
TAACGTAAAGGATGTTTAAAAATTAAGGAAACGTAAAATTATATCAAGAGTAAAGTACTAGTTATTTGAGATAAAATTAAAAATCGCAACCCTCAACTTTCTGTGCTAATTTGCAAGGTTTCTGAATATTGTGTTTATCATTGTATAAAAAATTACCAATACTAACACAACAAGACTTTCAAAAAAATGTTGGTATAAGATCAAGTTAATTAATAAATTACATTATTTTGTAAAGCAAAAGGTATTAAACAAACAAGTATTAATGATGATAGAGTACGGATTTTTCACATAATAAACATTTTAATTAATAATTATAGTTAATAAAGTAATAAAATACTATTTAAGTGAAAATTGGTATTAATTCATCTCCAAATCTATAAATGTAAATTTCTTTGGTTTATAGGAAACTCTTCCTTAGCCACCACACCCCTGGAAGACCTAAAAAGGTATCAAATTTGCCAAAGACATTTCGAGAGTGACAGTTTTGTTAATCAAATACTGAAGAATCGTTTAACAAAATCAGCAGTTCCCCAACCATACGATTCTAAAAGAAAACGGGAAATATCTGAGCCGCAACCAGGCCCGTCTAAAATTATAACAACGTATGAAAGAAAAATACGAAGCGATGAAAATATAACTTTGGAAGAAGACGAAGGGGAAGAAGAGGTAGAATTAATGGATGAATCAGCGGATATGGATTGGCTGCGTGATATCACAAATCTTCCTGTTGCAGAAGTTTCAACTATATCTGGAAGAAATACATCTCGTGAAAAAAAATTAAAGAGCAATATTAAGAGTCAAAGTAAATTGCTTTTACGAAAACGAGCACAAATATCCAAATTAAAAAAAAAAGTGAGATTCTCAAATTTACATCATCAACTGAATACATATTTATTTAAAAAACAATGTAGCAAAACATTAGTGAATATGCAATTAGGACAAAATAGTGTAAGAAAGTGGCCATTAGATCAGAAAAATTTTGCGTTGGCATTATATTATAAATCACCCACAGCGTATAAGTTCTTGTTTGAAAAAATTGTACTACCAGCACCTAGTACAATAAAACGATGGATTAGTGGGTCTAGCTTTTTACCAGGACTTAGCCAAAAGCTCTTTTGGCAAATTAGCAGAAAGATAGAAAGTTGGAGCATTGTAGAGAGAGCTTGCGTGATAAGCTTCGATGAAATGTCACTTAAGGAAATAAGTGAATACAACAAACATCTGGATCTTATAGAAGGTTTTGAGGATTTGGGACATCTTGGAAGAACTAGCCGACCAGCAAGGTATGCGTTAGTCTTTCTTGCTAGAGGGTTGTTTTCAAGATGGAAGTTGTCACTGGCATACTTCCTTAGTCATTCTGGCGTGCCTGCAAACAAGCTTGTAGTACTACTGCAAGATATAATAGAAAGATGTTTAGAGAATGGATTACTCCCTTATGCAACAGTTTGCGATCAAGGTGCTTCGAATCAAAGCACTTACAAAAAATTGGGAGTGACTGAGAAAAAGCCCTTCTTTAATATTCAAAATCACCCCATTGTAGCTGTCTATGATGTGCCACATCTAATAAAGAATTTTCGCAATAATCTACTAAAGGCCGATTTTATTATTTCAAATAACACCGTTATTAGTTTTCAAGATATACGTAAAGCCTATGATATTGACAGCACAAAACCTTGCAGAGCAATGCCAAAAATCACGGAAAAACATATAAATCCTAAAGGATTTCAAAAAATGTCAGTGAAGTTAGCTACACAAATTTTCAGTCACTCCGTGGCAAGTTGTATTCGGACTTGTGTAGCAACAGGAGAACTAAGATCAAATACATCTTTACACACTGCAAATTTTATATCTACGATAAATAATCTTTTTGATACACTCAATAGCAGCACATTTCATGATCCTAACCCATACAAATGTAGTTTACATCATAGCCATCCGCTAGTAAGAACAACATTAGAAGAAAGTTTAGTCTTTATTCAAAATTTAAAAAAAAATAACCAAACAAGAGCACCATCAAGACCACCATGTTTTGATGGACTCCTACAAACAATTCGAGGAATATTAATGTTGTATGACAGTGAAACAACCAAACATCCTGATGCATATATTCTTACTAGAAAAACCAACCAGGATGTTATTGAGAATTTATTTTCCATTTTCCGTCAAAAAGGAGGATACAACCCTAATCCAAGCGCGCGAACATTCAGAACCACTTTCCGTTCATATGCAATAAATTCTCTTTTAACACCTTCGGAGGCATCAAACTGTGAACATCAATCAAGAGAAATAGAGACTGAAATAGATCTATTGGAGCCAATTTCTTTAGATTCTACAGCGCAAGAAATACTGCACTCTTCCAGTAGCTTCTCCACATCTTCTTGTGATATTTTATCAGGAGGGACTGTTGAAACACCTACAAAAACCGAAACTACATTACAAGAATGCAGTATTACATATTTCGCCGGCTACCTGGCTAGAACATCGTTTGAGCAATCAAAATGTAAAATTTGCTACCACTCTTTTGTTGATACTACCTCTACACTTTCCAATAAAAATGAATTACTCATATTAAATAAAATGTATGGATATATTGAAGAAGGTGCATTTAGTTTATTAGCACCAACAGATCAGCTATGTGAAGCAATTAAATTGACTTTAGATACATTTGAAAAATATTTTGATTGTACAAAACATAAGAAGAAACTACGCAAAAGGATATTAAACAAAGTTACAAGAAATCTGGAAAGAACATCGTTTTTAACTGACGAACCTTGTAAACAACATAAGGTGCAACTATTAGAACGTTGCATAACATGTGTCATTTTTAAGAGATGTAAATTTACTTCTTCTAAGCATGTAATTGGCAAAGAAAGCTTGAAATTAAAAAAGGTGAAGAATCTATAAATTATTTGTTATTTCTATTGATTTCTGTGTTATTTATTATAAAAAAATCTATGTAAAAAATCAAATAAAGTAATTTCAAGCATGTCTCTTGTTTTATCCTTAATAATATGTAAAATTATACATTTGGAATAAATCAATTTTTGTAAAACATTGGAAAGTACCTGAGTACCTACGTATGTAATGTAACACCTATCTCAAACAGATTTTCTATTAACTGTAATAAATATTTTCACTTCCTAATACATACAGACAGAAAGCATCCCTCTAAATAGCGAACGCGATATACTTAATGAATAATAGAGTAAATCACCCCTATACAGTAAGCACACGAATAGTTTTAATTATGGCCAGAAAATAAGAAAGTAAGGCAGGAATTAAATAACAAATAAAACAAAGATAGTTCAGATTCAGATAGATAAATATACTGAGTTGCCCAACAATAGCCAACCTACTTACACTTTACAAACGGCTAACTTAGAATTCACTGGCTCAATTCCAATACACAGAGATTATCTTATTCCTGCGATTATATTAGCGATCCTAATTAAAACATTTCGTTTACATTTCTTCAATAATTGTTTTGATAGGACACATCATTATAGATACATTCATTATCTATTTTAATAACATTCATCATATCCTTGTTTATATAAGTATATTATAAAAACAGGGATCATATACACACACATTGAACAAAAACTGAGAAAAAATATTGTGCATTTGCAGGGTCATCGAAATCTTAATATGTTTTTATTGAAACTTAAAATACCTTATGGGGCTTGTGTAGGAACTTATTAAGTCACTAAAGGTAGGAAAATAAGAATTTTGGTCTTCAATATATTGCACATGCAGACGTATATATACAGGGTTAGTTAAAAGTATGGAGACGGCGATTTATTGTCGTTAATATTCATTTTAGAGAATTATGTTCAATATAAAAGTTTGTTAGGATATTTTGATCTATATTTGAGAATATTTGAAATTTTTTTTTCTTCAATTGTTTTTTAGTTACGCCTGTCCGCGCAGTTTTTTTAAATGGGAACTAGTGAATTTTACTCTACTATTCGATAGAGAATTTTTTTCTCTTTACAATAATATTTTTGTTTTTTTTAAATTCACTTTAATAACTTTTTTTTTTTTGAAGCTTTTTGCTGTTCTAGCTCTACCACTCCTTGGCAAATCTTTAACGCTACCAGTTTGTTCAAAGCGTCTTAAAGTTTTACCAACAACGGATTTAGAAATTGGATTTCTATTTGGATGCGTATCATTAAATAAATTACAAACGTCTTGTAAACTTCTGCGTCTATCTCCATAACCCAACATCATAAGTATTTCAATTCGTTCATGTTCACTTAAACTCGCCATTGTTATTATTAACAGCAACAAATTGCACAAATGAATTATTTCTGTCAAAGATTTGACGTACACAATAACCACTGATAAAATTATGTCGCTCAAGTTTGTTTATCGCATCGCTTCTGTCTATCTGCGATGTACCGAACATCTGTGAAACACTTGAACCGGCCTTTTCTTATAAAAAAGTTATTAATATGAATTAAAAAAACAAAAATATTATTGTAAAGAGAAAAAAATTCTCTATCGAATGATAGAGTAAAATTTACTAGTTCCCATTTAAAAAAACTGCGCGGACAGGCGTAACTAAAAAACAATTGAAGAAGAAAAAAAATCAAATATTCTCAAATGTAGATCAAAATATCCTAACAAACTTTTATATTGAACATAATTCTCTAAAATGAATATTAACGACAATAAATCGCCGTCTCCATACTTTTAACTAACCCTGTATATTTAGAAAGCATGACAAGTCAAAACAAATAATAAAAATATCACAATATATATCTAAAACAATTATGTGAGGTGAGAAAAGCAGGAAATACTGTTTCTTTCATTTATTTCAAGCAACTTCCCTATTTATATTCATTTTCCGTAATAATACAAAGGAGCATTTAGAAAAAAAAATAGAGGATGATTTTTTGGCCCTATATTATGTCGATTTATACAAATGTAAACAAAGTGTCAAATCAGTAGGATTTATTACATATTTACAAAGCAGGCTGTGAACCAAGTTTTAGTACGTCCAATAAATACCAGAAAGCGCTAAATCTACAATTCCCAAATTGTGGGAAAAACTGCATAAGATGGTAATTTCTGGTTTGCTCCGACACCTATTGAGAATATTTACAATTTTTGTGAAAAAGTGCTCGTTGATATATCTCCTTATATATAATCAATGGCCCGGACATTGCAAAGAGTATTGGTAGATTCTACTTTCATACCATTTCGATCTAAGAAAATTTTATAACGTATTGGAAATATTGGAGGTATCGTCCGTCCAGCACAAACAATAATAGTTGTATTTTATTAGAAACTCTTGGCAACTATCCCAAATATTCATGATTATTATTCAACTTACTCATAGTTTTCAAACCATATTGACTACTGTTAATAATAATTCTTCCTTTTCCTAATATAAATAAACCAATTCGGTCCACACCAGATCCGATAAATAAAAATGCAGTGCACTGCAATTATTTTCATTTACAAACAGATGTTGGCACGTATGGTACAGTAAATACATATAAGTATACATATAAGTATTTTACAGGTAAAATATGTTAATAATCCATAACTACTTGCAAGATTCTAGTGGCTTCAAAGTTCAGATTTAACTGTGCAAAGTCTAATGTTTGAGAAAATGCGCTCTCATTATTCTATAATGTACTATATAACGCCAATATATTATCTTTGCCGCTTAGATTAATAGAACGTTATCAAAACAGATATAAACACTGTACCAAATGTAATATTGTCAGAGTGTTATACTCAGTCAGAAAATGTATATCACAGTAGTGATTGCTATAATTACTGTATGGTATTTAATATCATACCTTGAATGGAGAAAAACCGTTTACAATCCCTTAAAGAAATTGCCGGGTTTCTTGAGGCTTCCAATCTTCGGCACTTCGTACAAATTAATAGGGGTTGCAAAAAAAGGTAAGTCTATATTTTGAAATAATACATTAAAAATTCATTTATGATTTAGTATCATTGTTGTAATTAAAACATTTCGCTCTGAAATTAAGTGACTCATTCTAATATATACAGTATGTTTCAGGAGGAAAGGTAAATATTTCGTGGATGTGTTTATAAGTTCAAAATAAGAAAAACTCAACATTTTTAAATCCTAAGTTCAACTATTAAAGAAATAATTATAAGAAATGTTTTCAAAATAAAATTTTCATGGGTACATTTATTTTTACAAGAGAACATCACAAATATTAAGATTGACGTTTATTTCACTACTAAAGTAGTAACAGTAGAATTGCTTTAGTAAAGGTTATTTGTAATAGATGTTGTGCTATTTTAAAATAAAATAGAAAACTGCATTAACATAGTGTTCAAAAAAAAGATAATAGGAAGATAAGGGTAGTTCAAATGCCATTAATCTTATTGCATTTCTGTCAGCTCTTGATTATAATTATTATTTTTTTATTAATAACAGTAATTTTGTATTATAGAACAAAATACCACTTCTTCATTTCTGGGATAAAACAGTATCGCTACTTCTTCCTCCGAGATATAAATGCTTCTTCAATTTGGACGATCTTACGACAGAGATACTGTATGTTTGTCATTTTGATCCAAGCTGTTTTAGAACTCAAACTACATTGCTGTGATCTTGGTCCCTTTTTTTTGTTAAATTTTATAATGACAATTTTGATTTGACAGACTGTAAGAAGTTAATGTTTGCTAACAAAATAAAACTCATTTGAACTGTCGGCTGTTCACAGAACTGCTTGTTGCTACAAAATAATGTGAACAGTGTTTAAGTTAAATTTGATTCTAAAACAATACATCGAACATTTCTGATTGCACAGTAGCAACCTATACAATTCTTTTTTATTTTTTTCCGATGTTTTAGCGATTGTTTCTACTTCATTGAAGGACTTGGGTGTGACGCAAAGCTATCATGTGGTAACCATTTGCTGGAATTAGATAATAGCTGGCTTAAAATATAGGGCCTCATATATCTTAAATGACGAGACTTTCAAAGCATACACACTCTATTGAATACGAATATAATATAATAATAAAATAGTCTCTATATACAAAATGTACAAATTAAATTTAATAATTGTATATTTTGAATTTGTTTAGATCTATTCAAAGTAATGAACGAAATATCAAAAGATAGGGGTCCTATATTTGTTACTTGGAATGGTTCCTTACCGGAAATTCAGCTTTCCAAACCTGAGTACATTGAGGTGTGGAATTTTTTGATTATTGTTGTAAACGATTTTTGTAATGATTTCAATCTTTCAGACAGTCGTCAATAACTCTGTTCATATTACAAAGGGCGACTTGTACGGATATTTACATCCCTGGCTAGGAGAAGGGTTATTAACAAGCACAGGTAGGTTAACTAGTACGTTATACCATTAAGGAATGCTAATTAACTTGAGATTTATAAGAAAGTAAAAGCCAATATGTATTAATTTTTCACGGGCGCCATTATGTAATTGAGTGGTAAAAGACGAGAAAAAGAATATTAAATATGCCACTCCTAACAGTACGGCATATAAAATTTAATAAAATACTGTGACGTAGAGTATAGATCAATTTAAGATGCTGGTGTAATATATTTGTGACCGCAAGTGTATGTTTATTTTTAAATATTTAGAAATTTGGTGTGATTTGTATTCGTATGTATTAGATTATCAACTGTATTAATTATAAGTAAACGTCAGATAAGAAAGCTTAATAGTAATGATTTACTGACAAATAATCAGATGACATATAAATTTTGAATTTATAAGATAAAGAATGAAACTATAGGAATGGTATATTAAGGTATACATTATCTGGAAAATAAGATGTTTGTAGGGGACATAGTTTACATAGTGATACTGAAATGAATAACAAAAATTATTATCACTGAGACATTTTTCAATAAGTAAACGTTGTAATTTACCTTAAAAAATTAACATTATGTTTATTGATCTTATTTATTATAAGAATGAGAAGATATTCAATCAATAGTAAAATAAGTGTATAAGAATAATAGTATACATGGTGTACCGTAACCTCCGTGATATAGAGGCCTGGAACAAAGCTTGTGTCACGAATGCCGTCTGACAAGCATTACAGTTTAGATTTGCCGTGGTCGCACATGTCAGTCGCGTGAACTAGATTTCGCAAGTTTTTCTTTCAAAAACCCTCATAAAGAACTTCAAATAAGTTAAAGTGATAAGTTAAAGGTGTAGAATTTCAGATTTACCTGATTTATGTGCAGATAATTTGTAAAATCAGTGAAAAGAGAGTGTTTCTCAATTGTGGAGTGCCGAGTTTGTGGGTTAGCAAATATGGCCGCTGGTAAATTTTGTATGTGAACGTTGTTTTATTACTTATAAATAACTTTCGGGTGGTGTCGTTTATAATATGGTTGTGTCGTTTATATAAAATAATTAGTTAATCAAGAACGCCAACAGTTTGACTAGATACCTGAGTGAATCTTGTTCATTTAATTAAAAATGCCTGATAAATGCTGCGTGCCTAATTGCACAAGCAATTACGATAGTACCCATACGTATGTGTCCGTCTTTTCTTTTCCAAAAGATGAAGAGTTGAAAAAAACGTGGATTAAATGCATTCATAGAGAGTCATTTAATCCAACAAAACATTCAGTAGTATGTATTAAACATTTCTCAGAGTCATCGGTTATAACAATTGATAAAATAACCAGAAACGATGGATTATCTGAAAACGTCTCTTCTTTTTCAGATATATTAAATAATTCATTTGACATTGCACTGAATGCTTCTGTATTATCATCTTTGTTCTATATTGCCGGATACTGTGCACATTCACTAATTAAGTTTGTTAATGGTTGTGACAATTGTTTAACATCCATTACTACCAATTCAGATTTTGTTATAAATTTTACCAATTGTGGTGAAAATGACTCTGCAGATATTAGCAAATATTTGAAAAATTTAACAAGAGGAGCTCTAAAACAACCATCTGAATTATTCTTTGAAGTCTCTATTCAGGCGTATCAGATATTTAGTGAGCTTATTTCAGATAAATATGAAACTGAATTCTAAAAACAGGTAAACAAAGGATTATTTTACGGGAATTGACAATGTTAAAATTGGAAAAATATGTAGAAGAAATCAATGAGAAATGTATTTTATGCAGCAAAACGTTGAAGTCGATATTGTTAAAAAATAGTCATGTTCTTGCCAATATATTTCTTAATAACTATTCAAAAATAATCAACGACAAAATTAACACCCAAAACATGGATCTATCCAAGAGAAAACTGATTAAATTTAATAGTTAAGTAGTTATAAAACACATTAACGCATGGAGATAGGGCCGGCTTTCGTGACGTCACGATTGCTTGTTCGCGGCCTGTACTTTCTCGTAGGTTACGGGTGTACCACTTAAAACTCCCAGGTCAAATATCTCGGAAACGGATAAAGATATTTGAATTTTGTAAAAAGTAGTTACTAAAGAATGTGATCGACTCTAGTTTGCTCTCACAATTGTGTTTTATTATGTGAAGATACAGATGGCGCTGCGACGGAAAACTGTTTTTTGATCGCCACAATCTTCATTTGTTTTTTATTTGAAACAGTATTAAAATTAATGTAAATATTATTATTTATGTTAGTTTCCAAAATTTAACGGTTTCATAGATATTCGTGTTTAAAGAAAGTTAGAGTAATTTTAAAATTTTGCCTTTATTTTGTTTAAATATTTAATTTGTAGGGGAAAATAGCAGTAAACATATTCACAATTCTTGCTAGTATAGTTACTTCACAATTTAAATTTTATAGTTAGCTCCTTTTTATAAATTCCACTTCATAGGCACCCGTAGGCAGAAAAGCATTCATGTTTGTGCTATATGTACATATGTATGCTTGCTTTGATTATTTAGGAAATATTTTGACTTTAGTATACACATTAGTGACATTTGCTTGATTATTAATTGTCTTTACAATTAGCTTCATTCAAACATTTACTCACTTTGCGTTGAGATTGTATTAAAAATATGGTTTTACATACAAATGAAGACAAACTGAATATGATTTTAATTTATGGAGAATCCCGTAGAAATGCATCTGAAGCAATGCTCTACGCTTTCCAAACAGGCCTTTTCCAGATAACAAAACATTTATAAATTTGTGTGCAAATCTCAGAAATTACGGTAGCTTCAAAAAACAAAAACAATTAGGACAGAAAAGAGTAAGAGCTGATGAAATTACGTCAGCGGTACTACAAACAGTTAATAATAATCTACATTCATGATAACGGCAATTAAAGAACAGCATGATCTATCTGTAACCTCTTGCCGCAGGATTCTAAAAGAAAATAAATACTTTCCGTATAAAGTTCATTTAGTGCACCACTTAAGAATAGGATATAATCAACGCAGAGTCGATAATCTAGCAGAATTTTCTGTAATGTTGGCGAAAAACAACATCTTTATGAATCAGATCATGTGGAGTGACGACTGTTGTTTTCACAACAATGGTACTTTAATTAAGCATAATGCTCGATATTGGTCAGAAGAAAATCTTAGGTGGATAAGGTAAACAAGAAATCAAACAGCTTTTGGCGTAAACGTTTGGTGTAGAATTTTAAACGGATATATCTTAGGCCCCCACTTTTATCATGAAACATTAACTGGTGTGCGCTACTTACATTTCCTGCAAAATGAGTTACCACTACCTTTGGAAAATGTACCTATAAATCTGCGAAATAATATGTGGTTACATCAAGACGGGGCACCTGCTCATAATGCTAGCATAGTTACTGGACTATTTTAATCAAAAATTCCCACGTCGTTAAATTGGTACTAATGGCGTTCTTAGGTAGCCGGCTCGTTCGCCGCTAGCCCTGTTAGATTTTTTCTTGTCGGGTTACTTTAAAGCTGAAATTTACAAGAAATCCATAACAGATATGGGTGACCTTTATAATAAAATTTATGCAAGTGTTCAAAAACTTAGTAGAAATATATTGTTAAATGTTTGCGGAAGAGAACTAATAAGACGATATATGCTATGTAGCAATCAAGAAGGCAACAATTTTGAACATCTTTGTTAGTTATATTTGATCCATTTAAATATTTAAACAGAATAAAGACAAAAATTGAAGTTACTCTTACTTTCTTTAAACACGAATATCTATGCAAACGTTAAATTTTGGAAACTAACGCAAATAATAAAATTTACATTAATTTTTATACTCTTTCAAATAAAAAACAAATGAAAATTGTGACGATCAAAAAAAATATTTTCATCGCCGCGCCATCTATATCTTCACATAATAAAACACAATTGTGAGAGCAAACTAGAGTCGATCACATTCTTTAGTAATCACTTTTTACAAAATTCAAATATCTCTATCAGTTTCCGAGATATTTAACCTGGGAGTTTTAAGTGGTACACCAAAGGATAAGTGATCAGAGAAATTATTTAACATTAAAATAAAAGCAGTATCATTAATTCTGGTGTACTGGTAAAGAAAAATGAGTGTTCAAAAGAAGGAGTATACTTACTATGATCATACGTTGCCAGTTGAGGTTATGAAAATTTGGAATTTGGAAAATTTTGTATGAAAAATTGTTCTGTGTTTGGAATATGTTTACGATTTAGACGACCAATCGCGATGAAAAATCAGAAAACCCACACGACACTAGTCAAGGGTTTTCATATCGTTCAGAAATCATATGAGAGAGCAAAGGGCGAACAAGTCCTTTACAATAACACTCAAAGGAAAAGGCAGGTCGAATAAACATGGCGAGCGTCTATTGTCATCACCAATTGTGAAATCAAAACTATAATTTTCTGACGTAACACTAACTGATTACTGTCGACTCTTATGTATTTCAAGGTTTTCTATCACTTCCCATATTTACAAGACTATCTCACGTAGACTACCTAAATATGTTTTCATTTACCGGAATTGGCAGTATAAATGTAATCAAGTATACAGTGTAATGGTAACTGGATTATTTAAATACTTCCTTTCAATGTTACTATTTCACTTTTATGCTTTGGTATGAAATGATAATATGCATATTAATACAAATAACATACTAATTATTAGTTACTTGCAGTATAAATTGAATATATAATATACTAATTATTAGTTACTTGCAGGAGCTAAGTGGCACCAGCACAGGAAACTGATTACACCAACTTTCCACTTCAAAATTTTGGAAAATTTCATGGAAGTCTTCGTTGAAAAAGCAGACATACTTTTGAAGAATCTAGATGCGAAAGCTAATGGAAAACCTTTCAATGTATACCCCGATATCACGCATTGCGCTTTGGATATTATCTGTGGTAAGCAAAATTTTTAATTTAAAAAAACTGCGATATAATATAAAGATATTTCAGAAACTGCTATGGGTGTTGAAGTTAATGCCATGTCCAGTACAGACAATGAATACATAAAAGCCGTTTATGAGTAAGATGAACTTATTTAATTTACTAACAACTCATCTCGTTTTTTTGCAGCGTAAGTGATACAGTGACTTGGAGAATTTTCAAGCCCTACATAAACAATTTCATGTTCAGTATTCATCCACGCGGCCGTAAGTTCAGAGAGGATCTGAAAACACTACATGGATTTACAAATGGTGTTATTAGGAACAGGAGGCAGCTGCTAAAATCCAAAACAAATAAAGAAGAGGTTCGACAAAGTGAATCTGATCATCAAGTCCTCGGCCGAAAAAAACGAATATCATTTCTAGATTTGTTAGTGGAGGTGGCTGAAGATACTAAGGCGCTTAGCGATACAGATATTAGGGAAGAAGTGGACACATTTATGTTTGAGGTATTTTTTTTAAATTTAGAATACATTCGAATGAAATAGATATTGAGAAAAAGCGATAATAGCTAACAATTGTTTGGATGCAAAGGTACTAAACAAGTGCGTGAATGTAAATGTATATATATAAAGTTGATTTTAAGGATGCTTTTTGATTAATTCACTTAGAATGAAAGACTAAGAAGTGTGCTTTTAATATTAAAGCTAACATTTGTCAGCCATCAGGATTAAACAATAATCCTGGAGATTAAATCTGTTTATTACATAATATATAGTCGATTTTGTAGTATGTAATTGTTTTAATGACAGACTAATATTCTCCAAAAATAAAATAAAAAATTAAAAGCCTCCAAACCTCCAAATTACTTTCAATATATTTATTTCATCACAATGACAAGCTTTTAGAAGAACTCCAACTATAGGAAATATCAGATTTGGGTTCTTAAAATGATTTCATATTCAAAGAGTTCAAAGAGTTGTTACTTTAAGTGGATGCAATTAGGAGGAGAAGAAACCCTTTCCATTAAGTCTTTATCAGTTAAGTAGTAAGAGGAAATCAAATTTTTGAAGAAAGAGATTTTTATTCAATCTGCCTACTGAACGATTCAAACCTACTACATCGTACCTGGCGATATTAACGAAAATCCTCTCCCCCTTTTTGAAATATATTAAACACATTATGTTAAAATTCATTACAAAAACCTCGAATTACTATTTATTTACAGCCCATACAATAACCAACCATTATGGAAGTTTATTCTTTAAGGAAACAGCTTACCGAACAAATTTTCTTTGAAAATCAAATTTACATGATTAATGTTATTTGTTTTATAATTATTCTGATGATAATCTAATCATTTTTTACCCAGCACCAGTAATCTAGTTGGATAGTTGATCTGAACGTGTTGATGTTATAATACTTCATTCGATTCTTTGATTTTTAAGTTAGATAGATGTTTACTTTATTTTTTAATTTTCATAGCCAATGATTAGATATACTGCTGGTAATTAAGCATCCACTCATAGAATCTCGTATTGTGTCGCAGTATTTATCACTGTTACATGATACTGCTACAACTTCTTAAAGAAAATTACTCCAAAGCGTGGGTATAATATTACAGCATTTTAAAATCTCGAATATTCATGTTAAATTTCATATTAAAAGTATCAATGAACATTCTAGGGACATGACACTACAACAGCTGGAATGTGCTGGACACTCTTCTTATTGGGAAACCATCCAGAAATTCAAGTAAGAAACATATAATAACCTATGAGTTAAAATAATTCATCTTATTTTTACAATAGGAAAAAGCTTACGAAGAAATTCACGGCATCCTGCAAGGCAGAACAACACCATCTTCAATTCCAGAATTACAAGAGCTCAAGTATTTGGAGTGCGTCATCAAAGAGTCTCTCAGATTATACCCCAGTGTGCCTTTTATAGTACGAAGATTGCAACAAGATGTCACCCTTGGTTAAGTAAAATATGAAACTGCTACATTATATAAGTCATACATACACTTTCAGGTGAATATAAGGTACCTGCTGGTGTTCAAGTGGTTGTGCGTATTTATGAAGTCCAAAGGGCGGAAGAAAATTTCCCAAATCCAAACAATTTCGACCCTGAAAGGTTTTTCCCACAAAACACACGTGACAGACATCCATATGCTTACATACCATTCAGTGCTGGACCAAGAAATTGCATAGGTATAGCAAATTTAATACAATTTGCACGCTAGACTCTGTTTTCTTTTAAATTTTAGGGCAAAAATTTGCAATATATGAAGAGAAAACTATTTTGGCGTCGATTATTAACAGATATAAGATCACCGCTGTGACAACTGAAGAAGAACTAGTCTGTACTGCTGATCTGATACTGAGACCCATGGATGGGGTTATTTTAAAATTGGAAAAACGACACACGTGATGAGTACAATTTTTTATTGGATTTTAGCAGAAAACATATATTAAATGTAAAGTCACATGTTGATTTATTGTATATGTTTATTATTTTTGTCTTTTGTCAGAATTTAAGAAACTTTTGTATGTGTTTTTTTCTGGAAAGCATCTTGAAATCTTCCTTACATTTGATGCCCATGGTTTTGTGTAGATTACATCCATCTATTACAAATCATGGTTTGGTGTAGAATATGAGCATCAAAACAAACGATATTAGTCTACAATTAGTCTAGAATTTTTTTACCAGCCGTAGACATCTTAAATTTGGGAAATGTATATAATATTATTCTAAAAATAAAATTTTATAAAAATCTACTTATAGTTTCGTCTAAACTAGAGTATTCTCTACTTCATATACAAGATGCGAATTTTCTGCTGTAAATGACGATTTCTTCAATTAAACACACCCTACTGTAAAAATGTTGCTTTGTCCAAACAATTCATTTTAAAACATTCGCATCTTGTATTTTCAGAAAAAGTTCTGCACAAGAAATTGCTGGTTAGGGTAAGCAGCTTAACGAAGCTGTTGTAGTTTAATAAAAAAAAAATATGAATATGAATTGAAGAATATAAGAATCCCAGAATAATTACCGCTGCTCATATGAATTAACTTGCATAGGCACCAAAATATCTCAGAACGTTAATATGATTTGGTTTTTCTTGCAGGATCAATGTTCCCGAAATTAATAAATTTTCTTTTAAGTGTTGCAAAGTTATTTTTAGTCATCCTGGACGCATTATATGAAAAGTAAATCATAAATAGTTTCAATTATTATATTTTTACTGAAAGTTGGCAGCAGAGGCAGAGAAGCTGACACTGCTTCAACCTAGACAGTAAAACGAGATAATATTTCGGTACATATGGTCTGTTTATAAATACACACGAAACGTAAAATCTTTAAAAAAAAAATTATTTTCCATTTTGATGTTTTTGTGTGAATAAAATATAGAAATGTCATGCCTTCGTTTTATTTTTGTTTTCACGATTTTAACAAAATTGCGACAAAAACGTTAAAAGCGTGTTCCTGTTTCTTCGGTACGCGAGGCGTGGATGCTGCGCGGTTGCCTGTCTAGATGAGATGAATTTTTTATTCTCTCAAAAATTAAAAACAGCTGACAAAAAGGCTGAGAGGAACATAAAAACCTTTCCCATACATAATCTTATTATAATATTGTTACCTCTCGATTTTGCCCACTGTAGGTGGGCCACGGCGTAGTCTCTCGAGATAACAACTCTTGAAAGGTTATATATAATTTATATTACATAGAGTAGTTATAAATCATCGTTTACTACTAAAATCTTCTTAATAATCAAAAATAATGTTATTAGCATTCAAATTCAACAAATGTCACTTGACAACTGACATATAATAAGCATAATCAGTAATATTAAAACTAGGAAATAAAATAAAATAATAGTTATTTATTATATATACAAGGGAAAAAAGTAAAAGTCTCGGTATTTTATATCCCTTCGCTTCGCGTCGGGAGATAAACCTTACCTCGAGCTAAAATCTAATTTTTTTCCCGTGTATAATACACATTTTTTTTCTGTGATGGGAAAAACGACGATTTAATATTGAAAAAAAACACGTTAATACTATATATTAAAGTCAGAAAATCAATCGATGTGACATTTCAAGTGACATTACACCTGCGTTGCTATGGAAACCTGTAAAGTATTCAAATATCTGTCAATTTAACCGGGCAGAAAGTGAGCACTTTCTTCCCCGGGTAGAAAGTCAGCACTTTCTGCCCGGGTTGAAAAAAGTGACATTTTGTTACCTGTCAAGAAAGATGAAATGTCAAACTTTTTTCCCGTCACAGAAAAAATAGTATATTACAGTACAAGTGAAGAAAGTACTCGTTTCGCTCACGCGTGCGTCAGATTGACACACGAGGCGCAGCCGAGTGTGTCAAGACGCACAAGTGAGCGAATGTAGTTTCTTCACGAGTGCTGTATAGCGTTTTGTTCAATCCTGCTAAATTACCTATCTAAAGGTGTCAAAGATTAAAAATTTCAATTTGTCTGACAGTTATAATATCATTCATATTGCATTCATGTTGATTCATGTCAATATTAATTGTGATCAAATAATATAGCATAGATAGCGGGTTTTACCGTTGGTATAGTTACCTGGTTACGATAAAATAAAAATTAGCTATGTTGTCAACAAAATTTTATTTTTGCTTTGTTTAGAGTAAATTTGTCATTAATTTCAATATTTAACAAAAATATGGAACAAGAAGCTGTACCAAGAGATGTTGTAAATGAAGCGAATGCTGTTGTATTCAATTTATTGCCGCCAAAATCTAAAGAAAGGTATATAAATGAGTTAAGAAAATTTCATGAGTGGATGAATATAAAAAGTGTTACTCTTATAACGGAGCAAGTACTCCTAGCGTATTTTAACGGATTATTAGAGAAGTATGCACCGTCTTCTTTGTGGTCCACATATTCTATGTTGAAATCTACTTTATTTGTTTTTGAGAAGATAGATATCAGTAAGTAAGTTTATAGTATCATATTTTATATAATATTTTTAATAATTGTAGTTAATTTCAATATTTCTTACTAGTTAATTGTATGTTTTGAATAAATTATACGAATTCTATTCTAATGTACCTTTCATTCAATACTACTCTTGCACTTCTTATCTAAAAATATTGAAAACTAAATTGTCAAATTTGACATATGAGTGAGCGAAAATCCATTACCTCACTCCGAGTGAGGTAAATAGACGCTTTCGGGCTTAGCAATCAGTGGAGAAACAACGTGTTTCTAAGGCAGGATTGAACAAAATATATATTGTCCCTGCTAAGATATGAGTTCGCCCTATGAAGTACAAGAGCCTCTTATTATCAGCCACCACTGGAATTATATGAATATCTTTTGAGTAAATATCATGGGAACATTATCCATTTTTTTGTTTCTTTTTAGAAAATGGCTTTTGATAATGCGCCGATATAAGGTAATTGGATAGGTTTTACTACATTAATAGGTATTGTCAAGCCGGAATATGTAGAAGTTAGTTTGGATTGTACACACATCTAATAAATATATAGAGGCTGATTCAAAATTAACTGCACACAAATACTATCTAAATTACTGATCATTTTAACAAGTGAAAATAGCAAGGAAGTCAAAATTTGAATTAAATGAAAATACCCAACAATAATCCTAAAGCGTATGCGATTATTAATATACATATAAATTATAGCTGTGATTATAAATGCTTGGTGTAGTGACCACGCCGCCCTAAGTGAAAATGGAGACGTAAGTACATTTCATATTAACATGATAATATATAGGTACTATTGAGTTAATTGAACTTATGCCAATGTGTGTATATACAGCAAGAGCGCGCGAGGTATGATCACCCGATGGTATACGTAAACTCGCATCTAAACGTGATCCGATAATACATATTAGAGTTACGGCACAACATACTAGCATTGCCTGCTCATATTCGAACTCATAGTGATCTGATTATTTTTTCGCAGATTGACAAAAATAACAAATTAAATTTTCTCTTTAAGTGATGACGATTGCTTAGATAACTAAGTCGATAATAACGCGAAGATTGTAATACTTATAACGTAATTATGATTATCCTTATGAAATTAAATAATAATGTAGTTGTGTACAAAGTTATAGCAGTACAACTGGGTTTTAGAATGAAATAAAAACAACCCGCCTGAAACATCTGCAGAATAAACTAAGATGTCTAGAGAAAAATAAATAAATAGAAATTTCATGGTAAAAAAAAACTATAAATAAGTATAACAGAAATACCATAAAATAACATAAAAACGACCCTTGAAATAGAAATTAAAATTAGAGATTCTCTCCAGTAAATATAACGAAATAACAACTCTGGAAAAATAAGTTGAATACATTTATAGCAGAATTATGCATTCAAAAATAAAATAATTACTGCGTTTGAAAAGAAAGCATGTTTTGTCGAATAGATTGACCACGATGATAACATTTTACAACAAACTTTCGTTCTTCGATGGATAAAATGTCCATACTTAAATTTATAAAATGAGCAACCACTAAGAAAAATAATATTATATCTATATCTGGCGAACACAGCTGGCGGAGATCATTTTTTCGAATATACGTCCGAAGAATATCGACTGACATCGGGTGATCATACCCCTCGCGCTCAAGCTGTATATGTATGAATCATTCGTCTTGTAATTGTCATACTCGTAATATTAATTTAAATTTAAATTATAAATCTAAAAATACCTATACACAAAATACATTAATATATTAAAATGACAGACGCCCCTAATAGATTGATTTACAAGGGCACTTCAGAAATCTAAATATCAGACAAGGCGTTCTAATAGTGTATGTGTTAAATAAATGATAATAAAATAATGTTATAATATTACTATGCCTGGTTGTACACCAATTATACAAAAGCAATTTGTCAAACAAAATGTATTAAGTGCATCAGCATCTAATAAATCGTATGCCAAATAAATAATACAAAATGTTTGACAAACGTTTTAAATTGAAAATTCTTACTTAACATTGTGTTAATAATTTTATTTTTATTTATAAATGTCAGATTAATATTTAATTAACTTCACAAATAGGTAGTTCGTTTAATTTGTGTACAGCAACCTCATAATTTGTGGAATTTGTGTGTTATACTTTCAAGTATTATGTATTTTGTATAATTGGTGTGCAGCCTTGACCAAAGAAAAATAACTTTGCCTTTCTTATAATAATATATTTATGTATGAATATTCAATAGGAATTTATCTAATTTGTTACTATAGAGTGTCTCAACCTTAGTGTTTGGTTCAGTCTCTTATGGGGGATATATACCTCTTTTACTACCGTAGCAATTTGTAATAAATAAACTGTTTTTTTTTGATTTCAAGGCACTGTTGTCACTTCGAATTTTTATGTTTATTTTTGGTATATTCGGCTTTCTGTCAAGTGTCTAATTAATAATATAATATAATAATATCCTAACCAACAAGTATTTAAAATGTCGTGTATTATAATGAGTCACCAACCTAACCTGTCATTGGTGAACTGACAAATATGTTGTCTGCCTGCATAAGACACATACTGGATACTAAGGTTGAGAGGCTCTATAGTAATGTACCTGATTTTTTATAAGTTGAAGATACTGAATTTCTAGACATCAACATTTACAGGCTGTATATAATCTAAAAAATGAGATAACTTAGGTAATAATTTGCATGGTGGTTTAATTGAGCATGTTAAACATAAACATTTGTTCTTTTAAAACCTGAATTGCATGAATTGATTATTTAATTACCATTTCGAAACAACTTAAATAATAATTTATTGCTCACACATTACTGCTTATTTCAACATAATAACATAACATAATATAAAACTTATTTGTATTATATCTACCATCATATTAATAAATATGTTTCGTCTGCTCGTAGATGCAGTACGCCGTCGTTTTTAAAAAGCTACTGATCTGTTACGACGTTAGTTGTTGTCTTCAAATTTTAGGATCTTCTAGCTGAAGCTACAAATGGGAGTCCGTCACCTGATGGTCTTCCGTATAGCTTACATCTCCAAGGTTATCCCAACTTATTCCTTGGCTACACCGTACTGATGACGACCAATAGTCAGAAACACGTGTCTACGGTTGCTCTACAGCGGAATTTACCCGTTATTATTCTCTTTCTTGTTATTTCATGTATCCGCGATATTTCCTTTTTTTGATATATATATACAATATGTCTCACTAAGTTGGAACCATATGGAAAACTTTTTTATTATTAATTTTAGGAAAAAAAGTTATTCTTTATAAAAACTTCTGCATATTCTAAAATCTAAAATACGATCATCAGATATTAAATTTTTTCAGTTGTATACGAGGTATGTCAAAAAATATTAATTTTACTCAAGAGTAAAGTACCTTTATATTTGAGAATATCGAACAACTTTATTAAAAAAAGTTGATTAGAACTAAAAATTACGTTCAAATATGCCATTACATCCATTTATATGGAAAAATTCATTTTTTCTATTTTTGCCTACAATAACAATGCAAATTTAACTGTAGTTACATGGTATCTAGGATGCACTGACATACAAATGATTTGTTGTTTGCTAGAAATGTTTGATAGTGAATGTCAAAACGCGTGAGAATTTATATGACACATAAACATGGTATGGTTATTAACTTGTAAAGAGAAAATAGAAATTGTTTTGATTGTGGGAGAAAACTATACAACAATTTCGCAATTTAAACACGTAATGAATGCATGTGCATTTATTTTGTAAATAAGAAAAAACAAAAAAGTTGTGTAATTAATATAATATTAATAATAGAAGTAAATAGAAATTTAAATTTCACTCGTTCCACTATTGCCTCGACATATCCACCCTCTCGTTCAATACATTTAATCGTTCTTTTGGCAAATTGACGTAATACATTCTTTATCATTTCTGGAGAAATTTCTTGGCATGTTACTATAATTATCCTCTCCAAATGATTAACATCTTGAAACGGCCCTTTCTGGTAAACTTTTTGTTTCAAGTAACCCCATAAAAAGTAATCAAGGGGGGTTAAGTCAGGGGATCTAGCAGGCCAATAAAGATTTGAGTATCTGTGAATAACATTTCCATGGAACATATGTTCAAGATATTCCCTAACATTTAATGTACTGTGGCATGCGGCACCGTCTTGTTGGAACCAAATGCATTGACGTTCTTGTATGGGTAGTTCGTCCATGAAGTCATTGATGTAAGTTTGTAAAAACTGTAAATAACGTTTGGCATTCATTGGTTGATGACAAAAGAAAGGTCCTATTAATCTGTTCTTATAAATGCCACACCATACGTTCGTCTTAAATGAATATTGGTCATGAGACTTTATTATAAAATTGGGATTTTCTTTAGACCACCAGCGACAATGTTGTGACGAGACAGTTCCATTTGACGAAAATGTTGCTTCATCGGAAAAAATTATACGCCTCGTAAAGAAAGTGTCCTCTTCTAACTCTCCTTGGATGAGTGAGCAAAAATCAAAGCGCCTGTCATAATCGCTATCTTTTAATGTGTGAACGATTTTTGGTTTGAATGGTCTGTATTTATTTAGTTTCAGAATTCTTGCCACTGTATCTTTACTTACATTTTGTTGCATCAACGACTTCCTTTTGCGCAATGACATTTTTGGATTTTCTACAACAGACAGCATTACTTCAAACTGCGTATTCTCATCGGCAACCAGCTTTTGGCGTTTTCTATTATGATTATTTTTAATACTTCCAGTACTCTTAAATTTATTTATTATTTTCGTAACAGTTGAATGATTAATATTTTTATTGGGATATCTATTATTAAAAATAATTGCTGCTTCTCTATGCGTTTTATACTTTTCTCCCACAATCAAAACAATTTCTATTTTCTCTTCACAAGTTAATAACCCTACCATGTTTATGTGTCATATAAATTCTAACGCGTTTTGACATTCACTGTCAAACCTTTCTAGCAAACAACAAATCATTTGTATGTCAGTGCTTCCTAGATAATATGTAACTACAGTTAAATTTGCATTGTTATTGTAGACAAAAAATTGAAAAAATGAGTTTTTCCATATAAATGGATGTAATGGCATATTTGAACGTAATTTTTAGTTCTAATCAACTTTTTTTAATAAAGTTGTTCGATATTGTCAAATATAAAGATACTTTACTCTTGGGTAAAATTAATATTTTTGACGTATCTAGTATACAACTGAAAAAATTTAATATCTGATAATTGTATTTTAGATTTTAGAACATGCAGAAGTTTTTATGAAGAATAACTTTTTTCCCTAAAATTAATAATAAAAAACTTTCCCATATGGTTCCAACTTAGTGAGACATATTGTATATCATCTTGATAATTAAGCGTGCCATGCTTTTTTAGCTAATATTATTAAATTACACGTAAAATTACTACCAAGTGCCATTTTTAGTTTTGTCGTATCTTTAATGGTAACGAAGATATGAATAACTGAAAATTTCGGCAATTTTCATTCTTTTTTTTAAATATCTTCAAAAGTTGGCAATAAATATCAAATTTGAAATTGCTATCAAATACTTATCAAATTTCTTGACAATACTGCTAATTTAACCGACCCTATAACTTCAACATTAAGAAAGTTACCCATAAAAAATGGGTATATACCAAGGCGGGATGGGATAGACAATCTTTTTAATTTTCTCCACAGTACATTTATTATTTCTTATTAGGGTTTTGACTTTTTTTAATAATAAATTATAATTTATATTTCCAATTATATACATATATAACTTATTGATTTAAATTTAAACCTCTTTTATATTTATAAATATATGTATAATCTGGCGTTATTTCATAAAGAAATTAAATTTGTGAAAATATTTATTTTGTCTTCATTTAATCCACTTTCATTATCTATCTGTGTACGACGCCAGTTCATTCAAAACATTTGCAGTAGAGTTTTTATTTTATTATAGGTGGTCGGATCTAGCCTCTTTAAAAATTCGTTCCTACAAAAATATTAATCCTAATGGCCTTTATTAGTGGTAAAAGTATTTTTAATTTTTGCGTTATTAATAAGCTATTTATTTAGGTGTCTTTAAGTAAAGTGGAACACTCGGTATAATGAAAATTTACAATAAATTTAATGTTGGCAAAATGGCGGTATATATTATTGCATTTATATCACTTCGTAACATCATATATATGTAGGTAAATAATATGCCGCCGAGGTCGGGCCAACAAATAAACGACCCACAGCCAACGTTGGCCCAGTGGTGCCAGGAGTACAGAGTTGGAAATCCCCAGAAGCCATTCCAAAAATTCCCTAGATTTCCCTAGACATTTTCTTTCCGATAATTCACCAAGTTGGCTATATTTGTACACACACACATAGGCACTACCTTGGAAGATTCTCTACGAGAGCGCGAATGTAATTCAATTTACCATGGCCAAATGAATGTCGCAATATCTGAATTTAAGGAATATATTGCCGTGCAAAATTTTGGCGATGGGGATATTGATATCTAATAGAAAGCGGGGAGCTGGGGCGGCTGTAAATCACGGCAATCTAGTCGACAGTCGCTCGCTTTGACGAAAAAGTAACACACGAGGACGAGATGCCCTATTGTGCAAACATTCCCGTGAATACCCTATTTAAATTAGAAAAAAATACCCGCTTCCTGATTACTTGTTAGTTAGTGATCTACCTTCAGTTTTATACTCCATACAAATCTAACACTATGATACACTAGATGGCACTGAGCATAACAGTAGGTAAGTTTGAAAAATCGAAAAATTTAGACAATAAAACTTTAGCAATATTTTCTTTAGAATTTGTCCAAAATTCCCTAAATCTTGAGTAAAATTCTCTTTTTCCCTATTTGATCAAGAAATCCCTAGATCTAGGGAAAAATTCCCTAACTTGGCACCACTGCGGTTGGCCCGATATTGTGTGCTACTAGAGATATTGTACGAATTTTTCCAATTCGGGTTTGCTAACGCGGCACAGTTGGCTTCCCCCTCCTTGCTTTAAATAACGATGATTACAAGTTA
This sequence comes from Amphimallon solstitiale, assembly GCA_963170755.1. Taxonomy (NCBI): domain Eukaryota; kingdom Metazoa; phylum Arthropoda; class Insecta; order Coleoptera; family Scarabaeidae; genus Amphimallon; species Amphimallon solstitiale. The sequence goes on along the minus strand of OY720681.1, from coordinate 30,432,132 downwards.
GGACATGTAGTATAAAACTAGATGCATCTATGCGCGGCGAATGAAGGCCGGTCTTTTGCGCCAAAAGTAGTTTAGTAAAATCATTAGCGCTTGTGTGTAGCGAGGCGATCTATTGTTTACTTTTATTAGTTATATATGTCCTATTGCGTAAATATGTCCCGTCCACATCCGTTGGGAGATATTGCTGAAAGCTGGATAAGAGATTCTCCTGCGCTAGCATTCGGTGGTATTCAACTACTATGCAAAATTTGCAATGTAATATTGTCGTGGCAAGTGAAAATCCGCGTAGTAAAACATGTGTCTTTTGTCTCTGCAACTGATTATTATGAACGGCAGAAAGCACTTAGTTTGGATCTACTAGTAGCATTCTATGGAATACGGTAAACTATTCTGAATTTACCCATTTTAAACAAAATCGTGTGTTAACAGTAAATACAGTGACTTGCGGAATTCACCTTAAAAAAAATTATTTGTCCTCGATGTATGATGAAATTAAGACTTTAATTGTCAATGACATAAACAGTAAACATATTTGGGTGTCAGTAAATGAGGTTACTCGAATCTTCTGTTCAGGAAGTTCTTGTAAAGGCACATGCACGCAAGTATTTATTATTTCGTGAAAAACTGTCACATGGGCCACTACCACCAGCACCTTTTGTAATGCGGTGAAGCATATGGATACAAGTAACACCCTATTGTCACATACATTTTGAAGACGTTAAAACTATAATACAGCTGCTGGGTACGAATGATGCTGTTTCTATTTTACAAGCTCAACAAGTATTTATGGGCCAAATTATTCAGATAGATTTAGAACATTATGCCAGATTACCTGTAGCCGTCCGGTCATCTAGAACTAAGGAAAAGAACGGTAAATGGAATGTTCCCTACTTATGCATTGAAAAACCTTAACATAAGATGAATTAATTCTTGGAACTAGCAGTCCAAGGACAGGAACAACATGAAATTCTTTTGGTGTAGTCCATGTGTTCGGTTCATTTAATTTTCAAACACATAAAGTATATAATATTTGCATAGAAATGCGTTTAATTTAATTACCTATTACTAAAATGCGTAGTAAATTTGCTATGTCACATTGTATTGATATAAAATTGATTGTTATCAAACGATATACTAACGGTAACTACATTTCGGATGTGGATGATATCCACATGACATTATGCAAAAGAAAGAAATTAAAGCGAAAACAAAACGTAAATTAAGATTTTAAATCAAAAAGAAGAATAATGGGTATTTTGAACGCTGTAACTATGGCCATTACAACGTTGGTGAAAGAATTTTAGAGGAGGTCTGATAATCTAATAGTTCTACATGCTAGGAATTATTTCGACAAACAATTAGATACAAATTGTCATCAAAAATAATGCATTGTTCCTCTTGTCTTATGTAATATAAACTTCCATATTTCTACGCGTTCATAGTACTAAAGAATATTTCACCAATACTAGAAATAGCAATTAAAACACCTAGCTTGCGGGAATTTTCATTTCAGGATTTATTTATTTCTAATATGTAAGTTATTCGTTCCTCAACATTGTCCATACTTTCAAATCTCAACGTTTATGTTTGCCACCATCTGGTTTTCGAGATACAATCCCCCTCCCACAAAATTTCTCGTTAGATTGTAGAATAACAAACTCATTAGTTATAGCAAAATTTGAAAATGATTCTGTTCACGACACAGTAAAGAGTATGATGATATGCCATTTCCACCTTTTACCATTTCCGAAGCAGCTGTCGATAATGAAAATTATGTGAACTAAGGAGTACATTTTAACACAATACAAATAATGACAGTTGTATTTCAATAGTAACTATTAGAAAATTATTTAGGAATATTTTCACATCATCTCGAGGAATTCCCAAATGCAAATAATCTTCGGCTGTTACTTTGCGATGTCTTCAGATCTCCATTTTTTTTGCCTGTCACCACCTGATCCTTTTTTAAGGCATTCCCCAGATTCTACTTACATACCATTTCCATCTTGAAAATTTTATGAAGTATTGGCAACATTGGAAGTATCGTCCATCCAACACAACACAAATAATGACAGTTGTATTTTATGAGAAACTCTTAGCAACTGTCACAAAAACTCATGATATTATTCAACTTATTCATAATTTTCAAACCACCTTTTGACTGTTGTTAATAATAATTCTCATTTTCCTAATATAAATAAACCTTTTTATCAGTTACTTTAGTAAAATTTGCAAACAATGTCTTTGATTTACCATTTTCAGTAATAAATGATTTGCAAATGCATTTACTTCTGCTCTAAACAAACCAATTCGATCCACAACAGATACGATAAATAAAAATGCAATGCAATGCAATGATTTTTATTTCCACACAGATGCTAGTACGCATGGTACAGTAAATACATATAAGAATACATATTACAGGTAAACTCTGTTAATAGTCCATAACAACTTGCCAGATTCTAGCGGCTTCAACGTACATATTTAACTGTGCAAAGTCTAATATTTGAAAAAATGCAAGCATTTCTACAATACAATATTAAGCAAATATTTTATCTTTTCCGCATTGATTAATGCAACTTTGTCAAAACAGATATAAATACTGGACAAAGTGCAATATTGTTAGACTGTTATACACAGTCAGAAAATGTATATCACAATTGGGATTGCTATAATTGCTGTATGGTATTTAATATCATACCTAAAATGGAGAAAAACCGTTTACAATCCCTTAGAGAAATTGCCCGGTTTCATGAGGCTTCCAATCATCGGCTCCTACTACAAATTAATAGGGGTTGCAAAGAAAGGTGAGTCTATATTTTGAAATAATAGAGTTAAAATTCATTTATGCTTTAGTATTATTGTAATTCAAGCATTTCTCTCTGAAATCAAGCGACTAATTGTAATATAAACAGGATGTTTCAGGAGGAATGATAAATATTTCGTGGATATATTTACAAATTCAAAATAAGAAAAAGTCAGTAACATTTTTAAATCCTAAGTTCAACTATTAAACATCTAATTAATTACTAAATAAACAACAAATGTTGGATTTTCACTATTTAATATTCGAAGTAATATTTGACAATTGTTTCGCCAACACAGTGGCTTCTTCAGAAATAAATAAAAATATTACACAAACACTTATATATCTAACAATATAGCACAATTTATGTAGAGGGGGTGATCTATTGAACAGTGTATATTATGAAAATAAATTTAATAAGGGGGAGTTATTAGTTTTTAACTGATCATTAAGTAAATTATTAGAGGGTCTATTTTTATTAATTTCAAGGGATTCTAGTAGGTTTAATTTAACACCTTTATTTTCTATATGTAGGATATGGAAATGATGACTAAAACTATGGCTTTCTTCTATGAGGTGGTTTGCGTATGATGAATCAGTTTTATTCATTTTGAAGGATCTAAAATGTTCTGACATCCTTTTCTCAAACGTTCTTCCTGTTTGGCCTATGTAAAACTTAGGGCAATCACTACATTTTAACTTATAGACTCCTGACTGTTGGTTTTTAGGTGTTTTATCTTTATTGTTCTTAATATATTTAGATAATTTGTTGTTTGTTCTAAAAGCTACTTTTATATTATTGTTATTTAAAAACTTATCAACTTTTTCACTAGGTGGACCGACATATGTAATGGTTTTATATCTATTATTTGTATCTTTTATTATCGGACAGACTTGTGAAATAGCTTTCTTAAATAATTTATTATGCAGAATTTTATCTATTATTTCCGGTTTATAATTATTGTTTATTGCAATTTGTTTAATTATATTTAGCTCCTTTTCAAAATTAACTTTGGAAAGTGGTATATTTATGAGTCTATGTATCATACTATTATATGCCGCTAATTTGTGTTGTCTAGGGTGAGTTGAACTGTTATGTATCGTTATGTCTGTGTGTGAGGGTTTTCTGTATATAGAAAAATCAAGTTTATTGTTAATTTTACTAATGCAAACGTCTAAAAAATTAATACAATTGTTAGTTTCAATTTCTTGTGTAAATTTGATATTTGTATGTAATGAATTAATATAATTAAAAAGAAAGTTCAATTGTCTAGATGTACCAGTAAAACCGATTAAAATGTCATCAACGTACCTATGCCAAAATAAGATATTTTTGCTTAATGGGTTATTAAGAATTCTACTTTCGAGATTATGCATGAAAATTTCCGCAAGTAACGGACTCAAGCGATTACCCATAATTATTTTTATTTATTTCTGAAGAAGCCACTGTGTTGGCGAAACAATTGTCAAATATTACTTCGAATATTAAATAGTAAAAATCCAACATTTGTTGTTTATTTAGTAATTAATACGATGGATCTTCATCAAGTAAAGACCGAATCAATTCAATATTCAAACAAATAATTATAAGTAATGTTTTCAAAATAAAATTTTCATGCGTACATTTATTTTTACAAGAGAACATTACAAATATTAAGATTGACGTTTATTTCATTACTAAAGTAGTAACAGAAGAATTGCTTTAGTAAAGGTTATTTGTAATAGATGTTGTGCTACTATAAAATAAAATAGAAAACTGCATTAACATACTGTGTTAAAAAAAATAATAATAGGAAGAGAAAGCTAGTTTAAATGTAATTAATCTTATTGCATTTCTGTCAGTTCTTGATTATAATTATTATTTTTTTATTAATAACAGTAATTTTGTATTATAGAACAAAATACTACTTCTTCATTTCTGGGATAAGACAGTATCGCCACTTCTTCATCCGTGATATAAATGCTTCTTCAATTTGGACGATCTTAAGACAGAGATACTGTATGTTTGTCATTTTGATCCAAGCTGTTTTAGAACTCAAACTGTATTGCTGTGGTCTCGGTCCCATTTTTTCTTTAAATTTTGAAATGACAATATTGATTTGACAGACTGTAAGAAGTTAATGTTGGCTAACAAAATAAAACTCATTTGAACTATCGGCTCTTTACAGAACTGCTTGTTGCTACAGAATAATGTGAACAGTGTTCAAGTTAAATTTGATTCTAAAACAATTCATTGAACATTTCTGAATGCACAGTAGTAACCTATCCAAATTTTTTTATTTTTTTCCGATGTTTTCGCGATTGTTTCTACTTCATTGAAGGACTTGGGTGTGACACAAAGCTATCATGTGGTAACCATATGAAGGAATTAGATAATAGCTGGCTTAAAATATAGGGCTTCATATATCTATAATGAAGAGACTTTCAAAGCATACACACTCTATTGAATACTAATGTAATATAATAATAAAACAGTCTCTATTACACTATTGTCTTTCCAGCTAAGCTCAGACAGTATAAATTATAATTAAGCATGAAAATAAATAATACTCTCAGGATTGAATTCTTTGGTAAAAGTTATTTTACTATTTATTTCAAAATAATATCTTATTCAAAACACAATATAATGTATGTTGGGTAAATAATTTACGTAAATAATGTAAAACTCTTTTTACATCTAATAGTATATTATGCAATGAGCATTTAATGATAGCTATTAAGACACGAGTAAGAAAATTAATACGAGTGTCTTAATAGCCATTAAATGCGATTTGCATACACTATTTTTTCTACGACCCCATAATAAAACATTATTTTTTGAACATTCCATTTCATAAATTGAGGTTAAAATTTTCCATGTACCTTTGCGAATTTAGCTGGTAATAAATTGTTCGTGGTTACTGAGGCTTGTTCCATAATTTCTGGTGGACTCAAATTTTACATTTCACTGTCATTATCCTTCATTTTTACCATTTATATTTTCAAAAAGGCACAAATTTTAAATACTTACTTGTAAATTGCAGAGAACTGTCACATTTATTTAATTTGTATATCTGTCAGATATGCAGTCGCCATATTGAATATTGTTTGAATATTGGAATGTCGCATTCCTATTGGATATAAACTTGTATCGTAATGAAAAATCTGTATTCCTATTGGATATAAACTTGTATCATAATGAAAATCTGTATCGTAATGGACATCACTAAAGTACAGGTTGGGCATATCTAATAATACAATTAAAGTATGGGAGTAGAAAAACAACAATTCAATTTCAAAAATTAACTTCTCCTCCTTAATGAAAATCACCAATTCAATAATATAAATACGACTATTCAGATAATATAAAATAGAATCATTTTTTACAACAAAGAATTATTTAATTGCACAGTAGTAACCTATACAAAAAAGATATTGAGTTTCCGATGTTTTCGCGAAAGTTTCTACTTCCTTGAAGGACTTGGGTGTGACGGAAAGCTATCATGTGCTAACCATATGTAGAAAGTAAGCTGACTTAAAATATAAGGGCTTCATATATCGTAATAGAAGAGACTTTCGAAGCACATACACTATTGAATACGTTATAATATAATATAACAAAAAAAAACAGCCTGTATATACAGAATGTACATTAAAATTTAATAATTGTATATCTTCAATTTGTTTAGATATATTCAAAGTAATAAACGAAGCTATAAAAGATCGGGGCCCTATATTTGTTACTTGGAATGGTTCCTTACCGGAGATTCAGCTTTCCAAGCCTGAGTACATTGAGGTGCGGAATTTTTTGATTATTGTTGTAAACTATTTTTGTAAAGCTTTCAATCTTTCAGACTGTCGTCAATAACTCTGTTCATATTACAAAGGGAGACGTGTACGAATATTTACATCCCTGGCTGGGAGAAGGGTTATTAACAAGCACAGGTAGGTTAACTTGTACGTCATACCATTAAAGAATGCTAATTGACTTGATATTAACAAGAAAATAAAAGCCAATATTTATTAAAATATGCCACTCCTAACAGTACGGCATATAAAATTTAATAAAACACTGTGATGGAGAGTATAGATCAATTTTAGATGCTGGTTTAATATATTTGTGACCGCAAGTGTATGTTTATTTTTAAATATTTAGAAATTTGGTGTGATATGTATTGGTATGCAATAGATTATCAACTGTATTAATTATAAGTAAACGTCAGATAAGAAAATGTAACAGTAATGACTTTCTGACAAATAATCAGATGACATTTATATTATGAATTTATAAATTAAAGAATGAAACTATAGGATTGGTATATTCAGGTATACATTAATTTATGTGGGTAAATAAGATGTTTGTAAGGGAAACATTTTACATAGTGATGCTGAAATGAATAACAAAAATTATTATGACTGAGACATTTTCCAATAAGTAAATGTTGTAATTTACCTTAAAAAATTAACATTATGTTTAAAAATTTTAAAAATAATTAAAATTCAAATTTACATATACTTCTTCTGTTGAACACTTATTTTTCTTTACCAATACTCCTGAATTAATGATACTGCTTTTGTTTTAATATTAAATAATTTCTTTGATCACTTATCCTTTTCTGTGTATATAGTATTATTTTTAATACTATTTTTCTCAGCGGAGAAATATCTATGAGTTCAAATCTCATCGTGGGCAAATTTTTGTGATAAAATTTCCTAATTAATTTATTCAGCGCGAAGCAGAAAAATTATAGGTATTTCTCCGCTGAGAAAAACAGAATTTTAAAAATAATTAAAATTCATTTCCGAACTGCCGGATAAAGTTGTATTATTTCAATCTGTCACTTGATGGTATCAAGACGTTTAAGTAGATATGAACTCAAGCCCTCGTGGCGCAGTTGGTTAGCGCATCTTGACGGCATTAAGAAGGTCATGAGTTCAAATCTCATCGTGGGCAAATTTATGTGATAAAATTTCCTAATTAATTTACTCAGCACGAAGCAGAAAAGTCAATAGGTAGAAGAAGTATACTTACCATGACGTACCAAGCATTGATATACCGAAGCAGATTTATAAACAGTTGAGGATATAAGAAGAAGAGAGCAAGAGAGTACTAGAAGTAAGAAGAAAAGGATATGTTATTATCATAAAAAATAAATAACATTACCTTTTTTAAGTTAGATATATGGAGTTGAGTAAATCGGAAAATTAGCAGACCACTAGACGTTTGCAACAGATTCGTTTCAATAAGGGAGCTTAACGCCAAGTACAATATTTAAAATTTCGATAAGTATTTTTAGAATTATTTGTATTATTTGTGTATTTCAAAATTGATATGTTTGATTGGAAGTATCCATAGATACAGTTTTAGTATATTCATACACGTAAACATTTATTACACATGTAATTTGTAAATCATACCATCATTATGAAGTCTTGAAGAAATTTTATAGAATATAATTAAATACGTTAATAAAAGTAATTCAATAAAAGTAAATTAAGAGACATTACGTACGTATATATTTCAACTCTCTTCATTGGTATCTATTATTCACATAGTATGTATGAAATGAGTATCTTGGGATTTAAGATTCAAAATTATACTTTGCTTTGAGCTTATAAAGTACAGCAATTCTTTAATATAGACTTTTCATACATTCATAACATTATTCTTAATACAGGCTGTTTACAAATATAGTATACTAATACATTATCACAATAGTACAACTTGGGTGATTGTTATAAACATAGATCTTTCTCACTTCATCTCATTATAACAATATAGAAGGAGAAGAGACTGATTTAATCATTCGCCTTATGGCTTCTCAGTCTAATAAAAATATGAAAAAATAGACAAAGAAGACTTGTTTGAAAATGTGAAGTCAAGTCTTCCGTAGAGAAAAGGTTAGCAAAAGGGCAAGAATCTATTTCACTCAACTTGCCAAATATGCAAAGAATAGATAAACATCTGATGCCAAAGCTTTCGTTCTAGGAGTAACCCAAGTTAAACAGCTGATTTTGTTGTAAGATTGATAATTTTCCCAGCTACTCTCTGGTTACTGTCATGCATTACCATACATGGTACGTATATGCTATCAATGATACCTTATACAACTCACAAGGGTTAGTTAGGCTGAATTTCATCTTATGCTGCTAGTTGAGGTTATGAAACTTCAAAAGTATTTGGAAAATTTTGTATGAAAGATTTTTCTATGTGTGGAATATGTTTACGATTTAGACGACCACTCGGGACGCAAAATCAAGAAACCCACATGACACTAGTCAAGAAATTTCATATCGTTCAAAAATCATATATTAACAGAAAGCAAAAGGGCAAATATGTCCTTTACAATAACACTCAAAGGAAAAGGCAGGTTGAATACACAGGGCGATCATCAGCAATTGTGAAATCAAAACTATAATTTTCTGACGCAACATGAAGCATATCAAGTTAAGCAGTGATTTCAATTAGATTATCAAAAAAATGCTTGTAGCCCGTAATTGGATGGGAAAAAAGAAAAGAGTGGCACTTATTGATTACTGTCGACTCTTATGTATTGGAAGGTTTTCAATCACTTTCCGTAGTTACCAGACCTCGCATCTGAAGACTACTTTTTGCCATTTTAACATATCATGTACACTACTTAAATATGTTTTTATACAGTTCACAAATTGGAATTGTCAGTATAAGTGTATATCAAGTATACAGTGTAATGGTAACTGGATTATTTAAATACTTCCTTTCAATGTTGCATTTTTACTTTTATGCTTTGGTATAAAATGAATATGTGCACATTAATACAAATAATTTTCTAATTATTATTTACTTGCAGGAGATAAATGGCACCAACACAGGAAACTGATTACACCAACTTTCCATTTCAAAATTTTGGAAAATTTCATGGAGGTCTTCGTTGAAAAAGCAGACATACTTTTGAAGAATCTAGATGCGAAAGCTAATGGACAACCTTTCAATGCATACCCCGATATCACTAATTGCGCTTTGGATATTATCTGTGGTAAGTAAAATTTTTAATTTAAAATAAGTGCGATCTAATATAAAGATATTTCAGAAACCGCTATGGCTGTTGAAGTAAATGCCATGTCCAGTACAAACAATGAATACATAAAAGCCGTTTATGAGTAAGATGAGCATATTTATTTTACTAACAACTCACCTCGTCTGTTTGTAGCGTAAGTGATACAGTGATTTGGAGAATTTTCAAGCCCTACATAAACAATTTCATGTTCAGTATTCATCCACGCGGCCGTAAGTTCAGAGAGGATCTGAAAACACTACATGGATTTACAAATGATGTTATTAGGAACAGGAGGCAGCTGCTAAAATCCAAAACAAATAAACAAAAGGTTCCCCAAAGTGAATCTGATCATCAAGACCTCGGCCGAAAGAAACGTATATCATTTCTGGATTTGTTAGTAGAGGTGGCTGAAGATACTAAGGCGCTTAGCGATACAGATATTCGGGAAGAAGTGGACACATTTATGTTTGAGGTATTTTTTTTGTAATTTACAATACATTCCAATGAAATAGATATTGAGAAAAAGCGATAAGATAATTGTTTGGATGCAAAGGTACTAAACAAGTGCGTGAAATCACGATTTGAAGCTCTTTGAAATATAAATGTTTTAAATGTATATATATATATGATAAAGTATAGAATTTCATGGGGTAACTCCGCTCAAAATGCAACTGCGGACACGTGTTTCGAACTACTTGGTTCTCGTCAGCGCAGTGTAGCCAAGGAATAGGATGGGATAACCTTGGAGCTGAAAAACATCAATCAGAGACATACACAAGGGACAGCCTACCAATTGAGGCTTCAGCTAGAGTGTCCTCGATACTGAGAATGAATCTAACGTCGCCGCGAGGTAGACATTGTCCACCTGCAAGCCATCTGAACCCACAGGATAACAATAAAGAAAAGAAATATAGCGGCGACGTTAGATTCATTCTCAGTATCGAGGACACTCTAGCTGAAGCCTCAATTGGTAGGCTGTCCCTTGTGTATGTCTCTGATTGATGTTTTTCAGCTCCAAGGTTATCCCATCCTATTCCTTGGCTACACTGCGCTGACGAGAACCAAGTAGTTCGAAACACGTGTCCGCAGTTGCATTTTGAGCGGAGTTACCCCATGAAATTCTATACTTTATTATTCTATAATCCGCTATATTTCTTTTCTTTATATATATATGTATATGTAATCGCGTTGTTTTGGGTTTCTTCCCGCGTGGAAGTTCTGGCGTCCTGAGAAGGACCGGTGCAACGTTTCGATGAAATCTCGTTTATCATCTTCAGGCGTATGTTACTCTCTAACGATCTTCGTCTGACTGCGTGACGCGTGTTCTTCGTTTTTCGACATTCGACACTCTGCATGCCGCGTCCCTATTGGATCGTCGAGTCGGTGGTGGGGGAGCGTCCTCGTTTATTCCCTACAGCGGTGTAGATGTTGTTGGGCGACTGTGATGAATACGTCGCTCCCTTAGTGCCGTTCTCCAAATGTCCGGCAGCCTTTTCGCATCATCTCTTCTGTTGAAATTATCAGGTCATTTTTCTATAGAAGTGGCACCCACTCGAACTACCAACGCAACTATACAAATAAATGTCGAAAAACGAATAACACGCAGTCAGACGAAGATCGTTAGAGAGTAACATACGCCTGAAGATGATAAATGAGATTTTATCGAAACGTTGCACCGGTCCTTCTCAGGACGTCAGAACTTCCACGCGAGAAGAAACCCGAAACAACGCGATTACACATTACACCCGCGAAAACCTGCGATACCATATACATATTTAAATAATTTTAAAATTAGTTTTCCTCAGCGTAGAAAATGTCTAATATGATTTTTCTGCTAAAGCACTGAGTAATTAAGGTAAATTTTTAATTAGAAAAATTTACCGCCCAGGGTGAGATTTGAACTCACTTTTCCCGATCGCATGTCAGGCGCTGTAACCAAATGAACCACCTGGGGGCTTTGTGAGTCCGAGTCTACTTGCACGTCTTGAATCTCATGAAGTCACAGATGTTATTATATATTTGTCGGCAGTTCGAACAAATGTGTAAATTTTAAATAATTTTAAAATTCGTTTTCCTCAGCGTAGAAAATTTCTAATATGATTTTTCTGCTTAAGCACTGAGTAAATAAGGTAAATTTTTAATTAGAAAAATTTACCGCCCAGGGTGTGATTCGAATTCTTTTTCCCCGATAGCACGTCAGGCGCTCTAACCAAATAAACCACCTGGGAGCCTTGTGAGTCCGTGTCTACTTGCACGTCTTGAATCTCATCAAGTCACAGATGTTATTATATATTTGTCGGCAGTTCGAACAAATGTGTAAATTTTAAATATTGTTGTACTTATATAAATATACAATAATACTCGATACAACCATGTCACATACTTACAAACACAAATTGAATAATATAACAAGTTTGAGTCTGTAATTGGCAATCCATAAAAAGAGCAGGGAGTAATATTCTTTGCGTTGGAAAGTGTTTTAATTGATCTAGTAGTTGCACGCCTTTGTTCCGCAGTATAAGTAAGCATTTGGCATTGTTACTTTACGTAGATGCAATTAGGAGGAGAAGAAACCCTTTGATTAAGTCTTTAACAGTTAAGTAGTAAGATAAATACAAACTTTCGAACAAAGAGGTTTTTATTCAATCTGCCTAGTGGGCGATTCGAGCCTATTACAAGGTACCCAGCGATATTAGCGAAAATCCTCTTCCTCTTTTTGAAAGATATATTAAATACATTATGTTATAATGCATTATAAAAAGGTCGAATTACTGTTTATCTACAGCCCCTACAATGACCACCCATTATGGATGTTTATTCTTTAAGGGAACACTCTACCTAATAATTTTTTGTTGAAAATCAAATTTACACGATTAATGTTATTTTTTTTTTATAATTATTCTGATGATAATCTAATCATTTCCCCCGGCACCAGTAACCTAGTTGGATAGTCGATCTGAATGTGTTTTTGTTATAATACTTCATTCGATTCTTTGTTTCTTAAGTTAGACGTTTACTTAATTTCTTAATTTTCATAGCTAATGGTTAGATATAGTGCTGGAGATTAGGCATCCACTCACAGAATCTGGTATTGTGGTCACAGTATTTATCATTGTTAGGTGATACTGCTATTACTTCTTATGGAAAATTACTCCAAAACCTGGATATACTATTACAACATTTTAAAATGTCGAATGTTCGTGTTAAATTACATATTAAAAGCAACAATCAACATTCTAGGGACATGACACTACAACAGCTGGAATATGCTGGACACTTTTCTTATTGGGAAACCATCCAGAAATACAAGTAAGAAACATGTAGTAACCTATGAGTTAAAATAATCCATCTTATTTTTACAAAAGGAAATAGCTTACGAAGAAATTCACGGCATTTTGCAAGGTAGAACTACACCATCTTCAATTCCAGAATTACAAGAACTCAAGTATTTGGAGTGCGTCATCAAAGAGTCTCTCAGATTATACCCCAGTGTGCCTTTCATAATACGAAGATTGCAACAAGATGTCACCCTTGGTATAGTAAAATATAAAACTGCTATATTATATATCTCATATGTACACTTCCAGGTGAATATAAGGTGCCTGCTGGTGTTCAAGTGGTTGTGCATATTTATGAAGTCCAAAGGGCGGAAGAAAATTTCCCAAATCCCAACAAATTCGATCCTGAACGATTTTTCCCACAAAACACACGTGACAGACATCCATATGCTTACATACCTTTCAGTGCTGGACCAAGAAATTGCATAGGTATAGCAAATTAAATACAATTTGCACGCTACACGATGTTTTCTTTTTTAATTTTAGGGCAAAAGTTTGCAATATATGAAGAGAAAACTATTTTGGCGTCGATTATTAACAGATATAAGATCACCGCTATGACAACTGAAAAAGAACTAGCCTGTACTGCTGATCTGATACTGAGACCCATGGATGGCATTATTTTAAAATTGGAAAAACGACACACGTGATGAGTACATTTTTTTATAGGATTTGAGCAGAAAACATATATTAAATGTAAAGTCACATGTTGATTTATTGTATATGTTTATTATTTTTGTTTTTTGTCAGAATTTAAGAAACTTTTGGATGTGCTTTTTTCTGGAAAGCATCTTGAAAGCTTCTTTACATTTGATGTCCATGCAGTGATTTTGTCTTTATGTAGATTACATCCATCAAATCAAGGTTTGCTGTAGAATATGAGCATCAAGACAAACGACATTAGTTTACAATTTGCTCCTAGTTCTCCTAAAGTCTTGCCATTTATTTTACCGGACGTGGACATCTTAAATTTGGGAAACACATAAGGATATATTTAAACATAATTTTACAAAGATGATTCGTGTTGAACTGTATGTAATATTATTCTAAAAATAAAATGTTATAAAAATCTAATTCTAGTTTTATCTAAAATACGTATAAATATTTTCAAAACTTTTGATATTGAAAATGAGGATGAAACGGCGATCATATTACTCTTTACTCTTCGGTGCTGCAGCCACCCATATGCCTTAAGCATACATAAGCTTGTCAAAACTACCGGAACCCCTGTACAACGGCTTTGTTAGTCCTCGTCGACGCTGTTAGACAAGAATATTGTTGATTGAGTTTTCGACAGTTATAAGGCCGGTTTAGTAAATCTTTATTCAATATGAACATACTATACCGAGGCAGGTTCGGATGATAATATTCGGGATCACCAATTTCTATACAATTTGCACTTTCAAGTTAGATATCTACTCAAAATGAACATTTTTTGTAACCTGTTACGTAAGCATTGTTGATTTCAATATATTTTTTTGCATTAATTATCATTATATGAATATACATGTATTGCATATGCATAAGACTCAATCGGTACTGGATAATTAATAGCATTTCTAAATAGTACATTGAGGAAATTTCAAAGCCAATTAGGTTGGTGATAAATGCACAAAATACTCTTAAAATATCATGAAATTAAACTAAAATTAAAAAATGATTGGATTTTTATGATATTGCGCCATTTTTTAAAAGCATTTGAAAAAGACTAAGAAGAAACAATGCAAAAATAAATTATATCTATATATTAATAATACGTGAAGAAAAGACTTTGTACCACCACTTTTTAAGCAAATTGCGCGCATGGAGGAGTATAAGATATGGCAGTTAAAGTTCATATAAAGAAAGAGTGCAGAATGATAAAATTTATGTATAATATGTGTTACAAATACATTAAATTAAATAAAATAAAACATCCATATATGTGACACTTTTAAATGCCAATTGACATTTAAAAGTGTCAAATATGAGGCTTAAAGTGTCATAAGTGTTTCGAAAATTTCCAAAATGTAATCTTCCCCCTTTTGGGAAGAAACAGCTCTTCACAGTTACTCTGTAGAAGAAATTCTAATAGTCTCTTAATAAATCACTAAAGAATGCATACTTTGCGGGATATCCGATAGAAAGTACTACCTACTCGCTAAGAGTAAAAGTGTTACTTCCAGTCCGAATTTTGTAATTCAAAAAACATTAAGAATCCAGCTCTAAATGCTTTTGTACTCTTGAGAAATATATATAAAATGCATAATTTACGACATATTTGCAAAAAATCGTTATTCGATAAGAATAAAAGTGTTACTTCAGGTCCGAATTTTGAAATTTTTTTATACACAAGGTATTGAAAATTAAGTTCTAAATACTTTTATACTCGTAACGTACCTGTCTAAAAAGCATGACTGGCGAGATATTCGCAAAAAACTATTTTTCGATAAAAGTGAAAGACCTACTTCGGAATTTCGAAAAACTTTTTTAATAAAATTCTTCTTAAATTTAATTTTATATGAATTCTTTTTAAAATTGTGTAAACTTAGTAGTTGACGAAATATTGCCTAAATTCGATTTTTTTACTGAAGTAAACTACTACTTCCGGTCTGCCGATTTTACTGAAAATCTAATCAGATCTCAAGAGGGAGATTATACTATTGTGTGTGTCTCTCTGTGTGTGTGACAGAGACATTTTTTAAAAACCACTTTTTTCGGTATCATGAAACTTCAAAACGTGGAGATTTGCAAAAATCTCGAAGTCGAAAACTTTCATCATCACAATACTTCCTTATACTACGTATAAGAAAGTAAAAGAACAAGTATCCTTTTAAAAAAAAACTTAACAAAAGTAAATTATGTAATCAATTTTTAATACTCAACATTATGTAATCAACCCAACATTTTTTTAACTCTTTCTTTAGTAATCTATCCCCATCATAATAAGTATTTGTACTTTTAGCTTTCTTTTATAATGTATCTATATTCTGCAATTTATTTATTATCTATAGTAGTAGAATCTATATAATGATCTTGTAACATTGACACGTGATATCTCCCTTATATAATTCGTATCTAGTTCTATTAATTCATATGCGTTTTCTCCTAACTTTAAGTTGATTTTAAATGGGCCAATGTATGGTCGTAATAATTTTCCCATAATATTCTTCTTTCGATCAGTAACCCTTAAATTTTTGACGATAACTAAATCTCCTATTTCATATCTCTTAAACTTCTGTTGATTTTCCAGTTGTTTTTGTTCCCATTCTACTTCTCGATCTTTCTCACTAATTCATACGTTTCACTCAAATCAATCATTTCTTGATAATCCCATGGTCGACCTGGTGCTTCTCCCAAAAATATCGTTACAGGACATAAGTTATGTACTGAACTATGTGTGTGATTCATTACCTTTTCAATTTGTCCAAGATTTTTTGCCCACCTATTATGTTTATCTGATAATAGAATTCTTAAATATTTTAAGGTTTCTCTAACATATCTTTACGATGGATTCCCTTGAGAATGTCTATATGAAGTAAAATAAGCTTTGATATCTTGATTATTCAGATATTCTTTATAGATATCATTGTTAAAATAACTAGCATGATTCGATAATATGGCTAGTGGATTACCATACATGAAAAAATATTCTTGTAACGCTTGGAATTCTGCTGCAACAGTATGATTTGAAGCAACTGTTCGTACTATAAATGGTAGTGTGAAATCTGGATATTGTAAATGTAAATTTTCTACAAAATTTTCTTTTAACTTCACAAAACATTCTTCACATTCCTTAGTCCAATTCCATTTATTTCCTTTTTTAAGTAATTGTAATAATGGTAAAGTTTTCTAACTGAAGTTATGTACGAATTTACTGTAATAATTATACATTCCAAGAAATCCTCGCAATGATTTTAATTTCTCAGGACGTAGAAAATTTTTAATTTCATCTAGTCTTTGTGGATCCAACTGTATACATTTCACAACATATTCTAAATAATTTACTTGATTCTTGAAAAATTGACATTTCTTTAAGTTCAACTTCATTCATTCTTCTCTTAAAGTAGTAATTATAAGTGTTTGACATGATCCTCATAATTATTGGAGAAAATTATTATATCGTCCAAATAAGGCAAAGCAAATTCTTCATATTTGTCAAGAACTTTATGTAAGAATCAGATTAAGGCTGCAGAACTCGTTTTAACACCAAATGGAGTCACACAAAACTGGTACACAGAACCATTCACATTAAATCCACAACATTTTCTAGAATCTGCATCTAAATTGATTAACCAGAATGCATTTTTGAGATCCAGCTTATTATAAACACTTTTATTATCATATTTTGTCAATAACACATCTATATTTTGGGGTGTTTCGTGCTCAGAACGCAATTTAAGGTTTAATGAGCGAGCGTCAAGACAAATGCGTAAAGATGAGTCCTTCTTCTTCACTATTACTATGGGATTAATAAAGACCGTTCTATAATACAAGATTCTTGTTGTTCTTGATAATAATAAGGTATAGGATAATTTTTACAAGTCAATGGTAAGTCATCAGTAAGAATTAGTTAGTAGGTTGTTCATAATTTCTTGCGAAAACAACCTCCTCATTTATCAAAGAAATATTCTTCATCAATTAACTTAAATTCCATATCTTTATCCTTTATATCCTGTAACTTAATTCTTCTTTCAATATCTTCATAATTATTTACCGTATTATTTACACATTCCTCTTCCATTTCTTCATCATTATCCTCATTCCATTCTTCTTTATTATTAATTATATAAATTATCATTTTCAATTACTAAATTATTCATTTCTATACTTAATATATTCTTCTTATATTCACTATAATCATTTATTTCATATTCACTTAATTCTTTTTCTATTTTGCATATATTTTCTTTAATATAAATATTTCCTTCTTCAAAATTCATAACCATTCCTAACTTTTTAATATTATCTATACCAATTATACAATCATAAAATAAATTCTCCAGAATATAAAATAACATAAAATAACTTCCTTTATTGATTAATACTTCTGTATAAAGACATTGTTTTATTGTTCCCATTTTCTTCCTATTTGCTGTAATACTATCAGTTCCTAGCAACATTATTTAAATATCCTTTGACTTGTGTAACTTTATTCTCTTGTATTAATGTAATCTCTGAACCACTATCAATTAAATAAGTAAATATAATATTTTCAATTTCTATTTTAACAAATGGTAATGTGAAATCTTGTAATATAGACACATCTTCATTATTCTTAAATATATTTTCAGGCCTTTGATAAAGTTTAGTTGTCTGTAGAGTAATAAAATTGGGTTGATTAACTCTTTCTTCTAAGATCGAGAAGTGATCGGTTTCGAATTTAGGTACCGATCCTCCTTCAAAATCGGCGTTCTTTTTAATTCATCGATTTCATTTCGTGCATTATTACCATCACTATCTATTCATCTAATATTATGTATGTCTTGTTTTATTCTCTCCGTGATATATCCTTGGTTTATTCCCATAATTTTGTTTATTTTGTGTATGATAATCCGTTCCTGAAGGTGATGAATATCTTGTATCTGCATTATTTTGACGAGGCGCAGACTGATAATTGTTACCATCTCAGTAGTGTAAGACTACCGTTTCTGGCTCCACCTCCGGAGGTGGAGGTCAAAGGTCAAAGGTCAAAGGTCAAGGGTCAAGGGTCAAGGGTCAAAGGTCAAAGGTCACGGGGTCAAAGGTCAAGGGTCAAAGGTCAAAGGTTAAAGGTCAAGGGGTCAAAGGTCAAGGGTCAAAGGTCAAGGGGTCAAAGGTCACCGGAGGTGGAGGTCAAAGGTCGCCGGAGGTGGAGGTCAAAGGTCAAGGGTCAAAGGTCACCGGAGGTGGAGGTCAAAGGTCGCCGGAGGCGGGGGTCAAAGGTCATCGGAGGCGGAGGTGGCGCCCTCTGACGGCCACTAGCCAAACTAAAAATGGCAGATTTCTTGATTACCAACCCAACTAATGTGGCGCCCTCTAACGGCCACTAGCCAAACTAAAAATGGCAGATTTCTTGATTACCAACCCAACTAATATGGCGCCCTCTGACGGCCACTAGCCAAACTAAAAATTGTATCTCTCATCATTACCAACCCAACTAAAGTGGTGCCCTCTAATGGTCACTAACCAAACTAAAAATGGCGCCCTCTGACGGTCACTAACCAAACTAAAAAATTGCATCTCTCATCATTACCAACCCAACTAAAATGGCGCCCTCTGACGATCATTTGCCAAACTAAAAAATTGCATCTCTCATCATTACCAACACAACTAAAATGGCGCCCTCTGACGATCATTTGCCAAACTAAAAAATTGCATCTCTCATCATTACCAACCCAACTAAAATAGCGCTCTCTGACATTCACTAACCCAACTAATGTGACATCAGGCAAAATGGCCGACCATCAAGATGGTCAATAAAAATATAAACTTTGCTTCTAGAGAATTCCTGAATAAATTACACAACTTGCTATCGCGCTTCTCAATGTATTTCTAGCAGGTCTAAACATGTTTTCCAGCGGAAACCGCAACGTCTGCATGCTTCTGTGATAGCTGCAGGCTTGAAATGTATTTCTATATCTTATAAAATGAAAAAAGAAACAATGTATTTTTTAAGAAAAAACAATTTATTATTATAAATTAACAATATGACCAAGTTTCATAACTTCAAAGTCATAGTGAAGTGAATTATAACAAATATGTAGCACTTCCATCATAAGGAAAGCGTTAAACGAATTACAATGATCAACAAGCAATTCTGATACATTTGTATATAAATCTCCAGTTAATGTTATACAAGCGGTTAAGATCATCTTATAAAATGCTATAAAATCGCTGTTTACTAAAAATTCTAATTTACTCTTAATGAGCGGTTGTAAATTAAACAAATTGCTATAGGTATCCGAAGACAATACCAGCTGTTGATTACGACTACTTAATACAATGACAGTAGTATTCCTAAATGTTGACGTTCGAATTTGATGATTCGGACTGCAACCATCTGTCTTACAAAATTCCTCCCAGTCGTCCAATGTGAAGAATACACAGCTTGCAGGCGATCGAATCTGGATGATGGGCACGAATCCAGCCGCTGGACTAAGACCGATATTCACCCATTTCGAACCGCATTTGTTGAGGAAGTATGATGACTGCCCAATTAACTGTTTTTCCTTAACGATATTCTCATCTATCATTTTAAGCGAATCACCAATAAATTCATTATAAGTTTCTGAAAAAGAATTAAAAAAATATAGATATAAGTTTATGTATATAATAATTTTGTGTTCTTACTAGCTTCCATTTTAATCTTAGTGTGTTAAAATATGTGCGAACTCGAATGCAAACAAACTAATACTGATTTAGTGAGAGAAAATTACAGTGAGAACCAATGACGCCCTCTGACGGTTACCAAGCAAAGTAAATATTAAATATATAAGAGAAGAATTTCGAATATAATATCAGCAGTATCAATTGTAAAGCGGTGTAACACATTTTATATAGATAGTGATAATCAAGTACCTATAATGACAGTGAAACCATACAACGTGGAGAAGTATGAAAACTTTTTAGCAGTTAATGACATCGAAATACCTATTGGAGTTGGGAATTGGCTATTATCCTCGGAATTGAATCAAAGTGATTGTTTATTCATAGCAGCATTTGCATATCAGAACGATCAATATTTCGATATTGATCAATTAATCCACGTGTTAGAATATTGTAACCCCAATATAACCCAACTAAAAAAGTGTTGTATTTATTGTGAATATGAATATCTACGTGAACCTGATTTTGAACTTCGTGATGAAATTTGTGTGTTTGATATAGAAACGTCGAATGTGCTGACTTTAAATAAGAATATACCGGAGATGTTAATGACTTGGTATCCTTAATATGATCATCCAGAATTGGATTATAATGAAGAACTCGTCGTGAATGGTGGTGGATATGTTATATACGCTCATCAGAAGTGTTTCGCAAGTAGCTAACATGTACAGATCTGTATAATCTTGTCTGTACTTGTTTGGAAATACATCAGTCGACAATGTATGTTGAACGCAGGCATAGTGCACTAAGATTGAAGAAAGTAGTATTAAACAATAGAATTAAGAGGTTTATATCCGAATTAGAAAAAATTAAAACTGATATCGAAATATATAAATTAGTTGTAAATATCAGCAACATAAATATATAAAAAATGGATAATATTGAAAATAGAGTTGATCGGGCAATCAGACAAATCGATAAACATTTTTTGGATTATTGGATGGGATGGATAAGACGATGATTCAACATATTCCACTGTTTATTCTCCAAAATAAGGTGAAAAGCTGAATCTGTAAAGCAACACTAGCATTACATTCCTCAGGAGAAGCGATCAAGCCTAAGAGAGTATTTACCCTATGGCTCTCATTATAATCAACCTTGGCAAGACAATCATCTGGATGGTTGGACCCCAGCTCGAAGAAATTGTTATTTATGTAACTTTATAGAATAAATATACATATATGTAATGTACAATATAGTATACAATATTTTAAATAAAAGAACAAACAAAATTATTGTTTTTTTATTTATAGATAGTCATATAAATATATATACATATTTTAGAGGTTGAATGAATATACGATTCTACATATGTTCTATACATATTTATTAGGTATATTATATACATTTCCAAATCAAAATTTATGGCTGACCGAGAAAATAAATTACATATACACTCAAACACTCAGTGATGTAGTAATCATTTTTGAGTATACAGGTTGTTTCAAAGGTAAGATGGCGGATACAATATGGTCACAACCAGATTATGTAACAATTAATATTTGTTTTATACATATTTATTAATCAAATATCTTATACACCATTACATTTCAAAATTTATGGCATTATAATGTAAGTATAATACTTCAAGCCTATATAAGACATTTAAGAATTTATCATGACAAGAGATTTAATATTTTAATGTAAAGCACCTTACAATGAAAGCAGACTTGTAGCATACTTTTATGAAATCGAATAAAATCAGTACTCTTGAGCACACTTAACTTTTTCATTAGCTAAGACTGGAGATCTCTATTTGACATAAATTTTAAAATACATGTTCACGTATCATGGATTTTTTTTTAAATAGTCATATAAATATATATACATATTTTAGAGGTTGAATGAATATACGATTCTACATATGTTTTATACATATTTATTAAGCATATATTATTATATTACATCTCCAAATCAAAATTTATGAGTGATACATAAAACGAAAATAAATACATATAAACTCAAGTACTGAGTGACGTAGTAACAAAATTTTAATATACAGGATGTTTCAAAAGTAAGAGGCGGATACATACAGAATGTTTCAAAGGTAAGGGTGGGTGGATACATACAAGGTTTTCAAGTACACCGAGTTTTTATTACCAGTTTTAAAATTCACAGGGTTTTTATCATCGGTTTTAAAATACCAGGGTTCTCAGAAATTAATTGTTCATATCTTTGTAGATGTTAAATTCATCGCTATATTAGTAGTATTATACTTGTATGTATGATTATAACATTATTCATTATATATATATATAAATATATATTTGTGACGAATAGAAAGAGTTAAATAGATAATGCGAGCTATTTCTTCAATTATTTTGTTAGAAAGCGCATTTTTTTATATTGTCGTCAGAAATATCTTTGAAAGCATTACCTCGATATAATTTAAAAAATTCCACAGCACTAATTAGACGACTTGAGATAATTGTATAGTTAGAAAGCGCATTTTTAAAGTTGACGTCATACTGATGTCATGTAGTTTGACCAGGAATTTAATATCCTTTAAGTTATATATTATATAATCTATAATATTTTTACTTAATATTGTAAGAACATTAAATAAAAAAATTGAGGTTGCAGTTGGATTAGTAAACAATGGGCGTGGTCAAGATCTCTTTATTGCATGTAAATATCAATAAAGTAAATTTATAGTTGACGTCAGAGCTAGTATAATTTTTATATATGTATATAATACCTTGATATAATTAAAAAAATCCGCTCATACATAAATTCCTTATTGATCAATACATTTTAACGAACATAAAATTACATTGAAGTTCAGAAGTATTTCCATATGATAATATTAATGCAGACTTCAATAAGAAACAATGAACGATTCTGTTTTAAATGTATACACAATTTCAACGTTCATATTACTATAAAAATGATGTGGAACCGTGTCTTTCACCTATAAATTATGAACATTTAGCACCGATTGTTATTATAGACTCCAGTCATCAAAGTGAGTTGGTGAAGAACGAAGCAGTTGATATTCGATTAGACTTCAGTAAACGTGACAGAAAAAACTACAACATTTTGTCTGATTTTACACGATCGGATTGTTAAATATAACCCATTAACAAGTGTTGTAAAATTATTCTAAAGAGAGAAAATGTTTATAATAGATATTCAGGGATATCAGTATGAAGATAGCGAATATTTCATTAAAGAAATCGCAATCTACGATTTAACTACGCATCACGTTAACCATACTTTCGTTCAAATGCCTAACAAGTTGTCATGGTTTTGTCCAACAATTAAAAAACATATGGAATGGTTATGTAATAATATACATGGATTACATTGGGATAACATGGACAAACAACAATCAATATCGATGAATCATATAGAAAACTACATTCAGAGTATCGTTGGTGATGCTATCATAATGGTAAAAGGATTGAATAAGAAGAACATTTTGGAAAATTTTCTGTCCAATACAATTATCGATATGGAGAGATTCACTTGTCCAAATCTAAGTACTTTAAGACAAAATGAATGGAGTCGACATTGTAATTTCCATAAGAACAATAATTTAAAATGTGCAAAAGAAAATGTATATTTGTTATATCACTGGTTTATAAAATAATAAAACACAATATTTATTTAAAACCTTTAACCTATTTACATTATATTCTATAACTGTGTAAAACTATATTTCTGTGCAATGTCTTGGCTAACATTAATAATAATCTTCTTGTAATCATTACAAAAGCCGAACTTATACATTATTAAGCGCGAAAACCTACCTTTTCCTGTTACCTATAAATGTATAAAGTTTACATTACTAATTACTTAATATTGTGACGAATAGAAAGAGCTAATTAGATATGTGAGCTATTTCAATTATCTTGTTAGAAAGTATATTAACAAGCTGACGTCAAGTATTTGTAGGCGTTAATGATTGTACAACAGTGTTATTTATTACATGTCTTACAATATTAATTGTTTTATGAAACAGTTGATTCAATTTTATATCTATCAACGTCACAACCGCATATTTTTATTTAAAGACTTGTCTATACAAGTAAAATTGTTAAATACCATGTATTAAGTCTCCTAATAGATTATTTCGAGAAAACATACATTAACAAGCTTTTAGAAAAACTCTCTAATTATGTAGCCAAAAATATTTTACCTCAATCCATAAAATATGACATTTTTGTTTCAGTTTATATGATCAGTAACACGATGGTTGGTATATCTTCTTATAATGTAAATGTTTCTTTATGCAATTAGGGATTTACTTTTTTTCATTGTACCATATTTCAAGTTAATATCTATTATATTTTCTGTATTATTACATAATACGGAATTTGAAATTAGACAGCGAACAACATTAACAAATAATGAAAAGCGAACATTTTGATTAACACGCAAAAGAGATTTAATAATTTATTGCCATATACTACGAAAATAATATTTTTTACTTAATATTGTAAAAATATTAAATAAACAAAAAAATTGAGTTGAAGTTCGATTAGTAAACAATGGGTGTAACCAAGATATCTTTATTACATGCAAATATCAATAAAGCTAATGATATAAATCTAGAATAGATGATGTAGGATATTTTCACATACATAGTTAACAATATGTAAAGTATATATTATCAAATGTTGACATCAGAACTCTAGAGTATAATTGATATATTAGTCAGATAAATTGTGAAAGTATATAGAAAGAATGATAATCATTCTTCATAATACCTCAACTAAATTTTAAAATGTATCTGATCCTCATCCCAGCAAGTCGAACATAATTTAGCATTTTCTCGATGTATTATCATCTAAAATTACAAAAACATTCAAATATAACAACATGAACCGTTATACATATGTAGAAAGAAACCAACCTTGTCATAGTTATACCAACAGTATTATTTATTCCTAGTCTTACTGTGCTAATTATTCTGAATTCAATCAATCGGAATGTTGTTTTCTGAAACAGTCCAATAAAAAACTAAAAAAATCACTAATTTCTTTAAATAATAAAACTGAATCATGGAGATATATTTAAACCATAAGCAGAATTAATCATTCATATCTTTGTAAATATTAAAATCAGAATTATTATAGACTAGTTGACAAAAATTTCCATTCATTAATATATAAATGAAAGCGTATATCAAGAAATTCCAAAAATTTTAATGATCGAGTTAATAGGTATCGTCTAATAATTTCTCTCAATGTATACCAGTATAACGCTTGTTCTGTATATGCTTCTTCTTTACATATATAATATATGTATATATTTGTTTTAATTTTTATACAATATTCTTACAATATTAAATAAAATATAATATTTATACAATCCTGAGATATATAAAATATATATAATTAGTTATAATTGTATAAAAGAACAACAATAATAACAACTTTTTCCTAATGCTTTGCAGAACGGAACTATTTATTCGAGTAATTTGATTAAATTTCTTTATAATATTTATCTATATACTATTGCGGCGGTGCTTGATACATTATTTTTTCGGCAAGGCTCTAAAAAGAAATCCCACGGTGTGAGATCACAATATTATGTTTATTATTCAAACTAATTAAAAGATTTTTAAATACTTCTCGTAATATATTCATTTCTCACCCATTCTAGCAGAGGTTTATAACTCAAGTAACTCAAAGCTGTATCATCATTGACTAAGCTGATAAAGAAGGGCAGGATTATTTTGAATTGGATCAATAATTCTTCATCTACTTATGGTGGACCAAAACACCAACTTTTGTGCATATAGAGGAACTTCTACACAAAAATCAGCGAGTGTATAAATAAGAAATCAAATGTTTTTGATTTTTATATACAGGGTGAGTCATTAGTAGCCGCTCTTTTGTGTTTTAAATAAAAGAAAAAACAATTAGTGGAAGATTCATGATTGTTTGGGGAGTATGTTATCAAAAGACTTTAGCCCTAACACACTTCCGGTTTCACCGGAAATACACTCAACACAAGAACAACAATGTTATTCTTAGACATATATCTTCAACTATACACTTCCTACCACTTAATGTAAAAACGTATCAAATAATTTCTAAAATTTTAACGATCATTGTTTTTCAACTACATATTTTTCAGCACTTAGAGAGCACAATCAAGGGATTTATAAAATCTTAATAACCAAGCTAATAGACATCACCTAAAAATTTCTATTCATTAATATATATAATATATTATACAGGGTGTCCAGAAAATCTCCTGACAAACGAAGACCGGAGATTCCTCAGATAATTTTAAGACAATTTAACTCAATTCACCCTAGTCCGAAAATGCTTCCTAAGGTCATAGGCGTCCGTTTTGGGTAGGTAAACGGTTATTTTAACTCATAACTTTTTTGTCTTTAACTTTTAAGCATTTGTGACACTAGATTATTAAATTTTCAGGTATTCTAGTACTAAAAGGTACTCTTACTTTAAGTCGGTAGGATACATCGTTTTCTAGAAAAATCGATTTGAAAATTTTTCGTTTTCTCGTCATTAAAATTCAATTTATTATTTTTTGCACTAGTTCGCTCTGAACTGCCAACAGAAATAAAACCTACGTTTTTAATTGTCAAATTGTTGTCAGTTCGCGAAGTTGAAATGACGAAAGATGAAATGACGAAAAAACGAAAAATTTTCAAATCGATTTTTCTAGAAATCGGTGTATCCTACCGACTTAAAGTAAGAGTACCTTTTAGTACTAGAATACCTGAAAATTTAATAATCTAGTGTCACAAATGCTTAAAAGTTAAAGACAAAAAAGTTATGCGTTAAAATAACCTTTTACCTACCCAAAACGGACGCCTATGACCGGTACTAGAAATTCGCAATTGATGGAATCGATTCATCTCTGGAGGATAAATAAGCATACCAGTTTTTGTTTTTCTAAATAGAAGCGTTCGGGAGATATTAAAAAAAAACTAATTACAAGGCGCCATCTTCAAAGAGCTCTAGCTCCCTTAGGAAGCATTTTCGGACTAGGGTGAATTGGGTTAAATTGTCTTAAAATTATCTGAGGAATCCCCGGTCTTCGTTTGTCAGGAGAGTTTCTGGACACCCTGTATAATAGAAAATTTTTTTAGTCGATGTCTATAAACTCGGTCATTAAGATTTTATAAATCCATTGATTGTGCTCTCTAAGTGCGGAAAAATATGTAGTTGAAAAACAATGATCGCTAAAATTTTAGAAATTACTTGATACGTTTTTACATTAAGTGGTAGGAAGTGTATAGTTGAAGATATATGTCTAAGAATAAACATTGTTGTTCTTGTGTTGAGTGTATTTCCGGTGAAACCGGAAGTGTGTTAGGGCTAAAGTCTTTTGATAACATACTCCCCAAACAATCATGAATCTTCCACTAATTGTTTTTTCTTTTATTTAAAACACAAAAGAGCGGCTACTAATGACTCACCCTGTATATAAAAATCAAAAACATTTGATTTCTTATTTATACACTCGCTGATTTTTGTGTAGAAGTTCCTCTATATGCACAAAAGTTGGTGTTTTGGTCCACCATAAGTAGATGAAGAATTATTGATCCAATTCAAAATAATCCTGCCCTTCTTTATCAGCTTAGTCAATGATGATACAGCTTTGAGTTACTTGAGTTATAAACCTCTGCTAGAATGGGTGAGAAATGAATATATTACGAGAAGTATTTAAAAATCTTTTAATTAGTTTGAATAATAAACATAATATTGTGATCTCACACCGTGGGATTTCTTTTTAGAGCCTTGCCGAAAAAATAATGTATCAAGCACCGCCGCAATAGTATATAGATAAATATTATAAAGAAATTTAATCAAATTACTCGAATAAATAGTTCCGTTCTGCAAAGCATTAGGAAAAAGTTGTTATTATTGTTGTTCTTTTATACAATTATAACTAATTATATATATTTTATATATCTCAGGATTGTATAAATATTATATTTTATTTAATATTGTAAGAATATTGTATAAAAATTAAAACAAATATATACATATATTATATATGTAAAGAAGAAGCATATACAGAACAAGCGTTATACTGGTATACATTGAGAGAAATTATTAGACGATACCTATTAACTCGATCATTAAAATTTTTGGAATTTCTTGATATACGCTTTCATTTATATATTAATGAATGGAAATTTTTGTCAACTAGTGTATAATAATTCTGATTTTAATATTTACAAAGATATGAATGATTAATTCTGCTTATGGTTTAAATATATCTCCATGATTCAGTTTTATTATTTAAAGAAATTAGTGATTTTTTTAGTTTTTTATTGGACTGTTTCAGAAAACAACATTCCGATTGATTGAATTCAGAATAATTAGCACAGTAAGACTAGGAATAAATAATACTGTTGGTATAACTATGACAAGGTTGGTTTCTTTCTACATATGTATAACGGTTCATGTTGTTATATTTGAATGTTTTTGTAATTTTAGATGATAATACATCGAGAAAATGCTAAATTATGTTCGACTTGCTGGGATGAGGATCAGATACATTTTAAAATTTAGTTGAGGTATTATGAAGAATGATTATCATTCTTTCTATATACTTTCACAATTTATCTGACTAATATATCAATTATACTCTAGAGTTCTGATGTCAACATTTGATAATATATACTTTACATATTGTTAACTATGTATGTGAAAATATCCTACATCATCTATTCTAGATTTATATCATTAGCTTTATTGATATTTGCATGTAATAAAGATATCTTGGTTACACCCATTGTTTACTAATCGAACTTCAACTCAATTTTTTTGTTTATTTAATATTTTTACAATATTAAGTAAAAAATATTATTTTCGTAGTATATGGCAATAAATT
This sequence comes from Amphimallon solstitiale, assembly GCA_963170755.1. NCBI lineage: Eukaryota > Metazoa > Arthropoda > Insecta > Coleoptera > Scarabaeidae > Amphimallon > Amphimallon solstitiale. The sequence continues at coordinate 30,402,799 of OY720681.1, read as the reverse complement.
ATTAAATCTCTTTTGCGTGTTAATCAAAATGTTCGCTTTTCATTATTTGTTAATGTTGTTCGCTGTCTAATTTCAAATTCCGTATTATGTAATAATACAGAAAATATAATAGATATTAACTTGAAATATGGTACAATGAAAAAAAGTAAATCCCTAATTGCATAAAGAAACATTTACATTATAAGAAGATATACCAACCATCGTGTTACTGATCATATAAACTGAAACAAAAATGTCATATTTTATGGATTGAGGTAAAATATTTTTGGCTACATAATTAGAGAGTTTTTCTAAAAGCTTGTTAATGTATGTTTTCTCGAAATAATCTATTAGGAGACTTAATACATGGTATTTAACAATTTTACTTGTATAGACAAGTTTTTAAATAAAAATATGCGGTTGTGACGTTGATAGATATAAAATTGAATCAACTGTTTCATAAAACAATTAATATTGTAAGACATGTAATAAATAACACTGTTGTACAATCATTAACGCCTACAAATACTTGACGTCAGCTTGTTAATATACTTTCTAACAAGATAATTGAAATAGCTCACATATCTAATTAACTCTTTCTATTCGTCACAATATTAAGTAATTAGTAATGTAAACTTTATACATTTATAGGTAACAGGAAAAGGTAGGTTTTCGCGCTTAATAATGTATAAGTTCGGCTTTTGTAATGATTACAAGAAGATTATTATTAATGTTAGCCAAGACATTGCACAGAAATATAGTTTTACACAGTTATAGAATATAATGTAAATAGGTTAAAGGTTTTAAATAAATATTGTGTTTTATTATTTTATAAACCAGTGATATAACAAATATACATTTTCTTTTGCACATTTTAAATTATTGTTCTTATGGAAATTACAATGTCGACTCCATTCATTTTGTCTTAAAGTACTTAGATTTGGACAAGTGAATCTCTCCATATCGATAATTGTATTGGACAGAAAATTTTCCAAAATGTTCTTCTTATTCAATCCTTTTACCATTATGATAGCATCACCAACGATACTCTGAATGTAGTTTTCTATATGATTCATCGATATTGATTGTTGTTTGTCCATGTTATCCCAATGTAATCCATGTATATTATTACATAACCATTCCATATGTTTTTTAATTGTTGGACAAAACCATGACAACTTGTTAGGCATTTGAACGAAAGTATGGTTAACGTGATGCGTAGTTAAATCGTAGATTGCGATTTCTTTAATGAAATATTCGCTATCTTCATACTGATATCCCTGAATATCTATTATAAACATTTTCTCTCTTTAGAATAATTTTACAACACTTGTTAATGGGTTATATTTAACAATCCGATCGTGTAAAATCAGACAAAATGTTGTAGTTTTTTCTGTCACGTTTACTGAAGTCTAATCGAATATCAACTGCTTCGTTCTTCACCAACTCACTTTGATGACTGGAGTCTATAATAACAATCGGTGCTAAATGTTCATAATTTATAGGTGAAAGACACGGTTCCACATCATTTTTATAGTAATATGAACGTTGAAATTGTGTATACATTTAAAACAGAATCGTTCATTGTTTCTTATTGAAGTCTGCATTAATATTATCATATGGAAATACTTCTGAACTTCAATGTAATTTTATGTTCGTTAAAATGTATTGATCAATAAGGAATTTATGTATGAGCGGATTTTTTTAATTATATCAAGGTATTATATACATATATAAAAATTATACTAGCTCTGACGTCAACTATAAATTTACTTTATTGATATTTACATGCAATAAAGAGATCTTGACCACGCCCATTGTTTACTAATCCAACTGCAACCTCAATTTTTTTATTTAATGTTCTTACAATATTAAGTAAAAATATTATAGATTATATAATATATAACTTAAAGGATATTAAATTCCTGGTCAAACTACATGACATCAGTATGACGTCAACTTTAAAAATGCGCTTTCTAACTATACAATTATCTCAAGTCGTCTAATTAGTGCTGTGGAATTTTTTAAATTATATCGAGGTAATGCTTTCAAAGATATTTCTGACGACAATATAAAAAAATGCGCTTTCTAACAAAATAATTGAAGAAATAGCTCGCATTATCTATTTAACTCTTTCTATTCGTCACAAATATATATTTATATATATATATATAATGAATAATGTTATAATCATACATACAAGTATAATACTACTAATATAGCGATGAATTTAACATCTACAAAGATATGAACAATTAATTTCTGAGAACCCTGGTATTTTAAAACCGATGATAAAAACCCTGTGAATTTTAAAACTGGTAATAAAAACTCGGTGTACTTGAAAACCTTGTATGTATCCACCCACCCTTACCTTTGAAACATTCTGTATGTATCCGCCTCTTACTTTTGAAACATCCTGTATATTAAAATTTTGTTACTACGTCACTCAGTACTTGAGTTTATATGTATTTATTTTCGTTTTATGTATCACTCATAAATTTTGATTTGGAGATGTAATATAATAATATATGCTTAATAAATATGTATAAAACATATGTAGAATCGTATATTCATTCAACCTCTAAAATATGTATATATATTTATATGACTATTTAAAAAAAAATCCATGATACGTGAACATGTATTTTAAAATTTATGTCAAATAGAGATCTCCAGTCTTAGCTAATGAAAAAGTTAAGTGTGCTCAAGAGTACTGATTTTATTCGATTTCATAAAAGTATGCTACAAGTCTGCTTTCATTGTAAGGTGCTTTACATTAAAATATTAAATCTCTTGTCATGATAAATTCTTAAATGTCTTATATAGGCTTGAAGTATTATACTTACATTATAATGCCATAAATTTTGAAATGTAATGGTGTATAAGATATTTGATTAATAAATATGTATAAAACAAATATTAATTGTTACATAATCTGGTTGTGACCATATTGTATCCGCCATCTTACCTTTGAAACAACCTGTATACTCAAAAATGATTACTACATCACTGAGTGTTTGAGTGTATATGTAATTTATTTTCTCGGTCAGCCATAAATTTTGATTTGGAAATGTATATAATATACCTAATAAATATGTATAGAACATATGTAGAATCGTATATTCATTCAACCTCTAAAATATGTATATATATTTATATGACTATCTATAAATAAAAAAACAATAATTTTGTTTGTTCTTTTATTTAAAATATTGTATACTATATTGTACATTACATATATGTATATTTATTCTATAAAGTTACATAAATAACAATTTCTTCGAGCTGGGGTCCAACAATCCAGATGATTGTCTTGCCAAGGTTGATTATAATGAGAGCCATAGGGTAAATACTCTCTTAGGCTTGATCGCTTCTCCTGAGGAATGTAATGCTAGTGTTGCTTTACAGATTCAGCTTTTCACCTTATTTTGGAGAATAAACAGTGGAATATGTTGAATCATCGTCTTATCCATCCCATCCAATAATCCAAAAAATGTTTATCGATTTGTCTGATTGCCCGATCAACTCTATTTTCAATATTATCCATTTTTTATATATTTATGTTGCTGATATTTACAACTAATTTATATATTTCGATATCAGTTTTAATTTTTTCTAATTCGGATATAAACCTCTTAATTCTATTGTTTAATACTACTTTCTTCAATCTTAGTGCACTATGCCTGCGTTCAACATACATTGTCGACTGATGTATTTCCAAACAAGTACAGACAAGATTATACAGATCTGTACATGTTAGCTACTTGCGAAACACTTCTGATGAGCGTATATAACATATCCACCACCATTCACGACGAGTTCTTCATTATAATCCAATTCTGGATGATCATATTAAGGATACCAAGTCATTAACATCTCCGGTATATTCTTATTTAAAGTCAGCACATTCGACGTTTCTATATCAAACACACAAATTTCATCACGAAGTTCAAAATCAGGTTCACGTAGATATTCATATTCACAATAAATACAACACTTTTTTAGTTGGGTTATATTGGGGTTACAATATTCTAACACGTGGATTAATTGATCAATATCGAAATATTGATCGTTCTGATATGCAAATGCTGCTATGAATAAACAATCACTTTGATTCAATTCCGAGGATAATAGCCAATTCCCAACTCCAATAGGTATTTCGATGTCATTAACTGCTAAAAAGTTTTCATACTTCTCCACGTTGTATGGTTTCACTGTCATTATAGGTACTTGATTATCACTATCTATATAAAATGTGTTACACCGCTTTACAATTGATACTGCTGATATTATATTCGAAATTCTTCTCTTATATATTTAATATTTACTTTGCTTGGTAACCGTCAGAGGGCGTCATTGGTTCTCACTGTAATTTTCTCTCACTAAATCAGTATTAGTTTGTTTGCATTCGAGTTCGCACATATTTTAACACACTAAGATTAAAATGGAAGCTAGTAAGAACACAAAATTATTATATACATAAACTTATATCTATATTTTTTTAATTCTTTTTCAGAAACTTATAATGAATTTATTGGTGATTCGCTTAAAATGATAGATGAGAATATCGTTAAGGAAAAACAGTTAATTGGGCAGTCATCATACTTCCTCAACAAATGCGGTTCGAAATGGGTGAATATCGGTCTTAGTCCAGCGGCTGGATTCGTGCCCATCATCCAGATTCGATCGCCTGCAAGCTGTGTATTCTTCACATTGGACGACTGGGAGGAATTTTGTAAGACAGATGGTTGCAGTCCGAATCATCAAATTCGAACGTCAACATTTAGGAATACTACTGTCATTGTATTAAGTAGTCGTAATCAACAGCTGGTATTGTCTTCGGATACCTATAGCAATTTGTTTAATTTACAACCGCTCATTAAGAGTAAATTAGAATTTTTAGTAAACAGCGATTTTATAGCATTTTATAAGATGATCTTAACCGCTTGTATAACATTAACTGGAGATTTATATACAAATGTATCAGAATTGCTTGTTGATCATTGTAATTCGTTTAACGCTTTCCTTATGATGGAAGTGCTACATATTTGTTATAATTCACTTCACTATGACTTTGAAGTTATGAAACTTGGTCATATTGTTAATTTATAATAATAAATTGTTTTTTCTTAAAAAATACATTGTTTCTTTTTTCATTTTATAAGATATAGAAATACATTTCAAGCCTGCAGCTATCACAGAAGCATGCAGACGTTGCGGTTTCCGCTGGAAAACATGTTTAGACCTGCTAGAAATACATTGAGAAGCGCGATAGCAAGTTGTGTAATTTATTCAGGAATTCTCTAGAAGCAAAGTTTATATTTTTATTGACCATCTTGATGGTCGGCCATTTTGCCTGATGTCACATTAGTTGGGTTAGTGAATGTCAGAGAGCGCTATTTTAGTTGGGTTGGTAATGATGAGAGATGCAATTTTTTAGTTTGGCAAATGATCGTCAGAGGGCGCCATTTTAGTTGTGTTGGTAATGATGAGAGATGCAATTTTTTAGTTTGGCAAATGATCGTCAGAGGGCGCCATTTTAGTTGGGTTGGTAATGATGAGAGATGCAATTTTTTAGTTTGGTTAGTGACCGTCAGAGGGCGCCATTTTTAGTTTGGTTAGTGACCATTAGAGGGCACCACTTTAGTTGGGTTGGTAATGATGAGAGATACAATTTTTAGTTTGGCTAGTGGCCGTCAGAGGGCGCCATATTAGTTGGGTTGGTAATCAAGAAATCTGCCATTTTTAGTTTGGCTAGTGGCCGTTAGAGGGCGCCACATTAGTTGGGTTGGTAATCAAGAAATCTGCCATTTTTAGTTTGGCTAGTGGCCGTCAGAGGGCGCCACCTCCGCCTCCGATGACCTTTGACCCCCGCCTCCGGCGACCTTTGACCTCCACCTCCGGTGACCTTTGACCCTTGACCTTTGACCTCCACCTCCGGCGACCTTTGACCTCCACCTCCGGTGACCTTTGACCCCTTGACCCTTGACCCTTGACCTTTGACCCCTTGACCTTTAACCTTTGACCTTTGACCCTTGACCTTTGACCCCGTGACCTTTGACCTTTGACCCTTGACCCTTGACCTTTGACCTTTGACCCTTGACCTTTGACCCTTGACCTTTGACCTTTGACCCTTGACCTTTGACCTTTGACCCTTGACCTTTGACCTTTGACCCTTGACCTTTGACCTCCACCTCCGGAGGTGGAGCCAGAAACGGTAGTCTTACACTACTCATCTCTATTCACATAATTGTTACCGTATTTATTCACATAATTGTTACCATTTCTATTCACATAATTGTTATCATTTCTATTCTTATAATTGTTATAACCTCCTCTTATTTGTGTAGGATGATTATGTGTTTTGCTATGACCGGCTATAATTCAAATTTCCATAATTACCATTGTAATTATGATGATAACGTGGATTTCCATTTTTAAAATCTATTGCCAAAGTAATTTTGCTTTCCATTATTATTAGTACGATGTGTTACATTACTAAAATTATTGTTAGACAATGGTGAATAACTATTTGATTCACGTCGTTAAAATCATCCAATCTTCTTAAAATTTCGATTAAGGAGTCCATGTCATTAACCTTTTGACAAATTATGGCTTGCGTATTATCGGTGTATGTAAAATGATTTAACAATTGGTTAGCTATCATATATTCGTTTAAGTCACTTATAAATTTTTGAAGCATAAGCCTCTCTCGACAAACTTCCTGGTCTTTATTTCGCAGTTAATAATCTTATCTTGACCTTATTTTGATGTGATTCGTTTCAAAAATTCCTTTTAAACAAACTTTCAAAATGATTAATGTCCGTGCATTTGTCTTCAATTCTTTGAAACCACTCTAAAGCAATATTATTTAACGTAGATCTGATTATCAACATCTGATGGTTTATTGAAGGAATATCTTCTAAGTATTTCATAATATTTTTTAAGTACGTCATTGGATGTCTCCCCGTTTTCTCCGAACCAAATTGAGCTATATTTTCAGTTTAGTATAATTAGAACACTGATGTACTACTGTAGAACTAGATCCTATATTTTTCATATTAATAGATATCTTTTTGATTTCATTTTCTAGTAACTTCCTGCTTATGTAAACTCTCCTGTAAAAGTCTGACATCGTTCGTTCTATTTTGATTTAAATTTGTGACTTCGTTAGTAAATGTGTTTTCGTAAATTCCTAATTTCTTTTCAATTTCTTTTTCACAGCTTATTAATATCTCTTCCTTCCTTTTCTTATAAATCTCTTCATTCCTGATTACCGCCTCTTGTATTATTTTTCCTGTACTTTCACACGTATTCTTATCTATCCTCATTACCTCATATACTACATTTATTTCTGCATTTACCATATTAGTGAATTCTTTATTTAGATCGACTTTCACTTGTAAAATCTGATCTTCTGTTTGTTTAAATATATCAGAAACTAATCTATTTTCCAATTCTTTAAATTCATTTTTTAGTTGATTCATTTTGTCTACATTTCTTTTCTCTAAATCATCAATATTTTTCTTAATAACTTCTTCTTAACTTAACTCTTCTATCTTTTGAATATTTCTTCATATTCTCTTCTTGTTTGTCTTGTAAATTTTTCATGTCTTCTCTCATTTTCAACAAGTCCATCACTGGCTTTTGTTCACCTTAATACATTTCCTCACTACTGTCTCTACCTTCCCCATCTCCTTTATTCTCTTTTCTGCTACGTGTCTGCATTTTAATATGAATAAATATAACTGCTACCTAATAATATCACCAATAACACTGTATTCAATAAATTAAGTATACACACTCTATAACGCAATGTATTGTAGCACTATTTCAATATCAATTACTATATAAACTGTATAGAATAAAGATATCACACTATATGTCTACTATTGTATTTTATGAAACCCTGCTAAATCAATAAATATATTCCAAGTTCTATCATACAAATCAGAAATTACCTTCACAATTTTTTTTAAATTTCAATTTCAAATATAAAAACAAATATCTTTCACAATAATTTAAATATTTGCAACACGACTTGAGTGCCACAATTAATATAAACCATTAATTAGCAATATGAGACTCTATTTTTATGAAAATATAGCAAATTATAAAGAATTAAAACAATTTTAAGGTATACTTAACTGACTCAAATTTCCCGCAGTTTTAGCTCAAGACAAGTATTTTATTTGACAACTAACGATGTTTACCGTTTCATAAAATATTAAATTTATACTTACGTGTTTAAATATCTTATAAAATCTTGTATTGATAATCTCAGGACGTGTGAAGTTAGAATTTAAATGATTGTGCCTTGATATATGTGAATAAATTAATAAACAACTACAATTTTATTGTGAAGATATGAAACTAAATAAAACAATGGATTTTAAACATAAACGGTTAGTATTTAATAAATGTGTCATTTAACAAATACAAAATTGGACAATAAGAATATCAAAAGTACTTATGAAATTAATTTCATATTAGGTTCAAACAATTAAGATTATTTTAAATGCTTTTAAAATTGGCATCAAATGATTGATTATTTACAAATTATACCTTGACATATGATTACAAATTTTAAATAGGAATGTTATTTACAAATTTGATTTTATTTCTTCAACAATTTACAAAACAAAATTACAAAAATAAAGTACTATAACATTGATTCTGATATCGTTATATTTTATAGGTTATTCCTATTTAAATGTCAAAAGACGATAGGTATATTATCTATTTCCACGATACCTTCGCAATAATCTCTTGCCTCCTTGTTGTCGATGGTCTCAGTAACAGTCCATGAAAGCCTCCTTCTGGTAATCGGCAACTTTTCAACCTCCAAGTATAATTTCAAATAGTACTATCTTCATAATATGGATATTCCTTTAATATTTTCTTTTGGTAAGTTTAAATGAACGAATTTGTTATATTTATCATTAATAGCTTCTTTTACTTTTTCTGTTATAGGTCCTCTACGATCTGCATGTAACAGCAACTTTTCTTTATATATTTTCCATATGAATCTTCTTATGAAATACTCATTAACTGTAATTAATCACTTTAATATATATTTTTCACTTGTAATAATAATTTAAATCAATTAATTTTACTTTTTATGCGCTTTCAAATTAAAATTACGTCTCGTGTTTTTCATGGAGTGAAGCGTCTCTTCTTCACTTGTTTTTTTAAATTATAATCAATGTTTCTATAATTTGTAAATCTAGTTTGATTTTGTGTTCATTATAACAATACATCTATGCCATAAATAAAAAGAATTGTAGCCCATGCGCAGTTTTGACCATGTGACCACGAACGGCCGAGCACTATGTCTTCTATTTCACTATGTTAGAGTGACGATTTCCATGTCTACAAGCAATATAGTAGTATTACATATATATATGGGTAGCATAGTTTGTTCAGAAACGTCATTACTGACACGTGTAATTATTAAAATAGTCAAAATTTAATGGAAACGGGTCCGATTATTTAGGAAGGGAATGAAAAATCAAAAGGTACATTTTGTACTGTGGCAGCGAACCTTGAATAATATAAAGACCTAGATAGCAATGGTAAATGCAGGATAAGGTATAACAACAAACTGTACTAACATCAATAGCAAAACCGATGAAGGAGATCTTTTGGAAGTTCTAAAAAACAATAAGAGGAGAAAGCCGATATATTCCAGCTATTTTCCACATGCTAGAAGATGGAAGACAGTAACGAGGCATTTCTCAAAACTCTACATATAGAGTTTTGAGAAAAGAAGAAGATGGAGGCCAGAGTACAGTTTGCGAAGGAATTATTTTGGTGAAGTATTTGAAAAAGGAAAAAAATATCAGGAACACATTATTATATATATTATTACGCAGCATGAGGAAAGAGCTGAAACAAATACTACAAATTGGTGGACAAACAGATTCACTTTCACTAATTGCAGGAATTAGGTTTCGAATTGTTTTCCTCATACCTTATTGTCTTGATTCAGATCCGTCCAAGTTCTTTATCCCCGCAAACTGAAGACTTGTCGAGTAATAATGTCATCCAAATTTCGCATAATTTATTATATCTTCCGCAAAAACCCATGTTTATCGTTTGGACTTGTCAAACTTCGCATTGTCTAATAACAAATTGAATAAACTAATTTCAGTCGTAGTAAATACGCAAACGACGCCAGGAAAATCCAAATGAATTAACCAAACATTATGAATGACTAATTCACTAAATTGCAAAATATTGAGAAAACATTTAAACTTAGTCAAGATATTACAAGAGTATTTTGATGTATTCGAATCGTGATTTTAAAAGGACTATAAAGCGAATGCAAATGATAATTGGATCTTTCAAGCTTTCTATCTTCAAGGTGAATAAATTTACTTGACACACCTGTAAAATTATATAACTTATACAATACTAAATTTCCCAAGAATATTAGATTCAATATCAACAAAATTACTTTGTTTGAGTTCATTGTCCACACAGTCATATCTCATTAAATGTAAGTAATCATATATTTATAGTAGTAATAATCATCCTGGTCATTAAAGTAAACAAACAATTTTATTTTATCTCCATCTCGCTGTACTCCATATGTATTTATATACTTATATACCTCAGTAGTACACGAGGCAAGTAGGAATAAACATGTATTTAGTTACAGCATGTATTATTCTAGCTGTGTGGTATTTAGTTTCATACATTAAATGGCGCAGAAATATATACAATCACATGAAGAAGTTACCAGGGCCAATGAGATTGCCAGTGTTCGGTACCAAGTACAGGTTTTTGGGAGTAGCTAGAGAAGGTGACAGAATATTTATAGTTATGGTAAGATTTGAAATAAATTAATCTATTTTAGAATTATTTAAAATCGCCATGAACAACGTAAATTATTATAAACCAATATTTTGTACTTGGAGTGGATCAAATGCGGAACTCCAGATTGTCAAACCAGAATACATGGAGATAATCATGAATAATTCTATTCATATCAAGAAAGGACTTTTCTACAATTTACTAAAGCCATGGTTAGGCGAAGGACTTTTAACAAGCACAGGTAATACAAGAAAATACCCCCTTTTAAATTTCGAATGTCTTTGGGGGTGTGGCCAACCTACAATAATATTTCTTGATTATACTAGTGAATAAATTTCAGTTTTTCGGACATCTGGGTTGTAAATGTGCATATGTAACTATTTCAGTGCTGAATTTAGTGGAATAATCTGATTTTCTCTATCCCGTCACAATTTCGAAATATACAGAAGTAATATAATGTAAAAATAAAAAATATTTACTGTTTCCTTGATAACAGAAAAAGAAACAAAAATTGAGGTATGAGCGTATCAAATTATAGAGTTTTAAGAATTTTTTTATAGAAAAATTATTCAAAATCCCATTTTAAGTACTTCTATTCTCGTAATAAATCTCTATAGAATGCATACTTTGCAAGGTATTCGAAAAAAAGTGCTGCTGCCTAAGAGTAAAAGTGTTACTTCCGGTCCGAATTTTTAAATTTCATGTAAACAAAAAATATTGCAAATCCAGCTCTAAATACTTTTGTACTCTTGGTAAATATATATAGAATGCATCATTTACGACATATTTGCAAAAAATCGCTATTTCGTAAGAGTAAAAGTGGTACTTCCGGTAAGAATTTTGAAAAACATTTTAAATAAAATTGTTCTCAATTTTAATTTTAAGTACATATGAATTCTTTATAAATTTGTTTAAACTTAGTAGTTGACGAAATATTTGCAAAATTCGATTTTTTCTCTGAAGTAAACTACTACTTCCGGTCTACCGATTTTACCGAAAAACTAATCATATCTCAAGGGGGAGATTATATACGTAAATACAAAATTTGGAAGAGATATCTACAGCGGTTTGACCGCTATCGTGGTCACACACAGACAGACACACAGACACACAGGCAGATACACAGACAGATACAGATATTTTATAAAAACCACTTTTTTGGTATCAGCGGACTTCAAAACGTGGCCATCTGGAAAAATCTCGAGGTCGAAAATTTTCGTCATCACAATACTTCCTTATACTACGTATAAGAAAGTAAAAAATGAGGTGTGGCCACCACACCACTTCCTTATACGTATAAGCGTTTCAAATCATACAATTTTAAAAATCATTTCATACAAAAATTATTCAAAATCCTTATTCTAAGTACTTCCAGTTTCTTAATAAATCTCTACAGGATACATAGCTTCTGAGATTTTTGCAAAAAAATGCTACTCGCTAAGAGTAGAAGTACCTATTACTTCCGGCCCGAATTTTGAATTTTCATTTATACAAAAAATATTCCAAATCCAACTCTAATTACTTTTATACTCTTGGCAAATATACAGGGTGAGTCAATAGTAGCCGCTTCTCCGATTGCTCTTTTGTGTTTTAAATAAAAGAAAAAATAATTAGTGGAAGCTCCATGGTTGCTTGTGGCGCATATTGTAAAAATACTTTAAGCTCTGGCGCACTTCCGGTTCCACCGGAAATGCACGGAACTTAATTTTTTTAAACGACTCACCCTATATATTTTTGGATTTTCTTGTACTGCTTTAAATTCTCTGTTTGACTGTTTTATCTTTTTCAAAATTGAGCCAATAGTTTTTGAGTTATTAATTTTTTTTCAAAATATTTGACCAAAACACGTGTTCAGAAAAAAATCATTTTCACATTGTTTTTTAAAAGCGAAAACATTAACTTTGGTGGTGCTTGTAGCCAAGAAAATTCTGCATCATTTGGTAAAGTTGCACTCGACAATACCTCAATACACTTTGTTTTTTCAAAGCCTACTTCCTGAAATTTTCACATACCAAAAACTTTTTTTTTTAAATGGAACACCCAGTATTTTATTGAGGCATTTTGTTCCTTTTTTTATTCTCTTTCAATTTTGTTAACAATGTCCTATACCTATCTTTTGTAATTTCTGGGATAATCACTATAGGAGCAATTAGCGGTCAATTAAAGAATTACGAGCGCTGTTGTTCTATGCACCAAAACATTCGTTGAACCAATGGAACGCAGGGATGACGCCCGACTTCCTGAGTCAACTTTCAAACAAAGTAAATGTTATATCCAACTATCCCAAAAGTAATATTTTTATAGAATGAAGAGCATCGCATTTCAATTTTTTAATTCCGGCAATGTCCAGTTGCAGTATTTCATTTTTAACACTGCTGGTTAACATCGAAATAAAATAAAGGTTATGTTTACTGACATATTGGAAGATGTCTTCAAAAAGTTTTGAAAATCCGTTCGTAGATAGCTCCATTAACATTTTCATCAAAGAAATAAGGTCCAATTATGTAACTACCCACTATTCCTCCCCACAGTTTTAATGACCAACGATTTTGAAAGTTTACAGGTGTGATAAAGTGGGGGATTTTATGTGTTATAATAACGCAATTGTGACGATGAACGTATTCACTTGAATAGAAGGTTTCGTTGGTAAACAACAAAAAATTGACCACAAAAACACTAAAACACCTTACACACTAAAGCACAAAAATGGCTAAATACGTATTTCAACAACTAAGTTGTCATCATCAGTAGCACTGATTAAAAATCGCGCTGTCTACACACCGTAGCGTACAGAGCAACACTGATTTCCAATTTACGGGGATGGTTTATTCTTTTACCTAGGCTATTAACTACTTCATTAAAAATACCTGATCGTTGTACCGTTAAATACGTCATACTTACTATTCTAATCCTATCCTTTAATTCTAATATTCTAAGAAAAGCAACAATATAATTTCCTATTTACGGGGATGGTTTATATATTTTTACCTAAACTATTAACTACGTCATTAACAGTACCTGATCGCTGTATCGTTAAATTAGTCATGCTAAATACTATAATTCTATCATTTAATTCTAATGTACTATGAAAAACTAACGGTATCTAAAAGGTATTGTTTACACCACAAACTTATATAAACAAGATTGGGGAATTGGCCCCTTATCTGAATTCATTAATTTATTTTTATTTTTCTGAATGTATATACTCTCGTAACTATCTAGTTCTCTATAATTGCGCACTTGTTTTATAAGTTTGAGGCCGCGTGCTGGAATATCATGACCTGTGTCGGAAATATGTCGAGCTACACTAGACTTCTCTGTCCTATTAAACCGAAAATGAGCAATGTGCTCTTTATAGCGAGTTGCAATCGAATGTCTAGTTTGGGCGATATATTTTTTCTCGCATTTATTACAATTAATTTCATAAATTCCAGATTTTTGTTCTACCTCAATTTTATCTTTAGTACTACTCAAAAGACTTTTCAACGAATTACATGATTTAAACGCGACTTGCAAACCAACATTTTTAAAAATATTATTTAAGTTTCTCGAAATATTATGAAAAGGTAGGACAACAAATTTCTTATCTATATCACTTTGAGGTAGCAAAGTTGTGGAATTTAGAATTACATTCTTACGTTTCATTTTTCTTAAGATATTGTCAACTACGTCTGACTGGAAACCATTGTATTCAGCGATACCTCTTATAAGGCGTAATTCTTTCTCGTATCTATCTCTTGTAAGTGGGAAGTTTAACAAGCGATGGATTAGAAAATTGAATGAAGACAATTTTTGTTGCAAAGAATGATTAGAATCTGCTGTAATGAATCTGTTTACATTGGTTTCCTTTCTATAAATATCTATTTCTATATTGCAACCTGCTTTAATTACTAATGTATCTAGAAAAGCTAATTGTCCATTGTTTTCCTTCTCAAGAGTGAATTTAATCGTGGGGAATTTTGAGTTTAATTCATTAAGAAACATTTCGGTATCATACATTTTAATTTAATATTTATTAAATAAAAATAAATTAATGAATTCAGATAACGGGCCAATTCCCCAATCTTGTTTATATAAGTTTGTGGTGTAAACAATACCTTTTAGATACCGTTAGTTTTTCATAGTACATTAGATTTAAATGATAGAATTATAGTATTTAGCATGACTAATTTAACGATACAGCGATCAGGTACTGTTAATGACGTAGTTAATAGTTTAGGTAAAAATATATAAACCATCCCCGTAAATAGGAAATTATATTGTTGGTTTTCTTAGAATATTAGAATTAAAGGATAGGATTAGAATAGTAAGTATGACGTATTTAACGGTACAACGATCAGGTATTTTTAATGAAGTAGTTAATAGCCTAGGTAAAAGAATAAACCATCCCCGTAAATTGGAAATCAGTGTTGCTCTGTACGCTACGGTGTGTAGACAGCGCGATTTTTAATCAGTGCTACTGATGATGACAACTTAGTTGTTGAAATACGTATTTAGCCATTTTTGTGCTTTAGTGTGGTAAGGTGTTTTAGTGTTTTTGTGTAGTTTCAAGCCACAGACTCCAAGTTTCTTAAACAAAAAATTGAGAAAGCCAGGATAATTTATCTGTTGCCAATTGACAAAAATGTAAGTGATTCTGAAAATTTCTTTCATCTAACCCTGTGTATGAATATGCTACGGGTGAATTTCGTATTTCCTAATTATTCTGGATTCTCAAATTTGACTTACATCTAACTGCCGACTAATTTTCGTAGTACTAGTATGGGGGTGTTCAACTACACTCGCAAGTACCATAAACGTCTTATCCGCACCAGTTATTGTCTTTTCCGCCCTTTCTTTCATATTCAATGCTTTCTGTTCACTCAAACCGTCCACTTTATATTTTCGAAGGTTTCTGGCAAAGAGTTTCTTTCAGATTCACCCAAAATGTCAATCATATCTATTAACTCTTCATAAGAATAATTCATTTGGACGATAACTAATAGCGATGCTTTTATAAGTTTGACATAAATGTATACCGACTTTCTTTAACCGTTGACTCAGGCAGTCAGCCGCATTCCAGCCCTTATTGGACCAATATTTGGGTGCAGAGAACAGCGCCCGTAGTTCCTTAATTGACCGCTAATTATTCATATAGTGATTACCTCAAAAATTAGAAAAGATAGGTATAGGACATTGTTAACAAAAATGAAAGAGAATAAAAAAGGAACAAAATGACTCAATAAAATACTGGGTGCTCCATTTAAAAAAAATAAGTTTTTGGTATGTGAAAATTTCAGGAAGTAGGCTTTAAAAAAACAAAGTTTCTTGAGGTATTGTCGAGTGCAGATTTAACAAATGATGCAGAATTTTCTTGGCTACAAGCGCCACCAAAGTCAATGTTTTTACCTTTAAAAACAATGTGAAAATGATTTTTTTCTGAACACGTGTTTTGGTCAAATATTTTCAAAAAAAATTAATAACTCAAACACTATTGGCTCAATTTTGAAAAAGAAAAAACATTTGAACGGACAATTTAAGGTAGTATAAGAAAATCCAAAAATATATAGGGTGAGTCATTTAAAAAAATTAAGTTTCGTGCATTTCCGGTGAAACCGGAAGTGCGCCAGAGCTTAAAGTATTTTTACAATATGCGCCACAAGCAACCATGGATCCTCCACTAAGTGCTTCTTCTTTTAATTAAAACACAAAAGAGCAATCGAAGAAGCGGCTACTAATGACTCACCCTGTATATAGAATGCATAATTTACGAAATATCTGTAAAAATCGCTATTCGATAAGAGTAAAAGTGTTACTTCCGGTGAGAATTTTGAAAATTTTATTTATACAAAAAATATTTCAAATCCAACTCTCAATACTTTTGCACTCTTGACAAATATATATAGAATGCATAATTTACGAAATATTTGCGAAAATCGCTATTCCATAAGAGTAAAAATGTTACTTCAGGTCCAAATTTTGAAATTTCATTTATACAAAAAATATTTAAAATCCAACTCTAAATGCTTTTGTACAAATATATGCATAATTTGCGAAATATTTGCAAGAATCTCTATTTGATAAGAATGTTCTTTTATCTCGGTGAAAATATTTACCCTGTTCATAGCTACAGTTCCCAAATTGTTTTCAAAAAAATTGATCTGAATGCAAAACGTGACTTTTTAGTTACATACCGCAACCCATGTTTTTGTTGTCTAATAATACAGTTACTACAGTAATATATTATTCACCTCCTCAGTTACCCAAAGATCTAAAAACGATAGCTTTAAATGATAACTAAGCAACACGCTAGATTTGTGAGCTTGGCAAATGTTGGATCTTTCAATAATTTCTCATTTGTGATACAATAGAAATGCTTTCTTCCAACTTTGCTTCTGTTAATTTAGGAAAGATTTCCCTGAAATACCTGAGACCTTGGCCTTCTTTGTTAAGAGCTTTGACAAAGTTCTTCACCAGACCCAATTTGATATCAAGTAGAGGCAAAATGATTTTTTCCACTAAACTAATGGAAGATTTATTATATTTTCATCTCCGGTCATATATTATTTCCTCATACGCTCATACCGTAATTTTGTAGTGGTTTTTGGTGTTTCGGCTGATCTATAAACACAGCAGACAGCATAATCTTATGATATCAGTCTTTAAACCAGTCCGCAGTGGAACAACTTTTAAATCACAGCAAATGTGCCACTCATGATCTTTATATTTGACTCCCTTCAGCAACAAAGGCATGTTTTTTACTCTCTTATACGTAGTGTAAGGAAGTATTGTGATGACGAAAATTTTCGACCTCGAGATTTTTGCAGATGTCCACGTTTTGAAGTCCCCTGATACCAAAAGAGTGGTTTTTAATAAATGTATCTCTCTCTATGTGTGTGCGTGTGTCTCTGTGTGTGTAACCACGATAGCGGTCAAACCGCTGTAGATATCAATTCCAAATTTTGTATTTACGTGTATAATCTCCCTCTTGAGATCTGTTTAGTTTTTCAGTAAGATCGGTAGACCGGAAGTAGTAGTTTACTTCAGTGAAAAAATCGAATTTTGCAAATACATACTTCGTCAACTACTAAGTTTAAACAAATTTATAAAGAATTCATACGTACTTAAAATTAAAATTGAGAACAATTTTATTTAAAAAGTTTTTCGAAATTCTTACCAGAAGTAGGTCTTTTACTCCTATCAAAAATCAGTTTTTTGCGAATATTTCGCAAGTCATGCTTTTTAGACAGGTACGTTACGAGTATAAAAGTATTTAGAACTTAATTTTCAACACCTTTTCTACAAAAAAATTTTCAAAATCCGGACCGGAAGTATCACTGTTACTCTTAGGCAGCGGCACTGTTTTTCGAATACCTTGCAAAGTATGCATTCTATAGAGATTTATTAGGAGAATAGAAGTACTTAAAATGGGATTTTGAATAATTTTTATATAAAAAAATTCTTAAAATTCTATAATTTGAAACGCTTATACGTATAAGAAAGTCGTGTGGTGGCCACACTTCATTTTTTCTATGAGTTTCACGCATATCCACTGCAAGACAAATTAAATAAGACAAGACTGAAGAATGACTAAATCAGAAAAATATATACACATTAATAAGACGACGATATCATTCATGGATCAACTGATACTGGTCTGCTACTCGTTTCTTTTCCCCTAGCATACTATTGTGCTGACATTTTGTGATAATTAATATAAAGTTCTTCAACTATTTAATACATCAAAATAAAAATTAGAAGTTATGTAGTCATTCGTTGCATCGTTAGTTAAAACTCCTTTGTGACATTAAAGCACAGTATGGTAAAGGTGTTTTATTAGTGTTCTTGTGTAGTATCAAGCCCAAGATTACAATTAAGTTTCAAATATGAAAAACGTAAATAAAAAAATGTTGGTAATCCAGATTCTACACGAAAAAAATTATAAGAAAATATTTATAATATTATATTTGAAGGGTCAAGATGGCACCAGCACAGGAAACTAATTACGCCAACATTTCATTTCAAAATTTTGGAGAACTTTATGGAAATCTTCGTGGAAAAGACTCAGCAACTTCTTGAAATTTTAGACTCAAAAGCTGACGAGCAATATTTCAATGTATATCCTGACATTACCCACTGTGCACTGGATATTATATGTGGTAAATATTTTGCTAATTACGAAATGATCACTAGAAAAATTATCTGCTAAAGTCATTTAGATATTTTAGAATTAATTTGCCCAATAATTTAGGTGCATTTAACTTTTGAAGATCTAAGATAAATTTAAAATAGCTTCTTGCCAATTTATCATGTGAACTTGTTCCACATAAGGCTGAAGAATGACAAAATAAGTTCTCTTAGAAAATTTTAATAGTAGATTATGAATCTTTCAATTTGAAACCCATTTGTAGTATCTATACTTGTACCTCTTATTTAAAGTCATAATTGTCAAAACATGGATTATAAAAAATATTATTGAAAGTCTATGTTTCATTCATCACCCTGACATCATAGATCATTTTTCTAAGAGTGCTCTTTCGTAATGTTCCACAAATAAATCTTCCAGAAACAGCAATGGGTGTTCCTGTTAATGCCATGTCAAATAAAAACAACGAATACGTCAAAGCCATCTATGAGTATAGTTCACAAATAAGCAAATAGGCAATAAAATAACACCGACATTCTTCCAGGATAAGCCAAATACTAGTTTGGAGATTCATAAGGCCATTCATACCGGACTTCATATTCAAGCACCTGACACAAGGACATATCTTTCAGAAAGACTTAAGTGTTTTGCATGGATTCTCCACGAAGGTGATCGCAGAACGCAAAAAACTATTAGGGAGTAAATCAAAACGAGAATTAATAAGGGACGATTTAGAAAATGAAGAAATCGGAAAGAAAAAGCGCTTGAGCTTTCTAGATTTACTACTAGAAGCATCTGAAGATGGTAAAGTTCTGAGCGACACAGATATAAGAGAAGAAGTAGATACTTTCATGTTTGAGGTATGTAAAAATTGCAGTAATATTTCTAAATTTTTAATTCTATAAATTCGAATTACTTTAGGGGCATGACACGACGACAGCCGGTATGTGTTGGGCGCTCTCCCTTCTGGGAAACCACCCGGAATATCAGGTAATTTACCTAGATCATTTTTTAATTAATATATTTAATGCGAGAGTATTTCTTAGGAAAAAGTTTTCAAAGAAGTCCACAGCATTTTACGCGACAAATCAACACCAACATCACTATCAGAGTTAAATGAAATGAAATATTTAGAATGCGTCATCAAAGAATCTTTAAGGTTGTATCCCAGCGTTCCATTTATTACGAGAGATCTTCAGCAAGAAGTTACAATAGGTTAGAACTATGGTGAATGTGGCAATTATATAGGATATTGATTCAATACGTGATTTTATAGATAAATATAAGATACCTGCTGGTGTACAGGTTTCCCTACATATCTATGGTGTTCATAGATCCCCAGAAAATTATCCAAATCCAGATATATTCGATCCTGATAGGTTTCTTCCAGAAAATAGCGTAAACAGACATCCATTTGCTTACATACCCTTCAGCGCAGGTCCCAGAAATTGTATCGGTAAATATTCGCGACGAAAAAGATTTTTTATGATGCTCATATTTAATGTGTTTTTATTTTTTAGGTCAGAAGTTTGCAATGTACGAAGAGAAAACTATTTTGGCATCGCTAGTTAACAAATTCAGGCTAACAACTTTGGAAAATCAGGAGGATATTAAAGTTATTGCTGATTTAATACTCAGGCCCGCAAATGGTATTCGTATCAAGCTAGAAAGGAGATAAATTCTCAACTGATACAACATTAAAAGTGAATTCATAAACAACTACACGACATGGTTACATGTTCATGCATCTATCATATGTTGCGTAAAAATACTTAATGTAAGGTTATCGCGTCTTGTTTTTTTATGTAAATGAGCGAGTATACAGGGTGTAGATAAAGTCTGGAACAAAATTAATATTTCTGTTATCTTCGGTTTGATGGAAAATCCCTGAAACAGGTCGATTTTGCTTTTATCCCGTGCACTTTATAACATCGTGTATTTAATTCTGTCGTCATCTGGTTGCGCGCGGGCGTGACGTCATTAGTTTTTTCAAATAGTAACCCGCCACATTTATTACCCCTTGTCGTTAGGTATTCCATTGTGCATGCAACGGTATAAAAAGTTTGGTACCTTACATAACAATTTTTGGGAGAAAAATGCTTTCGAATTTCAAAAAATTAAAATTTTATTTCTAATGAAAAACTAATCAAAAATTATTTTAAAAAATCAGATAAATTATAATCCGAGGTTTATCTTGGATTGTCGTCAAACAAGACACCAAAAAAATGTCAACGGAAGTGTTCAAATTGTCCGCCATTGGCCATTTGACACTGGCCGAGACGGACGTACACGCTTTCTACGACACGTCACATTGACAGTTCATTACTTGGTGTTTGAACTTATCCATTCACAATACTTGCTCCATTGGTAGTGTTGAACGTGCATTGCGAAAATGGCGAATTTGAGCGAAAAAGAGCGGATTCAAATTCTCATTATTGTTGGTTGTGGTGATAAAATACGTAGCCATGAAGAAGCCTGTCAGTTTTCAATGCAGAAAATCCAAACCGCGCACCGATTTCGTGGTCAACGGTGAGCAAAATTGTCGCAAAATTTGCTGAAACTGGTAGTGTAAAAGACAGGGCTCGTCAAGGTCGACCAAGAATTGAGGTAGATAGAAGGGTCAATATTCTCTTGGAACTTCAGGACAACCCCCACACTTCAACAAGGAACATTGCCAGGGATCATGCAGTCGATTTTACCACAGTAGCCAAATTGGTGAAGAAGGAAAAACTTCATCCGTACAAAATCAATCGGGTTCAGGAACTGAATGAAGATGACTTCGACCGCCGACTCGAGTTCTGTGAACAAATCATGCTACGGTGCGATGAGAATCCCGGATTTGTCGACAATGTGGTTTTTAGTGACGAAGCAACTTTTACCTTGAACGGTGAAGTGAATCGTCACAATTGTAGGTACTGGTCGGGCGAAAATCCTCGATGGGTTCGAGAGGAGCACACCCAACACCGGCAAAAAGTTAATGTATGGGCGGGAATAGTGGGAGATCGCATTGTGGGGCCTTTCTTTCTGGACAGAAATTTAAACGCTGAACCATACTTACATTTCCTAAGATTTACGCTAGTGCCAACATTGGTAGAATTATTTCCGGATGCAAACACCCCCGATAAGCCTCACCCCAGAATTTGGTTTCAACAAGATGGAGCACCTCCACATTTTGGCTGGCGTGTTCGGAGTTACCTCGACGAAACTTTCCCCGGGAGATGGATCGGACGAAGGGGAACAATTGAATGGCCTGCCCGTTCGCCAGATCTCACACCACTTGATTTTTTTCTATGGGGTCATGTGAAATCAAAGGTGTGCACCAATAAGCCAAATAACTTGGATGATCTGAAACATCGTATCCGCGAGGAAATGCGAAATATTGGTGCAGAGACAATACGACGTGTCGTAGAAAGCGTGTACGTCCGTCTCGGCCAGTGTCAAATGGCCAATGGCGGACAATTTGAACACTTCCGTTGACATTTTTTTGGTGTATTGTTTGACGACAATCCAAGATAAACGTCGGATTATAATTTAGCTGATTTTTTAAAATAATTTTTGATTAGTTTTTCATTAGAAATAAAATTTTAATTTTTTGAAATTCGAAAGCATTTTTCTCCCAAAAATTGTTATGTAAGGTACCAAACTTTTTATACCGTTGCATGCACAATGGAATACCTAACGACAAGGGGTAATAAATGTGGCGGGTTACCATTTGAAAAAACTAATGACGTCACGCCCGCGCGCAACCAGATGACGACAGAATTAAATTCACGATGTTATAAAGTGCACGGGATAAAAACAAAATCGACCTGTTTCAGGGTTTTTCCATCAAACCGAAGATAACAGAAATATTAATTTTGTTCCAGACTTTATCTACACCCTGTATACACTGACGTTTACGGAGATATGAATACTATAATGATTTTCGTAATTTGATATTGCTAGCTTTATAATGTATATTTGGAGAAAGTAAGAGGTTAGTGTAGTGTTGTATACTTACTTTGGACTGAAAATTACAAGGTATCCAGAAAAAAAAAATATATTAAATTATAATACTAGCAAGAAACCATTGCAATGACTATCTGTATATATTTCTTGAACGGCACTATAATACAAAAAGGAGATATAAATATGTTTAACTTGTTGTACTTATTGTTTAAAAATCAAGAATGAAGAAAATATTTAGAAAATAATCCATTCATTTTAACTTTCAATTTTGTCCACTAATTTAACACTCACAATATTTAAGTGACCTTTAAGGTTTCAAATTCTTTCACTAGTAGTAGCATAGACGGCGTAGATAATTTTTACAATGCTCATGTTTAAACAGTACAAAACTAATAATCAATCAATTTATCTATCTTTCAAGAGAGACTTCTCTTCGTTGACGCGTGTTTAGGCTTTTCTAGAAAAGATTGTAAAAATATTTTGCAAATATATGTCATAAAATGTGTCTGTAATCCGAAAAGTCAAAGAAACAATTTGAGGAAACGAAAATACAAGGTTCTCTAGAAGATAAATATGATGTATTTAATAAACTGCTAAAGCACCTGCAATTTCAGCCTAGAGTAATATGACGCAAGCAACAGTCACTTAGATTTAATCATAAAAAGAGTAACAAAATATTAGTACTGCTGAAATATGATTGATAATCTAGCTTGTGACTGCGTAGAAGAAACTAAATTTGCAGCCTATTGTTGAAGAATACCTCTGTTTGTCAATATTAGCCATATCTGTTCATTTTATAAAGTTCTAATAGTAGTAGCTGGATCTACTACTATATCAATTATGAAGGAAACAATACTGTTTCAAGGTTTTGAAATGTAATGGCCTTGAATTGTACAGAATTATATATGCTTACCTGGTCTCTTCTCTTACATATGCAAATGTATACATAAAGCTCTAATACAAATTGCCTACACACAGCTATATTGGGTAGGAGGTAACAAAATTTGCAATTTTTTAGATTCTGAAAGCATTGATATATATATTTTTAATTTGCTGTCTTTTCATGTTTCCGTTTTATTTATATTTTACATTTTGGCTTCTGAACAGTTTCTAGAAGGAAATTTCTGTTGTAAATATGATAGGAATTCTACATATTTTAAAGGCAACTTTGGTCATGACTCATGAGTACGTTGGAAGCACGATGATATTTTATTTTGTATATATTTATGTTTTTTATGGAAGTGTATCGTACACAGTACACAAAAACTGAAATAAAAGGCAGCTTGAGAAATGCAAATTATTCACTGAATAGTAAAAGAGTAAAATAAAGTATCATAGGAAATGCATATGCTTCCGAAATTAATTTTATTTTATAAGGATTATATATTACAAAAAATAATATTAAAAGACTTCATTATTAGTTGAAACTATAAAACATGTATTTTTATTTAGTTATTCCCATTGCCAACATCCCAACAATTTATTGCCTATTTAAACATCAATATTTCTACATGTATTTTCGTTAATTAATTATACCACGCGATCATTTAAATTCTAAATTATAGCAGGCGGGATTTTTTTATTAGGTTGTCCAGAATGTCAATTATTGATTAATTGAAATTTGCGGTTATGTTATACTTTGTGACATTTGTGAATATTATGTGTAATCGATTTAAATTTAATGGAAATGAAAGCATTACAAGATAAATTAGTTTTATTGTGAATTACAAAAGGTGTTCAAAGTGTTCTCCCCCTCTTGCAATGCAACTGTTAACCCTCCGTTTCATATTTTGAAAAGCATTTGCCAACATTTGAACGGTTATACCGTTACATGCATTAGAAATTGCCTCTTGTAGTTCTTCAAGATTTTGTGGGTTATTTTTGTAAACTGTGTTTTTCAGATACGGATAAATGAAATAATCAAGAATCGTTAAGTCCGGACTGCGAGGCGGAAATTCAATGACTCGATTATCATAAAACTCGCGAATTCGAGCCATACTTTCCCATGTTTTGTGAGCTGTTGCATTGTCCTGTTGGAAATACCCATGTAAAAGTTCGTCATCATGAAGATTTTGTAAAAACGGTTCAAGTAAATTATTTCGATATCTCTCAGCATTTATCGTTCCTTCAAACAACACAGGTCCAAATATACGACTTCTAGAAACCGCTAGTCAAACACCAATTTTCTGCGGATGGAGAGGCGATTGAATAAACTCATGAGGATTCTCCGAAGACCAAATACGCATATTTTGTTTGTTTATATAGCCGGATAGGTGAAACCATGCTTCGTCAGAAAAAAATGTTAAATCCAAAGTGTTGTTGTTATTTAAATTATTCAAAAATCACTGACAGTATTCTATTCGTACAGGAAAATCTCGAGGGAATAGCTCTTGAACCACGTTAATCTTATAGGGATAAAGATTTAAATTTTCTTTTAAAATTTTTTGACAAGTTCAATATGAAAGGTTTATTTCTTGGGCTAATCTGCGAAGAGATTTTTTGGGAGACTGTTCCATTCTTTCTGCAACATCTGCCACAATCTCAGGAATCCTTTTTTTGGGCGCGCCACTACCAGCTTTCCTACCTACAGTTCCAACATTACGAAATTTCGCCACACATGTGTAAATTTCTTGGACTAATTTTTGATGATCCGCAGGAAAATTAGGGAAGGTATTTTGAAAATCATTGATGCAGTGCGGTACTGAATATGTCCATTCACCATTCTCTTGTCGTTCGGCGTTTTTAAAATAACTTTCAGTAAGAAAAATCTTATGTTCTAAATCAAACATTTTGAAACGTCACTTTGACAATTCAAATTGTAAATTAGTACTTATATACCAACTTAATTTAAATTTCACAAACTGCTCTAATTTAGAATTTAAATGATCGCGCGGTATATAGTAACTATTTTCTGTTCACACAAATCACTTGTCAGATATATATTACGTATATGTATAGTCACAACTCACTAATGAGTTTATTCCCTTGCTTTTAGCGAATTTTGCAGTCTCTCTTTTTACCTTACAAAGCGGTGCTACAACAAGTCATTGAATAACATAATCAAATTTTAAGAGGTTGGAATAGTTTGTTGTTTGTTGCTCCTTCCAAACTTTAACAAATGAGATGTTCGGTTCCTAAAAGTTGTTTTATACTTATACTGCATTAATTTATTTGATCAACGTACTTACGGAAAATGTCGTTAATTTGTTGGCAATTTATTGTTAACTTTTAACTGTTTTCAATTTCTTTGCTAAGTTTTTTGATGAATTAATAGAACAAATAGAGCAAAAGTAGTAGTTGTAGCTGTGGGAAAATTACTAAAAATAGGATTAGACTCCTATCAAATGTTACATTTGTAAAATAATACGTAAACTTGAATACACAGAATTAAGTGATGTCACGAGCTTCTAAACTAAAATGTTGTTTATATTATAAACAGTTGGCAAAAAATTCAAAACCTTTTACTAGAAATCACTAAAATGTTGAGGCAAAATAATAAGACCACAACGTCTTCTTCACCAACTCGACTTGATAAGTGTAATATAGAAGTTGTCAATTTTCAATTGATCAACTTCCAGGCCAAGAAATTTGTTAAATGTAAAGCGGTTATTAGGCATTCACCTGGGTAAAAATCTGCATTTAGCTTATTAATTAAACGACGTAGTTACTTATGGTGTTGTGGCATCAATATGCTTTCTTTCTGTTAAGTATATCATTTACGTACTCTTAAATAACTCGTAACGTATTAAATCATTTTACTCTAAAATATGTATTTGTACACTGCTCATACAAATATTGATTATGATATATAGCTGCGTAATTGACAGCAACGGTTAAACGGTATCTTTTAAAAACTGCCAAAACACTTGACAATATTTTGGTATCTCATTCAAAGGCAAATTATAATATTAACTATATAATTCTAATTAAGATTAAAAAAATTGGCAAATTATAACCGCTACGATAACATTTCACTATATTTCGTAATAATATCTTATGTGCCAAATTATAGACTGTAGTAAAGCATGAAAGAAACCCTCGCAGAACGATTTTAATTCTTCTTTGTTTGGTATGAAGGTCCAACCGTGCTTGCTTTTATTCGCGGGCCATCCGCAGCAATTGCTTCTAATTAACTAAACAACTAATTCAGGTAGCAAGCGAGTACATAAATTTTAATCTTTTGATATTTAAAACCGGGACGCACATCCAGTTGCCTATATCGCAGGGCGCATCGTCGCCGGTGATATCCCTCGGCGAGATCGCTGTTAGAATACGCCCCTTGCTCAACAGTGACAACGTTCAGAGCGGTGAATCTGTTTGAATTATAAATTGACAGATAGCCTCAAATCTTGCGGGTTGTGAAGTGAAGCTTTAATTATCGATAGATGTGATGTGCTTGTTAATTTTGCCAAAAGAAAACCCATTTCGGGTAGCTTACAGTGGTAAAACTGAGAATATATTATTTCTGAATAATTCATCGCTTCTTAATATTGCTTACAAACTTGGAAAATATAGAAACACACGTGTCCTTTAATCAAATTTATTTAACATGTTTCGTGAAAGGGTAAAACATACACACACATATAATTAATATAGTTACATATATTGAACACACATTCCGTTTCAAATGAAATATGTATATTTACAAATTATCAGATTGTTCTGGAAATGGAAAAAATAAATATAGTACAGAAAATGACATGTAAAATTTGAACATAACCTCTATCGACAGGTCTAAAAGCTAATTTCAATATCCAGTTTTGCTTTATTAAAATAAGTTTGACGGTACATTGAATGAATATTATTTTAAAACGACATTTCAAATGAGTAAGAAAACTTAATATTAAATTGTAAGAAATGCTTTTCAACTCATGTATATTGGTGTTAGACTTTCATTTGATTTGCTAATTGATTTATTACGGGAAAATCTTTCTAGTGACTGATTAACTCTTGCCTTGCGATTTTAAGTAACGGGAAAAACATTTAACATACTCTAATGCCGAGATTGGTGGTTTTGTTAAATACGGATATCTTTACCTCTCGAGCCAAGACGAGTGGACGAAATTTAAAGGACCGGGCTCCAAGTATCTGAACTTGGTGCTCTGTTACGGGAAATAACCTTCTCCTAGGGGACGGTTCTTTTAAGACAGGAAGGATACCAGTCTTCCACCAGAGGATGACTAGCTGACTCGGAGGAAACAAGTGAAATTAAAACCTCAAGTCGCCTGCTTATATAGGCCTGAGCACCTCGGAAAAACGGTCTCCCACTTCGATAATAGAAAGCGCGACCAGCTCTGTTGTACGCAGAAGTGACGCAACAGGTAAGATTCCATTCTGCACACGGAGAGTTTCAGCAATATACATATTATTATGAATCAATTACCAAATTGCTATGAGATATAAAAAAAATTGACTACATAAAAACATTACGAGAAAATTAATAAAGAAGTTATACATAACATGAATGAATATCTATAGCATGAAAAATATCTACAATACTGATTTATTTATTAATTTTACGATGCAGATTCGTTACAAAGGTACAGATGATATTCTTTAAATCCACACTTGTAATACCCGAAACAGTTAATACAAGGTTACAATTTTTGCAAAGACACCAAGAAAAGATCAGCAATCTCAACTTACTTACTTATAGTTTTAAGCAAGACTGGGTGTACTCCATAATACTACTAGACTAATGAATGAGTTTGGAATTGAGTACAAAATAAAAAATGGCAGTTTTTTATTTACTCTCCAACAACAAATTTAAAAGCTGTTCTTTTGACCATGGCCATGCTTCATCAATATTAGTGGTTTAATCAGTCCAGATAAAAGAAAATTATGGAAATCTAGGCATACCTTTAAACCAAATTAACTGCCCTGCATATGATTCGATGATATGTGTAGATGTGAAAGTGCTCCTGGCCAATAACCTTGATTTAATACATTCCCAAGTTTTATATGTGAGTAGGACAGTATGACAATAGTCCAGAATATATTGGCTAATAAGAAAATCTAAAGAATAGAACTTTTTGTATAAAAGTTTAAAAAACCTAAAAAAGCTCTTCCACCAC
The DNA here is from genome assembly GCA_963170755.1 of Amphimallon solstitiale. NCBI lineage: Eukaryota > Metazoa > Arthropoda > Insecta > Coleoptera > Scarabaeidae > Amphimallon > Amphimallon solstitiale. The sequence goes on along the minus strand of OY720681.1, from coordinate 30,373,855 downwards.
CTCTTTACATCAAATTGGGTTGACGAAACAACTTGCTGAAGGTTTGTCTCAGGAGGATGAGTGTGTGAAATATTTATATGAGAAATTTTCTTGTTTATTAGAATCTAAACTGAAATAAAAGGTTTTCGTTGGGTATGACACTCGTAAAATTACTTTCAATTCCAAGTTTGGAACAAAAATTACTATAAATGTCAAAGAGGTTTGAACGTCATTAAAGGAAATCTTAAATTTTTCGGTAATGTAAAAGAACCAAACTTTAAGCACATCGCAGCTAATATGACAGATTAATTCAAAAAACTGAAATGAAATGATGCACCTCAAAGTTCACTTTTACACAGCCATTTTGAACTTTTTCCCCGAAAACTTGGGTGATGTAAGTAAACAGAAAGCAGAGCGGTTCCATCAATATATCAAAGTGATGGTAAAGCGTTTCCAGGAACAGTGGAATGTTAATATGATGGATAATTTATAATATGTTAATTTTAAAAAATATAAAAAAGGAAAAAAAAAGATAGTACAAGTAAAGTAGGTAGATGTTAAACACTAATGTAGACTGCGATCTCTTAATGAAAATAACACTTTATACTGGGTGTCTGTTTAAGATCGGCGGCCATCGGCCATATCTCGGAAAACGTTTATCGTACAACCTGGCGGAAAAAATCTTGACAACAAAATGAACCACGGGCATTTCTACAAAAATATTTTTAAGTTTCCAAAATGATTGCAAGGGGGCGCAATTCTCAAAATCAATAAAAACTTCCATAATTTTTCCTTAAATTCTAGATTAAGATAGATTAAAATTTTTACTAGCAACATTTTCAGACTTTTTATTCAATTTTCATTTGAAACTTTTTGATCTAAGTCCCATACGAAGGGGAGGGTGGAGGGTGTATGTCTGCGTACAAAAGTACGTATAATTTCGGTTTGCGACAACAGATTTTAATGTTCCTAGGCTCATTGGATAGAGAATCTTTCAAAGAATTCAATGATATGTAGTACAAAATTACGTGGTTGTCAAAAAAAATAACAGGGGGCGCTGTTCTCAATTTATGTATATTACTTGTTTTTTCTCCAAAATTTTAAATAGAACGGTATATTTTTAATATCGTAATATTGAAGCCATAAAAAACTCGAGAGGATGATGAAAACCGGAAGTCGCTTCCTTTTTTCTTGACGATGATATAGTCATACGAAGACAATCCAGAAAAATAAAAAATTTTAAATATAAATTTATTTATTTATTGCGAGTAATAATTTTACTTTAATTTTAAAAGGGTCATTGGGCAGTGTATAGTACGCTTTCACTTGGAATTTTTCATCATACTCTTCCATATGTGTATTAATTTCAATATTCTCACCGATTTTTTAATTTATTGCAAATGTTAAGTTAGATTCTCCTTTTAAATGTTTTCAAATTCTCTAGCTAGTTTTAAATTTCATGTCTTGTCTTTTTAGACATTGAAATAAAATAATAACAACAACAATAATAATAATAATAATAATAATAATATATGTATCTTTATTACCCACAGATATGTACATCTAATTATAGGAAAAGAGCAAAAATAATTTGCATAACTCATGTAAGTAAATAATGAGAAAAAAAAAACAATATAATATAATGCATTGTTTATACCCAAATCATTTACTCGGCATTAGTAAAAAAAAAAGAGTATAAAAAGTGATATCTAATTTATCTCCGCCTATAACATGAAAGTAAGTAAAAGAACCTATTATTATACCTAAACTAAATAAGAAAATATATTGACCAAGTAATATAAAGGAAAAGAAAAATATATTTAAATCAGAGAGTACAAAAAATAAAACAAAAAAAAACCTTCAACTTAACAAATGTTCAAAGTGTTCACAAGTGTTCAATACACATGTTTACTTGTCGATTAGTAGAGAGCTCAGTTAATTCAATTTCGAAGGCAGCAATTGTTGTAATCGGCTTTTTGTGATAAACTATAAACAAAAATCAAGAATATCTGACAAGGCGAATAAAAACTCAATGTCTTCTTTCGGGATAATTTAGGTAATATTGCCGTGAAGCAAGAATTCATTTTCAAAGCATTGAAAGTATATTCTGAACATGTCATAAGCTTCAGTATTAAGGGTTCTTACGCAGAGGTGCCGACTAACTGCCGTGAGGTAGGACGTAAGGGGGTGGCGCCATATGCGCTAATGTAAATTCCGCCGATGTAAGGTAGGTATTCGTTAAAATAAAACAAACAACAGAAATTTTTGTTTTCCTTATTACGTTTTTGAATTAAATTGAATACAAAAGATTAATTAAGGCTTCGTTGGGAGTACTTTCTTATATTTCAAATTATTTACTACTACATTTCACTCACAAAGTTGTCAAAATTTACATCATAACACAGAAACTTTATTTTAAAAACTAATTCCAGTCGAGCATGCATTGAGCCCTTGTTTATTTGTGTTTTAAATTTCGTTTTGATATTTCGTAAATAAAAGCGGTACTATTGTTTTAACGAAACCTTGTAAAGTCCGGAATTTACATTAGCGCTTATAGCGCCACCCCCTTACGTCCTACCTCACGGCAGTTAGTTAGCTAGCACCTCTCCGTAAGCCCCCTTAATGATAAATAAATTTTGTAATTAAACAAAATTACAGTTTTTTTTATTTGGCCACTTATATTGTGATAGAACTGTGGGTGATATAGAAAAAAATGAAGTCAGATTTTGTGTCAGCACTTAAAAGGCTTCAAAAAGGTTGTAATCAAATTTTTGTTTAGATGCGGAGCGTTTTTTCAAACCTCAACAAGAGTTACAAACCTTTTGCGAAAGGAGCTAACGATGTCGCAAGCTATGTGTGTTTAATATTTCTTGGAAAACTTGGAAGAAAATTCTGACAATTTTCTCGGTATTAAGCTTGAAAAGGGGTAAATTTGATGCTGTTTCCAGATTCTTGTGCTAGTCAAAACAAAAATACAATCTTAATGTGTAACCTGATGAAATTTATCGGAATTTCTCAATTTATTTCTATTTCTGCTTTTCCCGTGGAAGGACTAAGCTATATACCACCAGCACACAAATGGTATCATATAAAGACTATTCCAACATATCTGAAAGAACGGGAAACCTTTTGCGTTATGGACAGGACTGGACGGTAAAAGACTAAAAATCTCAAGCGAGGAAATTATTGCAAACCAAACTACCATTTAAAATAACAGAAGCCAAGTTATTTTAATGACACGGAGAAAAGGTGGAAATCTCTGTACCGACAACATACTCTGGAAGTCTCGTAAAATGTGCGGTTCTAAAAAGAATATTAAAATTTCACGTTTAATGGAATCAGCACACAATTTGAACAAAATGCATATGGTAAAGTCGCGCTTCCGCTGTTTTGAAATTCCTAAGGTTGCGAAGAAATTTTATGAAGAGGTAATAGCAGCAGAAAATTCAAGAAATGATGATCATTAACGATATACAGGGTTATGATAAAGTAACGCACAAAATTCATAAAACGTACAATGTTCATTTTTGAAAAAAATGCAAAACCACGTCAAACAGTTTATTTTATTCCGCGTCTTTTAACATAAGTCAAAAAAATAAAACGTCAAATTTGTCAAAGTTATGACGTCATCAATATATTTTTTAAACATGAAGCTTCGTTTTTTTTACTTAAATAGTCCATTAAACCAAAACGACTTCTTACAGGAATTGTTCAAACTGTGTCCCGTTCACTATCTGACATAGGCCAAGACGATGGTAGACCTGATTTTCAGAGTCTTCGATCATCTGCGGAGTTATACGAGTCATTTCATGTCTGATTCGTTTTTTTTTTTTTAGTTTTTTCTTATGTGACCCCTACTTCAATTATTTCTTTATAATGCAGAAAAACCAGCTTTATCAAATAAAGTAAAAAAAACCAAGCTTCATATTTAAAAAAAATATTGATGACGTCATAACTTTGACAAATTTGACGTTTTATTTTTTTGACTTATGTTAAAAGACGCGGAATAAAATAAACTGTTTGACGTGTTTTTGCATTTTTTTCAAAAATGAACATTGTACGTTTTATGAATTTTGTGCGTTACTTCATCATAACCCTGTATAGTGGGACTATTTAGTTATTGTTCCATTGCTTGCAATTAAAGTACATTTATGTTCTTTATGTAACTATGTATGTTAGATGGAAACAATAAAAATAAATATCAACTTCTCTACAACATTTTTGGCCTTTTACTTAATTATAAATTAAACAAAGCACTTTTTTCTGGTTTGGTAGAATTTTGGAAAAACGCTCCTCAATTTTGCACACTAAAATTTAAAATGTAGAATAATTTTAATGTCTTATATAATAATAACTAATATTTACCAATTCTTCTACACCTCAAGGCCATTTGATTATTTTAAATTATATAATATAAGGATATTAGCATTAATAACATTTCAAGCACCAATTCAATAGATACTTGAAGTTAACTAATTAAACTTGAATAAGATACATAGAAAATTCGAAAATAAACATTAAATTAGTAAAAAAAAAAATATCGACAATATTGAAGTTTGATTCACTCGTAATTGCTCCTACACCTGGTCATGCTGTCTCCTCGCGCCCCTCCCCCTCCGTTAATAACATATCTCGGAACATAACCTACATTTTAACGCGATAAATTTCCCAACCACATAAAAAAAATCACAATAAACGGGATAACAAGGTCGTCAGATAAGAACTTATACGAACAATCTGATGTAATTCTATACATAATTATATGCATGTTTAATATGGGTTTATATTGTCATCTATTCTAATCTCTGTACCTGAACACAACTATTCTTCATTACAAAAAAATAAGGAAACGTATCAAACTTTCTTTCGAATTTGATTTATTTACTTCTAAAGGATAATGCCGCCACAATAATAGCTGCACACGAATCTAATATATATATAGCACACGGTCTGTCTGAGTCAATGTAATGGGAAACTTGTGTAATTTAAAATCGAGTGGTGTAATGAAGATAAATATATAAGAGGCAAAATGTATTATGATATCATAACTGTAGCTACTTACATAAGTGAACAAATATATCGATCAATTCAAATCAAGTGAGATATTAGTGATTACTTCCTTCCGAGTTTACAGTCCTTTAAAATGTATGTTTTATTACTTGTGGCCGGTATCATCTCAGTTTGGTGCTTGCTGAATTGTTACAAATGGTGGAGAACTATATTTAGACCAATGGAAAAATTGCCCGGATTAAGATGGTACCCTATTTTCGGAACGATGTATACTTTTATTGGAGTACCACGAACTAGTAAGTCATATCTTGAATGAAAGAGTTTGAAAAATTGTTATTAATAATGATTGTCACTTTTTCTCAGAAATTTTTAAGACCCAAATTTTGTTGGCTAAGAAATTCAATCCTGTTTGGAGATCGTGGAATGGGTGTAATGCAGAATTGCACATCATGAAAGCGGAACATGTCGAGGTATGCATAAACGTGGTATCAATCAATACATTTCTTAGTCTGATTTTATAGAATGCTTAAAATGTTAACGACAGCCAAAAATAGTGGTGGTAAAGAATATAATAATATTTTGTAAATTAAAGCGCTCTAAAATTAAGATTTTCGAAATTAAGTAAAAAAAAAATGTCTTTTATCCCTCACTGCTACATTATGTTTTAATTGAAACAGTCTCTAAATAAAAGTGTTTTAAATGTATGGCATAAGCATTATTATGTAAATATAAGGCGAAATTTTTATATTGTGTACAATTGCCGTCTTTTGAAATGTCCGGTGTGCTTTCAAAAACGCGTCTCTAACGATGATTACATCCCAATTGCATGAATGTTGGGTCGCCACGATATATTAAATGCTGTTCATCGTATTATTTTTAATTAAATACCATTTCTGTACTTACATATTATTTCTTAAATATATTAATGTAAAATTAACCAGTTCAGCTTACTAAATAGTTTAAATAACAATGTGACTCTGCGTTAGAGGGTTGTATTGAATAAAATGATTTATTTCATTTCGAATGAAACGATTCGCATTCATATGTGGTGTTAATGCTCGATGGAGATCTAATAGCCGATATATATAGAAGAAAAGGAGCATGATTTTTTATGTATGTCTCTGCATGAATTGGTTTTTCGGTTTTTTGTTCAAAAAAAGCTAAGGCAAAACAATCACTTATTTCGTTGGTATTCAAATACGAAAATCCAAATGTATGTCGCAGCCATCTTCCCACTTCGAAATCTCTGTCCATAAATTCGACTGTCAAACCTAATCCTTGAATTTTCCTGAAACACATTTGGTGCGAATGAAAACGACAGCCATAGATTTATGTTGATGACCATATAGCATGGACCACCGTGTGAATACTTTTCTCAACAACTTCAAAAACTTCAGATGGTCGTAATATTGTAGAGCAACGTCCAAAGATTTTTGTTGTTAACATTTCAAATAATCTGCCATACGTTTCACTGCGTTTGTCAGGTAACACACAAAACCAAGGGACATAATGATCATTATTAAGTTCATGGATTGTAAGTAATTCGAAAAACATTTCTCTTTGCGTTCTACAAATTTCTTCAGATTAAGTGTGATCTGTTATCGTAATTGTTCCTATTATAGCAATTCTTTAGCCAGCTCACGGCGTATAGGGTTTGCTGGTTTTTCGGAAATATCATCAACGGCTTTACGTTCCCACGCACTTGAAATTAGTTTTTGGTTGAACTTATTGTCAATCTAGTCATGCTTATGTTCTAGATGGTTTGTGCGCACTAAATTTTCTGCACCAAGCGTAAATACTTTTGCAGCCACCTATTTTGAACGCCAAAAAACTTCACCACTTTTCAAAAGTTATACTTGTCAACCAGTAACAAACGTTTGCTGTTATTATTGTGTACGAAAGATTAAATTTTATCGAAATTTTTTTCTGCAATGAATTAATTGTTAAAATTATTATTATTATTATCATAAAATTTTATTTTTCTCGCAGTGAATTGTATTTACTTTAGATGTTGATGATTAATAATTGTAATAAAATAAGCAATGTTTTATAGAAAACTAAAATTTAATATGCCAAAAACAGCTTGATGTTGTTACAATAACAGTGTCCTGTTTTTATTGAATTAAGACATTAAAAATGATTCGTAGTATGTCTACTCTCTGCTCTATAAACGAGAAACAATTTGTTAGTTAGTTCGAATGGTTCGGAAACCTCTGTGGGGTAAACTCGAATCATGAGCGCAGAGTGAAATTTTTATAATTTAATTTCGCTAATCATTGTCGATTGGGAAGAGTATAAGTTTATATAATTCTAAACATCCCCGTATTAGAGAATATAAATATTTTTGCCTTTTACTTTTCTTACAACATCAATTGTTTTAGTCATATTTTAGGTTTCTGTGGACCTTAATGAAACATTCAAAATAAAATACATTCTAAAAGCAAGAAGGCTATTTAGTAACAGAAAAAGGTATTTTTTCTAATAAAGTAGTATATGTATGTTTGTATATATGACCCTTACTGTAATTTAACTCTGCATGTTCGACTGGTCCACCGAAATAAAGATGTTTCAAATTTTTAGCTATAGTAACATCGTCATTACAACAACAACAAGAAGAATGTATAATAGTTAAATATTTGAAGAACAAAAAAATGAGGATTCACAACTCCTGAAAAAGTAGATCTGCACAAGGAGAATATATTTAATTATAGCAACATTTTATGAATGACGAAAGTAAATTCTATGAATATTTTAGAATGAACATTTCACAATCTACTAGAACAGGCAGAAATCAATTAAACATAGAGGATACATTTTGGAGACCTGTAATTATTTTATGGTTACTCTTACCTAATCCTACGTAAATTATATAATTTTATTCTATACACCGTGTTTCATGTAACTAGCACATTAGAAGTTTTTGTGCTTACAACGCGAATTTTTTCCAGAAGTTTTGCCTTCTCACATAATTGACCGCAATCTTTCAAGTTAAAATATTTTTACACTCGTGCAACTTCCGGTTACACCGGAAGTAGGCGCCATCTTTGTTATTTTAAATGTGACACCCTGTATTTTATTAGAGATTTGAATTGCTTATTTAAATAGAAGAACAGAGATACCGGGTTGGATTATGTCAAAGTCAACCGTTTCGGAGTTATTCAACTGTTTTCCATTTTTAGGGCACTTGAACGTAAATTTTAAAAGTTCTTTATCTGAGACATGAAAAAAGATAAACAATTGAAATTTGCTCCTGAGATAGTCAAAGTATTGTCCTATTCGAATATCACCAGGTTTTGCAATAATATTACACAGGGTGTTCTCTAATTAATTTACAATTATACACATTTCAAATGCAAGAAACTCAATTTTTTCAAATGAAACACCCTGTATATTTTCGCCTTTTCTGAAGCAGAAAAAAATTGTTTTTCGATCCACTATTACATTCCCTATACCTATCTCTAGAGGTTTTTGAGTTATTGGGGAGATCAGCCTGAAGGCCCGATATTTTGCCAAATAAAACTGAAAAAATAATAGATTAAGTATAGGAGGAGTGGATTAATAGTCATTTGTAAGCATGTTATGGGCATGGAAAAAAAGTCTTCTAGTTCAAAACCAAAAATTTATTAATTGCGAAAACATTTTTGATCTCATGGTATAAGTCAAACAAAGAAAACAAAAACAAATCTAAAACCAAATCACAGCAAGTGCTCAATATGTCCACCGCCTACTTCAATGCATTTATTTAACCGTGTTTGGAGCTGGTCAGTCGTTGCACGTTCAATCATTTGAACTTCAATTTGGTCAAATGCTCTTCGCACCCTATCCTCTAGTTCTTGCCTGGAGTTAACTGGTGTTGCATAGACCTCTTTTTTTTATGTAACTCCATAAAAAAAAGTCAACTGGAGTTAAATCCGGAGATCTAGCAGGCCAAAGACATGGTCCATTTGGACCAATCCACCTATCCTCAAATAGCTGGGTCAACTCTTGATATACAGCATGAGTAGAGTGAGCTGGAGCTCCATCCAGTTGAAACCAATAATAGTTTTGGTGTGGCATGTCATTGACTACGTTTGCCACCACTTCCCTAATGATTCGCAAATATCTTTCGGACGTTAGCCTTTCATCATAAATATGATAAAATACCCTTCCCCACCCTATTATGGCGAATACATTAAAACTAAATTGATATTGAAAATGGCTTACTCGTGAAAAGTGGGGATTTTCATCTGCCCAAAAATGACAATTTTTATTATTTACAACGCCTTGCCTGGTAAACTTGGATTCATCCAACCATAAAATCTTTCGTAACATGTCCGGATCTTCCTGTTTACGAATAGTTAGCCACTCACAAAAATCAATTCTTCTCTGAGCGTCTCCATTTCTCAGTTCGTGGACTTTCCTTTGTGCATATGGGTGCCATTTGTTCTTTGCTAGCATGCGTTGAATTGACGTCATACTAATATCTAAATCCACCTTTGCTTTACGTATCGAAGCATGGGGATGAGCTGTGAAATATCCCAGAATATTAATTTCGTTGTTTTCTTCACCTGTTACTGGCTTAGTACAATTTCTTTTTGTGTTCATATTCCAATGTCGCAAAAAATGTGTTTCAACTTTTGCAAATTTGAATCGATTCATCGGAGGCAAATTAGGGTATCTCTGATTGAACACACGGCAAGTTCTACTTATTATGCGATTACATTCTCCGTGTATGTAAAATAAATTAAGGATACTTTCATTTGGATAATTATTATTATAGCCTTCCATTATGCACTAATCAAATCATTCAGTAAAGTACAAAAAATATCCAAGAATCAAATTAATAACACTGACAGTGAACGAAATTTTGACAACTAAACATTTTGTTACTTCCAAGGCATTCTTGAAATTGTGTGTGATAAATGGCAAAATATCGGGCCTTCAGGCTGATCTCCCCAATAACTCAAAAACCTCTAGAGATAGGTATAGGGAATGTAATAGTGGATCGAAAGACAATTTTTTTCTGCTTCAGAAAAGGCGAAAATATACAGGGTGTTTCATTTGAAAAAATTGAGTTTCTTGCATTTGAAATGTGTATAATTGTAAATTAATTAGAGAACACCCTGTGTAATATTATTGCAAAACCTGGTGATATTCGAATAGGACAATACTTTGACTATCTCAGGAACAAATTTCAATTGTTTATCTTTTTTCATGTCTCAGATAAAGAACTTTTAAAATTTACGTTCAAGTGCCCTAAAAATGGAAAACAGTTGAATAACTCCGAAACGGTTGACTTTGACATAATCCAACCCGGTACCTCTGTTCTTCTATTTAAATAGGCAATTCAAATCTCGAATAAAATACAGGGTGTCACATTCAAAATAACAAAGATGGCGCCTACTTCCGGTGCAACCGGAAGTTGCACGAGTTTAAAAATATTTTAACTTGAAAGATTGCGGTCAATTATGTGAGAAGGCAAAACTTCTGGAAAAAATTCGCGTTGTAAGCACAAAAACTTCTAATGTGCTAGTTACATGAAACACGGTGTATATAATTTCTAGGTACATCCAACATATGTAATACCTACAATTCTAAAAAAATAATGCAATTTATACTATATGACTTACGAGTGTCTTTGGCTTGTTGCTTGTTCTATCCTTGACTTTGCATGTGAACAAATTCGACCATTAGAATGTCACCCCTCCAAGAAAATACGAACATATTTCCAATGCAGACCGGACAAAAGACGGCAAGAGTACCTTAACTATGTTGAAAACAAGTGATGATCGCGAAATTTTGCGGCCAACTTACTGTATTTTTATTGGATCAACCTAGTTTAAATCCAAATAATTTTGTTGTTTGTGTGCAGTCTTAACAAAAAATCAGGTGTGGGAACCACACGACTTTCTTATACTTAAGCATGTTCCGAATTTGTAATACAAATTTGAGTTTTAAATACGTTTGTCCTCTTAATAAACCTGAAAGTAAAAGTTACTTCCGGCCCGAATTTTGAACATTTTATACATAACAGGGTTTTGAATGTATGCTTAATTTAGTATTCTTCCAGATTATATTAAAAAGTTCAACTCAAATAAATAAAGGTCAACGTTGCGAAGTGTTACACCCATGGCTAGGACAAGGATTATTAACCAGTCGTGGTATGTATATAAATAGATAAATCTAAGTTTATTATAAAAACACAATTTTATTTTTATAGGATCAAAATGGAAAAGTCACAGAAAACTGATAACACCAGCCTTTCACATTAAAATCTTAGAAAACTTCATGACTACTTTTACCGAAAGAAGTAAATTACTAGTCGACGATTTGTCAGCAAGGATTGACGGAAAATTCCATAATATATACTCCAATATTACTAATTGCGCATTAGAAATAATTTGTGGTGTGTACAAGAAATTAGAAATTCCATTTTTTGATAGAAGTTTACTAATAATAGTATTAATAATTTTTAGAAACTGCTATGGGAGTCAGTGCTGAAACAATAGCTGTCACTCAAAGTGATTATATGAAAAATGTCCATATGTAAGTAGTTTCAATAAGATAATTTGAATTTGTTTGCCTTCTTGTTAAATTAAATGGTTTTACGACAGGAAAATGCCTAGGGTATATGGGTTAACAGCAAAAAGACTGAAGACGAATTGTTTAACGAATCAAACCTTAGATCATCAAAAAAAAAATTGCACCGGATTAATTCTTTTTTTTTAAAAATATCCTTTATTAGGAATGTTGCCTGTAAGGAAATATGTGTGTAAATATTGCATTTTTATAAAATTAAATAGTTTTACTACTCTTTCATCATAGAAAGCATTTGGCTTATCATTGAATAACAATTGCATAACTTTCAAAAATATTAAGTGTAAGCACCATACGACTTTCTCCTTATTATGCGTCCAAAATTCCTATAGACGAAGTTGTTACAATTTTCAATTATTTTGTACCCAAATTATTTTTCTAAATCCAGCTCAAAATATGTTTATAAAAAACTATATAGAATGCATACTTTGCTAAATAATTGCAAAAAATTGCTAATTAGGTAAGAGTAAAAGTGGTACTTCCGGTCCAAAAATTATTTTTTTAATACAAAATAGACTTTTTAAGCAATTTCCTAAGTTAGAAATCATGCTTCCTTCTATTCAATTTTCCTTGCAATGGTTCCCAAAATTTCTAATTTCTATATCACAATCTAGAGTGCTATGTTTATGACCAAATTATTCCAACTTGACTGAAATACGCTACAAAAATACAAAGCTTTCATGGTAATTTGAAGTAGGTGTTTAGCCACTTAAAGATTGTTTTGATTTCGCGATGCTCACATTATTTTTCAATTCCCAGCGTTAATACCTCGCAAATAGTACATAACATTATGAATTTTCCAGGAACAGAAGTCATTTTGAAATTTCTAGTAGCGACAGACGTAAAAAATTAAAGTGCGTAATGCTCCTATTTTGTTATTTCAACGTATGCAAACAAATTCAGAGTCGCCGGGGAATTCTCAAACTAAATAATAAAAATTGATGGGTTTGTTAGGTATTGCAATAAAAATTGACAGAAAACGAATTTTCAAACTTGAAAAATGAGGAGACTCCAAAAATGTGCATATGTATAAGATGATATTTCCAGTAAAATTAGTAGAGTTCTATTACGAATGAAAATATCGTTAAACACCCATTACATATTAATATAATTTATCAATAAAACCCACTACCTGTATTTTGTTTTTAGTATTGGTGAACTAACCCAGTGGAGATTCTTAAGACCATACTTAAAATGTGATTTGTTTTTCTACTTAACACGTCAAGGCCAACAATTTGCAAAATCCGTAAAGGCCTTGCACGACTTTGCCAGCAGAATAGTCGCTGACAGAAGAAGACGCTTTGAGGGGAAAAAACTGTTGGAAGAAACAAAGTCAAAACATATTGACGACGATGACGATTTAGGAAGAAAGAAGCGATTATCTTTTTTGGATCTTCTGTTGGAAGCAAATCAAGATAAAACGGTCATAACCGACACGAACTTGCGAGAACAAGTCGATACTTTCATGTTTGAGGTGAGCAATTTCACTATAAAAAAGTATAATTATGTAACTGAATTTTTTTTTTCGTTTAATGTTAGGGACACGACGCAACAACATCTTCGATATGCTGGGCTTTGTTTATGCTAGGAAATTATCCAGAAGCACAGGTAAATATATTTTTTCCATTGAGCTATATTAAAAACATACTGACTGTATCATAATGCTTAGGAAAAAGCTTATGAAGAAATTGTAACTGTTCTTCAAGATAAATCAATCCCGACATCCTTGGTAGATCTTACGCAATTGAAGTATCTAGACTGTGTCATTAAAGAATCAATGAGGTTGTTCCCAAGCTTCCCAGCAATTACAAGAATGTTAAATGAAGATATTGAAATCGGTATGTGATATATAAAAATTAATGTCAAAATATACCCATGCCTCTTAAGCTTAAGTAACCGCTACCAGAAGTTTCTAATGGAATTACTTTGTGCGCAAATTGTTCCATTGGTTTGAAACTTCACCTTGATGTTGTCAGAAGAGAATGAATTTACAATTTCTAAATTTTCAGATGGCTACAGAATCCCAGCCGGAATTGAGGTGTTCATAGACATTTATAGCTGCCACAGGAATACGGATCAATATCCTGAACCCGATATGTTCAATCCTGAAAGATTCTTGCCTGAAAACTCCAGAAACAGACATGCTTATGCCTTTATACCTTTCAGCGGTGGGCCCAGAAATTGCATTGGTAAGTTATATCATTTACATATTAATCAACTTGATCTGAAAATAAACATCCACGATAGTTACAGATAATTCTCTCTTTTCAGGGCAAAAATTCGCTATGTACGAAATAAAAACTGTTATTGCATCAATTATGAGAAACTACAAAATCACTTCGCTGGAAAATGACAAAAACGTGGAAATATTTGCCGACTTTATATTAAAACCCCAAAATGGTGTCAGTTTAAAATTTGAGAAACGATATTAATGGAAAAAATCAAATACTTGAAATCGTTATTATTAGGCTTTGTCATATCTTAACAATTAAATGTAGAAATAAAAGTAACATACCAGCATGACTATTTGATAAGTTTTTAATATGAAAATACATGACGTAAAATTGTAAATTGTGTCTATATCAGTTTACATCTATCTTCTTAGATAGATGTAAAATGATATGCATATTTTTGAAATTTATAATAAGCTGTCGATTGAACAAGAACAATATTTTTAAATTTATATCAGAAAATAATATATTTTTCATAAACTAGACGTTTACAAGATATCTTGTAGTATATAAAGTGTCCTGTAGTTTTGATACTTCATATATTCGCCGTAAAAGGGAAAAACAGTTAAAATTACTTCTCGAGGCGAAGATATCTAAAGAAAAGAGATAAGAATGTCCCATGGCTAACGAGATTATAAACTTAAAATGTAGGATAAATCCTTTTGTGAAAAACATAATTACTATATCGTTTCTGAATTAAATTATTAGCTATGTAGTTATGTATAAAGTCAACAAAAAGAAATAATACTTATTAATATAACAAATTTTAGTAACAAACATTTATCTGTTAGCAGCTAATATTACTATTATGTCTTTTTCTTTAGTTATCACTTTGTAAAACAACACGAAAATATATTTGCTGTTAAATCTAAAAATATTGTTTAATATTTATGTATTTATTTACATATTAGCTATATACCTAGCTAATTTATTCTTTCTAATAAGTTCGATATCCATACGATCACCTTCAGTATTTAGTTATATATATTTTTTTTAACTTAGTTATTTACTAGCTAGATATACTTGACTGTAAAGCATTTGCTTGATATTCAAGCTCCTTATTTATCAATGTTTAAACATAATATTTTCAAGACGAAAACAATTTTATTTATTTCCATATATTAATTATATTTGTAATTTACATATTTATACATAGTCGTACATTTTTGGTATCAAAATAAAGTAGTACTAAAACTTTAGGATATGGATTTTCTTTAACAGAACTGCATGCAACATAATTATTTTTATAAAAATTGTTCTAGGAACTAGGAAAGGGTTTGCCACCAACTGGTAACATACTTTTGTTGAATTATTGATCAAACTAGGTCATTTTGTATCTAGGGTTATTTATTTTCAGTTGTCAAAGTTGGCGGGACGCGTGATCTCGTACATATCGGAATGGAAATTTATTATAATTGTAATTATTTGTAAAATATAAGAGAAAGAAAGAAAATAATAGTCGTTTATTGAAGGTTGGCAGAATAGTTTATGTTGATGTTGATAAGAAGTAAAGTTAGTTACAAAAATGATGTTTTAAGAAATTTTGTTGTTGTAATTCTACAACCTAACGCGTTCAGTACAGAATTTCTGTTCTTTGTTGTATGGTAGGTCAGTGTGTTAATATCTGCCACGAAAGATAAAAGTATTGTCTATAATTACATATAGTATTATTTTACTCTTATGGATAAATGCGAAGAAGAACTAAAGTTATGTGCAAATCATTTGAGCGAAATTAGTAGTCTTAGTAATGATGACAACGATGGCTTACTTGATCCTGAATATTATCTGCCAGCAGTTCAAGAACAAGGTAATGAAGAAAATGGAAATAATGATATCGAGGATAAATAGAATAGAACATAAAGATCGACCAGTACCTGCAGAAACAAAATAACGCTAAAAAGCGCACAGTAAAAAATGTAATATGGAGGCAAAATATTTGATTTTGTATAATTTACAATTAACTTTTCACGGAAATGAATCACTTTGTATTGAATTAATAATCGACGAAGGAGATACATGTTGAAACTCCATTATATATATATAATAAAACACAAGTGTATAGTTTCAAAATAATTAGAATCTATTGTCCGTTTTATCTTTATTGTTTTTTATTGCGTTTTGTAAGGAATTGTTGGTTTTGAATGAAATTGTCTCTTCTCTACTTGTTTTAATTAAGTTCCCTACTTTGTTTGAAATTGTACCAATGTATGTGATGGAATTATAATTGTGCGTTCTATTGTTTTTTACTGTGGGGTAAATTAAAGATAGCGTTTTAATATAATATAATAAAAAACAATAAAGATAAAACGGACAATAGATTAAACTCAGGGGTGTACAAGTTGACATGCGAAGACTGTAAAAAAGTGTATGTAGGACAGACAGGAAGGACATTCGATACTAGAATGAAAGAACACGAAAGATGTTATAGGGATAAGAAGACAGACTCAACTTTTGCTAATCATTGCTTAGAACATAATCATAAATTCAATACTAATTTTACAACGTTACATGTTTTAGGAAAAAGTAAAAAACTTAATATGTTAGAAAGTTTAGAAATTAATAAATGTAATAAATTAGGTATAATATTGAATGATCAACTAGATTTAAATAACTCCCCCCTACTAAATCTAAAATTTAAACATGTCCACCCCCTCTTAGAATGAGATTATTTTTGTAATTTGTATTGATTCATATAGGAGCTAATTTGTATTTTGAAATTGTATTTTCATCCACCTGATGAAGCCACAGTGTGGCGAAACATATGTAGTGTGTTAAACATTATAATAATTTTGAAACTATACACTTGTGTTTTATTATATATATACTTTGTATTGAGTTACTAAATTTTACCACGCCCTATAAATGTTTCAAATATTTGTTTTCTGACACACTTTTAGATGAAATTGTTACTAGAGCAAATTTATGTACAACAAACTGAATAAACCCTTACATCGTTCATCAGCAGAATTGAAATAATATACAGAAATATATTCATGTCCTCTGTGCGTCTTCCAAACACTGGTTCTTACTGGAATATTATACAAGTGAAAAAGATTTTAGCGCGAGGTTGTGTTTGTAAGGGAGACAAAATACCGGGAGGTTTTTGTTGTATTTGGGTTTGATTTTGTGAAATTTGCCAGATAACATTATATTCAACATATTTTTAAAATTATATTGGTGGTATAGAGCATATTGTAAATAAGATATATCCAATTTCTTTTGTCATTACCCCAATACATAAACCATCATATCTCTAAGCTCATTTTTAGAAAATAATCATTATAGAATCATGCTTGTCAAGTGAAAAGCAACTTATTGAATGTCAACCACTCGATTGTCAATTTCCCGTCAAATATCGTGGCTCACTATCCGTATTCAAATAAAAAACGTAAAGTTTTAAAATAATAATGCCTTACATGTTTTTGGTGCGAAATTTAGTAAGTAATTTAAAAATGAACTGATATAGGTACAGGATGTTCCATTCGAAAAAAAATCACTTTTAGACAAAAATGTGTAATGCAACTTTAATCCAGTTTTCTGCAAATTCAATTATTATAGTAGTTGCAAGAAAATAAATATGTTTGTATTAGGACCTTTTATTATGAACAACGCTACCGAAAATAGTGTCCATCTTTTACGTCGTTTTCAAGAAATATAATTTTATAAAAACTTTTTTCAGAAAAATGGTAATAAGTTGAAAACCTTAAATTTTATGTTATAACTTTTTGGGGAATATAAAAATGTATATATATATGCAGGGTGTTCCATTTAAAAAAAAACTATGGTCAGCCACCAAGTTATGGAACATTCTGTATAATACAACATAAATTTAAAAGGTGCTCCTAATGAATGCCTATCACAGGAGAAAACCGCTTCGAAATATCTTTTCCCATAAAGTCACAATCTGCCTTCCCCGCCGAGAGGACTCACACTGTATAAACAAATATTATAAAATTAGAAAGATGAAATGAATATGCAAATTAACACCTGGAATAATTAATTTTTATTCATGGAAATATTTAAGTGACATAATGATTATTGCGAGCTTTGCAAAAAACACAGCAACAAACACATTTTAAGGTTTATTGCAATTCTTCAACAATGGGTCTATCCTAAGGATGCAGCTTGTATATGTGGTATGACTCAAGACCACGATCAAACATTATGATAACGCCCATCGCTGATTAATGAAATATAGATAACGTGTCGTATTGTTTTCTCTTAATACTTATTGTGAGTTGTTGTACAAGATCTTCTTTATAATAATGCCTTAATTAAGTAATAAATTTCAAATGTCTCTGTTAATACGACCACAGTCCATTAATTGTTGTTATTTATTCAGACGGAAAATACAAATACTTACATATACTCTCCGCTGCTTTCTTCAAAATAAAAAAAAAACATATAAATATACAGCATGATATACTTTCATATAACTTTTGACCTATGCATATTATTATCAGAGAAGGAATATATAAATAGTTCATTACTACAATGGCTGTTATTAAATCTTCACCGAGTGTTCGAGTTTGTATAATTTTAAAACATGTACATTTTAATAACTGCGTGTGCTCTATTGGTTTTACTGACTCGATACTTGATCAATTACTATAAGTGGTGGCGAAATGTGTACAGGCATATAGAAAAAATACCGGGGCCTAAAAGGTACCCGATAGTAGGGACCATGTACCTTTTTCTTGGCATACCGCAAACAGGTGAGTAGATTAAACAAATTATTAAATATAATTAAAATATTTCTATCCGCGTTATTGATTTATTATTCCTGAATTGGACGACGTGCTTGCTGACAATGTCTGCTTTGGGGCGGTATCGATTGTTGCCAGTCAGACCTGGGATCTTCTGACATTTAAGCTGCAATTGGTGGTCTGCTTTCTCGATGGTCTTAATTTTGTTTTTATCTCAAAGCGTAAAAGGATATCCTATCTCATTCCTTGGCTACACTATACTGACGATGACCAACAAGTCTGAAACATGTATCTGCGGTTGCACTACTGCGGAATAACTCGACATTCTTTCTCCTATTTATATACATATATGAAATGAATGATAAGTAGTCTTTGTCACTATATTGTCTTGTTATATTGTCTGGAGGAAGAAGTGGCGAGTCAGGAAATAAAAACCTGTTTTTAAAGGAAGCCTAACGTTTTAATAATCATTATTTCGCACAATTAGCATGTGTGATTCTTCAAGATAAACTATTGTAACAAATAATAAAAATGAGGTGTGGCTACCACATGACCTTCTTATACGTATGAGCGTTTCAAACTATACAATTTCAAGATCTTTTTTATACAAAAATTATTCAGAATCCCATTCTAAGTACTTTCATTCTCTTAATAAATTGCTATAGAATGCATACTTTGCAAGATATTCGAGAAAAAGTGCTACTCCCTAAGAGTAAAATTTTACTTCCGGTCAGAATTTTGAAATTTCATGTATACAAAAAATATTGCAAATCCAACTCTAAATACGTTTGTACTCTTGATAAATATATATAAAATGAATAATTTACAACATATTTGCAAAAAATCGCTATTCGGTAAGAGTAAAAGCGGTACTCCCGATCTGAATTTTAAATTTTTTTTATAGAAAAGGTGTTGAAAATTAAGTTCTAAATAGTTTTATACCCGTAACGCTTTTTAAATAAAATTATTCTCAATTTTAATTCTAAGATAAATGAATTCTTTAAAAATTTGTTCAAACTTAGTAGTTGACGAAATATTGTCAAAATTATATTTTTTCACTGAAGTAAACTACCGATTTTACTGAAAAACGAAACAGATCTCAAGAGGGAGATTGTACACGTAAATACAAAATTTGGAATTCTTACCTACAGCGTTTTGACAGTATCGTGGTCACACACAGAGAGAGAGAGAGAGACACAGAGACGCACAGACATTTTTTAAAAACCACTTTTTTTGTATCAGGGGACATCAAAACGAGGACATCTGCAAAAATCTCGAGGTCATCACAATACTTCCTTATATTACGTATAAGAAAGTAAAATAAAATACAGTTAGTAAAATAACCAAGATATAGTTGAAATTTGCAGTTACGTACTGTGCTTTCGGTACTATTATCAAACTCACAATGTCTACAGCGAAACAATAATAGTACAGATGTCTTGTTCTTGAAAACCGCTTGAAAAGTTATTTCGAAGCGGTTATTTCTTCTAATGATAGCCACTTATTTCGAGCACGTTTCAAAGTTTCCTTGTATTATACAGAGTGTTCCATAACTTGGTGGCTGACCATAGGTATAATTTTTTGAATGGAAACCCTAAATTATTACATGTTTATATTCCCCGTATAATTCTTAATCTAAAAGTTGCAAGATAGTATAAGCCTAAAATTTAAGGTTTTCGGCTTATTACCATTTTTCTGAAACATTGAATGTCTTTATAAAATTCTATTTCTGGAAAACGACGTATTAGATGGATACAATTTTTGCTAAAGTTGTTCATAATAAAAGGTCCCAATACAAACATCTTTTATTTTTTGCAATTACGAATTGAATTTGCAGAAAACTGGATTAAAGTTACACGACATATTTTTGCCTAAAACTGAATTTTTTCAAATAGAACACTCTGTATATCGGTTCATTTTCGGATTACTTACTAAATTTCGCAGCAAAAACATGGAAGACGTTATTATTTTAAAAGTGACCATTACTGAGCTATTGTCGCGAGTCATGATATTTATCGCGAAATTCACAATTGAATGGATAGCATTTAATAAGTTGCTTTTCAGTTGTCATGCCTGATATTATAGTGAATTTATAATACAGCAATATAATTCAAAGAATATGTAGAATATGATACAATGAACAAATTTTAAAACCAAACAAAAAATATTATTAACTTGATTTTAGTAGGCGTAGAAACAGGGACTGTTATGTGAATAATGAGTAATTTATGGAACAGAAATTATAAAATAACAATTAATATTAAAATCGGTAAAAATAAAGTGTTCAAATTCACTTTTAAAAGTTTCTGAAATGATAAATCGATATTAATAAGGCGTTGAGTACTACTAATTAATTTTGTTATGTCCGAAGACCCAGCAGGCTAGTCAATAAGGCCTCCACGAGCTAGCCACTTCACTCAAAACATTTCATTAAAATATTTCGTGTTTGTAGCATAGAATGTGGAGATTCGCCGTCCTGTTGCTCTTCGTAAATTTAGCGGAACATCTTCCAATAATTCTACTAAATGCTTAAGAGAAATTACTCATAAGCTTCTCCGTTAATAGTGCCTTGAAATAAATGCGGGTCTATACTCCAATCACCAGAATGCATCCCCGTACATTTATGCTCCACCTATGCTGATGATCTATTTATTAGTGAAGTAATGGTTTTCATTTGAATAGTAATGAATAATTTTTCTATTAACTGTTCCGTTTCTATCGAAATCAGTTTCATCAGCAAATAATCAGCAAAACTGCCCGGGCATTCATGTTAATTACTGCCCATTCGCAGAGCACTCTTCTGGTTTTAAAATGATGGGTCCATAACTCAATATTTAAATGTATTCATTACGGATGATATTTATTTCATCGCAACGATGAGTTGGCAAATATCCAGCAAATGACTTCTTTCATGGGCGAATTTTTAATTGATTTTCATCATTAACCACATACTTAGAGTTTCCTGGTTCTGAATTAGCAATACTACCAGTAGTAATGAAAGCATTCATTACTATTCTAAAGGCATCTGTTTTGGGACATCCTCTCTCAACACTGTACAATACAAAGTAATTTTAAAACGTGCTCTTAATAAGTGGCTATCATAGGAAAAAACCGCGTCGAAATATGTTTTCCCATAAAGCTACAATCTGCCTTTCCCGCGAAGATGACTCACCCTGTATATATATAGTACATCATTCTAAAATTACACATAACCATTTTTTGTATAGGTTTATAATCGCCGAGTAGTCCTATCTATACAAATACCTATTTTTTTTAGAATTAATGGAAAAATATATAATGGAAGTCATGAGTAATCCCTCTTTTTGCCGATCTTGGAACGGGAATACACCAGAGGTGAATATATCAACTCCAGAACATATGGAGGTAAAGACAACTTTATGGCAAGTATCTAAAATGAAATCATATTTTGTCACAATTGCTCCAATCAATTTAATTTAATTTTGTTACTATTTAAAGCAAGCACTTACTTAGGACATAAATGATTTAAGAAAGCGTATATAATATTGAAAGGCAAGAGACATAAGTTGCAGGGACGTTTATATATCATTCTTCTTGCTTCTTCGCTTGCAGTTCTTACAAAGAGGGAATTATCATCTAAGACGATTAACTGGTTAAAATAAACCGATGATCGGTTCTGCGTTAGCAGCGGGTGAATGGAACTATAGAAAGAAATTTTTCAGTTTATTTTTCAATAGTGGCCAGATAGAGTACAGTACCTATATGAACGGACATTCATTGACGCAATCTAAAAAGGTACTTCTATATTACCTTTAAACGTACATACATGAAATTAAATTGATAGAAAATTTTGGCCAGACGAGTTAAGGACTTTATAATCTTCGAAAAGAATTGAACGATGCAAGATTTATTTCATATAACTCCCTATTAATCTGCTACAACAGCGTACAGCATTAAAGGGGATCTTAAGCGACTTGAAACGTGTTCTTGAATTGTTGAAATGTTCTTGATAACATGAACTTTCTGAGAAGCAATTGAAACCAAGAATTGCGTAAAGTTTTGTGTGAACTTTTTATCACCGATAGTTCTTTCACGACCCAGCTCTGCTAGCTTTAAATATTTCTTACAGAGCTCTCAATCGCAACTGGGTGATAGTGTTAACAATCACCGCTACAAATTTTGTTATCACGACAGGTGTAGCCAATTCATGACATATTGAAATAAAATTTCCTGATTTCATTTAGTAATTAGTATACACCGTTCTGTTCTCTTGTTTTAGATAATAATGAGGAGTTCAACCCATATAAATAAAGACAGACCTTACCATATACTTCTACCATGGTTAGGGGAAGGACTTTTAATAGCCAAAGGTAACAATAAATTATCATAAGTAAATGTATGAATGCACATCTACCCTAAGCAAGCATTGCGAACAACAACATGCAGACAGCTGTTTCAACCTTATTACTTATGATAATTTATCCGTTAATGTACGTTACACATTCAAGTATTTTATATTGTTACATTGATTGGTAACAATAAAATTTGTAAATTAAAAATATGCATTACATTAATACTTGAGCTGCAAGATTTATTGTCCATCGAATCCTGTTATGGGTGTGTTTAGAGATGGATAGCATTTTTATTACTTGACCGATATTTCCGATATTTAACTGTTATACCTGTAAATAATTCAATAGCAACTCAATCTTCATTAATGAAAATCCACATTAAGTAATTTTATCTAATATTCTAAGGGCATTGGTAGCCTAGTTTAGCTATGCGTTCGCAGGTGTCGGGTTCGATCCTGATTTCACAACTTACATCTTTAGTGTTTTCTCTGTAGCCACAGCTGAAACCAACAAATGATTGATGGGTTCCTCTGTCCTGCTATTATCCTAGTGATCAGAAAGAATCTAGAAGTAACAGGCCAAGAGGTGTTCAAATCCTCCATTATTATTAGTATCTGTTAAGTCTTTTTGAAAATATGAGCCAATACGACATTTTAATATAATCTAATTTAATTTCAATTATAAAACTGTACACGGAAAGAAACAATATTTTGCGTCAATGGCATATTTGTCGAATGACACAAGTTCCTCATTTGACCATATGCAAATATTTGCTCTCCGCAACCAAGAAAAATTGTAGAGTGTTTAAGTTGAAGAGAATAATAGGTTGATGTGAACTACCAATAGTTTGTCAATTGAAATGTTTTAAAAATACAAATCAAGTTTTCTTGGCTTCTAGGATGTAAGTGCAAATTTTGTTTACTAAGTTGAATTATTCGTTTTAGGGATACAAGGTTTAACATAAACATAAGAAGTCTTTGAATTACGTTATTCACACTCGTTTCAAACAAGTATTTTTTTTTGTATATACCTACTCCATTTACCAAAAATTTGTTTGATTAACAGAAATAACTATAACAAACTAACACACTATTTGAGCCATGTAAAATGTTAAAATCAAATAAGTTTTTGCTTGATTCAGTCAAAAACCTCATAACGAAACATATCTATTTGCTCTCTTCATGTAGCATAATCAAATTCCATTAAACATAGACTTGTAACTGAGGTCATTATCTACGATAAAATTGAAGACCATGAGGTATCCACCAATATGATTAAGATATCTCTCATACAATACCAATCCTACTCCGTAAGATCAATAGAGACCTTTTAAAATACCTGCATTTTCTCATTATCTATTTTCTCCAATTAAATGGCCAAGAAAAAATGTCTAAATAATCTCCCAATAAATAATTTTTTACATATACCTCCTTCTTTCCTCAACCATTTCTATATCGACATAGATAATTAATACAAATACCACAAAATGGTTAACAAAAAGTACTGAATTTTTAAAAACTAACCATTTGTCATTATAGGAGATAAATGGCAACTTCACAGGAAACTAATAACACCTACATTCCATTTCAACATTTTGGATAATTTCATGGAAGTGTTCGTGGAAAAAAGCAAAATTCTTTTGGAACAATTAGATATAAAATCAGAAGAAGAATTCTTCGACATTCGCGTGGATATAACAAAATGCACTCTGGACATTATATGTGGTATGTTAAAAATGATCATGTTTCGTTGCATTCTAAATAAATAAAATGATTTCAGAAACAGCTATGGGCGTCTCAGTTAGTGCGATGTCCAATAAACAAAATGACTTTGTCAGAAGCCTTTATAAGTAAGTAAAACGTATGCAACATTGATAATTATCAATTTCAAAGAGGTAATATAATTACTGCGTTGAAATATTTTTGGTAAGTTTGAAAACTGTGCAGCTAGGCAGTCAAAATAGCCTACATTTGAGTTGTATACTCAAGGTCAAGCGACTAAGATAAGCGAACAATGAAAAAATAGGTGTGACATTTAATTTAAATGTACGTACGCTAAGTTATATTTGTTGCGATTACAGATATTTGCATAACTTATGTGCTGATAACATTAGTTAAGTTAGAGTGAAATATCGCAGTGCAATCGTCCAAAAATTATGAATGAAAAAATGATTAGTGTGCATCGGAATGCCTACATTTTCAATTTAAATTTTCACCAGAACTCTATCAATAGTATCAAAATAAGCCAAATTCCGGCAGTCAGGTGGAAGGTCAAACTAATGCAAACACTTGAAGATTTGATACAGTAAAGAATATGAAACTAGGATCTTAAAATTTTTTTAAAGCAAATTTAAATTTCAAGAAAGTGTTTTTTTCTGTATCTTCATAAGAAAATAAAGCTCTGGGTAAAAGTGTGACTTCCTGTATAAATTCTGAAAATTCTTTTAAACAGAAATTATCCCAAATCTAGGTCAAAGTAGTTCCATTTCCTAATAAATCTCTATAGAACATATAATTTGACAAATATTTCCAAAACACGATAAGAGTAAAAAATTACTTCTGGTCCGAATTTTTTTTTAAACAAAAATTATTCCAAATGCAGCTTTTAATACTTTTGCATTCTCAATAAATGTATAAATACTTTGGCACTTATAATACATCTGTAAAGAATGGCACCATTTGCGAGATATTCGCAAAACGCTACTATTCGATAAGAGTAAATTTCGATCCGAATATTGAAATTTTTCAATTCAAAATTGTTCCAACCACAGCTCTAAATACTTTTGTATCCTAGATAAATCCTTTATTAATGCATAATGCACTTCCGGCAGGAATTTTCTATAAAATTTTTCCAAAATTTATTTTTTAGTACTTTTGTATTCTCTATAAATTTGTCTAAACATAATAGTTGACGAGATACTAGTAAATTCTGATTTTTTAACTGAACTAAACTATTACTTCCGGAGTACCAATTGTACTGAAAATCTAATCAGAACTAAAAGAAGAAGATTATACTCGTAAATATAAAGTTTGGTATTGGTACCACTAGCCGTTTTGCCGCTAATGAAGTCACACAGAGACAGAGAGGGACATGTTGCAAAAACCACTTTTCCGGTATCAGGGGACTTCAAAACGTGGACATCTGCAAAAATGTCGAAATCAAACATTTTCGTCATCACATACTACGTATAAGAAAGTAAAAAAGGTCACTTAAATAAATATTAAAGTCAATAAAGTGTAGATGGTTAGCAAGATGGAGACAATGCAACCAGAAGTGAATGAAAGGAAATAGTAGAAAACATAATTACTTATGGAAAAAACAAAAAAGGTACATAAAGGACTAACTCACCAGAAAATACAATGTGGCAAAACGGAAATATGTATAAGTAAGGTATAGACAATAGGTCCTCATACATATTACCAGTAAGTATGAATAATACCAATATGAAGATGATATTTACTAGTTGCACCAAAGTAAAGCTATATTATCAAGCATTTTAAAGCTTTTAACTAATTCTTAAATAAAATTAAGGGCAACACATATCCTATCTTCAGCGATTTTGTGAAAGTGCCACTTTTTATGATTTTATACATCTGTTCAACTTCTTTGTTGCTGCAGAGTCCTTGAGTTGTTCGTATGGAGGTTTTTAAGACCTTACTTCGACTGGGATCCGATTTTCAACCTTACACCTCAAGGAAGGCAATTTAATAAGGTCGTCAAAACATTACACAACTTTTCGAGGAAAGTTATCGCCGACAGGAAGAAACTAAGAAAAGAGAAGAAGTTCCATTCAACACCTGTAAATAATAAGGTTATATCTGGTAAGAAACCAAGGCTATCTTTTCTGGATATTCTGTTGGAAGCATCTGAAGAAGAAAGTCTCTTAAGTGATGTCGATATAAGAGAAGAAGTTGATACGTTTATATTTGAGGTACGTGAATTACAGTCTCAACAAAATTTACAACAAAATGGTCATGTACAAGTGGTGACTAGTTGGTTTTATCGACATTTATTCAAAATAAACTATTTTATTTTTAGGGCCACGATACAACAACATCTGCTATAACCTGGTGTTTATTTCTGCTGGGTAATTATCCCGAAGTGCAGGTAATAAATCCTCATCTTAAAAAAAAATACGCATATATTATTTCATCTAGGAGCGAGTATATGAGGAAATCAAAACCATCGTTGAGGACACTTCAACTCCAACTACTTTGAGTCAACTCAATAACTTGAGGTATTTGGAATGTGTAATAAAAGAGGCCCTAAGATTGTATCCTAGTGTTCCTATTATTGCCAGGTCGCTAACGGAAGATATTGAAATTGGTGAGCATAAAGTAATATTCTTTAATTTACATTTAATTGGGGTATGCATTTTTCCAGATGAATATAAAGTACCGAAAGGTACTCAAACGATGATGCATATATACATTTGCCATCGAGATCCAAGACATTTTCCTGATCCCGAAAAATTTGACCCAAATCGCTTCTTACCCGAGAATTCCAAAACGAGGCATCCATATGCGTTCATACCTTTCAGCGCTGGTCCTAGAAATTGCATAGGTAATATTACTGTTAATACCAGATAAAATAATCACGGAAATTACGCTAATTCAGAAATATTGAGTAATAAGGAATAATAATAATAATAATAACAACGGTTATAAACAAATTAGATACTTACATACGTAAAATGTGAATTAAAAGAAATCTTAGAAATATAGATCACCAATAAAGCTCGAGCCAACAAATGTAGTGGTAATAGAATCAAACTTAACAAAATGGAAAACAAAAAAATTGATGAAAGAGGAGTTGAACTTGTATCCAAATATCATGCTCAAAAGAGCATAAAGGAAGGAGAAAAGAAAGAAAATAAGAAGGAAAGAAGAATTAACAAGCACTCAAATTATTTATGGTGAAGCGAAATGTAATGGACAAGAACTGAGTTTATTCTCATCATAGCATTATGAGTCGCAAATCAGTGGATGGTATCGGGCGTCCAAACCTACACGTGTCATATCCAAAGAGTATAACCTTTGGCTCCTGAAGACTGCACTAGTGGGTTTTAGAACTTATTCTAATCGAGACTAATTTTGGAATCATTGTATTATTCTTAGAAAAAGCAAACTTTATTTAGAATGGCGATTTCAAACGCCGAAACAACAACACATGAAACGGGGGAAATCTTGACGTTATCGCATGAATATCTTGTGGAAAGATCATTGCTCCTTCCAAACGTGCATAAGTTAGTCAAAGTATGTATCATAAGGTTCGTGGATGTACCTATGAATCAATACACTTTCGGATATGGGAATTTCAAAGAAAAGAAGATATTATGAAAATTAAGTTAAGTTAGAATTTAATACTTTACTGGAATAAAGGCTTCTTTAAATAAATACAAGAAAGTACTTTATTATTTATTATGTTTCTAAGAACTACGCAATTCAGATGTTATACAATAATTTAACACGTATTTAATTATGTAGCAATCTGTAATTTAGGCTGCATACTTCCATTTTATTCTACCATATATACAGGGTGTCTCTAAAAGGTGCGGAAAAAACGCTACCACACATTTCTGAGGGCGATCTAACCCAACTTACCTCAGTCCAAAAGTGGATGCACCATTGCATTGAATTGCCACAAGAATAACACCCAAATTACAGAA
This sequence comes from Amphimallon solstitiale, assembly GCA_963170755.1. Lineage (NCBI taxonomy): Eukaryota > Metazoa > Arthropoda > Insecta > Coleoptera > Scarabaeidae > Amphimallon > Amphimallon solstitiale. The sequence goes on along the minus strand of OY720681.1, from coordinate 30,345,354 downwards.
GCATATGTGTCCATATACGGAATGAATTTTTTATATCCAGATTACTCATAAACGGCTGCTCCAATCAACTCCTACCAGGTATACCTTTTCTAGGTAAAAAACATTGGAGAATAAGAATTTTTATTTAAAAGTTAAATACAGTGTGTCTAAAAAAAGTTATTACGTTTTAAATGGATACAATATGCCGCAGGTGGCGCCCTCTACATTTTGCAATGAAAATGAGAGCAGATTTAATTTTTTTACCCCACGAAACCCCCCCTACCCAAATATTGTGATAATATACCAATTATTACAGAAATTATTTATAAAAAACTAAAACCAAATTGAACTTTTGACACTCTGTATCTCCGAAAGCATCCACTTTTGGACTGAGGTAAGTTGGGTTAGATCGTCATATTTTGCCCTCAGAAATGTGTGGTAGCGTTTTTTCCGCACCTTTTAGAGACACCCCAGTATATAGTCTACCCAGAAACATTGAAAATAATTAGGTTATGTTCTTTTTACATTCTTTTTGTATTTCACTAGCACATGGTTTTATATATTTTATTTTAATTTCAGGTCAAAAATTTGCCATGTACGAAGAGAAAACTATTCTTGCGTCGATCATAAAAAAGTATAAAATTACGTCACGAGACCGCCATGAAGATATAAGATTTGTGCCGGGAATCATATTAAAACCACAAAATGGCATCAATTTAAAACTAAACAAGCGATTGTGAAAACTTTAACACAACGCTCTACATATTTAGTATGTATGTATACATATAATACTTACAGTAGATAAGTAGGATAAGTTAGTTAAATTTCTTAAATAAAATAAATTATTTATTGTTTTGTTTAATTTTATTTTTTGAGTGTGTATATCGCACCACGTTAGCAAGTCTAACATACTGATATGTTAAATATTTATAATATAATTAATATGAGTCAATTCAGTTCATTCATTTTCATGTATATGCAGTTGCCTATATATTCAGGTTCAATATCAGAAAGTAGGTTCCTAACACTTCTGAAATAAATTACTCAATCTTAAACTTTCAAATTCTGGGTTATTCGTTTGGAAAAAAAAGGAATTTAATAGTTGTTAACTAATGTATTACTTATTAAATCAAAAAAAAAAACAAAACTTATATTTAACCATAGGAAAATATATATTAGTTTATGCTTTACTTCACATTTAAAACTTTTAATTAAATAAACATCACATAACATATAATTTATATTTCAAAACAATCAATTTTATCCAATCACTGTATAAGGTAATAAATATTTTAAAATATATTAGGAAATTATAAAAGTTTTTATATTGATTGCTACCTTCTTGTATTTAAATTATCAGATGGCCAAGGCCCTACACAGATTCGGTACCCAAATTCCAAGAAGGTAGTAAGTCAGACACCACCACGGTAATTAACCTTCTATTTAAATTTAGGAAGACGCTTGTCTATTAATCAATCACCAACTTATAAAACACTCAAGCCTTACCTCTTACTTCCCAGGGGTCGATGTTAAGTATGGGAGTCAGCACCGCCTCCAGCTACAGTCAGAATTAGGGCGAGTTCGAACACAGTACTCGTCGAAGGTTAAGTTGTCAGGGCGCCTATCCGTTAAAATATGCTGAGCCCAACAGATATTCAGACCCCGGACCAGATCCAATGTAAAACTCCCCAGGTGAAAAGAAAATAAGACCAACACACACACATTCAAACTTAACAAACGGTTTATTGAAAACTTAACAATATGGAACCAACAGTTCGTTTCAAATATTGAGCACAAAACCGGCTATTGCTAACTAATCTTCTGGTTTTCAACAATATATTCAAAAGACACAAAACAATGAAATATGAATCACAAAGCGCAACTCAGTTGTCAGTAATAAACTTCTGAAGGAATGAATAAAATCCTAAATGGTCACCCAAGGTGATCCACAACTCCAAATTACCAATGACGTACAATTACAAAATTTAAGAAGTTCAAAATGGAAAACACATGAAACAACCTTAAAGTTAAAATAATTACCTGACAATATTCTTACAAAAGCATACAATTATAAGGCAACTTGCCGAAAGTCCCTCCAAAGTCGAACAGTTTGATCGTAAATTGCAACACGTCAACACCAAAATAAACCACTCTGTATACCAGAGGGAATCGACAATCTATTCGACAGTAGAGTGCAGACTCTAAGTTATATGGTATCTAATACTATAAATATTAGCGCTAGTTAACTATGCTTTACATAATAAAACGTGATTAAAATTAGATTCAATAATTTCTTACAAGATTGTACAATAATAAATTTAAATGGTTGACTAATTACACTAAATAACAAGCTATAAATTTACACAATACAGATGCGAGGCTGCAACGCCAATACACATCTAAAATTTGTTCAAAATTCTAAATCCAAAAAAAAAAGGCTACGTAACGTCTCCAAAATGGACAAGTAGCTCCCAACTGGAGTCACTGTTATTAATTAAGCTACGTTAATTGAATGAATTCAAATTATAAAGGCTCACATGCCACAAGAAGTTAATTTAAGAAATTACGATGACTTATTTGATTAGTTAGGCCAAGAAAGTTGAAATTTACTGTACGAAGTACTCGAAATTGACATAAATTTACCAAAACTGTTTGGCCAATAATTCCCGCGTTATGGGTAATATCAGGAAAATTACAGTCACAGTACCTTAAAGCAAAACCACATCCACAGCTACCATACACGATACCTTCTACAGATCACACTCGTTACAAAGGATAACTGCCCACATATCCTCGGCTAACGACATCTTCGGGAAAATTAGTGTAGGAAGGCTACAGCATTACATCTATCTGCACCTCAAATTATGTCTTCACCGCAGGATACAGCAACTAATTCCCTTGGAATCGTAAAATTACATCAGGCACGTGGTTCTTAGACTTAACCCAACAAAAGTGCTCAAATGAGATCTATGCCATGCACTAACAGCTATAATTGAATATAGAAACAGCACAATTAAGATCGATCAGACACGTGGAAATTATACTTACAGCAGTTGAACAATTCTTAAGCCACAACAAAACAATATCCTCGGCAAGGTTACAATCATAACGCCATATTCACATTAACCCTTGAGAAATATCATAACATCCGCCTTTTGTTAGCGATTACACACGATATACTTCAGCATTCCACTAATTTCTCAAGTAGTGGCTAAAGAAAATGCATCTGCTCTTGTGATGTTTTAAGTGCTTCTACTCAGGCAGTCGAAGATCAAAAAGAGAAAGAATCCACTTGTCATCTAGCGATCTCAAGCGCTATCAACAACATTAGAACTAATAACCACGAGACCTAAACCGATATTTTACACACACGACATAAACGCAGATTCAAATGACAATAGAAAAGTGAAAAATAATTATAATTAATTTGTCACATAACTCTAAGCTCAAAAAGAAACTCCAAAACTAAATTAGAAAATAATTAAAAATACCCAATCTATTAAATAAAACATCGTGCGCCATCTACCCGTCAACACATATACATTACACACACGAGGTAATGCAAAACGCACGGCGGTAGGACTCTTATGGAATTCTCTCCCCTAGATGGCAGAAGATGATCCATTTACCCGAATTAACCAGGATAATTTAATTGATCAATCGATAAAACTAAAACTCTCAATTAAGAGATAAAATATAGCCGAAATAATTGTAACATGATTCAGATATTTATATCCAGACTGTCTAAAAAAAAGTCCATAACGCCCTTGTTTATCGGAAGATTTTAATTATCTATGCACTAAATTAAATGGCTAATTGTCTACTAAATGGCCTAATGAAATCACGTAACACTAAAGGCTAAACTGTAATTATTATTTTCTAATATAAACATACACATTATTTTAGTAATTCTGATTGAAATTTTTATTCTGAAAACAATAATGTATGTATCACAAGTACACCCTTTGCATAACGAAATATATAAAAAAAAAAGTGTAACAAAAGATTAAAAGTGCTTTGTGTTACAGTGTAATAACTATAGTTTGACGGGAAAATAAGTAAGAAATAATAATCGCACGTCTTATCAAGTTAACTTCAAAAATTTCTAAAATTAACGAACAATGTTTAGACATGTTTTGAGTTTAAGTGCAGTGATAATACTCACCAAGCTACATAACTTTATCAGCAAAGCTATCCCCGAGCAGAGATCATCCAAGTCGAATTAAATTTCAGCGGGTGGTAGACAATTTGACGAGATATGGGGCTCTCAAAAATCGAAACGGACACAGAGAGTTCTTTTATTGTCTTGATAGTCAACATATAACGCCTATCTTAATTTTAGTAGCTGGTTTTAACTTACATCATTTTACAATACATGTTTTTATAAATGGTATTACTTTTTCAACAAAAAAAAACATCCGTTTTACTCTTGCCAAAAATAATTATAATCTGTTTTTTAATATTCCTAGATAATTTTTTCTGAACATTTTAGATTTAATTTTGATTGGTCGCTAGAGCATATACCGGCTTCAATATCAATTCCTACATTTACACAGATCTTCCTACTAAATGAGTACTTTTGAGTGATAGTTTCACATCGATCACATCCGTCACGAAGTTGCATGGATTCTTTTGAGAGATAATGTACGTAATATAGTAAAACTGTCTGAATCTTATCGTTTCCTGGATATATTATATACACAGAACAATAAACCTTGAATATGATATTATATTTGTATTTTAAATTATATAACTTTCTAGTTAAGTTCATTTTAAAAACAAGAAAATATATTGATGTCATAAGTCATCAGTACTTTTAGACCTTACAAGGACGAATAATGTATGTCAAAAATGATTATGGATATATTGCTACATCGTGCATATATAAATTCATTATTCAATTTCCTTGTATAAATAAAAAACAATAAAAATTTACTAATTTTTGACGACCGCAAGGATTTCTCATATCTTTATTAAAGTAATACATCAGATTGTGTTTGTTTTATTCTTTCCTAAACTATAGGCATATAAGAAAACTAAGGCATACCTAAAAGATATATGCTACTACCTTAGAATATACAATACCTACCCTAAAGCATAAGCATGATAAAACCACCACCAAATGATCAAAACCTCGACATACACAACCGCGAAGTCATTCAATCTTACACATTTTACTAACTTCTGAGAGCTTCTGTTTTGTATGTCAACTAAGATAATTTTGCAGAACTTGCAAATTTTGAATTTTTTCAAAGGAGGGAAAATGGCAATTTCGGTCAACTCACAAATTATCGTGCAAACGTACGTTAATGTTCTAAATCAGGGGCGTCCAACATAATTTTGTGTAGGGCCAGATTTATTATCCTTGCAGCTGTGGCGGGCCAACGGAGATGCGTCAGTTGAGCAAAGCAGGGCTAACATAAGTAAAACACTATTTAACGTTTTGTTTCGGGCGCAGACACTGTCTCGGAATTCCCCGAAAACTGAATGACGTTTTCAGTCTCTCTGACCCTACTTGTTCACGTGGCTTTTATACGTCAAAATATATAACCACAATATCATTTAAACTTACATATTCTTAGTCTACTCTTTGAGAGCTTCTGTTTTGTATAGTATTAATGTCATTTTAAAACATATATATTCGTAGTCTATTGGTTGAGAGCTTCTGTTTTGTATAGTATTATGTTTTTTTTTTGCATAACATCAAATTTTGAATTATTGCGATTTATAAGAAAAAGGCAGTTTTGGTCTAATTACTATTTATCGTGCAAACATGTACTGTATTGTTCTGCACGGTGCTGAAGACAAATATGGCCTTTAAATGGGCATATCTATTATAAATTTTGAATTTTTGAAAAGGAGTAAAAAATTGACAATTTCAGTCAAATCCGACAAATAAATCAGTATCCATTTTATGTATTTGTTTCTAGAGGTTACCAACGTCTATAAGACCACCAACAAATGTTCAGACTTGTTCAAAATTCGAAATATACATATTCTTAGTCTTTTTGAGAGCTTCTGTTCTGTATAGTATTAATGTCATTATAAGAAATTTCGATTTTTTGTAAAATTTTGACTATTTTCAAGCACAAATCGTTACTGAGTGACTCAAACACGTTAACAAAGTACCTGCCGCATGGTCTATCAGTGAATACTTATTTCGAACTTTTGATCAGCGTCACTTTAACTAACACATTCAGTTACTTAGCATTTCATCCTTTCGCAAGTCAATTGAACCGAATGTTACTGCATCGCGATAAAGAGATTCTCAGACCTCCAGAAAGTATGCAAAGGCACCTGCACTGCTTCTAGCGTTTATGGCTGACAGTCATGACTAAGGTGACTTTATTTAGTGTAATCGTTCGATTAGATTTTTGCATCTATTTAGCCCGTATAAAATAATTTCTGCTTTAAAAACATTAATATCTTTGGATTCCATCTAGTCATATGTATATACAACCCACCTGTTCATTTCGCCAGTCCTTTGATCTATGTTTGCCCCATTATTACATTGTATATTATGTATCATTCATTCACAGTGTATTTCAAAATTATTTGCACGTGGCCGCACAAAAGAGTTGTTCTGACCTTAGCAAACACTATAAGATGTCACAATTTGGCCCTAATGTTCGACATGTTTCTCTCATCTTTGAAACTCTGTAGTGGGACTCTGTGTACTTTCGACTTCCAACGACTTGAATCGATTATCGATATCGATTATCGCTAACGATTCTCGCTTTGAATGGTACTCTGTGTAACTATCGATACGCGTTCGGCAAAGATCGGAAGAATACTATCTTGTTTAAAAATATTTGTCAGTGTTTTAGGGAATTTGTTGAAATCGCAAAATTTGTTGCATTACCGGGAAGTATAATCAGCAAATTCATTACATTTACTGTTGTAGATTCGCTTTATTTAGTAATATTTTCTTGGTGTGCTAGTTGTAATCAGATTGTAATATTGCTGATTTTGCATAAACATTTTGTACATAACATGTATTATACATATATCGACCTCTAATATAATATATATGTTTATACTTATAAAATAATTACTAAAATATAGCAAAACCTTCCACATATATTTTAAGTAGATATTTGAAGAATTATTCATTCACGTTTAATAAATTCAAAGAGAAATGAAAATATCAAATGTAAAATAATGACACAAATTTAGCGAAACTTTCCATATATATTTTAAGCGGGTATTTCAAAGAATTACTAATTCATATTTAATAAATTCAAAAAGTAATGAAAATATCAAATGTAAAGCAAATATAAAAATCGTCTTACCTAGAAGGTGTACGAAATAGAAATAAAATGATATAGCAATTCTTTTGAAAAAAATATTTTTACTTGTGGTATCCACATGTTTTATAACTTGCCCAAATTGTTTTCTTTATATTACTACACTTTAGTACCTAGTTTATTTTCTGTCTTTCTCTTACATGCGCAGGAAGTTGCAAAGCGAGAGACGTCTCTTTTTAAACGAGACATCCCTTGGCTTCGCTTGAAGACGATAGTGGGCGAATGGAAGGGGAAGCGAGATCGACGACAGAAATGTTATACAGAGTACCAATTTTCACCAAGAAGAGACGAAAGTGGATATCGATAGTGCACAGTCCCACTACTGAACTTCCGTACCCATGAAAAATCGTAAAATTCTCCCAAAATTATCTGAAGATTTAGAGAGAGGAACCTGTCAACTTAAGCTGAATAAGAAGTGCACTGCAGTTTGTAGATGGGGCCAAATATTTATTTCTAATCAGTAATTCTTCCTCGGAGCACACTATTCCAGCAATGTGAACCATGAAAGCAAGAAGAATAGATTTAGCAGTTCAAGTTATGAGTTCATACGACTTCCATAGAAGATAGAAAATTTAACAATTGGTAGAAAAGAGTCTTTTACAAATTTAAGGTGAAGGGTTTGCGAATGCACTTATTCTCCACACTGAGAAATAATGAAAAATCTAGTTTTTATATTTCTTGATAACAGTAGACTAGGTTTCATTTCTTTGGGGAGATATAAATGTATAAAAGAAGATATAGAGAATAATTTGAAAGATCATTTCGTTCAAACATATTTTATCGCCAACCGTCAGTAAAGTGATGCGTTACCATAGCGTTTTACGGAGGTAAAGAAACACTTTATCGTACTGTACAATAATGTACTTTACCTGCCGCTAATATCTGTCAGCGTAGCTATGACTGATGACTTTAAAAATAAATCGTTTGTCACTGTCATAAACTGTCATAAGTTGTTATATCTTTATTTCTTAAATTAACAATTTTCACGGTTGGCGATAAAATTTTGTATGCACCACGTCAGTAAAGTACCTTTACCGAACGAGTCTGATTTACGAGCCAAGCGAGTGAAGCGAAAAAATCGAATTTTGCCAATATTTCGTCAACTACTAAGTTTAAACAAATTTATAAAGAATTCATATATATACTTAGAATTAAAATTGAGAACAATTTTATTTAAAAAGTTTCTCGAAATTCCTACCGGAAGTGGGTCTTTTATTCCTATCGAAAATCAGTTTTTTGCGAATATCTTGCAAAGTATGCATTCTATAGCGATTTATTAAGAGAATAAAAGTACTTAGAATAGGATTTTGAATAAGTTTTGTATAAAAAAATTCTTGAGATTGTATAGTTTGAAACGCTCATACGTATAAGAAAGTCGTGTGGTGGCCACACCTCATTTTTTTACTTTCTTATACGTAGTATAAGGAAGTATTGTGATGATGAAGATTTTCGACCTCAAGATTTTTGCAGATGTCCACGTTTTGAAGTCCCCTGATACCAAAAAAATGAGGTGTGGCCACCACACGACTTTCTTATACGTATGAGCGTTTCAAACTATACAATTTTAAGAATTTCTTTATACAAAACTTATTCAAAATCCTATTCTAAGTACTTTCATTCTCTTAATAACTCGCTATAGAATGCATACTTTGCAAGATATTCGAAAAAAGTGCTACTCGCTAAGAGTAAAAGTGCCACTTCCGGTCCGAATTTTGAAATTTCATGTATACAAAAAATATTGCAAATTCAACTCTAAATACTTTTGTACTCTTAATACATATATATAGAATGCATATTTATGACATATCTGCAAGAAATCGCTATTCGGTAAGAGTAAAAGTGGTACTTCCGGTCCGAATTTTGAAATTTTTTTTATACAAAAGGTATTTAAAATTATAATGTAAATACTTTTATACTCGTAATGTATCTGCCTAGAAAGGCATGACTTGCGAGATATTCGCAAAAAACTGATTTTCGATAAGAGTAAAAGACCTACTTCCGGTTGGAATTTCGAAAAACCTTTTTAAGATAATCTGTCTCAAATTTAATTTTGAGTACATTTCAATTCTTTATAAATTTGTTTAAACTTAGTAATTGACGAAATATTGGCAAAATTCGAATTTTTCACTGAAGTAAACTACTACTTCCGGTCTGCCGATTTTGCTCAAAATCTAATCAGTTCTCAAGAGGGAGATTATATTCGTAAATATAAAATTTGAAGTTGATACCTATAGCGGTTTGACCGCTATCGTGGTCACACACACACACACACACACACACACAGCCACACACACACACACACACAGAGAGAGAGCCACAGACATTTTTTAAAAACCACTTTTTTGGTATCAGGGGACCTCAAAACGTGGACATCTGCAAAAATCTCGAGGTCGAAAATTTTCATCATCACAATACTTCCTTATACTACGTATAAGAAAGTAAAAACTACTAAATTGTAAATATACAAAGCAAACAGAGAATTTATGCGATGTCTTACGAATAGATCTCTGCAATGTGTGCGCCTTTTGAAGCCGTCAATTAGTTTAAAAAATGAGGTGTGGCCACCACACGACTTTCTTATACGTATGAAAGTGTTACTTCCGGTCCGAATTTTGAAATTTCATTTATACAAAAAATATTCCAAATCTAACTCTAAATACTTTTGCACTCTTCATAAATATATATAGAATGCATAATTTACGACATATTTGCAAAAAATCGCTATTCGATAACAGTAAAAGTGGTACTTCCGGTCTGAATTTTGAAATTTTTTTTATACAAAAGATATTTAAAAGTACATTCTAAATACTTTTATACTCGTCATGTACCTGCCTAGAAAGCATGACTTGCGAGATATTCGCAAAAAACTGATTTTCGATAAGAGTAAAAGACCTACTTCCGGTAGGAATTTCGAAAAACTTTATTAACACAATTTTGCTCAAATTTAATTTTGAGTACATTTGAATCCTTTATAAATTTGTTTAAACTTAGTAATTGACGAAATATTTGCAAAATTCAATTTTTTCACTGAAGTAAACTACTACTTCCGGTCTGGCGATTTTGCTCAAAATCTAATCAGTTCTCAAGAGGGAGATTATATTCGTAAATACAAAAGTTGGAATTGATATCTACAGCGGTTTGACCGCTATCGTGGTCACACACACACACACACACACACACACACACAGACACACACACACACAGACACACACACACACAGACACACAGACATTTTTTAAAAACCACTTTTTTGGTATCAGGGGACCTCAAAACGTGGACATCTGCAAAAATCTCGAGGTCGAAAATTTTCATCATCACAATACTTCCTTATACTACGTATAAGAAAGTAAAAAAGTGTGTTTACATTGTCTGACTTTCGATTTGATTTATCATTTGACAAATATGATCGAATGTGTTCTCATTTAAAATTATCCGATTTTGCAATTCGAGTTAACGTCATTCGCTGCATTTATCAACATACTGGGTTTCAGAAATACATTACCGCAATTTTGTGTTTCTGTTATTTTCACTAGTTCAAGAAATATGGGCAGCAGACGAAAGTGGTCGATTTGTAATATAACTACAAACAATCGATGAAGAGATAACTAACACTATGACCATAATTTCATTGTTGAATTTGTTTTTACTATTGCTCTCTAAAACGAAATAAAGCCTACCATTTATCAAACATTGTATTGAGGATGTTCATTACTAGAACAATCACACCGAAATAGGTGTTGTTCTATTTAGCGCTCTAAAACGAAATAAAGCCTACCATTTATCAAACATTGTATTGAGGATGTTCATTACTAGAACAATCACACCGAAATAGGTGTTGTTCTATTTAGATTCCAGAAATGTCGAATTCACAATCAAATGCAAACTTAGACGAGCCCAATCGAAAGCGAAATCGAATAATGTAAAGGAAGAAATCTATTAGCTTTATAAACTGGATGCAAAATCATATCGAAAATCAAATTTTAAAAGTGTAAAGATACTTCTAAAACTTGATTAACTTGAACGCTTCCAAAAAATCAAGCCATACGACATTATTGATTGAAACGTTGGTGATACATTTTCTGGATTATCTGCAGTGATACCATACAGCTTATACTATAGAACGTATAAAGTATTGAGCTTAGTTTAGTGCACATATACTCCGTTTTGATGTCCAAATAGGCATTTGTTCTGCATAGAGACTTAACATTTTGGCGCTTTCGACTTCTTGAATAGTTTTGCAATTAAATGTTTAGTTTTATCCATTGGAGTTGCACCAGTAGGCACTAGATGCAAAGTCAGAACTTTTGTCAGCTAATGTTTGTAGGGATTTATCTGTAATTATAACACTAGTAACATCAGCATAAATGCTCACTCTTGAGGCCTTAGGAGACATTATGGAAAGGTGTGGGTGGTGGGACACCCCTTTCAACCATCTTTTTCTCAGATAAAATCATCCATATATATACTTGCTGTGTCCAAAGTTCGACATAGTATAATTTGTTCAAAAATAGTAAATAAAAATTTGCTGTGCTAATAGATTTAGCTTGTCGATGTATACACGATAAATTATGTTTTTTCTAAGAGCTAATAAATACATAATAGGTATAGGGTTTGCTACAAGTTTAGCACATTCAAGAAAGGCAATAGATTAAGTAAAACCACAAAATTAAAACGTTATATATCAGCAATACAACCAGTGGTAACTTTTGCCAGATCAGAAAAAATTATGGATTTTTGAGAGGAAGACTAATCGGAGGAATAGTTTGGAGACGAATGCAGAAGTTTATTGAATTATGAGATTAATGACACATTAGAAGGTGAAGATATAGTGAGAGTGAAAAAAGGTCAAAGATTAAGATAGCACATCAATAGAATGAAAGATACAGCATTAGTAAAACAAATTACGAAGTAGCCACAAGGAAGGAGATTAAAAGATAGACCGAAGATAGGATGTGAAAACCAAGTGGTAGAAGACATTAGAACATTAGAAACTCAGAGACGGATATAAAAATTGCAAGACAGTAGAAAGTGGAGAGAAATTGTGAAGGAACCAGAAACACATACAAGATTATAAGTGAAAAGTGGAAAGACAACAGTGGAGTGACCACCCACACTAAAATGGTTAATATGACTCAACCAAATGAGTGGCTACTACTTCACATGAAGTGTACTGTTGTCTATAATAAATACTACTACAATGTAAAACCTAAGTTCCAGTTTTCTTAATTTTCACCCATCACAATTTTTCTATCAAATATCAAAATTATTGAGAAAATTAATACATATTAACTTACATTGGTTCTGAATTTGAACAATGACTATTTTATTTGAGAATGACAGGCTTCCGAAACGAGTCTGGAGTGTTTCTGTTTACTTGTTTATGGCATAAACGTTGATAATTTATAATGTATTGTGACATCTTTTAATAAAAGAAAATTGTTATATATAAATATATATACGAGGTGTGGCAATTATATAACGAGACTGCGCCCCTCCTACCCCGTGGTCGCATGGTGGGAGGTTGTCAGTGAAATGTAGTCGACCTTGATCCTTCCCGAGCAAGCATACTTCGTATCGTCGTTGTACCTGCTTTAGTTTGCTTTTGAGACTTGGTTGTAGGGGACACTGTTGTGTAGTCGTGCCGCGATCATGGTGAACATAAAAGACGAGCAGCGCATTAACCTGAATTCCTAGTGAAATTAAAGAAATCACCCACGGAATGTTTTCAAATTTTAAAGGAGGTGTTTGGTGACAATGCTATGTCACGTGCACGAGTGTTTGAGTGGCATAAACGATTTTCTGAAGGTCGGGAAGAAGTTGAAGATGATGAACGTCCCGGACGACCTGTGACTGTGAGAAGTGAAGGAAACGTCCAGAAAGTCAGCGAAATTGTGCGAAAAGACCGACGTCTGAGTATTCGGATGATTGGCGACATGTTAAACATTAACAAAGAGACAGTGAGACAAATTTTACATGATGAATTAAACATGAAAAAAGTTTGTGCAAAATTGGTTCCGAAAAACCTCACTCAGGAACAAAAAGACAATCGGAAGGACAGTTGCTCTGACATCATGGCACGACTCGCAGATGATCCAGACTTGCTCACAAATGTCATCACATGTGACGAAACATGGATTTTCCAGTATGACCCGGAAACTAAAAGTCAATTCATGCACTGGAAGACCCCCTCATCGACAAGAATGAAAAAAGCGCGAATGAGCAAATCCAAGCTGAAGGCAATGTTGATCGTGTATTTTGATATCCAGGGTGTTCTGATGATTGAATGGGTTCCTGAGGATAAAACCGTAAATCAGCAATACTATACAGAAGTCCTAATCAAGCTAAGGGAACGTGTAAGGAAGAAAAGACCAGATGCATGGAAGAACTGCTCATGGATTCTCCACCAAGACAACGCGCCAGCCCACAACGCCCTGTCTGTGAAGCAGTTTTTAGCTGAAAAGTGCATTCCTGTGCAAGAACATTCTCCGTATTCGCCTGATCTTGCTCCATGTGACTTTTATCTCTTCCCAAAAGTGAAAAGTGTATTGAAAGGAACACATTTTGAGTCGGTGGAACACGTAAAAGTAAAAACGGCAGAGTTGTTGCGCAGTATCACAAAGAATGACCTATAGCATTGCTTCGAACAATGGAAGGCACGTATGCAACGGTGTATAGATAGGGGAGGGGAGTATGTTGAAGGGGATAAAAGTGTATTGTAACTTTGTTTGCAATAAATCACATTTTTCACATCAGTCTCGTTATATAATTGCCACACCTCGTATAACAAAATGGTACTATAGTAGAATCTCGAAACCTTGAACACAAAAAATCCGAGACTGTTCATGGAATTTCTTCACGTTAGCGAGTAGATACTAAACATACACAGTTTATGTAATAATATACAACATTACATAAAATAGCTAGTGATTTTTGATTAAATTTGTTTGCTAGAAATGCTGAGCAAAATTACTTTCTCTTGCAATCGTTTTAAGTTTATAATGTCTTCAGCATCCAAATTGTTTGTACGCGCCCAATCTAACGCCATATTTAATGCTTTTACGCCATCTGAATGCGGTACTTTTTTTTTTAATAATTGATCGTCTTCATCATCTTCATCTTCATCTTCGCTTTCATATGTAACAGTGTCTTTATTCCATTCCTCAATATGAGTCTTTGTGTATTGGTCGATTCACTTTCAAGATTATTCAATAAAGTGATTGTTTCAGCTATTTCGGAAGTTTCTTCATTCCATTTTCGCTGTTAAACAATTAAGGGGAGATTGTCTTTTTCGTCAGATTCAGTATTGTCACTGTCTAATAATATGTTATGCCAACATTTCGCGATAACAGATTGCTCCAAGTTATCCCATGCAGCGGCTAGATTCAATACAGCATCCTTTAACGACAGGTTTTTAAGAACTTCCTGAATATTTTCTGTACTCGAAATTATAGAGACCAGTAAACTTTTCCTATAATAAAGCTTAGTGAGCCGAAAGACATTCTGATCCATCGGCTGTATCAATGGTATTACGTTAGGAGGCATAAACATTGCAAAAATTTTGCCATCAGTTGTTTTTAATTCTGCTTCCAAGGGATGAGAAGGAGCGTTATCAAGAAGAAGGAAGGGAAAATGCTCTGATGTTTTTACTGCGTAAAAAAACTCTAACCTAGAATCATGAAAATCAACTACGGTATCTTTTTTTTGTTGAACTTGTCTCAGGAACGACCTGGTTAAAAAACCATCTTTGGTCATCCATGCATTTGCGTTGTTTTTGTAGACAACTGGATTGCAGAAATTTTTAAAGCATCTAGGCCGATTTGCTTTTCCAATTATGAGCGGCTTTAATTTGTGCGAGCCAGCTGCATTGGTACAACCGAGGAATGTAATTCTTTGTTTCGCAAGTGAAAAAGCTTCCAAAATAAGCCAGTCTAGTCAGCATTATAGAGTTGATGTTCATTTAAATCAAATTCCCCAATTTTTTGTCTCAATTGTTGTGTAAAAGGATCCATTAGATGTGGCTGAGATGATAATTTTTCTCCGGTAATTTTCAAATAACGAATTCCGAAGCGTTTTTTAAAACGTTGGAGCCACCCATAACTGGCATTAAATTTATGTGTACTTTGATGCACCTTATCATAAAAAAATAAAGCCCTTTGCCGAATTATTTCAACAGTAACCGTAACAGTCGTTGTTTAAGAAACCATCTGTATAGAATTTTTCCCATTTTTGGATATTCCGCTTCTCTTAATGTACATTTTTTGCTATATCTTGACGTACTAGCCAAAACAGCGTCGCTTTTTTTCTTTTTATTTTTAATTGAGCAAACTGTTGATTTTGCTACGCCATACTTTTTTGAAATGGCCGTTACACTCAAACCTTTTTCATAATCTTCTATTAGTTTACCTTTTTCACGTCAAGACAAACACTTTGCACTCACTTTTGTCATGTTACGACAGTTAACGTACCGCACAAGAACATTCACTGAACACTGTGGCCTGCTTTTACATATTGTAGCATATCATACAGAGAGGGAAAACCCTGATGACTTAAAAATTAAAACTATTCATTATACACGTTTTCGAGTATGTTCGTTGTTCACACTACAGAGTATGGAATAGAAAATATTTTGTGTTCACGGTACTGAGATATTCACATAAACGAATTTTCACGTTAACTACACCTTTTCCAACAGTATTTGCGAAATTATCATTTTAATTTTTGAAAGCGTCAATTGTATTTTAGTCTTAGCAAATGAATTGTAGAAGATATCATTTGTATTTTCTAACAGTGAATTAGATTTGCGAACCAGTCAAATGTATTTTAGCCTAATCAAATGGATTGTGGAAAGCATCAGATGTATTTTATCCTTATCATATGGATTTTGGATAACGTCAAATGTATTTTCGAACTATCAGTTGAATTTTATAAAGCATCAAATGAATTTTCGAAAGCATCATTTGTATTTTCGATGGCATTATGTTATTTCGATATTCCATGTACTTATATTCTCTTGAATGTCTTTTTACTTTCTTATACGTAGTATAAGGAAGTATTGTGATGATGAAAATTTTCGACCTCGAGATTTTTGCAGATGTCCACGTTTTGAGGTCCCCTGATACCAAAAAAGTGGTTTTTAAAAAATGTCTGTGTGTCTGTCTGTGTGTGTGTGTGTCTGTGTGTCTGTGTGTGTGTGTGTGACCACGATAGCGGTCAAACCGCTGTAGATATCAATTTCAAATTTTGTATTTACGAATATAATCTCCCTCTTGAGAACTGATTAGATTTTGAGCAAAATCGGCAGACCGGAAGTAGTAGTTTACTTCAGTGAAAAAATCGTATTTTGCCAATTATTCGGCAACTACTAAGTTTAAACAAATTTGTAAAGAATTCATATATACTCAAAATTAAATTTGAGAAAAATTGTTTTAATAAAGTTTTTCGAAATTCCTACCGGAAGTAGGTCTTTTACTCTAATCGAAAATCAGTTTTTTGCGAATATCTCGCAAGTCATGCTTTCTAGGCAGGTACATTACGAGTATAAAAGTATTTAGAACATACTTTTAAATATCTTTTGTATAAAAGAAATTTCAAAATTCAGACCGGAAGTACCACTTTTACTCTTATCGAATAGCGATTTTTTGCAAATATGTCGTAAATTATGCATTCTATATATATTTATGAAGAGTACAAAAGTATTTAGAGTTGGATTTCGAATATTTTTTGTATAAATGAAATTTCAAAATTCGGACCGGAAGTAACACTTTCATACGTATAAGAAAGTCGTGTGGTGGCCACACCTCATTTTTTGATAATATCTTGCAAAGTATGCATTCTATTAAGATTTATTAAGAAAATAAAAGTACTTAGAATAGGATTTTGAATAATTTTTATATAAAATAATTCTTAAAATTCTATTATTTGAAACGCTCATACGTATAAGAAAGTCGTGTGGTGGCCACACTTCATTTTTTACTTTCTTATACGTAGTATAAGGAAGTATTGTGATGATGAAAATTTTCGACCTCGAGATTTTTGCAGATGTCCACGTCTTGATGTCCCCTGATACCGAAAAAGTGGTTTTTAAAAAATGTCTGTGTGTCTCTGTGTGTGTATGGCTGTGTGTGTCTGTGTCTGTGTCTGTGTGTGTCTGTGTGTGTGTGTGTGTGACCACGATAGCGGTCAAACCGCTATAGGTATCAATTCCAAATTTTATATTTACAAATATAATCTCCCTCTTGAGATCTGATTAGATTTTCAGTAAAATCGGCAGACCGGAAGTAGTAGTTTACTTCAGTGAAAAAATCGCATTTCGCCAATTATTCGTCAACTACTAAGTTTAAACAAATTTATAAAGAATTCATATGTACTTAAAATTAAGTTTGAGACAAATTGTCTTAAAAAAGTTTTTCGAAATTCCAACCGGAAGTAGGTCTTTTACTCTTATCGAAAATCAGTTTTTTGCGAATATCTCGCAAGTCATGCTTTTTAGAGAAGTATGTTCCGAGTATAAAAGTATTTAGAACATAATTTTCAATATCTTTTGTATAAAAAAAATTTCAAAATTCTGACCGGAAGTACCACTTTTACTCTTATCGAATAGCGATTTTTTACAAATATGTCGTAAATTATGCATTCTATATATATTTATCAAGAGTACAAAAGTATTTAGAACTGGATTTTCAATATTTTTTGTATATGTGAAATTTCAAAATTCGGACCGGAAGTAGCACTTTTACTCTAAGCGAGTAGCACTTTCTTGATAATATCTTGCAAAGTATGCATTCTATAGCGATTTATTAAGAGAATGAAAGTACTTAGAATAGGATTTTGAATAAGTTTTGTATAAAAAAAATCTTAAAATTGTATAGTTTCAAATGCTCATACGTATAAGAAAGTCGTGTGGTGGCCACACCTCATTTTTTTGCTCACGAATTAATTGCCGGATAAGCGTCGGGCGTGCACCAGGTATACAATATGTATGTCTGGTAGGACGCCCGACGTTCATCGTAGGCAATATAATATATATTATAATTTTCTGTACAGGGTTATTGTGCTAATACCAGTTAGTGTAGTGTTTTCTGACAAATAAATAAATAAAATACATATCACCTTTTCGAAACTACATATGATTAAGCTGAAATATATATGATTATTTCTAAAATTAAATTTACTAATCGAAACTACTTTTGACGAAGTCTCATAATCATTTGACTATTCTCATTTACAATTGACGATATCGATAATTAAATTAATAGCTCTAAACTACATATGATATTATCTAAAATACTTTTTTTATTTCTAAAATTCAATTGATGCATTCCCAAATACTAATAACATTTCGAAACTACATTTAAGGCTTTCGAATATACTGTTGGAAAAGGTGTAGATCTTACTGTATATATCACACTATATATACGATTAAAATTGGGGAAACAATGCGACAAAAACTTAATTTACATGTAAAGAAAAATGTGTGTAGCAAAATACTTAATTTAATTGATGAATTCAAATTATAAAATTAGCAGTTCAATTTTATTTTGAAAGTATGCATTTAGATGTTTTCTTACAAGACTATGTGAAGCACAATTCCCCCCTTTATACATATATTTTTTCTGCAAATATTATCTTGAACTGGTTTTCAATAGACTAAGGTAAATTGGTTCGTCCAATATACGTAACAGTTAAGGTTAAATAGTCCACCTACTCCAAAATCCTGTTTGTAAGTTTCATTCGTTGCCAGATCATACAGCATTCTAGTTGTTATCATATTCCTTCGAAAACAAAGAACCCTATCAGAAAACTCTGATAGACCTCCAAAAGATCTATGGCTACCTGCCACTAAGGAAAGACTTGACGAAAGAACAAGAAATATTCCATACTAATTGCCACGTAAGTAGCCATTTGTTTCAATATTTTCATTTTAATAAAGAATTGGAATCTGGACAAGACTTGTTTATTCAATCTACTAAATGCATATGTTTTAAATTATATTCATACTAAACTTGTCAAGTATAATTCCATTTTTCGTTGAAATTTTTAATCTGTTGACAAATCTAATTATTTTTAAATGTTCTTTGAATAAAGGTCATAGAAATTGTTTGAACATGCAACAAATAAGTGAATATTGTCAAGGAATACCTCCTAATTTAGTGTTAATCAAAATAATAAAATGTATAATAATATAAATATTTGCATACATACTTCTACTAAATCATCAGCTATGGGCATACAAAACAATTTACATCTAAATTTATTTATAAGTAAAATGTTGTTCTTATCCATTTTAAAGAGAGAGATTACGTAAATTATTGTAAATATTTTGCATTATTTTTTATATTTACTATGTTAAAAAATGTTATTGCCAGATATTTCACAGTAAATACAAAATGTATACTAAATAGTAATGAAACTATTTTTAAGTAGAAGTTATCTTTTTCATACTAGTTTCGGAGAAATCAGCTTCATAAATAAAATCAATAACCCAAAGACGAAAAGATCGGAAATCGAAGTACGAAAATATGTATAGATAGCCAAAATATGCTGATTATTACTACATCTCATCCATATACGTTATTTTGCAATTTTGAGTAATTAGTGGGCAATATTTACTTCACCGAGATTTCATTACTACGTACATTAAATATTATTGCAATAAACAAGAGTGTATATAAACTATATCCAAATGTATTTTATTTCTTTATTCAACTACATATATGTATACTAATGTCTAAGCATAAAGTGCTTTTTGTTGTATTAAAGATGAACCGCAAAAATAAGAAGTATTATATCCTATAAATGTAAGATAAAGTTTATATAAAATCTGTGCAAATGAAAATAGATTTACAATTAATTATAATCATCTTATATGAAGTTACCTCACGATATTTTCAACTGTCAAAGATATTAAAACTTAAACTTTCGAGTACTCCTTTTCTATATTACCTGTATTTCTATAGCAAAAATATTGAGCCTGGAATTTTACTAGGAAGATAAAGGAATCGATGAAGTCAATCAGAAAAATGATAAAAATTCATTTTCGGGGAATATATGTTGGATAAAGAATCATGATCGGTAATAAAAGCAATGTGATAGGCTCTGTACAGCTGAAAGCAATTAATAAATTTGCTGTTTTTAATATAATAGGTACATTCGAATATATAGTACCGTTGCTTTTATCCCTAACCTATCACAAAATTAAGCACTCAGATTACTTATCAATCTATGTTTAAATCCTACGTTCATAACACAATAACACATGGAATCAGGATAACGACCATACCCACAACACGTTTTAATCAATGTCTGATGTATAGTAAATATTAATAACTTGTTCTACTGACAAATGCGTTCTCGTAATATGGATGATTATAATACTATTAATCTATATACATGTGCTAAATTAAAAAAGGTAAAAGTACTGTAGCCACATAAAAGAATATTGGATGTAGCATCAGCAGCACTACCTTAATTAACAGTTCGTTCACTGTTAATTAATAGTAGAATTTTAAGAAGAAATTTCCTTATCTTATTCTGAATTGTGGGTTCAAACAAGTATTTTATTTGCGAGTATTATTTACTCATTAGAGGAATATTTTGATAAAATATAATCTATTTGATATAGTTTTTCATTGCATAAATTGATTGCAATTATTAGTGACCGGACACAAAAGTTGATGACTCATTGCCCATGATTATTGAAATGTTGTATTTTTAAAGAGCTTTTAATTTTATTTTTGCAATTAGTACCGTAATCATACCATTTATTTCACTAGTGCTGTAATAGGGTCTATTACAGCACTAGTTGCGTAATAGAAATGGAACATTTAAACAGATTTATTTTAAGTTGGTCACATTGCAACAGAAATGGAGATGTCAATATGACATTTTGTAAGCAAGTTTGAGGTTTTTATATTGAAATTCATTGTAAGATTTGATATTTTTAATTAATCTTTGAAATAGTACAACTATTATAAACATTTATATTAACGTTTGAATTATCTTTCGAAGTGATAGTGATACCGTGTGCAGTAGAAACATTCTGTTGAAAATTATCAAAAATGTGTCAATTTTAAATTAACTTGTCAATTTAAATCTTGTGCCAAACCAAGGTGACAACCGCCACAAAATTTCCCTTGATTACACTGGTCAACAGTGAAATTGCTTCTTAGGTGAAAGTACCCAATCCTGAATGAATTCAACGTGCTGAACACGAATATCACATTGAAAAAAGTTGATTGGCTCACGTTCAAGAGATATTGACGTTTTGTCCATTGTATAGATGCTATTGCATAATGTAATGCAATTTAGTGAGAAATTACGAAATTTTGCGTCATATTGCATCACCCCTTCATGCAAAGAAGTTAATGCAGCATTTACTGTAAGTTTCCATTGAGAGTGTTGCGAAATTGATTGCGCAATATCAAGCAATAGCTAATTATAGTTTATTTATAAATGGCCGACGTGACAGTTAACTCGTGCAATGTCCGTTCATTCGCGCATATTTTTCGAAGCTCTAGCATACATAAGTGATTGCTATAGTGTAAAGTAACTAAACAGTAGCAATGCCTCGTAACTGTGTTAATAGTGCAAATAACTTCTGTTATATTTGCGAAGAAGTGACATTTGCTGCACAGAAAAAGAACATCAGTGCAACAGTTAAGAAAGCGCATCATTTGTATTTTGGTTGCAAGATAGGCGACCAGGACAAAGACTGGGCCCCACACGTATGCTGCCGCACTTGTGCCGTAAATCTTTCACAGTGGCTTAATGGCAAAAGAAAGGCAATGCCATTTGCTGTGCCCATGATTTGGAGGGAGCCCACCAATCACGTTGACGACTGTTATTTCTGTATGGTACGACCAGCTTCTGGAGGCATCACCAAGAAGAAGAAGTGGACAGTTGAATACCCTAACATACCATCTGCTATGCGACCTGTCTCTCATGGCGAAGGACTCCCAATTCCAGAACCTCCTACAGATTTTTCTATCAGTTCAGACGATGAGGATGGCCATGCGTCGGCGAGTTCTCCTCAACGTGGCAGTAAGGATGATGACTTTTCGTGCTTTAACGAAACATCTGCACCACATAAAATTACCCAGGATGAAATGAACGATCTTGTTCGCGATTTGGATCTGTCGAAAAGCAAAGCGGAGATACTGGCCTCAAGACTTCGGCAGTGGAATCTTCTGGAACAGAATGTCCGAGTGACTTCATTTCGCACTCGCCATCAGCTCTTCGAATCTTTCTTTAAGAAAGAAGAAAGCCTTGTGTTCTGCTGCGATATTGATGGTCTACTACAAGCTCTCGGTATTGCACATGATCCCCACGAATGGCGGCTGTTTATAGACGCTTCAAAACTGAGCCTAAAGGCGGTTTTGTTGAATAATGGGAACCAGCTTCCATCCATACCTATTGCACATGCGGTCTACATGAAGGAGACTTACGGCAATCTAAAGCAGCTACTGGAGACGATTAACTACAGCAAGTATGGCTGGCAGATATGTTCTGACCTGAAGGTAGTATCTCTGTTGATGGGTTTGCAGCAGGGATATACAAAGTACTGCTGTTTTCTTTGTCTGTGGGACAGCAGAGCAATCGATTTGCACTACATCAAGAAAGACTGGCCTCCGAGAGCATTTTTTAAGCCTGGAGAAACGAATGTACAGCACCCACCATTGGCACAGCCACACAAAATCATCATTCCTCCTTTACACATCAAACTCGGTCTTGTCAAAAACTTGGCAAAAGCCATGGATAAGAATGGACCAGCATTCAAGTACCTGCATGACAAATTCCCTCGACTCAGTGAAGCCAAAATTAAAGAGGGCATCTTTGTGGGGCCTCAAATTAGACAGCTCTTCCGAGACCCCAAGTTTGAGGAACTTCTTCAAGGTAAAGAAAAACAGGTTTGGGATGCATTCTATCAAGTGGCAGCAAACTTCCTGGGGAATGACAAGGCAGAAAATTACAAGTGTCTGGTTGAGGATATGTTGGCTTTGTTTCATGAATTCGGCTGCAATATGTCCTTAAAGATCCACTTTCTTGATTCCCACTTAGATTTCTTTCCTGATAACTGCGGGCAGGTCAGCGATGAGCACGGCGAACGCTTTCATTAGGACATTGCTACCATGAAGCAACGGTACCAAGGCAAATGGTCTACGTCAATGCTAGCTGACTATTGTTGGACAATCAGTAGAGATGCTCCACAAGTCCACTACAAACGGCAGGCCAAAAGAAGTCGAAAGCCGGAAGCAGACTAATGTTTTCTTACCATGTATTATAATATTGACATAAGTACACTTTTTCTGAAATATGCGTAAATGTTTTCTTACCATGTATTATAATATTGACATAAGTACACTTTTTCTGAAATATGCGTACATATTACAGAAAACCCGTAGCCAATTCAGCTTTTTCTTAGTCATTTTCGTGTTCAGCACATTGAATTCATTAAGAAATGACTATTTTCAGCTTGGAAGCATGAACTTTTCGAAAATTTGTTGCCCAGTGTTATCAAATTTTTCTCGTTTTGCTTTTACAAAAAGAGAAATTTTAAAACTAATTGCAAAAAATAGCATAAAAGACACGTTTCATTTGACATTAAAGCACTCATTCAGTTAAGAAACTCGTGGCTACGCCACTCGTTTCTTAAACTCTGAATTCGTACTTTGAAACGTCAAAATGAAACTTGTCCTTTAATAGACTATTATACAATTTGATAACAAATGGATAGTGATCTATAAAATACAAAATACCTTATTATTTGTTCATTTTGTAGTTCAAGTCGAGTAAAAGAGTATTAATATTTACTAGCAATACTTTCTCAAGGTTCTCTTCTGTAAGATTTGTTCTCTTTGAATGAAGTACATCATTGTAGATAGAAAACGTCCGTTCTACATCGCCACTGGTTCTAGGTGCGTACTGGAAATATTCTTTTATTTCAGCGTATTTAGCAGTTAGATTTTGTGTCATTGTCCCCATACACAATTGCCGCAATGTTATTAAATCTGGACTTCTATTAAAAAATGCGTCTAACTTTTGCTGAAGCCCACATCCGAAGTCACTTGAAATACTTTTGAAGCTATTAATAGCCACATCTAATGTGGTTAATCCATCTTTTAATTTGAGATTTCGATCTTCAAAATATGTGATCAGTTTAGGCAACTGATTTTTAAATTTGGGATTTGTATTAGTTCCTTGCACTCAAAAATACTTCGAACATCGTCATTTAAACATCTAACGCGATTTTGTAAACTATCGAAATTTTCTGCAAAAAAAACTAGTAGCTTCCAACCATGTTTCCCATTTGGTTGTTACTGGCGAGGGGGCAGTAACAGATGGAAGTTTTTCCCTGTAAAGAGCTACTATCGACGGTGCTTTTCTGAAAACTTTTTTAAAAGTTATCAACTTCCGGATACCTGTCTCCCATATATTCACAGATTCTGTGGAGAGCATGCGCTACACAAGTAATATGCAGCATATAAGGATATGTTTCCTTTAATAGTCTGCCTATTCGAATAAAAGTATTTTTTCCCTGCACCTGTCGTCCGAATGAAGCATTTTGTGTAAATTCTCGTCAATGGCTTTAGCAATTGTTTTCGTATCACTGTATTTATAACTTTAGATGATATTACATATGCGTTAAATGGAATAGTTGGATATAGTACACCAGCTACAATATTTACCACACAGCGTCCTAATATATCGACAGTTTCGTCGGCACTGTCTTCTAATGCATTCTACTGTTTTCGTGAAGCTCTTAGAAACATAATATTTGCGTAAGGTGGATTTATCAGGAACATTTCGACCAGCATAGTTTTGGAGAAGTATTTTGAAAGTGAGATCGGCAAGTTTATTTAATGGGATATTAGCGGCCATTCAAGCTTCACAGAGTTCTTCGTTAAAATTGTCAGCTTCCAACGGGTCAAATTTCTGTGCATGTTTTAGCGATGCTAAGTGACGTTGTACGTGCGATTTTTGGGCATTTTCTAACGATATTTTACAGACTTTGCATTAAATTCCGGAATCACGGAAAATGGACATACAATCAGTATGACTCTTAATCCAAATCGCCATTGTTTCACGATGCCATTCTCGACGTTCTTCCATATCATATCTGAAAAAGTAACATAAACAATGTTCTAGATCTAAATAAATGATAACTAAAAATGTATGCGTATGTTATTGAAACTTAACGAAATCCAATGCACACTTACGTCGTGAAGTAGATTCAGTGAAACAGTATTAAACAGGAACTATTACAAAAATTACGAAGTACGTAATTAACAGTTAAATCAATGAAAAAGCGAAACTAAGGTAAGTATAAGTATATACATAACTTTATTTATTTTGCGAAATATAGGGTAAACATAATTAATTTTAAAAACCCCTAACGCTTCTACCTAGGCCGATGAAGAAATAAATTTACGAGTTAAATGGACTTTTTTTGATCTCCTTTTTGGGGACGTAAACAGATGTTGCAGTTCACGATATGAATAGCGCTATTCAGTAACTGCGTGTTGTTTACATTATTTCTTTGCGCCATCGTAATTTAAACCTGGGACGCCCGGTGTATAGTAATCATTATATGACAATATTGATTTCAGTCATACTATTAAAAATTGCTGACGTATTTTGAAATATACCTTGAACGATGTTCAACAAAAGACCAATAAATGGATATATTTTTAGAATCACATGCA
The DNA here is from genome assembly GCA_963170755.1 of Amphimallon solstitiale. Taxonomy (NCBI): domain Eukaryota; kingdom Metazoa; phylum Arthropoda; class Insecta; order Coleoptera; family Scarabaeidae; genus Amphimallon; species Amphimallon solstitiale. The sequence continues at coordinate 30,319,367 of OY720681.1, read as the reverse complement.
TAATTAAATATCATCAGCTTTTAAATCTTTAGGTTATATTAAGTATATTCAAATATATAGTCTGTTTCAAATTATAAGAACACAACTTTCAACGGCTCTAATGCTTTTATTGCACCACCTGCGGTAATAACTCATTCATACGTTGCAAATAGGTAAACCGTCCGTACCCGTTCAATAAGGAGACCAGGTATAATAATTATCGTCACAGAAGGTGGGCAAAAAAGCATTAGATCCGTTGAAAGTTATGTTCTTATAATTTGAAACAGACTATACTACTATTTTTGACCTAGTATATGTAAGAATCCTCCAAGTGTAAGGAATCTAGAGGCTAAAATATAACATTGTAATAATTGAATTTGTAAACATACTAAACTACATTTTTTTAACGTAACACAACCTTTACATGTGTGTTTTTTTTTGTGATACAAAGTATATGAAAGAATACTAGAACAAAGATTAAGATACGAAATAGAACCTAACATGGAGCAGTCACAAAGCGGGTTTAGGAAAGGAAGAAGTACACAAGACCACATCTTCACCATAAAACAGCTGCAAGAACGTACACGAGAGTATGGAAAGCAGTACTTCCTGGCTTTTCTGGACTTGGAAAAAGCGTTTGACAGGGTTCCAAGAGAAGTAATAGCGGAAAGTCTAAGACAAAGGTCAATATCAGGAAAACTACAACGAGCAATAGAGAGCATACATAGAAACAACAGGAATGTGGTTAGAACGCATAATATGGAATCACAAGAATTTAGTGTTAATGTGGGGTTACGACAAGGAGGAGTATTAAGCCCAATATTATTTAACATGGTAATGGATGACGTCATCAAAGAAGTAAAAACAAGAACAAAAGCCATATACGTGGGCCACAGAAACTTAGAAGCGGAGCATATGAGCGAGTGTGCATTTGCAGATGATCTGGTCGTATTTGCACGAAGTGAAATAGACCTTGAAACCAACTTGAACCTTTGGAATGACGCACTATCAGCTAGAAGCTTAAAAATAAATGACAACAAAACCAAAGTCATGGTATTGGGGAAAACCTACTCAAAACTGAACATAAAAATTGACAACAAGGATATCGAGCAAGTGGAAGACCTCAAATACCTAGGAGTATACATAAGTAGCAACGGAACACATGAAACAGAAATATCATACAGAATGGAAAATGTATCAAAGCTATACCACTTACTGAGGAACACATTTATATGGAAAAAAGAAATATCTAGGAAAACAAAGATGTGCGTATACAGAACAGTGTTTCTCCCAGTTTTAACTTATGGGTGTGAAAGCTGGGTGCTGAGCAAGAGACTGAAATCCAGAATCCAGAGCATTGAGATGAAGTATTTGAGAGGGGTCCTTGGAATAACTAAACGAGACAGAATAAGGAATACAATAATAAGAGAACAATTAGGAACAGAACCAGTTATCAAGAAAATCGAAAAGAGCCAGCTGAGGTGGTATGGACACTTGGTCCGGATGAGCAGCGACAGACCGGTCAAGAAAACATGGGAGTCACGGGTGCCAACTAAGAGATCAAGAGGAAGACCAATCAAGACATGGAATCAAAATATGGAGCATATACTAGAAGAGCGTGGCGTAACACAACAACGAGCGAGAGTACTGGCAAGAGACAAGAAAGAGTGGAGGAAGTTCGTCTACGAGATGCAGTAACTTGTGCATAACATATACCTTACACCTAAGGGTTCAATAAGGTTTTTGATTATATATATATATATAAATTTGTTTAAACTTAGTAATTGACGAAATATTTGCAAAATTCGATTTTTTCACTGAAGTAAACTACTACTTCCGGTCTACCGAGTTTACTAAAAAACTAATCAGATCTCCAGAGAGAGATTATACACGTAAATATATAATTTGGAATAGATATCTACAGCGGTTTGACCGCTATCCTGGTCACAGACGGACGGACAGACACACAGACATTTTTTACAAACCACTTTTTTGGTATCAGGGGAATTCAAAACGTGGACATCTGCAAAAATCTCGAGGTCGAAAATTTTCGTCATCACAATACTTCGCATACTACGTATAAGAAAGTAAAAGTTTCTTTTTTAGAATATCATATTTAATTTATTGTCTATCCATTTCGGGCGTTATAGCCCTTTTTCAATAGATTACTTAATACATATTTAAGCTTATAATCACACCCTGTATATATAAATAAAAGTGTAAATAATAACAGCTGTCATAATTTTAAAATTTCAAACTTAAAGTAACCTAAACTGGAAAAAAAGACAAATAATGATGAAAGTGGTTGTAAAAATTGTACTAAGGTACAAAAAAGTCCATATCAAGGAGATTAAATTTTCAATTTTCATTTTTTACTTTGTTTTTTTTAATAAAACAAGATTATGATATAAGCCGAAATTATGGTAATTTTAAAAGTATTGAATTAATGATAATTTATTAATTTTGTTTGTTTTCCTTCGTCGTGGAGTTCTTTAAACGTTGTTTGTGTTGTGTCATTTTCAAATTTTGTTGACGCTCATGGGGGAAAATTTATTAAAAATTGTGATCTTCTTGATCTTTGTTACTATCTACTTTATAGAAAATCTTGCTAACAATATTTGTTAAAGCATCTATAACGTATTACCTAAGTTGTGGTTTTCTTAACACATAGTAATTCCCAGACTTTGAACAGAATTCTCATTAATTGCAATATTATTTAATTTTATCATTACCACGTTACATGTTGCTCATATTAATTATATGGCGACTCACATGCAATTTGATAAGTTCAGTTGCAAGCAATTGCGATGACCTCAGATCGATTATCTTTTAAATTTATTATATATACATATTTATTTATAAAATATAATATTAATAACATGTATATATATATATATATAATTTTCTTATGTGATCTACTCATTTCGTTGTTTGTGTTTTTTTCTTATTGGGCGATTTAACTGTCTGAATAGAAAAAATGAGGTGTGGCCACACGACTTTCTTATACGTATGAGCGTTTCAAATTATTCAAAATTTTTCAAAATTATTTTAAAAAGTTTTATTTTTTTATATAAAAATTTTCAAAATCTAGCTCTAAGTACTTTTGTACTCTCAATAAATATATATAGAATGCATAATTTACGACATATTTGCAAAAAATCGCTTCGGTAAGAGTAAAAATGTTAGTCCGGTCCGAATTTTGAATTTTTTTTTATACAAAAGGTATTGAAAATTAATTTCCAAATACTTTTATTCTTGTAATGTACCTGTCTAAAAAGCATGGCTTGCGAAATTATGGCAAAAAACTGATTTTCGATATGAGTAAAAGACTTACTTCCGGTAGAAAGTTTAAAAAACCTTCATAATAAAATTCTTCTCAAACTTAATTTTGAGTACATATGAATTCTTTGTAAATTTGTTTAAAGTTGACGAAATATTGGCAAAATTCGATTTGTTCACTGAAGTAAACTACTACTTCCGGTCTGCCGATTTTACTGAAAATCTAATCAGATCTCAAGAGGGAGATTATACTCGTAAATACAAAATTTGGAATTGATATCTACAGCTGTTTAACCGCTATCGTGGTCACACACACAGAGACATGTTTTAAAAACTACTTTTTTGGTATCAGGGGACTTCAAGACGTGGACATCTGCAAAAATCTCGAGGTCGAAAATGTTCATCACAATACTTGCTTATTAAAAGTAATATGCTTATGAGTTGTGCCACACTATACCTTTGTAGTCTAAACGATTAATAAAACTACACTATATAGTCTGTTGATAAGCAGCTATTTAGATTTGAAAAGTAATATTTACTATAACCAGACATGGTAGATTTCCTACAAAACTTTCTTAGTATTTTTTTTTTTAAATAAATAACGATCAGTTATAGTCACTGATGTTACGTATTTCTATAGAATCAGATTAAGAAATGCAATGCCTAGATAATTGCTTATTGCCCCAGAACTGCTTTCATCACAAGTACTTCACCATCAATGAATTGGCAAAAATAGAAGTGCAAAATAAGAAACAACCTCATTTTTCTGCTTGGTAATTATACGTCAACAAATTTTGTACAGATAACCTAAATTTTCGTTTAGACAACGAAAAAACGGCGGTAGCGTTATTAGATAGTTATTTAGCTACTGACCCAATCGCAAAATTTTGCATGATCATCCCTTTATTAACATTGCATTGACGCTAAAGCAAATACATATTGTGTGGACTTCTTTTAATTTAATTGATGTAAATACAACATTTAACGAGTTATTTATCTAGAAGTGACTTCGCAAGATTTCTTATAATGCGTCGTATTATCCGTCTATACGAATTATCATTAGGAATAAAGCATTAAAATTTTTATAGCTTTTCGGGGTTGATCCTTGACACAGCACTATTGAGCTCTGTCGGCAATATTAACAAATACTATTTTATTATCCATAATATGTGATAAACTGTTAGCATAAATAAGCGTATTAGTTATTGAAGTTTGCAGTTTCAGAACTCGCTATAGCAGTCAAGATGTTAATACTACCTGTGTTAGTCGTGGTATTCGCCTGGTACCTCTTTATCTGTTACAAATGGAAGAAAAACATATTCGATCACATGCAAAAGATACCTGGCGATAAGTTCTATCCGTTTTTCGGAACTATGTACACACTTATAGGAGTGTCCAGGCCAGGTAAGCTATTAGAAGCTACATAGGAAATTATTTCTAAAATTAGTCTTGATTTGTATTGTTACTAGATATGTTTTACAAACTTGCTGAAACGGCAATAAAATACAAGCCACTTTTCCGCGCTTGGAATGGACATACTGCCGAAATAGGTTTGATGAAGCCTGAACACATACAGGTAAGTCTATAAATCACTTCCGAAAGTATTATTTTTATAGGATTTTTTTTTTGGTAAATTCTACGCATTTTGGCTTGTATGCGTTTTATTGTTGCTGAATAAATGCTATAATATTTCCAATAGGGAATACTATACAGGCTGTCCCAGATAGTGTGCTCACCATTGGGATCTCGTGAATGGTAAGAGATAGAGAGTTGGTTAAATGAGACAAAATGTACGTGACACCTGGGTTTATTTTTTTAAGCAAAAAAACTTTAAAAAAATGAACGATACGTGCGCTATAGGGGGAAAACTAAAAATCGGCAATTTTAATTTCGTCGTTTAACTTATTTCATGTAAAAGTTACCGAAATACTATTTTGACATTATGAAGGTACTTTTTTACGCAGAATTCAAATTTGGTATTGCAACCTCTGAAGCTTTTATACGTTTCGAGATTTTTATACAAACTTTCTTATTTTAAATACAAATCGTAGGCGGCTTTGACTGTATCAAAAAGAGCATAATTTGCTGATTTCAATGATGTATAACACTTTAGGTTTATTTGTAGAAATAACAAAGTTATAATGATATTTGTGCAATTTTTGGTATCCTTATGAATGCATAGGCTATACATCAGAGGCAGCATTGAATTATTAAGACAATAAGTAGTATCTGTCAAATTTATTTACAAGCAAGTTACGTATCGGTTTATTTTTGTGTTATCTAGTCTGCTATTTTGTTCGTTTATTTAAAAATCACCGCATTTGTTGTTTTGGTTCGTTTTATTACTTGTTTATTGTTGTTCACGTTATGGAGAAATTTAATAATGAAGAGAAATATGATATGCTTCAAAGTTACATATTGGCTCACAAAAATTCAAGGAATGCAGCTAATCATTATTTGGAGTTGTACCCAGATCGACGGCAACCACACGAAACTTTATTTCGAAGATTAGAAGTAAATCTAAAAACATACGGTGCCTTTAGTAAACCGAAAAGAAATAGAAAAAGATTAGATGAGTTATTGTATTAAATCAGGTGCGTGAAAATCCAAAAGTTTCCACAAGAGAAATAGAAAACAACACCGGAATCTCTAGAACATCAGCCCATAGAATATTAAAAAAGCATCGATATCATCCTTACAAAGTCCACATTAGCCAAGGACTCCAATCAGGAGACGCAGAGAGGCGGACTCGTTTCTGTCATTGGTACATTAATCAGAATAACAACAATGTTACATTTCTGTTTAATGTGTTGTGGTCAGATGAATCTCGATTTACGAACAATGGGTTATTTAACAGAAATAATATTCACTATTGGGGGACAGAAAATCCCCATGCTCTACATGAAGCTCGACATCAAGAACGTTTTGGGTTCAATGTGTGGTGCGGTATTATCGGCAGAAGAATAGTTGGACCTATTATCTTCAATAACAATTTAACGAGTGAACGCTATTTGAACTTACTTCAAGGTGAAATAGAAGATCTTCTAGACGATATTCCGCTTAATCTAACTGCGAATATGTATTTCCAACAGGATGGGGCACCAGCACATAATGCTCACATTATTACGAATTACCTAAATAATAGATTTGGTAATCGGTGGATTGGTAATCGAGGACCCATTTCATGGCCTGCACGTTCCCCAGACTTAACCGCAATGGATTTTTTCCTTTGGGGTTACATAAAAAATAAGGTGTATAAAACACAATTTAATAATGTGGAGGAACTGCAAGCTTATGTTTTAAGAGAGTTTCATCGGATAAATGGACGTATTTTAGAAAAAGTGATTAATTCCACACTAAGAAGAGCTCAGTTATGTATCAATAACAATGGAGGACTTTTTGTGCATTTAATGTAATTTATCTATTTACTAGTAGTAAATAAATAGTTAGGTATATGAAGTTAGTGTTTTATTTACTTTTCAGTCATTTTTGTATTTTGTTTCCAGGAATAGGTAAGTATAAAACAAAAAAATATGCTAATTATTCTTGTAACTTTGTTATTTCTACAAATAAACCCAAAGTGTTATACATCATTGAAATCAGCAAATTATGCTCTTTTTGATACAGTCAAAGCCGCCTACGATTTGTATTTAAAATAAGAAAGTTTGTATAAAAATCTCGAAACGTATAAAAGCTTCAGAGGTTGCAATACCAAATTTGAATTTTGCGTAAAAAAGTACCTTCATAATGTCAAAATAGTATTTCGGTATCTTTTACATGAAATAAGTTAAACGACGAAATTAAAATTGTCGATTTTTAGTTTTTCCCCTATAGCGCATGTATCGTTCATTTTTTTAAAAGTTTTTTTATCTAAAAAAGTAAACCCAGGTGTCACGTACATTTTGTCTCATTTAACCAACTCTCTATCTCTTACCGTTTACGAGATCCCAATGGTGAGCACACTATCTGGGACAGCCTGTATAATCTTCAATTTATGTTTGATTAAAGGCGATGATAAATCTGCTACTAATTATTAATTTAAAAACATTGAATTTGATTGGTTTTCTAGCTAATAATAAGGCTTCATGTATTTAACACCTACAACATTGACAAATAGCTCTTTAAATTTAAATATAAAATAATAATAATTTACATGAAATATGTCAGTATACCTTTCTCATATATAGTACATGTTCTTGGAAAAGGTTGATACTACGTGAGGCGCCTTTCAAGTTACTTCTTTTTTTACTGCACGCAATTAAACCAACTTTTCAAAACACTTTCCACTCGGAGGATGGTATCTAAAAAAATTGGTTCCCAAAGGCTTCAACTGCTTCTTGAGGTGACGAAAATTGCTGTTCAGGCATTTTTTTATTTGGCATTTGGAAACCCAAAGAAGTCATAACATGCTAAACGGAAAATCAATTCGATGTTTTCCCCCCTACATAACCAATTATTTAACATGCTGTGGCCAGTTGCCAACCATTATCAAGATAAAGAATGATGCGACGTCTTCAATAGTTTTTTCTGATTTCGTTGATGATTTCTGGTGAAACAATTATATATACTATTCAACAATAACTGCTCGTCATCCTCGTAAGAAAGTTACGATTTTTCCTGTACAACCGAAGAAATAAGCGATCATTCTTTTCGTGCAACGTAAAAGAATAGGACTTGTGGGATTAGCTCATTTTGAAAAAACCCAAATAGTGGATTATTTCCTAGTTTCCGGTTGATATGAATATATACAAGTTTTGTCAGATTTACATTTTTTCACAATAATGCTATTTCTGAACGCTATCCGTAAATAAACTATTCAGCCAATTTCTAAGTTTCTACTGCTTTCACAATAAAAAATGTCAAATTTTAAGAAAATATTAATGACACACCAGATTATTAGTTTTTATTCTTTCGATTTCGATCTTATGTATATGAAGCACGACGTCTCCCTGAATTAGTTGCATTATGTTCAGCTCATGTGTTCTTTTGTATATTTTCATTTTTAATATTCTTCTAACCATAGAATATATTAATTTTAGTATTTTGATTTGTTGTGGACGTAAATAGTTGCCATTATATATTTAATAATATGTTTTGATGTAAAATTTTCTGGTAACCTCAAAAAAACTAATGCCCATACTTTTCGAATAGCTTTTCTCTAGTTACACATATATGTTTAGTGCTTATAACATTTAAACTTACTATTATATATAATGTTATTAATTATAATGTAGAATAATAAATGATTGAAATCTTCAGGTTGTGTTGAGAAATTCAAACCACAATAAGAAAGGTGCCTTCTACGACAATTTATATGACTGGTTGGGTAATGGCTTGCTCATAAGCAAAGGTAATTTAATTATTATCATTTCATTTTCTAAATTTACTACTTTTACCAAAATGGAATTGCAGGGGCGAAATGGTTCTTACAAAGAAAGCTTTTAACACCGACTTTCCACTTCAAAATTTTGGAAAGCTTCATGCAAATCATCTCCAATAGGTGCTGTAATCTCGTCAAAGAATTAGAATCTAAAGTCGATGGAAATTACTTTGACGTTCTTCCACATGTTACGAGCTGTGCTTTAGACATAATATGTGGTTAGTAAAATGCAGTTTTCAAATGAATAATTTTAAATCGAGAATTATCTAAATTTTTTAGAAACGTCAATGGGTCTTCCTGCAAGTGAGATTACTGACAGAAAAGAGGAATATGTACAAACTTTGTATGAGTAAGTTTAATTTGAATTTATAACTTTTAGTTTTTATATAAACACATTCGACAAATTTAAAAATTCGTTATTATTTTGCAATAACTAATCTTATCTGCTTCCAGAATGACAGAAATGGCTCAATGGAGGAATTTGAGACCACACTTCAGATGGAATCCCATGTTTTACTTGCTGCCAGAAGGATGGAAATTCAGAAGGATTCTGAAAAAACTGCACGAATTCTCCGGAAATGTGATTACGCAAAGAAAAAAACTTCGAAGCAATTTGGGCTATGAGGAATACATTGACGACAGTATGAAAAAGAAAAGACCGATCTCCTTCTTGGATTTAGCAATAAATGCTTCAGACAAAGATAACATGTTGACCGACAAAGATCTACGTGATTTAGTTGACACCTTTTTATTTGCTGTAAGTAACTAAAGTCTACTGTATTTCTCTCAAATTGATTTGTTAATTCTAATAATTTATCCAGGGATTTGATACAACTACAACCAGTACATGTTGGAGCATATTTTTGTTGGGTAGTCATCCCGAAATTCAAGTGAGTATAAATATTGAAACATTCTCAAAGTCATCTAAATCAATTGATATTATTTAGGACAGGGCTTATGCAGAAGTCAGAAATGTTCTACAAGACAAGCCAGCTCCCACTACATTGGAAGAACTTAATCAACTAAAGTATTTGGAATGTGTCATTAAAGAAGGCTTACGCTTGTTCCCAGTGCTCAGCTTCATATCGAGACAATTATCTGAAGACATAGAATTAGGTAAAGTCAATTGTTTTGTGTCAGTGAAAAATAGCAAAACTTGATTAATTTTATGATTTTACGCAGACGGTTATAAGATTCCAAAAGGAGTAGACGCAGTCATGCTCATTGCTATGGTCCACAGAGATCCTGAACATTTTCCTGAACCAGAGAAATTCGATCCTGATAGGTTTTTGCCCGAAAATGCAAAGAAAAGACATCCATTCGCTTACATTCCATTCAGTGCTGGACCCAGAAATTGTATAGGTAATTATAAAACAGAAATAAAATTAAATGACAACATTTCAAGAGAGACAATAATAATAATTATTATTATGGAATAAATTTATATAAATACAATATAAAAATTAAATGTCAATTCAATACGTTTACTCATATAAAGCATTTTCTTTAATTTATGTTTGTTAGGTTAAAAGAGTTCTTTATAATCTATACCTTAGACAAGGAGTATAAAGAAAAACTGTTCAAATAACTAAATGTCTTTTATTTTTATACCTGGTTTTAATATACACATAAAATACTGAAACTTTGAAATCTACACTAGATAATAACGAGAATGATAATTTCTAATCTTATTCATTGCAGGACAAAGATTCGCATTGACTGAAGAAAAAACACTACTTGCTTCACTTCTACAAAAATACAGGATTACATCCATGGAAACATTGGCTGAAAAGAAAGTATTCTCACATACAATCACCAGACCTCAAACAGGCATCAAAATAAAATTGGAGAATCGTGAAGATTGTTACTAGCTTCTATTCATTACTAAGCTATGCAAGGTAGCTACTACTAGATTGGGTGTAGATAGGGTAAATACGTATAGTATATAACAGTTATACTTATTTAAATAAATTTAAATATGAGCATTTTAATTGCTATGTCTTATTTTTAGTACTTGCTTGAGGTATTAGTAATATTTGCATATTCTAAGGTTGGTGTTTTACTAACTAGGTATTTGCAATTTTACAAGCAAATATCAATACTTATTACTTATGTAGTATTATCGAAATACAGAACTGATATATTTAATAAAATTCAGACATATATGGTATTTTTTAATAGAATTTAAGAATCTATAATTTATTCTACTCCCTTCCTCCCTTCCCTACTCCACCATTTTATCCTCATCACTGTTAATAATTTCACTAAATCCATACTTGAGTATAACTTAACCAGATTATATAAATTTACTTAACATTTGCGTATAAACAGTTTCAATTTGAATTTTCTCCATTTAGTGCTTTGAAAAAACTTCACTTCAATATAAAAAAAAATATCTACACAGAAATGGATATAGACTATTCAGAGTTTCAAACAAAACAATTTATAAAACTGCAATTTAATTATTAAAAATTCCCAATTGATTTTAATTCAACGACAATGTTTATCCTTTCTTACAAAATATTAAATCAATTATGTAAATAAAGAAAAAATACTACATGATGAATACTACAAAACCGGGAATACATAGCTTGAAATGTAGTAAACAATTTGATATAAAATCTAAACAGTTGAGAATGTAGTACTTTGTCAACAATATTAAATATTATTATTTTTTCCTATAAGTGTAAAGAATTTATGTTAATAAAATTTTTGTAAATGAGAAACTTTTTAGATTAATATATAAAATCTATTCAAAACTAGGATTGAATGCCCGGTTTGACATAACCTACTCTGGTAAACTCTAAACTCTAGTACCTACATAATTTTTATGAAGTTTTCTTTTAAATATGAAATTAATATGTGCATACATCGTAAAGATATTTATATGAGGTTTGATTGTAAAAGTTAAAGTAAAATATAAAGTACTTTTAAATTTATTATGAAATCATCTCAAAAATAAAATGTCAAAGTTACAAGTATATAAAATTAGCTGCCGAAATTAGTATGACCATTGAACAATATAACAAGTCATATTCACTATCAATACTTCCAACACAAATAACAAATGGTTCTACAATATCATCCATTAATCAATCCCACATCATATTCCTAAGTAGGTAGCCTTTGTACTCGTGAATGATATAACGCATTGTCCATGACTATTACGGCAATATCTGGCAATTTATGAATTACTTGTTCAAACCATTCTTCAAAAATAATGAAATTAAATTAAATTCATTTTATCATGGTAGTCAGCTGTGTCTATACCTTAGAAAAACTCACTTTTAAAAAAGAAATCCGCATACTTCTGCCATATGTATTTTTGACATACATATTCATCAAATTCTAGTATGCGATATACAGTTGATTTTATCAGAACTATAATAGACGTTATCAATATACATCTTACTTAGTGTCTTAGATATGGTCATTACAACTAGTGTTAACATTTCTGGAGTTTGTAGCGTTAACATTTTGTACATATTTAAAACTTTTGTTCGTCGTCTTTAGTGTACTAATAGTTAAGACTGCTTGAATTTAACGGTTTGCTTGGAGTGATATTATTCATTGAAATATCATAATTCCAATGCTTGTGTCTCTATTTAAACTGAACTGACTTTCCACCATTAACTTCAATTTCAAGTTACTCTTAACGGTACGTTGCCAGTGTAAGTATAATATATTTCAGGACTTGCTAATATTCATGGTCTCTTACCTAGGATTGATACTCAATATCAATCTAGAGTATGCAATATTTCTACCTATCAAATAAGTAGTAATAGTAGAAGTAATAATGTAAACAACTGAACGAAATACGAGGTGCGATCAGCAGCAGACCGGACTCAGACGCCTAAACTAATGAATGGAGCAGACTGGGGCTTGTGGCGTTGACAAGCGGCAATCTTTAAACGCAAGCTTAATGCTGAATCGTTCTATCACTGCCACTAAGTGAGCTACACTCATTGAAGTAGATACGTGCAATGAACATGAAGAACTTTTTCGGATGATGTGTGTGCGTAAAATTTTTATTCAAACTTGTGCTCCTAAAAAGTGGAAAATGCTTCAATAAGCCTTCAAAAACAAATATATGACTGGAACGCAGTGTTTTAAAATGAGAACTTCGATTGATGAAGATCTCCGAAGCAGGCGACCTTCCACGTCAACAGACGATGTTTACATCAATGCAGTTAACCGCTTAACTATCAAAAATTCTGGAATATGTAGGCATCAACTTGCCGAGCCTCAGTTGTCGATGAACAAGATTTAGGTATTGCATCACGACATTGCAACAGCTCATACGTTGATCCTTGTGGGCTATTTTCTAAAAACGAAACGACCGGTCGTTTCGTTTTTAGACCGCTGTATTCTATCCACTTTACATTTCAGGTCTGGCTTCTGTAGATTCTTTTCTGCTGCCTAAGTGTACTTTGAGAAAACTCCGTTTCGGCACATTCGATGAGATACAAGAAAATTCGATGAAGAAGACATTCGCCACTTTGAAGAGTTCTGGAAATCGTTCCAAAGCTGATAGAAGCATTGGAAGGGTTGTGTTGCTAGCAATAGAAACTATCCTCAAGGGGAAAACAAAAGTTCTATCTATCCGCACAAACATTTTATTACAACAGTTATTGATCATACCTCATATATGTGTTGCATATTTATATAAAATTTCTTCAATCATGTATTATAAATTAAACGTACTTGATGTGACAATGATATCGCCAAAATATAGTTAGTTAATAGTCTACTTTAAATTGCTTTCTTGATATCGCACGCATCGGCTTTAGGCACATTCTTAATTACTTTAATTGTGTTAACCAAGAGAGCAATACACAAAAATTAAAACTAAAGGAAATAACTGAAGCTAATTCCAGAAATAGTGTATGTTTATTTAATAGATAAGCACAGAGTTTAGCAGTAGACGACTGAGACCCAGGAAAGTGATAAGAAGAACAAACAAACCGCACACTTCTGCGCATTATTTGGGGCGGGGGGTCAGGCCACAGCATTGTTGACTACACTGCAGAATTTGACCTGGAGGTCACGAAAAAAATGTTTGGAAATGAAATTGACAAAACAAAAAACAGGAAATACATATATACAAGTAAATATCTTCTTATGTGTTTTATTATATATAAATGTAAATAATCATTATACTAATTTGTAAACGATGTTTTAGTATTATAATTTTATTTGTATTAATACAATCTATTGTGTATTTAATATGTATCCTTTGTGTATTTTGCTATTGTATAAAGTACATTGTCTAGTAATTATAATAGTTCTGTTTTATTTACTCAGCCTTTATAGCTTTGATAAAAAACCACTAGGTGGCGTTAATGAGATGTCTCATCAAGGCCAACTTGGATCTCGCTTCGCTGCACGATAAGGCCGTCTCATAACGATATTTTTTTGATTCTGATAACCTCAAAATAGTGATCCTTAAGTAACGCCATCTACCCAAACCATTACAAACTACTTGGTAATAGCTAAGTATTTTAAAAATCATATGCTAGAATTATGCAATACGATTGGATTAATATCGAGCCTACTGTTATTGGTATTTGACTGATTTGACATTTATTATTACTATACACATTCAGCAGTTTCATTTAATATGTGCTACACATTTACTATATTTTGGAAGTTACGGCGAGTATAAGTTGAATATATCCAGTTTTTCAAATGAAAAAGCGTGGCTGCCGTGGATCATTTAGTTCTTACGAAAATAGTCTGTGTTAAAAGGCAACTAATTCTCAAGCGACTTCGGAAAATGAGAATTGATTATCCGAAATGTCGTATAAGGAAAACTCTTGGTAGGTATGTTAATATTTGTAGATGTCTGAAGAAAATCTTTTAAAATTCTAATGGAAAAATTACCGAACTGAAGTACAGCAGCTTTGGCAGACGTTATTTGGTCACTAATATTAACAATAAGAGTCTGAATAAGTGTACTCTAAGGTATTTCAGGCCTGATTTAGTACAATTTTAAGAAGGATAGAAGGGGTTTGTTATGAATACTTCAGCATTGTCAATTTTTGTTGTGTAATTATACTTGTATTGGTTGGATAAATAAAGATGCTACAGTAATTATTAAAATGCTGTAATTATTACTAATACTGCATATTGTTATCATCGTTTGTTAAAAAATTTCAACAAGAAAGTGATTTGTGTTGAAGCAAAGCGTGTGTGCAGAGAAATATAATAGTTTTGGAATATGCAGCACCAAAGAGTCACTGTAACTAACTAAATTAGCAAATTGTAACAGTGCCAAAATACAAAGAAAAAACGAGTACAGAATATTACATTTTAAACCAGTATTATTCGGAAATAATCTAACACTTCTTTTAATTTTATTTGTTTTTGTTTACTGTAATATTTGAGTATACTGTACAAAAAATCATGGGTTTGTCTTAACAAGATCATTTAGATTCTATGCTGTAAAAGAAATGTGTCCACATGTTTAGGCTTAAAGGGTTACTTATTCTACTATCATATGGCGTTAGTTAAGGATCAATATTTTGAGGTTACCAGAATCAAATTCATCAATGTAAATCGAAGTTATGTGACGGCCTTATATAGCATAGTGATAGCGACATCCAGTTGGCCTTGGTGTCATTACTATTTTCGTAACATTTGACATTTCTTTTTGCGAAAACAGCGATAGATTGTAAATTGGCTCAGTAGCTTGTTTACAGTAAGTAGCTACTTGAAAAAAGCAAATTTTATTATGCAAATGAAATTTCACATCAATGCTTTTTACGCTTTCACTAACAGCCTTAAGTCAACAACTATGCACGAAATCGCTTCATTATACTTTTGGTAATAAAGTACCATCAGAAAAGATTGTTTACGATGGGTTCGTAGAATTTTGTCGATTTCGGGTGTTCGTCAATGATGAATTTCGTCTAGGTCGACCAAAATCAATTGCGATTTCAAAAAAACACCGATGATGTGCATAACATGATTAAAATGAACATCTAGCTGTCAAAAAGATTTGTTTGCAATAGATTCCGCAACACTTGCCAGAGCTCTAAGAAGGTTCGTGTAATTGGTGCACCGAAAAGTTCCAGTGAGCGACAGCAAAATCCGCATTCAATATCGTCAGAGGTAACGAAAATTGTATATCTTCGTATGTACCGGAAACTCGGGAACAATCCACATCATCATGGTAATGGCAACTCTTACATATCACGACAAACGATTGAATATCAGAAAGAAGCTCAGAATTTTAACTTATCAACTACAGAGAAGAGAAAAAATTTACGAAAATTAGTTTGGAGGCACGCGACAGGTTGTAAATTTTAAGAGCCATTATTATTATTATTATTATTACGAGGGATAAGCTACAATTATTGAGAATTGATAAATCTAGTTACTCGTGCAAAACAAATTGTTGTTTATTAAATAGTGCATTATTCTATCTGTCACTTGCAGTCTAGTTTGTGACATTTGGTTGAATAGTGTCTGAGAAATAGTCCATAGAATGAGCTTCTGTTATCGGAAAAATGGAATTATCACGAGAGAACTTTCGGATCATGATTTACTATTATTTCAAGAAAGGCTTAAGCGCGTATGATTGT
This sequence comes from Amphimallon solstitiale, assembly GCA_963170755.1. Taxonomy (NCBI): domain Eukaryota; kingdom Metazoa; phylum Arthropoda; class Insecta; order Coleoptera; family Scarabaeidae; genus Amphimallon; species Amphimallon solstitiale. The sequence goes on along the minus strand of OY720681.1, from coordinate 30,303,143 downwards.
GAGGAAGTTTAAAATCGGCATTTGGGGATCTCACACCATCATTGGATACTGTTTATAGATAGTATAAAGAATTTGAGCGAGGTTGCAAGTCGGTGGTACACAAAAAAGGAGATGGCCCTCCTTTAACTGCTGTTAACCCCGAAAACATTGCTGCGGTGAAGAAGATGGTAGAAGAGGACAACCGCATTACCTATGCAATGATAGAGTCCAATCTGAAGATGGATCCTCGCAAGTGAGATCAATACTGCACGAACATTTACATTTGAAAAAGGTTGTATCTCGGTTTGTACCCCATCATCTGACAGATTTACAAAAACGGAACGTGTTAGAATTTGCCAACAAACTTTAGATATGTTGAATGCTGGAGGCCATCAAATTATTTCTAAAATTGTAACTGGCGATGAAACGTACATACCGTTTTTTAATGTTCCCACTCGCCAAGAAAGCCGAGTCTGAATACATGAAGACGAGGAAACCCTTACGATGATGAAAAAACAACGAGCAATGAAAAAAGTTATGTTCGCATTATTTTTTAGAAGTACGGGTTTGGTAGCCGCAATTAAAGTAGAAGATCAGAAGACAGTTACCGCTAAATGGTATGTTGAAAATTGTTTGCCTACCGTGTTTTGTAAAGTGCCCAGAAAGGGGATCATGTTATAGCATGATAAAGCATCGTCCCATACAGCAGGGACAACTGTTCAGTATTTAGCGGAAAACAAAATCAAAATTATAGAACATCCTCCTTACTCACCGGATTTGGCGATGTGTGACTTCTGGCTATTTTTTGAGCTCAAAAAACATTTGAGAGGGAAAAGGTTCCAGTCAGAAGAAGAGACAGACATCGTCGTTAAGTGTTTTTTTGATAGTATCCCAAAGGACAGCTGGTTGAACGCTTTTAAACTATGGAAGGAGAGAATGGTTAAGTGCATTATTGTAAATGGCAATTACTTTGAACATATTTAAAACGAAAATTCTAAAAACTTGTATCAATCTTTCTATTCTCAATAATTGCAGCTTGTGCCTTGTATTATAAGAAGCAACAAAAAAGTTTGAGTCAAAAAAACTTAAAAGATGTCTCCCCTGTAGTGTACAAAAATAAATGTACATACACAGGCGCTTTAGAATTTTAAGAGCTAGTATGAGTAATAATATAACTATATATCGTCTTTATCATTTAATAAAAGGCTTAGTACCTATAGTATTGCGCCTATTTCAATTTTGAAACATATAAGAATTTCTAATACGTCATTACCTAAAATTTTAACTGCCAAGTAGTATCTGATGTGATGTCAAATATTAACAAGTTACATATTTGATTTTTTCATAGAAACTGTTGTTGTCGTCTTCAATAGTAAATGGCGTATTTAGATAACGAAAGAGATAAGTAGTTTAGAGAGTTTCATTAATTAAATATTTTTGTTGTTATTTGTTTATATTTCAAATTTCGTGCGTGTTCTTATCAGTTTACTTGATATACTAATATCATGAATTTTCTTCAATTTATTCAATTTAGATTAGATAAAAAGTGTAGGAAGTCCAAGATATTATATAGGAATTTTGTTTCTATCGGTCAATTCGGTCTCTAAACGAATTAGATAGGCTTCCCTAAGTCGTTTTTTCATAGCATCGCTTCCACGTGGAAGAGCCAAAACATTGCTATTGGCACCAGTAAAATTATTTTATAAGTAAGTTTATAAATTTCAAACTACATGTATAATCTCCGTTACTTCTTTACAGTTTTCAAAGTAATAATAAAATATGTTTTTACTTTCTTATACGTAGTATAAGGAAGTATTGTGATTCTCGACCTCGAGATTTTTGCGGATGTCCATCTTTTGAGGTCCCCTGATACCAAAAAAGTGGTTTGAAAAAAATGTCTGTGTGTCTGTGTGCCTGTCTGTCTGTTTGTCTGTGACCACGATAGCAGCCAAACCGCTGGAGATATCAATTCCAAATTTTGTATTTACTTGTATAATCTCCCTCTTGAGATCTGATTAGTCCTTCAGTAAAATCGGTAGACCGGAAGTAGCAGTTTACTTTGGTGAAAAAATCGAATTTTGCCAATATTTCGTCAACTAGTAAGTTTAAAAAATTTATAAAGAATTCACATGTACTTAAAATTAAAATTGAGAATAATTTTCTTTATAAAGTTTTTCGAAATTCCTACCGGAAGTAGGTCTTTTACTCTTATCGAAAATCAGTTTCTTGCGAATATTTCGCAAGTTATGCTTTTAGACAAGTACGTTACAAGTATAAAAGTATTTAAAACATAATTTTCAATATCTTTTGTATAAAAAAATTTCAAAATTCAGACCGGAAGTACCACTTTTACTCTTAGCGAATAGCGATTTTTTGCAAATATGTCGTAAGTTATGCATTCTATATATATTTATCAAGAGTACAAAAGTATTTAGAACTGGATTTGCAATATTTTTTGTATATATGAAATTTCAAAATTCGGACCAGAAGTAGCACTTTTACGCTTAGCGAGTAGCTTCTTTGATAATAACTTTCAAAGTATGCATTATGCAGTAAGTATGGAGATTTATTAAGGGAATAGAAGTAATTAGAATAGGATTTTGAATTATTTTTGTATAAAAAAAATCTTAAAATTCTATAATTTGAAACGCTTATACGTATAAGAAAGTCGTGTGGTGGCCACACCTCATTTTTTAAAATAGGTAACGCGTAAATTTTATTTTGCTGACGTTATATTTCGTCCTTTTGATGATTTTGTTTATAGTATCTGTGTTAGTATTATTGTTTTTTATACTTGTAATTTAAGTATATGTTCTGTCAATTATACTCGTGACAAATAAATCATTTATCTATCTACAATATAGATAGATACAAGGACTTTCGGACCAAGGACATTTTAGCGCATGGATGCACTGGTTATGGTACTATAATTTGGTAATGAAACAATGTATCATTGAATTACTGTTATCTTTGATTTTACTGTAGATAGTGTAGAATTTTGACTTCATTGTTCATTGCATTTGAATAAATAGTTTCCTGTTTTTAGTATATATTTTAATAAAAATTAAAGTTTATAGTATATTCTCGGTGTTTTTGCTGCAATAATTGAAATTGAAGAGGAGTGTAAAGAAATCCCAATTCTATAACCTTAAATATATATATATATATACAGGCTGTACCACTTAACACTCCCAGGTCAAATATCACGGAAACGGATAAAGATATTTGAATTTTGTAAGAAGTAGTTACTAAATAATGTGATCGATCACAATTCTTGCTATTATAGTTACTTCACAATATGAATTTTATAATTTGTTCCTTTTTATAAATTCCAGTTCATAGACACCCATATAGGTATGTAGGCAGAAAAGCATTCATGTCTGTGTTATATGTATGCTTGTTTTAATTATTTAGGAAATATTTTGACAGTCGCACACATTAGTGACATTTGCTTGATTATTAATTAGCTTCATTCAAACATTTACTCACTTTACGTTGAGATTGTATTAAAAATATGGTTCTACACACAAATGAAGACAAACTGAATATGGTTTTAATTTATGGAGAATCTCGTAGAAATGCATCTGAAGCAATGCGATTATATGCTCTATGCTTTCCAAACAGGCAATTAAAAGAACAGCATGATATATCTGTAACCTCTTGCCGTAGGATTCTAAAAGAAAATAAATACTTTCCGTATAAAGTTCATTTAGTGCACCATTTAAGAATAGGAGATAATCAAGCCAGACTCGATTTTCTGGCAGAATTTTCTGTAATGTTAGCGGAAAACAACAACTTTATGAATCAAAGGCACATGTGGAGTGATGAATGTCCTTTTCACAAGAATGGTACTCTAATTAAGCATAATGCTCGATATTGGTCAGAAGAAAATCCTAGGTGGATAAGGCAAACAAGAAATCAAACAGTTTTTGGCGTTAACGTTTGGTGTGGAATTTTAAACGGATACATATATCATTGGCCCTCACTTTTATCATGAAACATTAACTGATGTGCGCTACTTACATTTCCTGCAAAATGAGTTACCACTACTTTTGGAAGATGTATCTATGGAGCTGCGAAATAATATGTGGTATTTTAATCAAACGTTCCCACGTCGTTGGATTAGTACTAATGGCGTCCTTAGGTGGCCGGCTCGTTCGCCGGATCTAACCCCGTTAGATTTTTTCTTGTGCGGTTACTTAAAAGCTGAAGTTTACAAGGAACATAATAGATATGGGCGACCTTTATAATAACATTTATGCAAGTGTTCAAAAAATTAGTAGAAATACATTGTTAAATGTTTGCGGAAGAGAACTAATAAGGCGATATACGTTAAGTAGCAATCACGAAGGCAACAATTTTGAACATTTTTGTTAGTTATATTTGATCCTTTTAAGTATTTAAACAAAATAAAGATAAAACTTTAAAATTACTCTTACTTTCTTTAAACACCAATATCTATGAAACCGTTAAATTTTGGACACTAACACAAATAATAAAATTTACATTAATTTTAATACTCTTTCAAATAAAAATTTTGTGGCGATCAAACAAATTCTTTTCATCGCAGCGCCATTTATATCTTCACGTAATAAAACACAATTGTGAGAGCAAACTAAAGTCAATAACATTATTTAGTAACTACTTTTTACAAAATTCAAATATCTTTATCCGTTTCCGAAATATTTGACCTGGGAGTATTAAGTGGTACACCCTGTATATATATATATATGAAATATCGATTGTTACACAATCGAAACTTTTTGCGGAAAGAGTTAGGACATATTAGATATATCATATACAGCATGTGTCATTTGGCACAGTACGTGGCAACATAGTACCCCTTCTTTCCTTTCCAATGCCAGCACGACCGATGCATGCTCGTAAATACAAGTTAGCGTGGTTAGCAGTAACTATTCGACCACCGACTTGGGTGTTTGTAATGCGTTCAGAAATAATATTTACGAATTGCAAGGATTTGTTTTTCTTTTTCCTTTCAGTAAATGCAGAGAATTATTAAGCTGCGTTCACGCTGCATGACACAAACAAAAGCGTAATTCTAATAAAATTAAAAGTAAGGTAAATAAAAAAGGATTCTGAAAATAATAATAAAGTATTAGATCAGGAGATCGCGGCGGCCATTTGATGTTTCCCGTTCCAGTAATAAGACGGCTTTTATTGCGGACTAGATCGCAACGTGTTCGCAGCTCAACATTGAATGTAAAATCTGGTGGAGAGAAGTGGGAAGATCGGAGAAAATCGTTGTGATGTCGATTGTTGCCGGGATTGGTGACGGACAGTAGGGGTGCCACGGTGTCACCTAATGAAAATTGACACATACGGTATGTCCTATAATATATAATAAGAAGAATCGGAAATATACCACAAAATAATGTAATTCATATTCTTTAATACACATGTGGCATACTTGCATACACACATAAGAATTATAATCATCAAATCATACATATTATCGTGTAAAAATAAGGAACAAATGGAAAAAAACTAATGATAAATGGATTGCATTTAAGAAGTATAGCTTTGCGGCCTTTGAGCTATATACATACGCAATATTGCACATTAAAAATAAAATATTGTAATGAATATGGAAATGGTATTACATATTTCGGTTATCTAATCTTTTAATTGATGTAATTTCATCGTCTGTTATCTTAAAATATTTTTATCAACAGTTATTTATAAACATAAATTCGTTTAAATAAGAGTTTCCAGGCTACTTTTTTTCATAAGGTCAATTTGCACTATTATATTAAAATAATTGCATAAATTTGGAGAATTTATAGTGAAGGTGTCAAATCCACATAATATATACCTGGGTGTAAGCAATACATTTATTCCGTTTGAAGATTCAATTATCACTTTTCTTCGCTACTGCTGTGCTTGGCATATTTGTCCGCATAAAGCATACGTATTATATAAGACCGTGATCTTGGCATTGACATCTGATTGTTGTCGTTTTCTTTTAGAACTAACATGTTGCTTATACCTCTATTTCTTTTCGTCGCGCTATGGTACCTCGTGATTTGCTGGAAATGGAAGAAGAATATTTTCGATCATATGCAGAAAATACCAGGAGTCAAGTGGTATCCATTTGTTGGAACAACTTACATCTTTATTGGTCCGGGTAAACCGGGTGAGTCGAATTGATTATACAGATCTGTCACTGATAGTATGCTCAGCATTGGGATCTCGTGAACGGGGTAGTAAACAAAATTTTGTTAATATGAGATAAAATGTATTGCAGCAGTCATCAGCGCTCCCTTGTACACACAAAGAAGACATTAAAATATTGAACGACGCGTGGAATTTAAATTTTATTTTTTAGTAATAAAATTAACACTTTAAACGTTATATATGACAATTCCTCTCGTCGTTTAGCAACTGTCAATGAACTTAGATAATATGAAATTAAAACGTTTCGAAAATATTTCAATTAATTACAACATTCAAATATAAACTAACTATTAATAAAGTTCTAAAATGTATTTGACAAATATCTTAGAAGTCAAATAAGATATATGTCAAATATATTTTACAATTTTGTTAATAGTTCGTCAATATTTTAATGCTTTAGCTTGTTAATGTTCTTAATTAATTGATAAAGATAATATCTATGTTAAGAAAATAAATCGGAGGCTGTCGCTTCATATTAACACCCAATAAAAAAAATATTGCAAATCCAACTCTAAATACTTTTGTACTCTTAATAAATATATATAGAATGCATCATTTACGACATATTTGCAAAAAATCGCTATTCGATAAGAGTAAAAGTGGTTCTTCCGGTCTGAATTTTGAAATTTTTTTTATACAAAAGAAATTTGAAAATTATGCTCTAAATACTTTTATACCCGTAACGTACTTGTCTAAAAAGCATGACTTGCGAAATATTCGCAAAAAACTGATTTTCGATAAGAGTAAAAGACCTACTTCCGGTAGGAATTTCGAAAAACTTTTTAAATAAAATTATTTTCAATTTTAATTTTAAGTATATATGAATTCTTTAAAAATTTGTTTAAACTTAGTAGTTGACGAAATATTGGCAAAATTCGATTTTTTCGCTGAAGTAACCTGCTACTTCCGGTCTACTGATTTTACTGAAAAACTAATCAGATCTCAAGAGGGATATTATACACGTAAATACAAAATTAGGAATTGATATCTACAGCGGTTTGGCCGCTATCGTAGTCACACACACACACACACACACAGAGAGAGAGAGAGAGAGAGAGAGAGAGAGAGAGAGAGAGAGAGAGGGGGGGGGGAGAGAGAGAGAGAGAGAGAGAGAGAGACATTTTTTAAAAACCACTTTTTCGGTATCAGGGGACTTCAAAACGTGGACATCTGCAAAAATCTCGAGGTCGAAAATTTTCGTCATCACAATACTTCCTTATACTTACTACGTATAAGAAAGTAAAAGGATCAAACAGTGTTCCTGAAACTTATCCTGATTAGTAAAAATGAGGTGTGGCCACCACACGACTTTCTTATACGTATGAAAGTGTTACTTCCGGTCCGAATTTTGAAATTTCATTTATACAAAAAATATTCCAAATGCAACTCTAAATACTTTTGTACTCTTCATAAATATATATAGAATGCATAATTTACGACATATTTGCAAAAAATCGTTATTCGGTAAGAGTGAAAGTGTTACTTCCGGTCCGAATTTTGAATTTTTTTTTATACAAGAGATATTTAAAAGTACGTTCTAAATACTTTTATACTGGTAATGTACCTGCCTAGAAAGCATGACTTGCGAGATATTCGCAAGAAACTGATTTTCAATAAGAGTAAAAGACCTACTTCCGGTCGGAATTTCGAAAAGCTTTATTAATACAATTTTTCTCAAATTTAATTTTAAGTACATTTGAATTCTTTATAAATTTGTTTAAACTTAGTATTTGACGAAATATTTGCAAAATTCGATTTTTTCACTGAAGTAAACTACTACTTCCGGTATGCCGATTTTGCTCAAAATCTAATCAGTTCTCAAGAGAGAGATTATATTCATAAATATAAAATTTGGAATTGATACCTATAGCGGTTTGACCGCTATCGTGGTCACACACACACACACAGACAGACACACACACACACAGACATTTTTTAAAAACCACTTTTTTGGTATCAGGGGACCTCAAAACGTGGACATCTGCAAAAATCTCGAGGTCGAAAATTTTCATCATCACAATACTTCCTTATACTACGTATAAGAAAGTAAAAAATGAGGTGTGGCCACCACACGACTTTCTTATACGTATGAGCGTTTCAAATAATAGAATTTTAAGAATTTTTTTATACAAAAATTATTCAAAATCCTATTCTAAGTACTTCTATTTTCTTAATAAATCTCTATAGAATGCATACTTTGCAAGATATTATCAAAAAAGTGCTACTCGCTAAGAGTAAAAGTGCTACTTCCGGTCCGAATTTTGAAATTTCATATATACAAAAAATATTGAAAATTCAGTTCTAAATACTTTTGTACTCTTGATAAATATATATAGAATGCATAAGTTACGACATATTTGCAAAAAATCGTTATCCGATAAGAGTAAAAGTGGTACTTCCTGTCTGAATTTTGAAATTTCTTTTATACAAAAGATATTGAAAATTATGTTTTAAATACTTTTATACCCGTAACGTACTTGTCTAAAAAGCATGACTTGCGAAATATTCGCAAAAAACTGATTTTCGATAAGAGTAAAAGACCTACTTCCGGTAGGAATTTCGAAAAACTTTTTAAATAAAATTATTTTCAATTTCAATTTTAAGTATATATGAATTCTTTATAAATTTGTTTAAACTTAATAGTTGACGAAATATTGTCAAAATTCGATTTTTTCGCTGAAGTAAACTGCTACTTCCGGTCTACCGATTTTACTGAAAAACTAATCAGATCTCAAGAGGGAGATTATACACGTAAATACAAAATTTGGAATTGATATCTAGAGCGGTTTGACCGCTATCGTGGTCACACACACACACACAGACACACACACACAGACACACACACACACACACACACAGACACACAGACACACAGACATTTTTCAAAAACCACTTTTTTGGTATCAGGGGACTTCAAAACGTGGACATCTGCAAAAATCTCGAGGTCGAAAATTTTCATCATCACAATACTTCCTTATACTACGTATAAGAAAGTAAAAAAAGATAGCACCAAAGTAATAATTGTTCCTGAGGCAAATGTGCGATTGAATATAAAACAACAATGGAAGCCATAAAACGTCATTCCAAAGAGAATCACATTATGAATTAAAGAAACCAATCACGGCCAGTGCAATCCCATCAATTTAGTGAGAAGTAATTAAAAGTAAGCCGAAAAAGTACTGTAGATAAACAAACTCCAATTCACGAACCTAGTGACAACACTAATGAGACACTGTGACCTAAGAAGATATGGGCTAGTACAAGTAATAAAATCAATGCAATAAATAAACAAACTACTGTTTAAAACATACCTTACAACTTTGGCGTCCAAGCTTTCACAATAAGAGCAACCACCTTTAATCCAGATTTGGCTTCTAGTGATTACTTTTTGCTTAATAAGATAAAATAAGAGCTTAGGAGAGAATCGTTGTAAAGACTTTAACGCGCAGAAGAAGCTGTAGTATGAAATGCATTTTTATAATATATCTTCCAAAGCAAGAATTGCTGAACATAAGTTTATTATGAAAAAGTGCTTACATTGACACGCTCTGTAATTCTGCAAAAATAAAATGTTCTGCTGAAACACCCCGTACATTAGGATCTTTTTAACTTTAAAGATAACATAGCTTCAAATGTAATTTCTTAAAATAAAATTATAGTAAAACATTATTCAAACAGGTCCTAAAGATTCCTATATATTAAAAAAATAACGCAAGTTAGTTACAACTTCTAATAACGATAATTTTTCCTTGCAGAGGTTTTGTATAAACTGCTCGAAGTTATTGGAAAATACCGACCGATATTTAGATCTTGGAATGGGAGTGTGCCAGAGATAAATTTAATGAAACCAGAACACTTACAGGTTTGTCGAATAATAAAATGCAATATAAATTTAAGTAAATAAAACATTTTAAAATTGAAAAAAACGAATAAAAGTGTATAAAATTACTTGATAAAATTCTGCTCAAATTTAAATAGGACAAACACTATGCTTCACTGAAAATAGATCTTCAAACTTAGTGTACATTTCTGTAAATATATACATATATATTCATAACTTAAGAGTTAAATTCTTAGTCAATTGTTAATTAATCTCTTCAGGTTGTAATGAGGAGTTCAGCACACGTAACAAAGGGAATGTTTTATGACTCTTTATTTCCATGGCTCGGAGAGGGGTTATTTCTTAGTGAAGGTACATTTAAGTAAATTTCTAACAAACAACTTTTACAATTTTGTATATGTTATACTACAGGTTCTAAATGGTTCATACAAAGGAAACTTCTAACACCAGCTTTTCATTTTAAAATCTTGGATAGCTTCATGGAAATATTTGAAAAAAATAGCAAGAAACTCGTTGAGAATCTCAGTGATAAATCTGATGGCGACTCCTTTAATATTGCTCCAATTATTGCAAACAGTGCTATAGATATGATATGTGGTAAGTTACTTTTATTATGTACATTTTTCAAAACTAAGCAATATCTTGTTCAGAATCTTCGATGGGTGTTGCCGTTAAGGATGTGACAGACGATCAAGAAAAATTTATTAAAGCTGTTGCTAGGTATATACTTCTCTATCGTTCCTCAAAATCCAAAAAATGTTTAATGTAAATATTTTTCAGCTTGACTGAGTTGGCAATGTGGAGATTTGTCCGACCGTACGCAAGATGGGATGCGATATTTCACATGCTGCCACAAGGAAAATTGTATCAGAAGCAAATACGAGAACTGCACGAATTTTCAAACAATGTGATAGCCCACAGAAAGAAAAATATTTTAAACTCAGCAAACAAAAGCAGTGACGAAAAACATGATGAACCCAGTTCAAATGTGAAATCTTTCTTAGATCTCATAATCGAGGCGTCTGGTGATAAAAATATCGTCAACGACACAGATCTGAGATCATTGGTCGACACGTTTATATTTGCGGTGAGTATAAGTTTTAATTCTTTTCCTCATTTTGGGATTATTTTGCGCTTTTCAGGGATTTGAGACTACTGCAACTAGTGCTGGTTGGACAATGTTTCTTCTTGGCAATAATCCTGATATTCAGGTAAGTCCATTAATGAAATGCCTCCAATTTTTAGGCTAACATGCTTATTATTCATGCGTAGGCTAAGAAATGTATAATAAAAATATGATATCGTTAAAATTGGATCAGATTTTAAATTGGTAATTTGTTTCGATTTAAAAATTGAACAATCTTTTCCAAGACAAAGGTGCATTCTCATGAAGTAACATAACCCCTTGCATCAGTTCTTGGAATTGCTTCAGTTGAATGTAATCTCTCATCTACATAATTGATTGTGGTTAAGTTATTTTTCACCAAATAGATATCTTTAAAATATAAAATAAATGTCCTAAAACACTGCAACACCTCAATTTAAGAAGTGGGTGTTCATTTAATTGCAAATTGCCTTAACGGAAACGAATTATGTAAGCCACCTACGAGCTGTTCTTCGTACAGCATTTAGTTCAAATTTATGTTGTAGAAATTTTTCGACAGATTCAAAAATATACCTCAGAAAACTTCCTTATCTTCTAGGGTCAATTCTTGTTATAAATGTGCAATCTTGAGCATATACACAACGCTTTTAGATAACTTTGAAAATTTTGTTAGTATGCAAGCAGATGCGTATTTAGATAAATGGTTGGTGTTGCATAATGTTGAAAAACTACCGCTTCTTGTCGGTAATGGGCAAAATTATTCTAAATAGAATTTTTAAATTTCGAAAGCATTAGTGGAACATTGATACTTAGAATGTCAACCACCGTGGTTTTTAAACTTGTTTCTAAAGCTAGAAATTGAAACATATATTTGGATTTTCTAAGTGATCATGGTGACCTGGGTGTATGGATCTTCTTTCTGCATTTTGCTATTCAAATTTTTCTAAAACATACTTCTGCTCTCTTACTGGTATGCAGACAATTCTATCTACATTGGAATCTTCATATGAAATAAGTTGTTTTCTATTTTATTCATTTATTATAATTAGGGCCTTATGAAACTCCAGTATAGTAAAAGTTACCCAAATTCAATTATTTACAAGTATGTCTTATTTATATATGTACGTATTCTCAAGCCTCTGAAGTGTGAAACTATTAAGCTGAGTTTTTCAAAGAACTTTTTCTACTCTCTCGCTGATCTATTTGTCTAGTCTTTCATATTCCAAAAATCCTTGTGTCTAGGTATGTAAAGCTATTTACATCCTTTACAGTCTGTCTTTGTGTGATGATGGTATCTTTGAACTGCCGCTGATTGTTTTTGTGTTTTACACATTTATTATTCTTATATTTATTGTTACTAGTGGTCGTCTAGTGATCGAAATTCAACCTTTTTATTTTCTTAATTTAATGTATTTGTAACACTTACACATAAATTTTACCTTTCTGCACTCCTTCTCCATATAAACTTTAACTATGCCAAATCTCATACTCCTCCGTGCGCGCAATTTGCTTAAAAAGTTTTTTCTTCACGTATTAATATAATAACTAATGGTCGCCTAGTGGGCAAATTCGACCTTTTTATTTTCTTAATTTAATATATTTGTAACACTTACACATAAATTTTACCTTTCTGCACTCCTTCTCCATATAAACTTTAACTATGCCAAATCTCATACTCCTCCGTGCGCGCAATTTGCTTAAAAAGTTTTTTCTTCACGTATTAATATAATAACTAATGGTCGCCTAGTGGGCAAATTCGACCTTTTTATTTTCTTAATTTAATGTATTTGTAACACTTACACATAAATTTTACCTTTCTGCACTCCTTCTCCATATAAACTTTAACTATGCCAAATCTCATACTCCTCCGTGCGCGCAATTTGCTTAAAAAGTTTTTCTTCACGTATTAATATAATAACTAATGGTCGCCTAGTGGGCAAATTCGACCTTTTTATTTTCTTAATTTAAGGTATTTGTAACACTTATACATAAATTTTACCTTTTCGCACTCCTTCTCCATGTGAACTTTGCCAAATCTCATATTCCTCCGCATGTGCAACTTGCTTCAAAAAGGGTTCAATTTTTTTTTTCACCTATTAATATAATAATTCTGATTTCATCACTAATGCCATATCGTCTTTCGCTACTTTCTGATTTATTTCGAGAATATGGTTTATTCTCACAAATAAAGGAACCCACAAGACTATTTACAAATATAAATAATCATATGTCTGAATCACAAATTGGTTATGTGGTTAGTGACCTCCCGTTTGATGTTTATGACTGTCATGTTGAAAAAATCAACATATCTGACCACTACGCAATCTCCTGTTATATTAAGAACACTTGCAAGACCAATACTTAACCACCAAAAATGGTTACAACAAGAGCTGTATACGAAAGGGGTTTGGATGACTGTAGGACTATCCTCCGCGATACGTGTTGGGGTTTTATCCAAACAAGCAATGTAGAGTCAGCTTTTGATGCGTTCTTGACCTACTTTAGTGGTAACTTCAATACAACTTGTCCTATGGTGACACGTAAACTAAAATGTAACCAGCAGTTGCCTTGGATTAACGAAGAATTAAAAAAATCAAGTGAAAATCTTAGGTTTATGCATCACATAGTGCGAGCAACAGGTAATCAAATCTACAGAGAGCAATACATAATTGAAAAACGTAATCATAGACATAGAGTTGAAGCAGCAAAGAAGGATTATTTATATAAACTGAATTCTAGTAACAATAAAAGCAAAGAAATTTGGAAATATCTCAAGGAACAAACATTAAAATTGAAAGATTGCAATATTTCTACATTATTGGATGAAAATGGAGATAAGCTACATGGAGGTGCTGCTGTAGCAAATAGGTTTGCGGATTATTTTGCAACCGTTGCTGAACAGAGATTGAGTACTCACTTTGGTGGTAATTTATCAGATAATTGTACAGCGTCTGACGTACTGCCGCACAGTATGTTTTTTTTTACATTTGTAACAGAAGAAGACATACAAAATATCATTATGATGTTAAAAAATAAACAGTCATGTGGATTTGATTATGTTAACAGTAAGATTATAAAAAAAGTTTGTCCAGAAATTGTAAAGCCACTAACATACTTAGTTAATTTGATGGTAGAGAAAGGAGAATTTCCGAACATCTTGTAAATTATGTAGCTCGTGTTGTGCCTGTGCATAAAAGTGGATGTGAAGAAAATGTGGAAAACTACAGACCGATCTCAATTTTGAGCACATTTTCTGCAATAATGGAGAAAATTATTGTCAATGAATTATGGCAATACATAAATAAATTTAAAATACTTCACCCAATCCAGCATGGATTTAAAGAGATCCATTCTACAGAAACGGCTACCTTTAAATTTATACAGCATGTCAACGACGAACTGGACCAAGGAAAATATGTTGCTGGGTTGTTCTTCGATCCTTCAAGGGCCTTTGACACTGTTAGTGCGGGATTTGTGAGTGACAAGATTTGTGCAATGGGTATTCGTGGGAATATAAATGAATTGATTACCTCATTTATGGAGGGCAGGTGCATGTACGTAGATGTAGACGGTGGGAACTCTGTGAAAAAGAGTCTGAGCCTTGGAGTGCCGCAGGGGTCATCTTTGGGTCCTCTAATATTTCTATTATACATAAACGATCTGCATAACTTCATAACGACTGGTTATACAGTTAGTTTTGCTGACGACACTTCGATCTTGGTCTCTTCTGTGACGAAGGATGGCATGCAGTTGATGATAGATGAAGCTATAAGCGAAATGAAGAAATGATGTGATCTCAACAAACTTATGCTAAATATGAATAGGATATAGATATAGATACATTTCCATACCCGGCAAAAAATAGAGGATGTCGGGGTTACTACTAGGTTTCTAGGAGTATTTCTGCAGCCTGATCTGTCATGAGAAAGGCATGTGGAGCACATGGTAGGTATACTCATACCATGGATTCTCAGCAAGTATTAGAGTTATATTATGCCATCGCGTATTCGCATCTGAGTTACAATGTCATATTGTGGGGCAATTCGTCGCGAGCTAATGTGAATCGCATATTTGTTGCTCATAAAAGACTTGTGCGGCTGATTTTTGGTTTGGGACCAATGGATTCGTGTCGTCCGCTATTTACTTTGAATAGAATTTTGACATTTCCATCTGTGTTTGTGTATAAGTGCTCTATCTTTGCTTTCACACATAAAGACAATTTTAAAAGAAACAGTGACTTTCATGATTATCCAACAAAAACAAAGGATAAGTTTAGTGTCCCGGTACATAAATCGGCGGCTTTTCAGAAATCCCCCATGTATTGCTGTCTGTCTGTCTACAATGGTCTTCCACAACAAATCAGGGAGAGTAGAAATATTAAAATATTTAAAAAGAAAATGAAGAATCTATTGGTTGAGAGTTGTTTGTATGACTTTCGTCAATTTTTGTAATGTTTGGTTTATTTGGTGTTCTTTTATTGTACGTACTGGCTGTGTGTGACATATATTTTTATACATATGATGTAGCCGATATCACTATGTGATCTATGGTTAAATAAATTTATTATTATTATTATTATTATTATCGGGAGTTCCACAATCTCGAATTATACAATTCACCAATTTCCAACTTTCGGTCGTCTAATTTTTGTGCTGCACACTGCTATAACGCCGACTACAGTAAATAGTATAGGGAACAAAATCTTACCACAGATTTTCTTTATAATGAAAACAACAGGATTCTTCGTTTTTGTTGTTATAAAATTGCTTTTATCACTTCAATTGTTTTCTCTCTTTTTCTTGAGTTTTCCATATATCCCCCTTTTTTCCGTCAAAAGGATCAACGTACTCTTTAATTTTTTCTACATTTATATCCCTTGCTTGCTTTATAATGGCGATTAGGTCCTGTATATTTCTTGTCTGTCAACCCATTAAGAACATGTACTTTGGATTCATCCTTGTCTTGGCGTGAGCACTGCGCTCTTCTGGCCGGCCGGGTCTCCTCCGCCATATATGCGTTGAATATATTGAAGAGATGTACCTCGACTGATGCAATCGAGAAATTTTATTATGGTAGCATAGAGTCTCGCTTGCGTTATGCAATTATTTTTTGGGGATCATCCACCAGCTTCAATACTATATTTCTATTGCAGAAGAGAGTGATTCGATCAATGTGTGGGGTGCATTTTTTGGCCCCCTGCAGGGATTTTTTCCGTAATTTGAAGATCTTAACGCTCCCTTCTTTGTATATTTATGAGCTGATTATGCTAGTGCAGAGAAATTCGTCACGGTTTGTCAGGAATAACCAGGTCTATGTTACTATGACCACGCGAAACGGGTTCAATTTGTCCGTGCCATCGCATAGGTCAAGCAGCTACGAGAGGGGGCCTTATTACAAAGCTATCTCGGCTTTTAATGCACTCCCGGAGTACTTAAAGATAGCTGCTGATGTGAATAGAACTGCTTTCAAACGCAATTTGAAAGCATATCTTTTGGACAGGGCCTTCTATAACTTTAAAGAGTTATTAAATAATACGTTGTAAATACCGGACGTGGATACTATAAAATTGTGTTAACTTTTGTATGTCTGTTCTATTAATGTAACATACATATTGTGCTGTATATGATTCTACTATTGCAGTGTGTTCTTTTTTTAACTTTTCCTTTGTTTGTTATTTGACACTGCCAATGTTTTTTTGTAAAAATTTACGGCAATAAATTATTATTATTATTATTATTATTACTTCTTTATTTATTATTATTATGAAAATCCATTTTTCAGGAAAAACTTTATGGGGAAGTAGCAGAAGTTCTAAAACATAAATCCACACCAACAACTTTGGATGAACTGAATCAAATGAAATATTTAGAACGCGTTATCAAGGAATCTTTGAGGTTATACCCAGTGCTACCGATCATTACCAGAAGATTAACCGAAGACGTCAAAATAGGTAACAAAAATGTAATTTTGAAATTATTTTGATACAAAACATCGCAATTTCAGATGAATACAATATACCCGCTGGCTGTCAAGCTATCCTACATATCGCTCAGGTTCACAGAGACCCGGAGCAATTCCCTGATCCAGGGAAATTTGACCCCGACAGATTTCTACCAGAAAATATAAAAAGCAGGCATCCGTTCGCGTACATTCCTTTCAGTGCTGGTCCCAGAAATTGCATTGGTATGTACATAATAGTGTTATCTATTTATATATGTATACACGGGCGTGACTTTAATAAAATTAAACATATTAAAATATTACATAACAACTGCGTTTTGGAATTTCTAATTTATTACTTATATATCTAACATAAATGTGCGTTGTTTATTTTGAAATTATAACATCATTACTAAAAAAGCGTATAGATCATAGTTATATTTATTTATAACTATATTTTCAAATATATTTTCCTTTGAAAAGTCACTAATTCATAAATCAAATAAACATCGCTATATGACGATCCTATTATAATCACTAATGAATAACTCAATTTCACTACACATATAGTCTAGACAAATATTTACAGTAGTGTTATCTTATAACATACGGTGCCGCACAAAAGACTCTATCATAAAATCTTTAGATAAGGAAAAATAATAATAAATATACTCTTTGGAGAATCATAGTATTTAACAAGCATTAGATTTTCAATATAAAAGATTAGGAGTAGGTTTGGCCATTTATCAAATAATTTATTCCATACATTGACTGACGATAACCGAGTTTAATGAATATGTGGGACATAGGCTAGAAACCTTGAGAAACACTAATATGAATTTTATATGATTTTCTTATGTTTTCATATCAGCAATTCATACTTTACCACCGTCAGGTTGTGTAATGGAGCACTTGATTTAGAGATGAGAGCAGATATTGGTCACAGTGATTTTTACAGTGATTTCCTAATCACTGTTTTCACCATTTGCAAATTCGTGGAATCACAGTGATTACTTTCGTATTTATTATGATGGAAAGAACCCTCTTTTCAATAGGGGAAAATAAATATCTTTTCATGTAAAGAAATATTTCTGTCTGCGATTCTAAGATTTACTTAACTTTAAATAATATATTCAATTTGACATAAATATGTTTCACACTGGCTGTAACGTAGCAAGTCGAAGTCGAAGTCGATTACATTCTAATAAAGTTAGTAAACTTTTTTCATAATAATTAATAATCATTAATAATGTGCTTTAATAAATTAATAATTAAAAAGTGCCCAAGTAAACTTTATATTTAATAAATATAATATTAGAAGAGACACTGAAATGTATTTAATTATTGCATATAGGTACTTTAAACTGAACAAATAATAAATAAAATATACATCATTGCTTGGAGTTACTTTTTACTTATTTTCTGTTTTGTAAGTTATATTTAATTTATTATCTATACACATTTTGTACAAATATGTATGTACATACATGATCATCTATATAACTAAAAACAATTCATCATGTTACTTACTATATATTATTAATTTAAATCTTTTTGCACGTTCATGTGTTTTATATAGGTACGTACATACTAATAAAGCATAAATTAAAAGCAAATACCTACTGATATAATAATGTATTTTTATTAGCAATACGCTATTTACATACACTTACATTATTTATATAAATTTCTCTAAAATATACAATGACAGTTGTCTCTTAAACTTATTTAAATCATTACAGTGTTTTATGTCATACGGGAGGCTGTTAAACATTTTAAGCCCATTAACAAAAACATTATTAGCCGTTGATGACCTATTTATTCTTTCAATAAAGAAATCATTGATGATTCGTGTATTATATTTATGTGTGTCATGTATATAAATCAACTTCTGACTAATATGCGATGGCGTAACACCTTGTTTACTCTTGTAAATAAATAACAGTGTTTTGTACGTTATTCATTGTCGCACATTCATTAATTTCAATGTACTCAGCATTAATGCAACTGGTGTATATTTGTTACACTTTAAAATTGTTCTCATAGCCCTATTTTGTATTTTTTGCATTTGCTGAGTTTCGTAATTATTTAACTTAAAGAGGATACTTGAGCAATATTCCATATGTATCGAAATTAGCGATTTATATATAGACAGTTTAATATGTGTAGACATATTTTGACCTATTCTACTTAAATAACCTACTTTTTTAGACATTTTATTTAGAATATGCTTTGTATTCTCTTTCAAATTTAAATGCTGATCTATAATTATCCCTAAATATTTTATACTATTTACTCTTTCTAAATAATTATTATCTGTTTTTATATTAATATTGTCATAATTAATTGTGTTTAATTTATATGCACTACCAATGATTATAAATTTAGATTTACTTATATTAATACTTAAACTATTGGCACATAAGCATTTATATAATAAAGACAAGTCTTCATTTATTTTGTCATCAGTAAACAAATGTAATTTACTGTTTTTGGTCCTTAGCATAATGTCATTAACATATAAATTAAAAAGTAACGGTCCTAATATTGTTCCTTGTGGTACACCATATTTAGTAGTGCACACACCTGATGTTGTCCCATTAAATATTACACTTTGGTATCTGTTAGTCATGTATGAACGACACCATTCCAGAGCTATGCCTTTGAAGCCGATGACTTCCAATTTCTTCAGTAGTAATTGTCGGTCGATGGTCTCAAAAGCTCTTCGGAAATCCAAAAACACTGTCCATTTCCCTCGACCAATTATCACAAATATTGACCAAAACTGTTACACAAGAGTGTGATTTCTTGAAACCTGACTGGTTCAATGATATTACACTGTTTGTATCACAATAACTATCAATTTGTTTTTAACGCACACTTCCAACACTTTTTCGTATGATGGCACTGTATTTATAGGTCTGTATTCTTCACACAGTTTCGTTCCATTGACTTTTGGGACAGGTACTATATATGATATTTTCCAGTATTTAGGAAATACCCCTGACTGCATTGACGTATTTATTATGTCTAGTATTCTATTTGCTGACACCAAACAAATGTCCTTTAAAACTCTGCTTGTTATACCATCACCAGCAACGTCTCCTGTACCTTTTAGAGATTTAATTACATCTTTAATTTCTTTCATAGTCACATTTTCAAATTTACAAAATTCCGGATGCTGCGGTATGTCACGCAAAACTTCATTTTCACTGTCAATATTTTGTCTTTGTACCCCATCGACTAGTGTATCTATGCTTGTTACAAAGTACCTACTCATTAAATTTTTCAACAATTTCCCTATCATTCTCTATTTCTTCATTATCAAAAATAATGCTTGTACTATTTGTTTCTTTACTTGTTGGTAATAACGTTTTAAGATTCTTCCATAGTTCTTTTGAGTTGTTTCTGTTTTGATCAAGTGCTGTTTTCAAATACTCTTCTTTCCGTTCTCTAATCATTTGAACTACTTTTTTTTCTAATTAATTTGTATTCATTCCAGTCTTCCCCGCGTTTCGTAAATACTGCTACCTTATATTTATCATCTCTAATATTTATTTGTTCTAGTATTGCATAATTCATCCACTCATTCCTTAAATACTTTTCCATATACCTACATATGCGTATATTAATATTTTATAACCTCGGTAGTTTATAAACAAATCAATAATTTCCATTATATAACGCGAATTTGTGTTAAGATATTCATTTTCACTACGCATATAGTTAAACAGCTCAAAGAGCTGTTTAAAATCGAACGGCAAAACATGGGCGAAAGCAGGAGCCGTTTATTTTCACCGTTTATTTTCACCGCTAACGGTAAACAGCTCGTAGGAACCCTGTACCATGCGCGGTGAAAATAAACGGTGAAAACAAACGGTGAAACTAAACGGCTCCTGCTTTCGCTGTGATTAAAAGAGCTGTTTAAAATCACCATTAAGACCATCTCTACTTGATATAGCAAGTCCAAAATACATCAGAAGTGCAACATCGCGTACTGTATCCTACATTTAGCGGTGAAGCATCGACTGGCGATATCACATATACCTCTACCCTCTCCTATCTTTAGTCATGCGTCCAGTACAGCCACAGAATACGACGGTGCAATGTTTATATAATATAATATCAAGTGTTTCATTACACATGCTGTATAATATTACATACTAATATTGTATTTTTTTTGATGTTATAAATTTTAGGTCAAAAATTCGCCATGTTTGAGGAAAAAGCTATTATCTCCTCTATCATTAGAAACTACAAGATCGTATCGATGGAAAAACCCGAAGAGAAAAGAATGTTTGCACATGTGCTTTTGAGACCACAAAATGGTATTAACGTAAAGCTAGAAACGCGATGTTAATAAAAATATACACTTAATAATAACGTGGATGTATAAATACCATGTATTAAAATGTATCAGAAATAATCTGGATTTTACAGCAATATCAATAAACGTGGGGAACCTTATGAAAGTTTTATTTATAAGCCCATATTTATAAGCATAAATATTATGGACATTAATCACAAAAGATATCGATCTGCCTGCAATTGATTTAAATAATTGATTAACGATGACCTCTGTAAAAAAGAGTTCTACATTATTTTATTCATATTAATGTTATATTAATGCTTTTATAGAGTTTACAAAAGAATATCTCTCGGTTTAATAATAGTCATTTTATTAGATCGAGAGATATTCTATAAACATATTGTACTATTGTTTATATAGCTAAGCCATATACTGCCAACCAGTAAATTCAAATTTCAAAATATTTATTCCACTATTAAATGTACTATTACCACACATTCGGGTAATATAAGATGTATTAGTATTTTTTTAAAAATTTTATTACCTCACTTATTTTTTTTCACTTTTACTATTTATTATTATTCTTAAATACCCTTTTCTCTAGCTCAGTCAAATTATTAAAATATTTGTTTTATTACTTGATAATTCATTAGAACATGAGACTAATATAGTTTACTACTATTTATATAAAAGTAAATGAATATGAAAGTCAATTCTCATTTTTAATAAAATCTTATGATATTTTAAAGCAACCCAATTTCCTTATTCCGGACCTGTATCGAATATTCAAATTGACACCTACGGTACATCTAGTAACATGCAAAGTTATTATGGGTAATCCTGAACTATCAAAAATTAGGCGCTAAATAAATCAATGTACTTTCAAAATATCTCAGTTAAATTCGCTCAATGGAATCTATAAATGTTAATACCAGTTCAAATATCTTTAATACACCTTTAATTACCTCACATACGTAAGTATTCCTTCTAATATTTGTATATACTATAATAAATTGTGTTGATGAACTTTTATTTTAGGTTACCAATTTCCTACAAGAAAACACCTAACCTTACAACCAAGAATAATGCAATACAGTAAAACAAATTTCAATTCAATATCAAACAATATATTCACTGTAACATTACGTACAGAATAATATTTTATGCAAAGTAGAAAATGCCATTTTACAAAATCTTTTCGTAAACTTGTTGAATATTTATTAAGAATCCAATAATAATGATGTGAAATGTACCTAACCTTTCAATAACACAAGGTAAGCTATGACAAGATACACTAATTTTGTAAACTGATAATAATAGGATACTTTATAAATTAATCTGTTACATAATTCAATTAAATATTTATACCCAATCAAAATATGAATTTAAATAATAATTACTTCTGCTATTTCATTTGAACTTTGAAAAATAGAGATCAAAATAATATAACTGTCAAATATCTTATGAATACATACATTACGTATGTGATTTTCATAGAATTAATTAAATCTTTCTTAAACGATTATTGCATATCAAATTCAATACATTCTTGAAAAAAAAATGAGTGTTAACTCTCCTTCTTCTCTTTTCCAGAAATGAAACACACACGTTAGATTTAAGGATATAATAATAATAATAAAATAATTGCTCACAACACACTCTACGTAACTTCGCAATACTCTCTCTACTCTCTACTGTCTCTCTACTACCAACCTAAATACATTTCTAAAATACAGTTTCCTAACACTCGGCCTATCCTGCATGTATATTTATATAATATATGTATCTATATGAACTTAACTAAACTTAACTAATACAACATTATAAAAGAACTTAAGACATAACATTCATTAAACATAGTCTCTTAAATATGTCAGTTTTACAACAAGTCTCTTTTCTGTAACAGGGTTTGTCGAATCTACACATTTTGAATTTTCTCGTCCATTTCTCTTCGTTCTTGTTGCTGCTTGTTCATTTTCCATAACCTCCTCAGTTTCTTCCACACCTTCCACGTCACATTCTTCATTTTCATCTAGGTTATAGTTTTTCCAGAGTTTCAACTGACTTACATGGGCTGTAGTTTGTGATTTACCATTTTCTTCCAACAGTTTTGATACTCGGTAGGTGTCGCTCGGGAGTACTTCGATAACGGTCAATGGTCCTTTATATCGCGGTTGTAATTTTGTAGATTCACCGGTTTGTATTGTAGGGGATTTCATATAGACAATATCTCCCACATCATACGTAACTCCTTGGCATCTATGTTTATCATAATATTGTTTGTATCTTGCTTGCTCATGCACTACGACTTCACGTACTTCTTCACGCAGTTCGTCGGGTAATCTATATGTCTCACAGTCTTCCGTTAATTCCCTCAATTTTCCTTCTTCGAATCTGGGTATATATCCATATAATAACTCAAATGGACTTTTACCGGTGCTTTTATTTTCAAAAATGTTGAGGTCACGTTCAATCTTACTTAGTAATTTATCCCAATCTCTTTCATCACGGTCCATCACATTACTTTGCATCATGGGTATAATTGTGGCATTAAATCGTTCAACCAATCCATTTGCTTGAGGATGACGACTTGAATTCAAAGTATGTTTCATCCCATGTTCACTACAAAAATCTTGAAAACTATGGGCAGTAAAGCAAGTACCTCGGTCACTTATTATTCTACCTGGTGCTCCGAATCGATTGATAAATATTTTTAATTTTCGAATCGTGGCTTCCGCTCGTGTAGTCTTTACAGCTTCCAAATGACCAAACTTCGTTAAATTGTCCACGATTACCAAAACATATTTCTTTCCTCTCTTGGATGTCGGAAACGGTCCCATATGGTCGACATGAATTACTTCGAATGGTCTCTTGCCGGGTGGAATCGGGTGTAAATATCCTGGTTGTCTTCCGGGTATTCTTTTGGAATATATACATTCAACACACATCTTGATATGTCTGTCTATGTATTTTCTCATTCCTGGAAAATAGTAATATTTGTTCATGATTTTAAATGTTCTTTCTGTCCAGGGATGGCTCTTCAGGTCGTGATATTTTATAACTAACGCCTTCCTCATGCTTTTAGGTACAGCATACAATTCCTTTTCGTCACTGTCGTTGATCGTATCAATTTTGTATAGCAATCCATTCTTTAGTTTGTAATCTCGCACTTCATTCTTTTCACTTGCTGTTCTACAGTTTAAGGGTTTCTTTAAAATTTGTATTTTACTTTTCATGGTGTCATGTGAATATTGAAATAAAGCAATTTCCTCTTCTGCTTCTTCAGTATGATTTTCTTCTGCCTCCAACTCTTTTTCTTCTTCTTCTGTATCATTTTCTTCCTTTTGTTCTTCGGTTTTATTCTCATCCATATTTAATTCCTGTAATGTAATCAGTTCTGATGGATCACTCAACAATGACAATTCCTGCAACTCTACATTAGTGATACATATCTCTCCATCCAAAATCTTGTTCTTGTCCATGGTTTGTCCAGTCAGACTTAAACTTGCAATAGGTAAACACATATTTTCATTGGCAACTAAAACATCTAGAAAATGTATACTATTCGGCGACATGGAGCATTCATCCAATATTTTTACTGATTTTGTTTCAAATGGATCATCTCTTTCACATAATGGCATCAAAAATTCATTTTTGCATTTAAATTCAAAAGTATCATCTATTTTATAATAAACAATATAATCTAGGTCCATGAAATCTCTTCCAATAATCACATCTATTGCTTGTGCATCATCCGGCACTACTTTCATTCTAATATCATTTGCCTCTACACCATCTATTCTAATTTGAACACACACTACACCTGGTGATTTTACTTTATACATATTGGGTCCAAACGCTTGAAGTTCTGTGCTTTCTTTAATTATATCAAAATATTCTATAGCTAATGAAGCCTTTATTGTACAAACAGAACTACCATAGTCAATAAGTGCTTTGAATGGTCTATCATTTATATTAACATCTTTAATATATTTCTGAAATGATTTGGTACTAGGCCGATCTACAATTAGCTTTACTTGTGGACAATTTCGTGCAATATGTCCTTCAGTCGAGCATTTAAAGCATTTAAATGTCATTTTTGCATCTGGGCAATCACGAGCTGTGTAACCCATTCTACTACAATTATAACATTTGAACTCACCTGCTCTACCATGTCTTACATCTGATCTTGTATTTCCTCTAGCTGCTATTTCTGTGAAATTAGGTTTATTTTCAGGTTTAATATGTACCTGCTCTCTTTGGTTATTAGTTCGTTTCCATTCATTTTTCACAACTGGTATCTTATTATAATTAATTCTTTCTAATCTTTTATTTTCTATTGTAATGTACTCTGTCAAATCAAGAAATAATTGATCAGTGTTCGCATGCTGCCTAGCAAACATAATATCACACACACTCTTCTTTCGTTTCTTTAAAATTAAGAGATAAGTCATTACACAATTTTACCTTCTCATGATAGTAACTGTCAATACTTTCTCCCTTCTTCTGTTGTTTATTCACCATTATTTCCCAACGGACACTTAAATTTTCCTTATGCACAAATGTATTACTGAAGACTACAACAAAGTCATTCCAAGTCTTTATTTCATCGCATTTTGTGGTGTACCAGAAACTTGCACCATCTATCAGCCTTGTTCGCGCTGTTTCTAGCATATACTTATCAGGAATCTCATGCAGGGTCTGTGCACTATGAAGTTTATTCAACCACGATTTAGCTTTAGTAATATCTCCATTGAATACTTCAACATTTCTCAAGATATCAGGCATAATGCTCATGTTAGTATTGTTTGGTAAAGAATTCTTCTCCGTACTTGTACATTTTTCAATTACTTTCTCTATTAAAGTATCTTTCCGTCTTGATTCATCTAGAAAATTTTGTACTAAAATATTTAAATCTAAAGTTTCTCTTATAGTATTCCTCGTCGTATCTCCATTTTCGTCTATCACGTTCTCTGTCTGAGGATTAATTCCATTATTCTGCTGAGTTCCAGTTAACTGTGATTGAAATTTCTCAAATTTATCCATTGTTTTGACAACCAGTACAAACTTATTTATAGGTTAAGGTAACTCTTTTCCCTCCAATTCTTGCTTATCAATTACTGTTCTTCCAATTCTTTCTTACGTATCTTCGCGTTCCATCTACATCCGATTCTTATCTTATCTCACTTCTGATATGTTAACTCTCCTTCTTCTCTTTTCCAGATATGAAACACACACGTTAGATTTAAGGATATAATAATAATAATAAAATAATTGCTCACAACACACTCTACGTAACTTCGCAATACTCTCTCTACTCTCTACTGTCTCTCTACTACCAACCTAAATACATTTCTAAAATACAGTTTCCTAACATGAGTATCTTCTTAAATAATAATATACTTTATATGATCTTTTAGTCAAATTGTACCAGTATAATTACTATTACTTCAAATATTAATTTATATTTACTTGTAGGTACTGCTTCCACAATATGGCTTGGATTTGATATTTAGATGATATTCTCCGATGTCTTCCAATCTACGACGACTTCTTTTTATTCCTTTACTGGAATTACGCCACTATGATGCACGGTTCTTCCTCTTGAAAATTCATCGAATACCTTTGGAAATACGCGTTCTGACTCAGTAAATTGTCTTCGTAGTTCTTTGCACGATAAAGTACTGCAACTCTAGAAGAAATGTTTCCTACTCGTTCGGACTCAGAAAATTCTCTTCTCATCAATATGGTCCTCGTCTCTGGTTAATCTTGATAATAAACTAGGAACTTCGTCTTTGGGTAATCTTGAAAATTCACTTGGAACTTCGTCTTTGGGTAATCTTGAAAATACACTAGGATCCACGTCTTTGGGCAATCTTGAAAATTCACTAGGATCCTCGTCTTTGGGTAATGTTGAAAATACACTAGGATCCTCGTCGATCGATAATTTTCGATATATGTAAGTACACTTGATAAGTTATTATTAAACCTGTTTTAATATTACTTTCTTTATCGATAAATCGTTCTATCTATGATTTATAGACTCATGATAGATTATATATGCACCTTTCACTTTAATCTGAATTATTCGCTATGATTTCGGTAAATTATATACTTTTAATGCCTTTAAGCACAAAATGTACTATATTTGTGAAAGTATCGATGAATCTCTTTTAATTCAACGATAAACACAACCGCGTCGTATGAAAATTATTTTCATCTCCTTCTTTTATTTGTTTATATCTACTTAGTGATCTATTAAATTTGAATTCAACCAATGATCAATATAACTCACGGTTATAATACTCAAAATAGATTTTAGATCAGTATTCTTGCCTTACATTCTTTTTATAATTCAGTACTACTATTTTAATAAAACTATCCATGAATTTAGAAAGAGTTTTATGTAATTATAATCATTTTAAAGTATTTAATTGATTTTGGCGACTCTTTTTACAAAGTGAGCCCCCTAATACCTTTTCTCATCATTAATATCAATTCAACAAGTTTTAACACTATAAAAATACATTCTAATAAATATTTTACTTTAAGATTCTATCCTAGTTATTAGATATTTACAAACCTTCTATCATTGTTATTCAGTAAATTAATTTCAACATTAGAAAACACTTCACATCTTTATATTGAGGGTAGGTATCTACACTACTACAATATATATATAGATGCTTTAGATTGATTTTGCTAACAATCAGCCACTTCCACTTATGTGATCTATTATTGAAATATAGATTTTACTGTTTATAAAACAGAATTTGGGTTTTAAGAATTTGTTTCAAAAAAACACACAATTTTCCTTGTGACGTTTCGGACCTTTATTTAGTCCTTCCTCAGACATTTAGAATCTGTGTTTCTTATTGTTGAAGACAACATTTGGTAAATACTATAAAACACTAATCTACGAAACGGCGAAACAAATACATTTTAAAACAAAAACAATTTTAAAATTTATCTTTAAAGGAACATTTAAATTCGTCTGTGCCGTGTCAGATATAGGCACTCTTTGGATGTGGACAATTCACGGAAGTAAATATTTCCTAGTTTTTGATAATACTGGGACTTTTTTGTTGCCAACCCAGGAAAGTTCAAAATGATCTCGTTGTAGCTTGATTGTTTATTTTTGATGAAATTTTGACTATTTATTTTGTCCATTGGATAATTTTGCACCTTGCCGGCTAATTTCCCCTACTGGCATACTTATCGCTTATTTAAAACACTTTGCGCCATCTCCGTCTTATAGAGAAAGAATGACTCATTTTATTTTCTAAAATTGAGACAGTTTTTAGTAGATATCTGTTCCTAATAATTATTTTACGTACGTTATTATTCTTTCCTTAAAAATGATTATAATGCAAATGATTATTAGGAAAACATGAAATGATTTCGTTTTTATTTTCTCTGTGTGTTTACTATTAATTTTGTTTTCATGTTTTTCAAGTTTGTAGAAATTTTAGAACAAATTATTATGTATATAGTACAGATAAAATATCACATCAAGAAAACAACAAATAATTAGTAGTTTTGTATGTATTTTTTATCTCCCGCCACAACCAATTAAACACAAATATCCATTCTCAGACGCGACGGATGTATGTATATAAATATGCAGATAAAATTAAAATAGTGTTTATTCTTTACAAGAAGTGTTTAAAAAATGTTGGTTTTACCGTTGTTCATAGTGACACTAGTGTGGTATCTGATAATCTTTTGGAAATGGAAGCAAAACATATTCAATGTTGTGGAAAAAATGCCAGGTTTGAAATGGTATCCATTGTTTGGTACATTTTTCGTATTTAATGGAGTATCTAGAGAAGGTAAATTTTAAATTTCGATGTTTTCATAAGAAATTTCAATAACCATAAAAGATAGAGCAAAATTGAATTTTCGGTTCAGCGCTTTCTTTCTGCGAAAACCAAGCTAGGGCCTTTTTCTGTGTTCGCAACAAAATATTATTTTCAGCTTTCGGTTTACGCCTCTATCTTCTTTATTTGACAAAACAGTATAAAATAATCTGTGTGATCTTAAGGCATTTTTTGATAACAGTATCTTATCGAAAAAGAGCTTCAGAATGTCGTACTTAGTTCATTTTATAAATTTCTCGATATAGGAGTTATGGCCTAAAATTATAATTTTGTATATGAAAGTTATAGTTGGCTGTAACTTCTTTTTCTAATGATGTATAACATGCAAGGTTAATTTTTAATTTGCAGTTTTTATTAATTTAAAAGGATAATAATTCTAATTCTAAATAATCACTGACTATTCCAAATCGAACCAAAATGATTATAAATACAAATATCAAATAATTTGAAAAGAATATAAAACTATTTACAATAAATATTTAAAAAAAAAGTGAAGAAAATTAACCTTACATATTAGATATTATTGGAAAAAGAAAAAAATCCGTTTTTTCTTGTCATACCAACCATGACTTCCCTATGAAAAAATAAGTTGTGATCACAACACAACTCTTTTATACGTATGTGCATTTAAGATTATACAAAAGTCGTAAATTAAGCTTCGAGAACTTTTATCTTTTGCACAAAATAAACATGTATGTTACTTCAGGTCCGAATTTAAAGAATTTTTTTATACCTAAATTATTAAAAATCCTATTCTAAGTACGTCTATTATTTTACTAAATGTATACAGAATGCATACTTTGCCAGATATTTGCAAAAAAAATTCTCAATAAGAGTGAAAGTGTTTCTTCCGGTCCAAACTATGAAATTTCTTTTATATAATGATTATTCCAAATCCAGCTGTAAATAGTTTTGTACTTTTGATAAATATATATAATATGCAAGATATTTACAAAAAAAATGCTAGTCGATAAGAGTAAAAGTGTTACTTCCGGTCCGAACTATGAAATTTTTTTTATACCAAAAGTTTTGAAAATCATGCTTGAAATAGTGTATCTGTCTAGAAAGCATGGCTTGCGAGCTATTCGCAAAAAACTGATTTTCGATAAGAGTGAAAGACCTACTTCGGGTAGGAATTTCAATAAACTTTTTTAATACATTTTTTCTCAAATTACTTTGAGTACATTTGACTTCTATATAAATCTGTTTAAACATTGTAGTAGACGAGATGTAAATTCTGATTATGTTACTGAAGTAAACTATTACTTCCGGTCTACGTATGAAACTACATGACAGGTACAAGAAAAGAAATATATATAAATTATATTATAAAAGTAGAAATATAATTAGAAGGGCCATAACTGCAGGGGGTCTCTAAAACACTGCACCATTTGGTCTAGGATGTAGGAAAAAACATGCAGAATAAAAAACCTACATCACAGTGCCACAAAGCTAAAGGTCTTTAGTTGTTAAGATCCAAGCAACAGTGAGAGGTAGAGACGGACAGACACACCCAGAGAAAGACGTTTGCAAAAATCACTTTTTTGGTAAACTTATAATACGTATAAGAAAGTAAAAATTATAAACTTTATGGTCATAACTTTACTCCACTGTATTCCTATCAAAAGAAAAAATATGTAATGATAATTCGATTTTTTAGATATTCTATACAAATTTGCTGAGGTTACAGCAAAATTTAGCCCGTTTTATAGATCCTGGTATGGAACATCAATCCCTGAAGTACACCTAACAAAAGCCGACCACATACAGGTAATAAATATTAGTGAATAATGATTTTTCCAATTTATAAATTAAAAGAAAAACAAATGTTAAATTATTTTCGCCCTACCTTATTCTATTTTCAATAAAAAAAATTAAAAATAATATAAACGATTTTCGAAATATATCTATGTAATGGTAAATATTTCCGCAGACGAGTTATAAATGTTAATAATGAATATTACAATTTAAAAATTAAAAAAAAAATTAAAATTATTTTTCCTTCACGTCCAATTTACAATTTAATACTTTTTCGGGGATGCTTACACCAACTATATTTTAAGTGATTCTTTTTTAAACTGCATTAACTATTTTTAACACATTTGTAATAAAATATCCTTTTTACTTTTTATGAGAATAAATATACAGTAATTTTTCGAAATTAAAAATTATAAAAAATATTATAATTTTGGTCGACTTCGATTAACATTTTTAAATTAATAGATAATATTAAAAAATGTGTAAGTATATCAGGGCGGAAAAATATTTTTATATTAATAATTTATACGACATGTATTTAAAGCAGTCTTGAGACTTCTATCATACACTACGAGATCGTATTTTATAATATTAAAAGATTATTGTTATTATGTATTAATATATTATATAATCCGTTTTATTGGAAAAAAGAATAAATAAAGTTATCAAATAAATTTAAAAAATAAATAAAAGTTTTGTATAATATTGCTTAAAGCGGCAATTATTAAGTGCAACTCTAATAGTGTAATGGCTTTTGTTATCTAATTTTCCTCTGTTACCGACCGATCTTGCTTTTATTGCTGTTATGACTATTACTGTCCTTTTTAGAGTTTCCATATAATTATTGAAGCATAAAATTAGTAGACCTGGTTGATAATATGTTGCATAAATAATTATATGACAAGCAAGCAATGGCAATAAAACTGCTACTGAAATGAATTTAGGAAACCTTGTAAATCAGCTACATTTTTGATTGAGAATATCATCGCAAGTAACTGATACTTATCTGATAATACTGCATGCAAGAAATTACTTTACATTTCTGCAAAATAGTTTAATAAATTATGTAGAAAACGTACCAGTAATATTTTATTACAAAATTTTATAACAGTGGCACTCAAAATGTTTGTGAACATGTTTAAGCAATTATGACTCCTAGTTACTTTTACATGTATCAACTAACTGTACATAACTGCTATTTAATATTATTATAGGAACTATTTGAAAATTATAAAAAAATATGTTTAACAAACACAAGTTTATTTGTGTGAATTTCGATAGAATCATCGCATATGTCTTTATTCTTAGGGGTCGTCGAATAACAACTTGACACAAATACAGGAAATAAAAGCGCTAATATAATATTAGTCTGGGCCAATTATCAGAACTGGGTTTATCAAGAACAAATAACGAACGTCTTTAACATTTGAGGAACATAAATAACCACTTCTACAATAAGAAAAATATGTATGAGCAGCTGGAGTGTCAATCAGATAGGTTCTAAAACGGCTTTATGTTATATAAATGAGGATAGCTATGCACCAGATCAATTAAAACGCCGTCGTTCATGATAATATAAAACAGCAACGTTCAAAACAATAAAATAACCATGGGAAATTTCGCAAATTTAGATTATGCTAGTTTCAAATGACAGATTAGAAAATGAAAAACGGACGCATATACAGCTATGCCGTTTCTGATGGTTGCTGATGGGTGGAATTAAATTAAGGAGTTCCCTTAAGTTGAAGTAAGCCAACTTAGTACAATGATAATTTATGTTAAGTGCAATAATTTTCATAGTGACCAGATAATAAGAAGCCATGTGTTTTAACTTTTGTTGATTTTGCTACTACCTTAATTTATGTTAAATGGATGTGAACAATACTTTATACTAACACAAAAAAATGAGGTGTGGCCACCACACGACTTTCTTATACGTATGAAAGTGTTACTTCCGGTCCGAATTTTGAAATTTCATTTATACAAAAAATATTCCAAATCCAACTCTAAATACTTTTGTACTCTTCATAAATATATATAGAATGCATAATTTACGACATATTTGCAAAAAATCGCTATTCGATAAGAGTAAAAGTGCTACTTCCGGTCTGAATTTTGAAATTTTTTTTATACAAAAGATATTTAAAAGTATGTTCTAAATACATTTATACTCGTAATGTACCTGCCTAGAAAGCATGACTTGCGAGATATTCGCAAAAAACTGATTTTCGATAAGAGTAAAAGACCTACTTCCGGTAGGAATTTCGAAAAACTTTATTAAAACAATTTTTCTCAAATTTAATTTTGAGTATATTTGAATTCTTTATAAATTTGTTTAAACTTAGTAATTGACGAAATATTTGCAAAATTCGATTTTTTCACTGAAGTAAACTACTACTTCTGGTCTGCCGATTTTGCTCAAAATCTAATCAGTTCTCAAGAAGGAGATTATATTCGCAAATACAAAATTTGGAATTGATATCTACAGCGGTTTGACCGCTATCGTGGTCACACACACACAGAAGGCACACACACAGAGAGAGAGAGAGACACGCAGACACACAGACATTTTTTAAAAACCACTTTTTTGGTATCAGGGGACCTCAAAACGTGGACATCTGCAAAAATCTCGAGGTCGAAAATTTTCATCATCACAATACTTCCTTATACTACGTATAAGAAAGTAAAAAATTAGGTGTGGCCACCACACGACTTTCTTATACGTATGAAAGTGTTACTTCCGGTCCGAATTTTGGAATTTCATTTATACAAAAAATATTCCAAATCCCACTCTAAATACTTTTGTACTCTTCATAAATATACATAGAATGCATAACTTACGACATATTTGCAAAAAATCGCTATTCGGTAAGAGTAAAAGTGGTACTTCCGGTCTGAATTTTGAAATTTTTTTTACATAAAAGATATTGAAAATTATGTTTTAAATACTTTTATACTCATAACGTACTTGTCTTAAAAGCATGACTTGCGAGATATTCGCAAAAAACTGATTTTCGATAAGAGTAAAAGCTCTACTTCCGGTTGGAATTTCAAAAAATTTTTTAAGACAATTTGTTTCAAACTTAATTCTAAGTACATATGAATTCTTTATAAATTTGTTTAAACTTAGTAATTGACGAAATATTTGCAAATTTCGATTTTTTCGCTGAAGTAAACTACTACTTCCGGTCTGCCGATTTTGCTCAAAATCTAATCAGTTCTCAAGAGGCAGATTATACACGTAAATACAAAATTTGGAATTGATATCTACAGCGGTTTGACCGCTATCGTGGTCACACACACACACACAGACAGACACACAGACAGTTTTTAAAAACCACTTTTTTGGTATCAGGGGACTTCCAAACGTGGACATCTGCAAAAATCTCGAGGTCGAAAATTTTCATCAACACAATACTTCCTTATACTACGTATAAGAAAGTAAAATGAACTGCGGACACCACACGATTTCTTTATACGTATGTGTGTTTCGAAATGCGTATACAAAAGTTATTCCATATTAAGGTTTAAATTATTTATCTTCTCCATAAAATAAGCCTCTGTGTAAAAGTATTACTTTCCGTCCGAATTTTGAAAATGTTGCTATACAGAAATTATTCCAAATCCAGGTCAACGTACTTTTATTCTCTAAATAAATCTCTACAGAATGCATAATTGAGGAAAATTTGCAAAAAACTCCTATTCGATAAGAGTAAAAGTGTTACTTCCGATCCGAATTTTGAAATTCTTTTTACACCAAAATTATTCCAAATGCAGCTCTAAATACTTCTATGTTCTTAATAAATCTATATAGAGAATGCATAATGTGCGAGATATCTGCAGAAATTCACTTTTTAGTAAGTACCTTTATGTTATAGAAATTTCTATAAACTCAGTAGATGACGAGATAATTGTAAAATTTGATTTTTTACTGAATCAAAGTACTACTTCCCGTCTAACGATTTTACTGAAAATCATTCTCAAGAGGAAAATTATACTCATAAATTTAATATTTGGTATTGATAGCTGTAGAGAGCGAGAGAGCGAGAAAGGGAGAGAGAGAGAGACGCAGAGAGGGTGGGGGAGAGAGAGGGGAGAGAGGGAAAGCGAGAGAGAGAGAGAAAGGGAGAGAGAGAGAGAGAGGGGGGGGACTGTAAAGATTGAAAAAAGCACTGGCTTGGGACATTTAAAAAAAATCTAACTTTATAGTAATAAAATTTAGTTTATAAAATACTACTTCCCTCGACTATTCTTCACTAAAAGTTGAGGAAATAGGAGTAACAATTAAAAATTCACGATAAATTTGTGGCGCCATCTATTTGACTACATTTGCATTCATATTGGCAGTTCATATAATAAATTGTAATTGAACCAAAAAACGCAATAAATGTTCTATAAATTTATAAATATAAGAATAAATATTTCATGTTTGCCATGTGTAAGAATATAATACCTTAATTTTAGGGAAATGTCAGTAATAGTTACGTACATGAAATGCTTAAATTAATTAGGTAATCTATCTATAAGGTTAAGTATGATACTAATGACATTAATCAATAATATTTTTTTAATTTAATTAATGTTCGTACAAAAAATATTGTACAAACCACTTGCGTGAAAATATCTTCCACGCATTCGCGCAATTAAAAGCACTCGCTTCCTGCGGTCGCTCGTGCTTACAAAGTGCGCCCATGCGGGAAAATAGTCTTCCCGCACTTGGTTCGTATATAACTATTATGCTCTTAATATATCTGTCTACAAAGCATAACTTGGACGATATTCGTATACAACTTTTTTTTTTAGATAAGTGTAATGGACTTACTTGCGGTAGGAATTTCAAATAATTTTCATTGTAAAAAATGTTTCATATCCTTTGAGTAGTTTCGTATTCTTAAGAAACTTGTATAAACTTAGTAGTTAAAGAGATAATGGTAAAATTTGATCTATTCTACTACTTCCAGTCTACCGATTTCACTAAAAATCCAATCAATCAGATTTCCCAAGGCAGATTATATTCCTAAAGTTTCCTATTGATATCTTTTACCTCTTGGCCGCTATCGTGATCACGCATCATACAGACATTTTTTGAGAAATCACTGTTTCAGGGAACTTCAAAACATACACATCTGGAAAAATCTCGTGGTGGAAAATTGTCATCCCAGCACTTCCTTCTATTACGTATTAGAAATCAAAGCGCAATTCTTCCGTACCTTCTCTTTAAATATGCAGTTAACTTGGGAAACTTTTTAATATCAACGTTTTTCTTCAGTAACAGAGTCGATTTTAACATGGAGAATGAGCTCGACGAAGTAGAAGACTTATAATTATTCGTCTTCTCTGCAAAATAAACGAGTAACTGTAACTGTAACTACTGTGACCTTTTTAGAGTTGCACCAATCTTCAAATATTGAGTACGCTTTCTGATATCTGTCATTAGATTTGCGTGGCAGTAAATATTCCATTGCAGCATGGGCAGCTGCACTTATGTTCGATGGAATGTAGTCTTCAACATAGCAGCTTTTTCAAAGACACTCATTTTTATCACACCTTTATTAACTCGAAGAAAGGAACATGAAAAATAGAAAATAGTGATGAAGTTTTATTGTTGTAAACGCTTGTTGACTAGTCACTAAGGAAACAACAGAAACAGAACCGATTTGACTTTTCTGATCTTCTTTATTGCCACTATTAATTTATTTTCTAAAATTGAGATATTCGCTTTCAAAAAAAAAAAAGTATATAACGCAACGTCGTTTGGTACCTCAAATTTCGCCTCGTCCGGAAAAGTATCGTTTTCTTGACTTTTATGTAAATGTATGTTCTCGAACTATCAAAAATAACAAAAAACACTAAATAAAAAATTTTCTAAATTAAATTTTAAAATTCGGGCTTCCTAGTAAATTAAGTCACCAGTTCGTGTGTGCCAAATTTCACGGATGTAAGAGCAATAGATTCGTCTGGAATCGCATACTGGTGGGATATATTAGATTTGAAAAATTCCAAGTCATTAATTTACTTAAATGTAAATAACACAAAACATTAAAAAAAATCTAGATTAATTTTTAGAATTCGGGCTTCGAGGTGCATTGAGTCACCATTATGACTACATGTGTGTGATAGATTTCTTCTGGACATGGCACACACGCACGTCTTTCTTAAGTATATAACATTTAAGGATTTTCTAAATGCTATTGCTTTATTGAGTATTCTCTTATGACATATTGTCACTATTAATCCGTTACAAATAAGCACACACCGCAATAACTTTTGTGCCCTTTAAGTTTCTGCATGTGGTTGTTAAGAACAAGTTTCCGAAATAACTCAAGGACTATAAGAGACCATTCTACTTGGTACTTGGCACACCACTTCTCCTTAACCTTTAACTAGAACATGTATCTTAAGGTGCTTCTCAAAAAGCATAAATGCAATCACATATTACAAACTTTACCATGTTCTAGGCAATCTTGATGTTAGACACAAAGTAGACATATCTAATATAGGTAGTTAGGTGGTACCTTTGATTAATACAGTTTTTTAGTGGTCAATGTTTTCACAAGCTGAAAGAAACAGCAGCAATGATGAAGGGTCAGAAATCACAAAAAGAATCATAACAAGTATTACACCTATTTCCATTATTTAAAATCTAAGCACGTTTACAAAAACAAAAAGAAAGATTCTTTTAGATACTATCAGTGCCCTGTAGTGGTCTACATCAACCACACCAAATATTTTGTAATCAAGGCGAAGTGAGATGGATCTGTTAACAGTTAATGATAGAGGAGCATGTAGAATCAGAAATAACCAAGAAATATAAAGAAATGTGAACTTCTTCCAGATTGTATTGGGCGCGTCATAAATGACACCTGATAACAATATTACATGGAAAAGATATCTTTGAACTATAATTCTAGAAGAGTCCAAAAATTAAGTTATTGTACTTAATAATAGTGTCAAATGTAAAATTGTATGAAATTATCTTGAAGAGAGTACTTGATTCACATAAAAGTGTTTTTGTTGATATGTTCTTCTTTCATTTTAGGTCATACTGAGGAGCTCATCTCACACAGTCAAAGGTCCGTTTTACAAGCTCTTATATCAATGGCTAGGTAATGGACTATTCATTAGTGAAGGTAAAATATCATATGGAATAACTTCATTACATGAAGAAAGTCTATTTAATACTTAGGTGCAAAATGGTTTTTCCAACGCAAGCTGTTAACACCAAAATTCCACTTTAAAATTCTGGAAAGTTTCCTTGGTATTTTTGCAGAAAAAGCGACTCATCTCGTAAAATCCCTCGAACCCAAAGCCGATGGTCAATATTTCAATATATCGCCCGATGTTTCCAAGTGCACTTTACAAATAATATGCGGTAAGTTGAGAAATGCTTTTCCTTTAAATTTATTGACGTCAAAAAGTTCGATTTTAGAGACCTCGATGGGCATCGACCTTAAAGCCATAACAGATACACCTTTAGATCACATCAAAAATGTTCACGGGTATGTCGAAAAAAAGATAACTTTAAAAAAAGAATGCTGTAAATATATCTTACAGGATTACTGAAATGGCAGTCTGGAGATATTGGAGACCTTACATAAAGGATGCAATATTTAATTTTCTGCCGCAAGGTCGATACAACAAGAAAATTTTGAACAGTCTACATAATTTTGCCGACAAAATAGTCGCATATAAAAAAGAACTTCGACAAATAGTTAAAACACAGACTGAAGATGTTCAATCCAATAGCGGTGCAACACTACAGAAAAAGCAATCTTTCCTGGATTTGATTTTGGATAACTATGAGGATCAAAATAAAATTAGCCACTCGGATTTGAAAGATTTAGTTAATACATTCTTGGTGGCTGTAAGTAATTTCCATACATCCAATTACTCATAAATATATAAGCTATAGAAATAAAACAAATATAATTTTAACAAGTTTAAAATATTACAAATGTCATTAACTGTATGTTATATACGTTCGTAATTTACCATAGAAAAATATATGATTCTCTAAGAATTTTTGTGAATAATCGAAAGACTATGGCCTCCATAGTTGATTTAATTGTTAAAAAACACAATTTCATTCTTCAGCATGCGAAAACACCTGGAAGAAGGCTCAAATTTATTGATTTCTCATCGTTCTCAAAGATTGCGCTTTTCAAAAATAACTTATTTGCACTATTATAAGATTGTGCTGATAGAACAAGGCAAGCTACTAGACCATGGCAAGGGTCGCGAATTACCTAAATGGGCATTAAAAGACCTTAGATTTGATACCATATCCTCTTGGGCACCCAGAAGATATCCAGAAGACCCCACATTAAATCTAAAGATGCTTATGTCATGATTTATAGCATGGTGAAATCATCAAACCACCCTTATTGCAAAACAAGATAGAAGATGCAGTTACAATATATGATGCGCCGTATCGATTGCTCTTAATAGATTTCTTGGTGCCATATTTATATGAAATTGATTTGACTGACATGTAATTTTCACAAAGCTTTGTTACATTACACATAAACTAATGTCACTATCGACTTGTGAATAGAAAAGTTTGATGAAATAACAAGTCAGCTATGGTTTGCACTCTAAGTTGTGATTTAACTCTTGAGGATAGCTTGTCTTAGGGTTATTCGAAATTACTCAAGGAAACTATGAACATTGAATTCATTAAAATTGAACGTCTAATACTTTATATTCAGAATAATGGAAGAGGCTGCTGCTTTACTTGTTTTTAAAACCATATTGTTCTTATTACAAAATTCTTTACTGACATATTTAAATGTTTTTATTTTCAAGGGATATGACACGACATCAAATACTACTGGTTGGGCTTTATTCCTCTTAGGCAACCATGCAGACATTCAAGTAAAACAAAAAATATAACACAAGCAACAAACATAGTTCATTTAATTTTTTTACTATTAGGAAAAACTATATGAAGAGGTTCGAAATGTCCTGAAAGATAAAGAAGCACCCACAACTATATCCGAATTAGACAGAATGAAATATTTAGAATGTGTAGTGAAAGAAACTCTGAGACTATATCCAGTTTTACCGTTTATTGCCAGAAGAATAACTGAAGATGTTAATATAGGTAGGTACAGCGAAAACATTTAGAGAATATCACAAAGCAGCGCGAAGAAAAAGCGCCAGGGGCATAGGTGGTTGAGAGGGAGAGGTATTAGGGATAATTTTTTAAAAACTTCATAATTGTGTAAATTATGTTTTTACGATAGTTTAAAACTTTTTAAACTAACATATCAAATAATTTATAAGTATTTTTAAGTGTCTTGATAAAGATAATTATTTAAAAAAGAAGATTTTACTAAATTCAAAGAAGCAACGACAAAACATATCCAACATAACGTAATCGTAAGTGCCACGCTACTGTTATACTAACTCACCTAAACTGGATCGGATGGAATATAATGAACTCGTCCAACTCTAATACGTTCATAGCGCATGATGACGTATGTGATATTCTCTAAATGTTTTCGCTCTACTGACGTACCAATTTTTTTATCAAAAATATTATTTCCCCCCTTTTACAGATGGTTACACAGTTCCAACTGGTACACAAGCAATTATACATATATTTCTTGTGCAAAGAAACCCAGAATATTGGCCTGAACCGAACAAGTTTGATCCAGAAAGATTTACTCCTGAAAATTCAAAGGACAGACATTCGTTTGCATACATTCCTTTCAGTGCAGGACCTAGAAACTGTATAGGTATATGTATTTGTTATGATAAAATCACATATTCGTGTAGAGAGATAAGAAAAAGACAAACCCATCCTACTTCTTTTATTACATAACAACTCTGAATCTACTGGAATTAATGACGCTAACTATTATCTAAAAAAAATGACTAAACAGCGATAAAAATTGTATCCAATTATTGACGCAAAAGACATGAATTTACGAAACGGAAGGGGCGTGATCGTTTCAGTATTAAGTAACAGCATTATATCACTATATGATAATTACTAAGTATGTACATATATGCCAAAGGATGTTACATAAATACATTTAATTTGTTTTATTTTTTCATTGTAATGCACATCTGTGATATTTAAATATACGGTCCTATAATTAGCGAATACAATTAAAAGAAACATTTATCAGTAAAAAAGGCTATTTGAAATAACCATTTATTAATGCAAAAAAAGCTCCTTGAAATAATAAATGTAAATTAAACATAGGACGTTGATATAAATAGAATATTTTGTTAAAGCAACAAAGTTACATAAAAAAAGTTTTAAAGAGCACAATAATCATAAGTTAACTTCTATAGAGCAATGGAAATATTCATATCATATTATGGTAGTTATCTTACTACATACAGTGTTATTTTTATGAATAAGTCTACATTAATTTAATGGAAGATTAAATATTATATAATACCGATTTGCAAAGTCAGGTCTTCTAATTTGCTAAGTTATTAATTTTTTAGATTTAAAAGTGAAATAACAAAGGATTATATATGTTCAAAATTTCGCAAATTACAAACTAGTACCTTCACAAGATTATCTTTAATATTTGTATAAGGAAAACACTTTTACATATTTACATTAGCCTCCAATTTAATTACTTCTAATTTTAATACAAGTGAAGTAAGATACTCTCAATTCGAAGCACATACCAACCTGATAAACAAGATCTTTCTTCATGCCCGATATTGACAAAAATTGCACAATTTTGTACCAACATAAAGTGAAATTACAATGGGACTTCCTAAGGGCTCAGTACTGGAACCCACATCATCTATATGTCATGTAAATTAATTTTTTGCTTATATCGTTTATAAAACTATTAGAACTACGAAGAAGCGTTTCTAAGCTCGCGAAATGGATTGGTTGGATAGTACTGGGAGAGCTCTTTCGAGCCGTAATCTGTTTTAGTATAAATATAAAGTTTTAACACAATTGCGAAATTGGTCTCTAAACTATCGTTGACCAAAGAACTTAATCGACAAGAAAGTGTGAAATATGGAGATAATCGAATATCGCGCCTTATCAAGTTCTTTACAAAACAAGGAAAGTAGGAAAGTCTGTCCATACATACTGGAATAGATGTCATCGGTTTACGGAGATTCTTGCCCGGAAAAAAACTATGGTTTTTAATTGTCACTGTCACTTTAGGCCAGGTAGGGAATCACCTGAAGACGACCCACGACCATTCCAGAACTTCAAAAAATTCGTATAATTAATAATGGAAGATGATCGTGTAAAAAAGACAGAACTAGCAGGAATGACTGTATCTGTTACAACCAAACTCTTCATGATCACCTTAGCATGACTAACGGAAACGCAAGGGTGCCGAGAATGGTCATACCGCCGCAAAAACAACAGCGCGTGGAATGATCCCGTGCGTTTCTTTTTATCTCTATAATGAAGGCATGGATGGTGCATTGAGTGGAATTGTTCCTCGACATGAAGATTGGGTTCAACATTATGATACTGAGTCCATGCAAGCAAAACTTCGTGCAGTTGCATAAAAAAAGCAATTGTTAATTGAATAGAAAGATAAAGGTGTTTCCATAACAGGAGAATACTACGCTTCAGTCCTGGAGCAGTAAAAAGAGGTAATTGAAGAAAAAAGAAGGAGGAAAGTGAAGAAAGGTATTCTGATCCTGCACGACAATGCGCTCATCCACAAGAGTTGTGGGCTCGGTCTCGATTCCCTC
This sequence comes from Amphimallon solstitiale, assembly GCA_963170755.1. Classification (NCBI taxonomy): domain Eukaryota; kingdom Metazoa; phylum Arthropoda; class Insecta; order Coleoptera; family Scarabaeidae; genus Amphimallon; species Amphimallon solstitiale. The sequence goes on along the minus strand of OY720681.1, from coordinate 30,260,439 downwards.
AATGTTCAGGAATCAAGACCGAGCCCACGGTAGCGTAGTGGTTAACGCACCTGACTGGTAATCGGGAGATTTCGGGTTCGATTCCTGGACCGCTGGGTAATTTTTAAAGATATTAGAAATTACCTAATTAACAATTAAACTAATTTTAAATTAATTTGAAATTAGTATGACCTCTAAATCGTCCAAGAAATTTAATTACATATATATATATATATAAGAAAAAGAAAAATATTGGGTATAATCCGCTGTAGAGCAACCGTAAACACGTGTTTCTGACTAATTGGTCGTCATCAGTACGGTGTAGCCAAGGAATAAGGTGGGATAACCTTGGAGATGTAAGCAAAACGGAAGACCATCAGGTGACAGACCACCATTTGCAACTTCAGCTAGAAGATCCTCGGTTTTGAGGACAACAACTAACGTCGCCACGAGGAAGACAATGTCAACCTGCGTGCCATCCGAGACCCAGGAAATGTAAATGAAAGAATAAGAAATTATCGCGGATACATAAAATATCAGAAAAAGAAAAATATTGGGTATAATCCGCTGTAGAGCAACCGTAAACACGTGTTTCTGACTAATTGGTCGTCATCAGTACGGTGTAGCCAAGAAATAAGGTGGGATAACCTTGGAGATGTAAGCTAAACGGAAAACCATCAGGTGACAGACCACCATTTGCAGCTTCAGCTAGAAGATCCTCGGTTTTGAGGACAACAACTAACGTCGCAAATGGTGGTCTGTCACCTGATGGTCTTCCGTTTAGCTTACATCTCCAAGGTTATCCCACCTTATTCCTTGGCTACACCGTACTGATGACGACCAATTAGTCAGAAACACGTGTTTACGGTTGCTCTACAGCGGATTATACCCAATATTTTTCTTTTTCTGATATTTTATGTATCCGCGATAATTTCTTATTCTTTCATTTACATTTCCTGGGTCTCGGATGGCACGCAGGTTGACATTGTCTTCCTCGTGGCGACGTTAGTTGTTGTCCTCAAAACCGAGGATCTTCTAGCTGAAGCTGCAAATGGTGGTCTGTCATCTGATGGTCTTCCGTTTAGCTTACATCTCCCTCCAAGGTTATCCCACCTTATTCCTTGGCTACACCGTACTGATGACGACCAATTAGTCAGAAACACATGTTTACGGTTGTTCTACAGCGGATTATACCCAATATTTTTCTTTTTCTGATATTTTATGTATCCGCGATAATTTCTTATTCTTTCATTTATATATATTGTGGTAGTTCACTAACTTGGATGAGTAAGGATATGATGGAAGTACTAATGTTAATAAAATATACTGTATATGTTCTTGTAGTGAGTATTAAAAAAATAAAAGATGGTAATATTTTATGGACCAAACTATAATTAAATAAATAGATGTGAGAATATTTAAATTATACTTAAAATAATTGTGAGAATATTAATTGGGTATTTCCCTATAGTTTTTGTGAACCGTGTAAAGTTGGTTGCATATCGGGTTATGTTGAAGTTCGCCTTGCATCGAGTGGTTGGTTGCCTATCAGGTTTCTTTGTTGTAGTAATATTTCCCATTTCTGAAAGTAGAATTGTAAATGTTACTTGTTGTATTTTTATATGTAATATTATTTGTTAAAGCTTGTTTAATTAACACTTTTGAAAAAATAGAGAATATTAGTATGGATTTTGAATCATAAAGGTTGGAAAATGATGTATAGTTACGCGCTAAAATTCAAATGTAAGAAGTGTCAGATTTTGACATTTAAAATAATATAGTTAAAGTATTGAGTATTTGGTTTGCCGAAGGGTATAAAAGGTTGTGAAAATTAAAGTAAAGAATTAAATTGATAAATTTTTGGAATTACAAAAAGGTATTATAAATATTCAATTACAAATAAAACATATTTTGGATTATTATAATGTGTGGAATAATATGATTGGATATGATAGAAACTAAGGAATTATTGCCAGGGATATGGGGAATAAATAAAAAGATTCGAAAATAATTTGAAAAAAGCGGTAGATGTGTTTTCGGAAAACGAAATTTTCCTTCCGAAAAACACATAATTAAGAGATTCATCATTATACAAAAGTGTAAAAGAAGTGGTTAGGAGATAGTAGAAAAGAAAGCAGATATTTTTTAGAAGAAAGAATTTCGGTAACGAATAAAGAAATAATTGAAGAATATTCATACTTGAGAAGAAAGCGAAGAAATATATAATTACAATTTAAAAATAAACTTACTGCATTGGTAAATATTATTCCATATTTGGCGAGAGATTTATTGCATTGGAGAGTTGGTGAAATTCCAGAAGTTATACAAATAGTTTAGTCCAGGACTTGAAAGATACGAGATATTCAACATAGCAGCTAACACAGGTATTCCAGTCCAGTAGAGGAAAGGCAGGTTTCAAAGGTCTTCACGAAAGCGTTCGACGGTTCGAGATTCTAGTTGATTGCAGAGGTTGAAGGTATTACAGGATAGCGGTCATTACAGTCCACATTCCGAGCATTCCAGACAATTAGGAAAAGGAAAGGATCTCCCACATTGATTCCCGGAAATGTCTTCGACAAGCTAAAAAGAAAATCGTTTGGTGTATAAATAAGAATACCAGTTCAGTAGTAATAACAGGTCGTATAATTCTTTGAAATAATTTGAATTTATCAGTTTCGAATTGAAAAGTATATCAAAATTTAGAGATCTATTATTTATACGTACATTATAACTGTGTTGATAATCAAGAAAAGATATTTTGTAAGTTCTGTGCACAACATTAATTTGTATCATCATTTGTATAATTTTTAGAAGTCAAAAAAAACTGATCGGCAAACTAAAACTGATTAATTTGTGTGGGTATTTGATTTACATACAAAAACTATACAGTATTTTTAAAATAATATAATTAATATACTTACTTGTATATTTTTCGATCCACGAAAGGTGTATTTTCATGCACATATAAATTTACAAAAGAATGTTTACGTAAACAAGCTTGGTACTTCCATGAATGTCTTATTTGGTTGTGTGTGTTGAGAACTACCATATAATTTATAATTTGCCTGATTTATTAAACAAATTAGTTTGATACATTTGTTATTATTTGGTATATAAAGAAGGTTTTTGAATTAAATTGATGAAACAGATATGACGCTTAGAACCGTAACCTATAAATAGAAAAAACAACTGTCAGTGATTATATTATTATTTGAATAGTATGTTAATATATACCTTGAGATTGAGTTCACAGTAAGTATTGTTATGTGAAGATAAAGTTGAAATACACATCATAATTCACTAAAGAATAACTGTTTTGTAAACTTTGATTTATAAAGTTAAGAAATATAAAACGTAAATATCCTATGATATAGGCAGATATTGAAAAAGTTACATATAGGCAACTGTTTGGGCTTTGATGATTCAAGGGAAGTTAGCAACATATAAAATAATTAGTTTAAATATTTTATATAAGAACTGAGTTAGTGAGGGCATAAATAAAAAAATTACCTGAGAGAATTTGAAAATAGATTTAAAAAGTACATAAAGATTTCAATTTTATATATAGACGAGAATAAGTACAGGTTTCAAACACATAGTAAGAATAAATATTATTAAATTTATCTGAGTGTAATCGTACCTTTATTAATTAAAGGTATTGTTACATTTTATGGCGTGCCCAACGTGGAGCGATTAAAATAAGACTCGCAAAAACATATTTCAAATATTTTATTAATTATAATAATAGCGATAACATTAGTATACATTTTACAAAGGTAATAAAATCAGTTTAAAGTATATCAAGGTATAAGGAAGTGTGTACTACAATTATTGAAAATGAATACCAGATCTAAGAGTAATTTTGGATTAAATAGATCTGAATCGTCTAGCGATAGTGAAGAGGAGGTTGGTCAGGATGTGAATGTACCAGAGGGAGGAGAAATTATATTACAAGTTCAGGAAGGTATTCAACAGACAGGAGAAACACAGGATAGAGGTGATAAGGTGGAAATATTAGGAGAGACTTCTAAAACAGAAATGTCGAATACAACAGCAGATATGGAATTAATTCTACAAATGTTTAAACAAATTAGTGAAGAGAATAATAAGAAGTTAATGGATAAACTTGACAAGGCTAGTGAAGAGAATAAGAAAAATAGAGAGGAGGATAAAAAAGAATTAGGAGAAAAATTGGATAAGTTGGAAAAGGCGAGCATTGATACTAGAGAAGAATATAAAAGGGATATTGAAGAATTTAAAGAATCTTTGGTGAGTTATCCAGAAGAAATAATACCAGTAACACAAGTTTGCGTGAAAGACAAACAAGATACAGCAGAGGTTAAGGGAATATTGGAAATGGAAAAAGAAGAAGTAATAGGAAATTTTGAGAAGGGTGTTCTAAACTGCATTGATGTTGAACAAAACACAGCTGAAAGTAAGAAAACGAATAAAATTTTTACAATAACAAAGAAAACAAAATACTTAGATTCCGGTAGAAGAATTTTAAGATCGTTTTTAGATACACTTTTAGTAGGAGAAAAAGATGACAAAAAGATATACTTATTCACCTCAAGGCAGAAAAAAGGGGTAGTTTCAGCAGACGATAAGTTCACTGGAAACAAATGTAATGTTGGACGTAATATGATACCAACATGTATGAGAAATAATGTAGGAAGTGTAGAAGTTAATATGTACAGAAAATTTGAAGGAATTGTAGGTGGTGATGATTTTGTTGATAGTAAACGTGTTTCTTTAGTAAGATATGTGCAAAGTGATGTGTATCAGGCCACTTTGATATTGGACATTAAGTACAAAGAATTATTGGTATGGGATATAGAAATTCAGAAAACTACAAATACATTTACACCAAAGGCTGATGTCATAAGTTCATTCAAAAAGATTGGAAAATTTGTGAACAAGGTGTTTTATAAAACTGAAGAAAATGAGTTTTGGTATGAAGAAGATGTGAATAAAGAAGAAACATATGGAATATTGAAAAATAGGGTGCGATTAAAAATAAATTGTTAAAAAAATTTAAGGGCATGGCGGTACTGAAGGGCCAGTTACCGTTGGTAAATAGCGCTACCACCCACCAGAGCTACACTGTATATAATAAAGCCCAAAATTTAGGGGCATGGCGGTTGAATTTCATAGGGCGACAACCGTTGGTAAATAGCGCTACCACCCACCAGAGCTACATCAAAGTTAATAGAACCAAAATTTAGGGGCATGGTTAATGTATTTTGTTTCTATAAAAGTATGTCATAAAAAAAAACGGGATATAAGTATGTGCATTTAATTTTTTTTTTATAATTGAGTTAATCATGTAAGAAATTTTAGCTAAAATGATCTAACAAAGGTTTATGTATTTTATTTCCTTGCTCTAAATTAATTGAATCAGGATAGAATTATTTAGACGAAGAAAAGTTGTAAAGATTAGTTAGTATGAAGAAATTAGTAATATTTAATTTATTTTCCTCATTCCTTACATTATAAAATTTGTAAATATAAGTGTTAGAGGAGTATATAAGTAACTTTACAGTAAGTAAAGAAACATACAAGTATAAAAATGTGAAGAAATGTATAAAGTAGATATATGAAAGATGAGTAAGAAGGAACCTTAAAAAAAAAAAAAATAAAGGATATTTATCGGAGTAATAAAAGCATTTAATGGTCAAGAAATATTAAAGTCATTAAGAGTTATAAAAAAATATGTGATATACAAATAGAAGAAGCCTTTAAAATAAAATATGTTTAGAAAGGATAATAATGAATGCTTGCTATGTATAATAAATAATAAAAGGGAAACATAAAAATATATGGAATAATTTATAGAGATTATGTATGAAAGGGTAAATAAAACCCAAAATGATAATAAATATATAGAATAATAATGTATAAAAGAAATATGTAGGTCACGTACGCCTTAAAAAACGAAAATATAATTTGTGTACTTTCCAAAAGTGAAAGTTTGAAAAGGTAGACGAAAATGTCTATTATAGGTATAGGGTTTTTGTTCAGCTAGGAACAGTTATATAAAATAAAATAATAAAGAATAAGTGAGCATATGTAAAGCATATTTTGTAGAGGCTATTAAATATCTGAAGAAATAACAGATACAACTTAATAGTAATCACCAGTAAATGTTAAAAGTAGTTTCGATTATAATATTGATAAGAATTTTTAGAAGGTTTAAAATCATGAATAGGATAATACAAAGAAGGTATAAGATTGGATAAGATAAGGAATAAAGTTACTTATATAGAAAGCATAGAAATGTTAAAAGATACATTTTATGACATTATTGATGAAGACAAATGGATAAAGATGTAAATTTTGAATATGTTGGTATAAATTAGTATATTTATGAGAATAAGATTAGTTAAAATGGTTTGTTGTAAATAATTGAGAGTTAAAAATGAAAATAGATACAGTGAGGTAAATAATTATCTTATATACCAAATATTAAGAAATGTACATGGATTTATAAGAGAATGTATAGTTATGCTACAGAAGTAGTACAAATTGAAGTACATCATTTTAGTATAGATTGTTGAATAAATATAAATTTATATATTCTATAGAAATTTAGATTTATTAAAAAAGGGGCATATGTGGTAGTTCACTAACTTGGATGAGTAAGGATATGATGGAAGTACTAATGTTAATAAAATATACTGTATATGTTCTTGTAGTGAGTATTAAAAAAATAAAAGATGGTAATATTTTATGGACCAAACTATAATTAAATAAATAGATGTGAGAATATTTAAATTATACTTAAAATAATTGTGAGAATATTAATTGGGTATTTCCCTATAGTTTTTGTGAACCGTGTAAAGTTGGTTGCATATCGGGTTATGTTGAAGTTCGCCTTGCATCGAGTGGTTGGTTGCCTATCAGGTTTCTTTGTTGTAGTAATATTTCCCATTTCTGAAAGTAGAATTGTAAATGTTACTTGTTGTATTTTTATATGTAATATTATTTGTTAAAGCTTGTTTAATTAACACTTTTGAAAAAATAGAGAATATTAGTATGGATTTTGAATCATAAAGGTTGGAAAATGATGTATAGTTACGCGCTAAAATTCAAATGTAAGAAGTGTCAGATTTTGACATTTAAAATAATATAGTTAAAGTATTGAGTATTTGGTTTGCCGAAGGGTATAAAAGGTTGTGAAAATTAAAGTAAAGAATTAAATTGATAAATTTTTGGAATTACAAAAAGGTATTATAAATATTCAATTACAAATAAAACATATTTTGGATTATTATAATGTGTGGAATAATATGATTGGATATGATAGAAACTAAGGAATTATTGCCAGGGATATGGGGAATAAATAAAAAGATTCGAAAATAATTTGAAAAAAGCGGTAGATGTGTTTTCGGAAAACGAAATTTTCCTTCCGAAAAACACATAATTAAGAGATTCATCATTATACAAAAGTGTAAAAGAAGTGGTTAGGAGATAGTAGAAAAGAAAGCAGATATTTTTTAGAAGAAAGAATTTCGGTAACGAATAAAGAAATAATTGAAGAATATTCATACTTGAGAAGAAAGCGAAGAAATATATAATTACAATTTAAAAATAAACTTACTGCATTGGTAAATATTATTCCATATTTGGCGAGAGATTTATTGCATTGGAGAGTTGGTGAAATTCCAGAAGTTATACAAATAGTTTAGTCCAGGACTTGAAAGATACGAGATATTCAACATAGCAGCTAACACAGGTATTCCAGTCCAGTAGAGGAAAGGCAGGTTTCAAAGGTCTTCACGAAAGCGTTCGACGGTTCGAGATTCTAGTTGATTGCAGAGGTTGAAGGTATTACAGGATAGCGGTCATTACAGTCCACATTCCGAGCATTCCAGACAATTAGGAAAAGGAAAGGATCTCCCACATTGATTCCCGGAAATGTCTTCGACAAGCTAAAAAGAAAATCGTTTGGTGTATAAATAAGAATACCAGTTCAGTAGTAATAACAGGTCGTATAATTCTTTGAAATAATTTGAATTTATCAGTTTCGAATTGAAAAGTATATCAAAATTTAGAGATCTATTATTTATACGTACATTATAACTGTGTTGATAATCAAGAAAAGATATTTTGTAAGTTCTGTGCACAACATTAATTTGTATCATCATTTGTATAATTTTTAGAAGTCAAAAAAAACTGATCGGCAAACTAAAACTGATTAATTTGTGTGGGTATTTGATTTACATACAAAAACTATACAGTATTTTTAAAATAATATAATTAATATACTTACTTGTATATTTTTCGATCCACGAAAGGTGTATTTTCATGCACATATAAATTTACAAAAGAATGTTTACGTAAACAAGCTTGGTACTTCCATGAATGTCTTATTTGGTTGTGTGTGTTGAGAACTACCATATAATTTATAATTTGCCTGATTTATTAAACAAATTAGTTTGATACATTTGTTATTATTTGGTATATAAAGAAGGTTTTTGAATTAAATTGATGAAACAGATATGACGCTTAGAACCGTAACCTATAAATAGAAAAAACAACTGTCAGTGATTATATTATTATTTGAATAGTATGTTAATATATACCTTGAGATTGAGTTCACAGTAAGTATTGTTATGTGAAGATAAAGTTGAAATACACATCATAATTCACTAAAGAATAACTGTTTTGTAAACTTTGATTTATAAAGTTAAGAAATATAAAACGTAAATATCCTATGATATAGGCAGATATTGAAAAAGTTACATATAGGCAACTGTTTGGGCTTTGATGATTCAAGGGAAGTTAGCAACATATAAAATAATTAGTTTAAATATTTTATATAAGAACTGAGTTAGTGAGGGCATAAATAAAAAAATTACCTGAGAGAATTTGAAAATAGATTTAAAAAGTACATAAAGATTTCAATTTTATATATAGACGAGAATAAGTACAGGTTTCAAACACATAGTAAGAATAAATATTATTAAATTTATCTGAGTGTAATCGTACCTTTATTAATTAAAGGTATTGTTACAATATATATATATATATATAGTCAATATTTTTTCGTGACCGTGTATATTGTAGTATCAGGATAGTTTCTTGGGTAAGGCAGTCAAAGGGCAATTAAAAACGTGACTCTTTTTTAAAAACCAAGCTTTCGGTCTTTAATTAAAACCTTCATCTGGGCTGTTGATAATTACATACAAAAGAAGAAGAAAAATTTCAATAAATATCTCACAATTACAGAAAGTAATCCCACAAAATACTCACAATTCAATTGAGATTGTATACAGAAAGTAGCATCTTTGTGTTTCTTAAGTGTAATGACAATGGTCACAATTTAAAATAATCCCAAATTAAAATAAAACAGTGTTAAAAACAATAAAAACCAACAACAATATTGTATACAAAGGACAGCGCGACATTGAATATATGCATCGGTGATGTCAAGGTTGTGTGTCGGTCGAGTCAAGAGGTCAACGGAGTCAATTTCACGTGTCTAAAATTTATGTGTATGAAGGGAAGTATAAGGAGTAACATTAGAAATTAATTAAGTTGGTAATTAATGAGATACGTGTATATATTACTAAGGTTAGATATATCTGATTTTTTGTTCATAATTTTAGTCTGTTTTGTAATATGAAACATTTCTAAAAATAGGCGTCTTACAATCAGAAACGCCTATTTTTAGAAATGTTTCATATTACAAAACAGACTAAAATTATGAACAAAAAATCAGATATATCTAACCTTAGTAATATATACACGTATCTCATTAATTACCAACTTAATTAATTTCTAATGTTACTCCTTATACTTCCCTTCATACACATAAATTTTAGACACGTGAAATTGACTCCGTTGACCTCTTGACTCGACCGACACACAACCTTGACATCACCGATGCATATATTCAATGTCGCGCTGTCCTTTGTATACAATATTGTTGTTGGTTTTTATTGTTTTTAACACTGTTTTATTTTAATTTGGGATTATTTTAAATTGTGACCATTGTCATTACACTTAAGAAACACAAAGATGCTACTTTCTGTATACAATTTCAATTGAATTGTGAGTATTTTGTGGGATTACTTTCTGTAATTGTGAGATATTTATTGAAATTTTTTTTCTTCTTTTGTATGTAATTATCAACAGCCCTGATGAAGGTTTTAATTAAAGACCGAAAGCTTGGTTTTTAAAAAAGAGTCACGTTTTTAATTGCATGATAACCATACTAAAACCAATTTCTACTGCTTTCGAAGATAGTAAAAAAGAGACAAATTCACCGGACGAATTAATTTTTTGACGTATTTGTAAGATTTTGTTACAAATATTTCGTTTTTCTTTTAGGAATGCGATTTGCTCTCTTGGAATTAAAAGCCGTTCTAGCAACCATCATTAACAGATACAAAGTGACTTCGCTAGAAAGAGAGGAGGACAAGAAGCTCTTCGCCCATGTAATTCTAAGGCCACAAAATGGGATAAACGTAAAATTAGAAAAACGAAATTAATAAAATTTGTATTTTCACTATTATTATTTGTTCTATGTACTAATTCAATATTAATTGTTAGTATGTGCCGAAATAGTATATTCATATTCAATATGGTGATTTTATTATAGTATTTTTCTTATAGGTTATGTACCAAGTATGTAAAATATAAGATTGTAAATGACGTGTGACTAATAAAATGTATTAGTAAAGCCATGACACGATTTTCTTATACAAATTTTGAAGAAATATTTATCATGCAATAAGTTTAGATTTTGATGGACCCAAACTGCATGGTATGGTTACCACTATGGAATAAGTAGTACAGTGCTCGTTTTATATTTAATATTTTACAAAACATCACTATCTCTCTATATTTAGTTTCCCTAACACACTTTTCAGTAACCGCCTACAATGCTCGCTGGATTGAAACTATTCATGTTTCCACATTTTATTCTAACAATTTATTAAAAGCTGCTCGTAATTTTCAGATACATCTGAATTTTATTTTATTGATAGTTATTGTGATACAAACAGTATAATATCATTGAACCAGTCAGGTTTCAAGAAATCACACTCTTGTGAAACAGTTTTGGTCAATATTTGTGATAATTGGTCGAGGGAAATGGACAGTGGCAAAATGGTGCTGGCTGTGTTTTTGGATTTCCGAAGAGCTTTTGAGACCATCGACCGACAATTACTACTGAAGAAATTGGAAGTCATCGGCTTCAAAGGCATAGCTCTGGAATGGTGTCGTTCATACACGACTGACAGATACCAAAGTGTAAAGTTTAATGGGACAACATCAGGTGTGCGCTCTACTAAATATGGTGTACCACAAGGAACAATATTAGGACCATTACTTTTTAATTTATATGTTAATGACATTATTATAAGGACCAAAAACAGTAAATTACATTTGTTTGCTGATGACTCAATGTTGTATGTCAGTGGAAATGATTTAAATGACATGAAGGACGAAATAAATGAAGACTTGTCTTTATTATATAAATAGTTATGTACCAATAGTTTAAGTATTAATATAAGTAAATCTAAATTTATAATCATTGGTAGTGCATATAAATTAAACACAATTAATTATGACAATATTCATATAAAAATAGATAATAATTATTTAGAAAGAGTAAATAGTATAAAATATTTAGGGATAATTATAAATCAGCATTTAAATTTTAAAGAATATACAAAGCATATTCTAAATAAAATGTCTAAAAAAGTAGGTTATTTAAGAAGAATAGGTCAAAATATGTCTACATATACTAAACTGTCTATATATAAATCGCTAATTTCGATACACATGGAATATTGCTCAAGTATCCTCTTTAAGTTAAATAATTACGAAAGTCAGCAAATGCAAAAAATACAAAATAGGGCTATGAGAACAATTTTAAAGTGTAACAAATATACACCAGTTGCATTAATGCTGAGTACATTGAAATTAATGAATGTGCGACAAAGAATAACGTACAAAACACTGTTATTTATTTATAAGAGTGAACAAGGTGTTACGCCATCGTATATTAGTCAGAAGTTGATTTATATACATGACACACATAAATATAATACACGAATCATCAATGATTTCTTTATTGAAAGAGTAAATAGGTCATCAACAGCTAACAATGTTTTTGTTAATGGGCTTAAAATGTTTAACAGCCTCCCGTATGACATAAAACACTGTAGTAATTTAAATAGGTTTAAGAGACAACTGGCATTGTATATTTTAGAGAAATTTATATAAATAATGTAATTGTATGTAAATAGCGTATTGCTAATAAAGATATATTATTATTTATTTCCATTAATTTAGATGTACTTAATAAATTGTATATTTAATGTCTTTAAGCATAATTGCGATAGATACTCCATTCATATTTATGGTTTTTCTCGTCATTTGTAAAAGTGTCTTGTAAGTTGTTTATTATTATTAGTATACTATAATAAAAAGGTACCTGATTTCAACATTGCATTAAATAAATGATTGTTTGCAATATTATGAAGCATAGAATAAATACTTAATTTGGTTCTTCGGTATCACCGTTATAGACCCATCGTACTCGCCTGACCTGGCCCCTGTGACATTTTTATATTTCCTAAGGTGAAATCGGAGCTTAACGGGACAAGATTTGATAATGTAGAAACGGTGAATGCAAAAGCGATGAAAGTTCTCAACAAGCTGACAGAAGTGGACTTCCAGCACTGCTTTAAACAATGAAAAATTCGTATGAAGCGTTGTAGGGATCGGCAAGAAGAGTAAATTGAAGGCGATAAACTTTCTAATGTAATTGGTGATAAATAAGAAGTTTTGTTGCACCAGTCCGGTTATTTAATTACCACACCTCGTATACGTTAAGAAGTTTATATTTGTAGATAAATAAATAATGTTTAAAATGTTAAATGTAAATATAATAATAAAGTTCCGTTAATCGTATTGTAGAATAAAAACAATATATCCATTAAATATCCAGTAATAATAGCTTCTTATCTGCCATATCGATCTAAAGTATTCATAATTGATGACCGTAATTCATTTACCTCTTAATTATCAAGAAATTTTCCATTTAGTACCTCCAGAAACTTTCACTGCTTACAAGATATCATATCCACACATAATGTACATTAAATTTGTGTGTCAAACAGATAAGACGATATACCATGAAGAAAATAAATAACCAGTACCTATTATCCCTTAAGTGTTTCTGATCCCCCACAATTAAAACAAATACAGTAATCACTTACAGATTGCTTTGAATAAATAAATACCATGAAGAAATTTGGAAGGGGTTTAGTTTCAATAGTACATTGTGAAAATGTTGACCTTATCCCTGTTACTTGTGCCGGTCGTGTGGTGTATCGTTATCTGGTGGAAATGGAAGAAGAATGTATTCGATGTTATAGAAAGAATACCTGGACTGAAATGGTATCCATTCTTTGGCACATTTGTAATATTCACGGGAGTATCTCAAGAAGGTATATGATTTAAATAAACACTTATTATCATGATTGTTATTCAAAATTTTTTACATGTTTATACCAACATAGTTTGGATTTTCAGATATCTTAGACAAGTTTGCTGAGGTTGTAGTTAAATATGGTCCATTTTATAGATCCTGGCATGGAACTACTGTTCCTGAAGTGCATCTAACAAAACCTCATCATATGCAGGTATTTAATTTTCTAGAAATTTGTTATTTTGTAGTTATAATTAATCGTATTTGTTATGTTTTATATTCGGATATACTCGACTTTGTAAGTTCGTGATATATGTAAATAGTTCATTTAATGTCTTTTATTTATGTTTATCGGATTTAATTTTTTCTTTTTCAATATTAGCTATTATTGTTAATTTTTTAAATATTGCTTTACAAACTCGAATGTGACAAAGCAAGAAAAAATATAGGATTTTAATTTTGATGAAGGTAAAACGATAGACAAAGAATTACAATATCATCACGATATTTTCAAAAAAGCATTAATATTAAGTAATAGTATAGACAAAGAAAGTGGTGTAAATAATTTACATAATTCCCCAAAGAATTTACTAAAATAGTAGGAGGACAAACCCATGTGTCATTAAGTATATTACGAGTACTGGCCATAAAATTCAAACATTTCAACAGGAAATAACTTTCATTTAAGTAATATTTATTTTATTTTCAGATTATAGTTTCAATTTTGTGTGTAAATGTAAATATCTAGTGTGTTTTACCACTTTTTTTCATTTCACCTCAATTTTATTTATTTCGAAGTTTTCAAATGCTACTAATTCAGGGTTAACTGTTTTCTCTTTCATTTTCGTGGACATGTTACTTCAGTTAATCAGAAACCATGGTTCGGGTAGGCAGTGATTTCTTTTATTTTGCCATTTCGTGGAATGTAGGTGGTGTCATTTTGTTGCCATTTTAAAATTAAAACGGTATATTTTTTTCATATCTATTTCTAATCGTGAGACCAAAACATTTTTATGAAGAGCATTATTATAGCCTATATCATTATCTATGACTTTGGTTAGTAGGTACACTTTGAAGGTAACATTTATTAGTAAATGTTTAGAACTTCGCCATTCATTATCAACTATATACAATAAAATCTACTTAAACTTAAATAGGTACAGTAATCGAAATGGCGTATTTTTTTGTTTTAATTACAAATGTGTACACAATATAAGGGGATAATAAAGTGGTAGGTGTTACCCCACAACTATTAACATGTAACTGCTCTAATCATCAGCGATAAAGATTCTATTTGCTCATTGACAATAGTTAAGATTTATCTTCCGCTTTTGATTGTCTCTAAATAATCTAACCTTTTACCTGTCGAGAATGAATGTAATATTTCAAAATTTATACTATAATCTAATTAACCATTAAGTTTTGTACGGGTGAGATCTAAAAAAAATTGACAATTTTCAACGTTTTTCTATTGTAATTTCAATTTTATGGTCCACCACAAAACACATCGTCCATGTATCTAAACCATTTGTGTATGAAATGTATCTGCCGAATTTTTTAATTAAACAGATTTTCTTCGGATTTTAACATGGGATTTTTTGCGAATAGACAAGATATCGCCAACGCCATTGCAAACTCATCTTTTTGGCTATAGAATGATTTATTATATCTAAAATAATGTTGTTTAAGATGATACGCAATTGTTTTTTTACTATCTCCTATTAAAGTGCTATTTGCAGTAAGTTCGTCTAAACTAATACTTAACTAATTAATTGGGATTATAGTGTATAAACTATAGAAGTTGAGTGATACAAGTTTGAAGCTTTGAAATAGGTTGCTTGATTGTAATTTATAATAAGTTACGAAAAAAACTTAGTCTTCATATGACTTTTTTATGTCAATGTCAATCTTGCCTCTAAAAGTTTCTAAACAAGCTTACAAATAATCGTATGAACTACAAGATGCTTTTTGCAACATTTTTGTCGGCCTCACAGTTACGGAAAGAAATCAAGAATACTTATTACACCCTTAATTTCACTATGACGACTGAATGATCATATTCGCCAAATAATGGCCGTCTAGACAAAATACACGGTCAGCCCTTCTTTAAGCATAAATTGAATAGACTACCTATATGTAAAATTTGTATTTTAATATATGTGTCAATTTCCGATTTATAAATGTATATGAGTTTATGTATCCAAAATTGACGTATATCTAACATATACATAGTTAAACAAATTTGAAAATAATAAAAGCAAACCATAAATTACAGAAGATGTAGTTGCTTAATATAATAACAAGAGAGGTTAATTAGAATTTATTTTAATTTTTCGTTGAATTACCTGAAGAAGACCATAATAAATGTCGAAACGTTGAAAAAAAATTATTTGTGGTTTTTATGGCTTCCCAGGAATAAGACAAAAAATATTTTAATTTATTATGTATACAGCCTGTTCCAAATTAACTCGGCACTATTGCTAACTTTGTTATTATTGGAGCTATGACTTCGGTTAAATTAGCAGAGTAGCAGTATTTTCATTGCAGTTTACGATGGTGAACTTTAAAAAATAATTGAACATCGCTTTTTACTGATATTTCAAAAAACATTATTTTTTTAAATTGAACGGATATTTTTACTTCAAATGTAGGAAAAACTAATTCTAGACAAAAGTCATTAAACACTCTTGTATCAAAATATTTGAAATAACACAGATATTAACCATTTTGTGATTTAATCAGTGGCCGTAAATCACAAACTGACTTCAATAATGTTTTGTACTCGCTTGTCAAAACATGTCATTTCGCGTTTGTCTTTGAGTGCAGGAAATAAAAATTGCATTAAAGAAACAAATCATTATTACAGTAAAAAAAAGTATAATTGTAAAAATGTCCATTTCAACTAAATTTAGTGTATTACATGTAAATTTTACAAAATAATTAAAAACTACTACTACTTTGATTAAATGTCAATATCTGTGTTATTTCAAGTATGTTGATATAAGAGCGTATACTGACTTTTGTCTCGAATTAGTTTTTCTTTCATTTGAAGTAAAAATATACAGGGTGTTCCATTTAAAAAAAATAATGTTCTTTCAAATATCACGAAAATACGATGTTCAATTATTTTTTAAAGTTCACCGTCGTAAACAGCAATAAAAACACTGCTACTTTGCTAATTTGACCAAAGTCATAGGTCCAATAATAACAAAGTTAGCAATAGTGCCGAGTTAATTTGGAACTAATATATTGCGCAACAATGTGGGGTTATATACTATTATAATATATAATTAAAGTAATATTTCAAATTATATTTCAGATTATACTTAGAAGTTCAACACACACTGAGAAAGGATCATTTTATAAGCTTTTATACCCGTTCCTTGGTGATGGTTTATTCATCAGCGAAAGTAAAATAATATCTTGATTGATGTTATTAAATCAAAAAATGTTATTTTATTTAAATTTAGGGGCAAAATGGTTTTACCAACGCAAGCTGTTAACACCAAAGTTTCACTTTAAAATATTGGAAAGCTTCCTGGAAACCTTTGCAGAAAAAGCCACTCATCTTACGAGAGCCTTAGAATCCAGCTGCGGCAAGGCTGACGGGCAATATTTCGACATATCACCAGAAATTTATAAATGCACCTTAAAAATAATATGTGGTAAGTTAAATTTGAAATTATGAATTTGAATTTTTTGTATATTCAAAATATGAATTTTCAGACGTATCGATGGGTATTGATTTGAACACTATCACGGATACACCTTTGGAGTTTGTTAAAAATGTCCATAAGTAAGCCGGAAAAAAATAATGAGTATAAAATGAAAATGCATGTACATATCTATTATAGGTTTACTGAAATAGTCATGTGGAGATATTGGAGACCTTACATAAATGATCAAATATTCAATATTCTTCCCCAAGGACGACGCTTCAAAAAAATCGTAAATGATGCACACAAATTCGGTGCTAAAGTGGTCGCCCATAAAAAAGAACTTCGACAAATCGTCAAGACACAGGTGGAAGACACGCCATCTACCGATGATGGAACAAAACTCAGTAAACAGTCTTTTCTAGATTTGATTTTGGAAGGCAGTGAAGATCAAAAAGCAATAAGCGATCAAGATTTACATTATTTAGTAAATACCTTCGTCGTAGCTGTAATATATACGCATTTTTTCTTGTAATAAAACATTCGAAATATGAATTCTTTTAGGGATTCGAGACTACAGCAAACACTGTAATTTGGGCATTATTCTTATTAGGTAACCATTCGGAAGTTCAAGTATGCAAATTATAATATTAACATCCCCTTTTAACGTTCATTAAATGTTTATTACCTTTTACAGGAGAAACTGTTCGAAGAGGTTCGGGAAGTTCTCAAAGATAAAGATGCTCCATCAAAAATATCTGATCTAAACGAAATGCAATATATGGAATGCGTAATTAAAGAAACACTAAGACTTTATCCTCCGTTACCATTTGTATCTAGACGAGTCACTGAAGATATTAATATAGGTATATGAGGAAAATGCAATTTATTCTAATAATAATAATAATTTAATATCAATGACGAGCTACAATATCTTTTCTCCCTTACAGATGGCTATACTGTTCCAGCTGATACACAAGCTCTTATGCATATCTTCTTCATGCATAGGGATCCAGAATATTGGCCTGAACCGAATAAGTTTGATCCTGAGAGGTTCACGCCTGAAAATTCAAAGAACAGACATCCTTTTTCCTATATTCCTTTCAGCGCTGGGCCTAGGAATTGCATAGGTAATATTTTTATTTCATACTGCTGCATATTTTGCATTGAGATCAAAAGAAAACAAACCTATTACGGGTATTTTTATTGTAACTTTAGCAAGTTTTCATGCAAGAAGAAGACTATGGCTGGCTAGTCGTGGTCTTAATATTGCAGTAGAAATAATGCAATCCGTTTAAGTTTTTTTAGAATTAAATGTAACAATTTCACCACATTTGCTTGCAATAACAATTTCTTAAAGTTAAATTATCATGTAAAAACGTTTATCGACTTACAAATAAGATTTGTATATATAAATTAGAAACCCCGCATGACATAAACAGCATATTGATTACGCTAGGCCACCTTATACCATGAACAAACTGTACCTTCGCTTATGAAAACGAATTTCATTTTGTAAAATCCACATGTATTTCACTATTGCACTGTTACTCCAACATAAATACTTGCACTCATATCAACAACATATGTAATTTTCTTTATTTCGCTAGCATAGACGGTCTTGTTTCCTTGTTAGATATACACGACCTAAAGTGTAAATTCCCAATATATTTGGTTATGACGCCCCAAATCTCCAATATACATTCATATACCGTAGTCGTCAAATTTTAATTTCGGTTTACACTTCTATCGCATACAGAAGATGACCTTATAATATGCAGCGATGCCTGCTTGCTAACAGTGGTGGGAGAGCAACGCAGTGTCGATGTCGGGGGACCCTCACGCGAGTGTACTGTCTTGGCAGCCTCGCTTATGTTTATCTTTAGTTTATTTCGTCGCGCTCTTTTCCTCTTTCTACTTTCGTATCAGAAATTAAAATATGTCGACTACGGTATATATTAAAAAAAGGAAATAACGCGAATACATGAAATAACAAGAAAGAGAATAATAACGGATAAATTCCGATGTAGAGCAACCGTAGACACGTGTAAACACGGAAATAATAAAAGCTGTGAAGTCTTTATACGCGGGCTCCACATCTAGAGTCAAAACCAACGAAGGATTAACATCTGGATTCACAATAACCAAGGGTCTTAAACTGGTTGGACACTATTCAAAATATACTTGGAATATGCGCTAATGACATGGAAACAGAAATGCAATAGCATGGGAATGCCAGTGGATGACGACACGACAGTATATACCCTCTCTTTCGCGGACGACCAAGTAGTTATTGCACAAGATATATATGACATGGAATATATGAGCCGAAAGCTCATCGAGGAATATGGAAAATGGGGCCTGGATGTCAACGTAACAAAAACGGAATATATGTGCATAGGAGGACAGCAAGAAGACCTGCACCTAGCAACGGGACAGATCATCAAACATTGCAATATATACAAACACCTAGGAATGAAAATATCTAAGGAAGGGACACTAGATGAGGCAATATCGGACAGAAACGTACAGAGAAGAAGAGCAACTTCCATGCTGAACAGTATTCTACGGGACAAGACCATTACAAAAGAAAATAAAAAAAGGATTTACAAGTCCATCGTGAAAAGCATAATAACATATAGCTCGGAGGTGTGGCCGATAAAAGAAAAAAGAAAAAGAAAGATAAAAGCCACAGAAATGGACTTCTGGAGAAGAGCGGCAGGAAAATCCACGAGAGATAGAGTCCCAAATGAAACCATTAGACAAGAAATGGGAATACAACACGACATTATTGATGACATAATAACTAAACAGCTAATATGGTATGGGCACGTCCAAAGAATGCCAGAACACAGAATCCCAAAGAAAGTGCCATTTAAGAAAATATGTTTTTCTGAAATAGCGCCCAATCTGGCAACAATGCTTTTATTTTTTCCACGCATTTTTCTTATTTGGACTAATTCCTAAAACTTTGCTTCAGGGACCATAGGTCTATCTTTTCAAACAAAAAAGTGTTAGCCTATGTCAAGATTTAAAAAAATAACCCTGTATATAAGAATAAGATAGATTTTTAGGAGTTCCGAGTTTTCCAAAATGGAAAAAATATTGTTTAGATGGAATCTTAAACAATGAAATAAAAAATATTTTAACTGATGAGATATTTAAGCGAAAAGCAAACTAATTCATATACAAATCAAAGCGGATGAGACAGGACTCTATCGAAAATTGTTACAAGCGAAGACATTTGTCTAGGCAGAAGAAAAAAGTGCTGCTGGTAGAGAAACAGAAAAGCTGGGAATTCTTTGCATACACTAATGCTAATAGGTCTCATAAACTAAAGCAACTGATTATTGGTGAAACTGCGGACACATGATCATTCAAACATTTCAAATGTCCTGAGTGGATATTACTGATACCCTGAAAAAGTTGAGAATTTGAGACACTGTAATCAACGTAGTGGCAACTTGGAAACATGTTCATCACAAAATATCAAGATGAGTTGGAGGAATACTTTAGATGGAGTTTCAAATATGTAAAATTCAGTGAGCAAATCTCTCAAACTTCTGCGCACATTGGCACCTTAGGTTAGTCCTATCTCCATAATGCATGTACATGTCTGATGTTTTGGAGCGGAATTAGTCTGACACTTAACTGATTGAAGCAACTGAGTTCGAAAATAATGTTGAGCAACGTGAGGAGGCGATCGTAAGAAATGCTGAACCCTTGAAAAAAGTGTCACTAGACAGCGCTATAAACGCTTTACATTTATGTACTTCAGTGGGCAGAGCATAGTCATTATGGGACTTATAAAACCATTATGCTGAAAATAAAAAATTCCCAGAAAAAAACACAAATGTCTGACTTTTATAACAAAAAATATTTTTTTCTTACTGTTTTTCATTTTTTGCTATTTTTTATTAGTATTATGTATATATATATGTATATATATATATATATATATTTTATTAATTATCAATATTTGTTACATATTAGATATCAACTTCGTTAACATGAATAAATCAATAATGTTAACAGCCGGTTTTTATTCAGATCACACTATCGACTGCCTACTGTAATTATTTTTTTCCTATAGGGTTATATAAAAGCAAGACGGTGATTTATTGTTGTTAATAATGACCGGAATGATCAATACAATTTTTTTTTTTTGTGTTTTTCTACTACATTTGAGAATCTTTGATTTTTGTTTTCATCAACGTTATTCGAGTTACAACATTAAGTGATTTTTGTAACAACGCTATCATTTCAGAGAGCATTTTTTTCTTATTTGTTTTAATAAATTGTTTATAAATAACGCCATGATATATTAATACAAGTTGT
Source organism: Amphimallon solstitiale (assembly GCA_963170755.1). Taxonomy (NCBI): domain Eukaryota; kingdom Metazoa; phylum Arthropoda; class Insecta; order Coleoptera; family Scarabaeidae; genus Amphimallon; species Amphimallon solstitiale. The sequence goes on along the minus strand of OY720681.1, from coordinate 30,239,019 downwards.
TTTTAATAGTAATCTAATCTAAGCAAAATTATTTGCAATAAGGTTATCAATCAAAATCTTATCAGTAAAACGAAATTAATAAATAAACATACTAAATTAAGTGTTATTATTCACCTTTAGTAATTTGACAATAACCCAATCGATTTACTTAACACCGCAGAGAAATATCTAAAAATTGACAGAGAATTTCATGTATTGTTCTAGTAATTCGTATTTTTAAACCCCGGATGTCATTGGGCTTATATTTGTAACTTTAATTTTTACCTATCCACAAACAGAAAAAGGACTTAAATCAACGGATATGCCCCCCCGCTCAATGTTTCCCCTTTTCCCCCCAAGCTATCTCTTAAAAAAAACGTTACCCAGATCTTGACGACATTTGAAACTTAATGTGGTGAGATGCCGTTTTGCTGGAACAATATATGTATATATATTATTGGGAAGGTGTTCGTCGATGAAAAGAAATAATTTGATTTAGCAAGAGTAGCAGAAGTTAAATTGCCATAGTGAAAAGAACCAATAATATGACCCCTAAAATGCCAACCCAAACATTAACATTTTGGGAATACTGCGTATGGGGCTCCAAAAGCAATACAAAAGTCTTCAAATTACCAATATCTTTACAGAATCTTCATTTTCGTTGCAAATATTTGACATTTCTTCAAAAACTATAGTTTTCGAAAAATAGTATCTTCTTCCAACGTATGGATGAATTGTATTGTATAAGATGTATACTTTCCATTTTTGCCGATGACTAAAACTTCAAGCACCATCCACTGTTCTAAGTCTACTAGTCCTTGGAAATTGTTTAACGCTGTTCGTTTGTTGAAAGCGTTTAAAGTTTTACCAACAATATCACGATTGAACTTGGTTTGCTTCTTCTATAATTGCTTTCCGACTCTGATCTCTCTGATAATTACCGTTGGTAACAGGAGCGGTCCCATGTGCTGCCTTGAGGTACATCAGGTTTAATTTCTTCCTGTTTGAGTCCAAAATATGTCAATAACAATTAGAACTTCAAGATATCTGTCAATAATTCAGAGAACAAACAGAATCAGTAATGCCAAAACCGTATAATTTGGCTAACAAAAAAACTGCATCGAAACATCAAAATTTTCTCACAAATGTTACAAAGTTCATATTATTTTCATATAAATGAGGTCCTGATTTTAGTGGAATAGAATATTAATATTAACTAATAATATTTATTATTTTTAATAAAATTTTTGTATATTTTAGGCCAAAGATTTACCATGTTTGAAGAAAAGGTACTCCTATCTTCAATTGTCAAGAAGTACAGAATCGTTTCAAGAGAAACTCCACAGGAGAAAAGGATGTTCGGACACGTTATACTACGACCTCAGAATGGAATCGATGTGAAACTGCAAAAGCGTTGATTAATATCATTAACAATTATTAACAATTAAAATACGTCCTAAAATTTATAAATACTATGTATATATATGTATCGAATCGAAATAAATTGATATTGGATCAATATCTATTAAGTATCAATTGAATGATTTCATTTTTCCTGGACGCATTTTATTCTTTAATATCACGATAGCATGCATATCAATAATAAATAAAAACACAAAGATGATTTAATTAACATGCGATAAATGTGTTGATAAAACAAACAGGTTTTGTTTTTGTTGCTGTGCATTCATAGCCGAATAAATTTGTGTATTCGAATAACAAAGGAACATACTTGATTTGGAATTTTACACAGACACAAAAGTACCTGATAAGTCATCGATGTGATGTAACCAAAGTGCGAAGTAATATTGACCCAGACTATATTACTATCTCTCCATATTTGAGTAAATACTGCGTTTAACACTAGGGATAAAAAATTGCTGCTTTTGTCTGATAGTTAGTAATGTAATAATTCTTTATACAAGGTTATCTAATTGAAGAGAAGATTATATTTTTTAACTGAAAAAAAAATAAGGCACTCCCATTAACACATCTGACTTTGAAATTTGCCGAAAGAAAACACATACAGATAAGTACATTCATAATTGTATATTTGCTTTCTATAAATATAAAAATGAAGTGTGGACAAGCTACGACTTCCCTATACGGATGTGTACTTCGAATTTTCTATACAAAAGTTGTTGGCTTATTGGAAGTGCGTAGGATTTGGAACTTTTGTAGAGAAAATTCAAAATACAAATATCTCGTAATTTGAGAAATATTTACAAAAACCTGTTAATAGATAAGATAATAGTGTTATTTTTGGTCGAAATTTTATTTTTTTTTTAAGATCATTCACAATTACTGACTAAATACTGTCATACTGTTAAATCAATGATATTTTTAATATCCAGAATGAGTCCGATATGCTTAGTTTTGCAAAAGATATTGCCTTGGGTTTACGGCTAACGCTTGGGACGAGCTGAAAATTAATGTATAGCCTAACTTAAGATGTTGAATCATTATCTTAATAACAACACGTTAACGAAGAATGTTTATGGAAGTTACAGAATGCAAAATGTAAAATATAATGGTGAATAGGCATCTGCGATGGGACTTTCATGTTGATAGTGTCGTCAAAAAACTTAAAGGCTTGTTGTATAAGTGTAAATGCCTTAAGCAAGTACTGAACATAGAATAATTAAAATCCAGTGCAGACCCAGATACTTACTGTATGGCATCATTAGGTGGGAAGGTGTACCTGGATGTTATCTGAGGAACTAAGATATAGTCTAGAAGTAGATATTAAAGATAATTTAATAAAAAACACGATTACGACAGAAAAGAATTATTTTTTGAAACGAGTGTTTTTGATGCACGAAAATATTATACTTATACATCATAAAAAAGTAAAAATACCGTTAAAATAGGTTAACACAATTATAATACATGGAATACAGAAAATATAACACGTAAACCCTGGGCTGTAAACGCTTTTTTTTTTATTTTTCCCCTTTCTACATACAATCTGTCATAGCATAAGACATTAAATATTTTTTGTACTTTAATAAGCATGGAGGGAAGCAATTCCAATGAATATTTCCCTATTTATCATCTAGACTAATACCCTAAGCCTAAGCTATATTTACTAACTAAATCCAGTTGGCAAATTAGTAGATTTAAAGCGTTTCAGACGTCTTGATTCAGAGGTATCTTCCTTGATTGTTTTGACAAGAACGCTGGTATGCACTTTGACCCTCTCACTGTATTTCTGACTAAGATTTGAAATTTCACTCTTCACTGATGGCACTTGTAGGTCTCGGTGAATAATTGAGTTTGAGACATACCACGGTGCACTAACTATTAAGCGTAGCACTTTGTTTTGAGAGCGTTGGAGTATTTCGATATTACAATTGCTTGCTGTTCTCCAAAGTTGTTTCCTTTTTGTAAATATATGCTTCCGCCAATTTAACTTCCTGTCCAGGTGCATGCCAAGGTATTTGACAGAGTCCGCACGTTTCAATTGTTGACCATTTAATGTTACTGCAGGACAGTTTTTCTTTTTTGTTGTGAAGGTTTTGTGGATCGATTTATTTTCATTAGCTTTTATTCTCCAATCTTCCAACCATTTTTGGATTACACTAATGTGTCGTTGTGATTGTGCTAAGGCTGTATCTGGATTTCGATGGGAAGATAATACAGCTGTATCATCGGCAAAAGTAGCTACAGTTGTCATTTTGGTCTTAGGCATGTCAGCTGTATATATTAAATATAAAGTGGAACCGAGGACACTACCTTGGGGTACCCCAGACAATATTGGGTGTAACTCCAAAGTTTCGTTGCAATGTCCGACAAAATAGTATCTATTGGTTAAGTAAGATTTTAGAACATTGTATATCTGATGCGGAAATACTTAACGTGTTTAGTCAGTGAACGCAATTGGACAAAAAATGTTATATACCTCGCGCTGGTATGATCACCTGTTTCGAGGGATAAAAGATGAGGTGTCCTACAGATTATATAACAGAAATGCATATTTACAATACCAGGACACTTACGTCATGATCTCATATCCGGGGTATGTGGATGCGGCGGATTATTTAGCATGCAACAGCTTGCACAAGGTTGGGGATAATAATACCACATATCATCACAAAATATGTTTGTTTTTAAGTGAGTTTTCCTATGTTTTTTGTCTTAAATTAGTACATAATATTATATTATATGATTATACTATTTAAGTAAACTACTTAATATACAATATACATTGTTATTAATATTATTTGTTAATATATCTCTGTAATAAGCATGAATTGCAAAATATTTGCAACAACTATTTTTCCAAAAACTTTACAAGTTTTCTGAAATTTATTTTTGAATGCATTTATGTTCTTTAGAAATTTGTCTATACCTAGTAGTTGATCAAATATTGGCAAAATTTGTTTTTAACTGAAGTAAACCGCTTCTTCCTGCTTACCGATTTCACTCAAAATTTAACCATATTTCAAGACGAAGATTATATAGCACAAATAAAGTTTGGTACTGATAGATTTAGCCGTGATGTTGCTATCGTGGCCACACATATAAAGACAGACAAGCAGACAGTTTTAAATACCATTTGGATGTCTGCAAAAATCTTGTAATCCAAAATGTTTATTATCACAATAATGTCCAATTATACAGCACATCAATTAGCATTATTTTATGACTGTTAAAAATATTCTTGTAAATAATGTATACAAATCTAAATGCCAAAAGTTTGCATACACTTTAAACCACAGCAAATACAAGAATAATCCCTTGAATATTATTTCTAACATCATCAAAATATACTTATTATATTTAGTAACCACAATAGCAGACATCTAATAAATAATCCTACTAAATATAATCTTACAAAATGCTTCATTGTCACAAACCTTGTAACGGTAAAAAAGAAGGATGAACAAAAGTTAGTAATGTGTTTTAAATCTATATATCATTATTATTTTATAATTACTCTTCAGGCTCCTTCATGTTCTCAATAATATATAAATGATAAGCTGCAAGTGGGATTATCTTAATCGTTTTATTACATACCATAAATCTATAGAAGGTTTGGGGTACGCTACCTGTAGAATAACCTCTTATATGATAAGCAAAATACACACTAATAACCCACATTCAACTTTTCCTTTCTAATTATCACAATTGGTGTAGGCAGCACCGCTACGCAAATTATGTTTATAGAGTTAGTTCTTAAGTTATTTTCCTACTAGTAGAAGAAATTTCATACAAATTACGTTATTATACAATGGATTATTAAGAAGAAGAAACAAGAAATGTTCCACAAAATGTAAATAAAACTGGTGTTTTTCATGACATGTTTTTTTTTTGTCAAAATAAATGACATGAATTGAACATATATTCTTGATGTTTAGGTAATATCTTGAGCTAGATATAATTCAAGGCTTTAATAATAAAGCAGAATAGCGTACATCTAGACAATTATTAATTACATTTATCGGTGAAGAGGGGACAGAATATACTTTCTAATAATACATCAAATTGTTTAATTTGACATTTTTCATAGATTTTCTTAGAAAATGTGGTAAATAATATAGCTAAGTATTACATATAACATACCAGATATAAATAATTGGCAACAAAATTTTGAAATAACCAAAAATAGTTTGTCAATTATAAAAATCTAAAAAGCTGGTAGAAATATATGCCAAATATGGTGAATAAAATTCTGGATCTGACAATCTCAAAACTGAATAGCATTCAAAAAAATCTCCAATATTTAAGTACTTCCAAATGTGTTGAGCATGATCGAAACCCCATATTTTCAACATATTTTAATTTGTAGAAAAACTTTTAATATTGACAATAGATATACTGAAAATTACAGTTTTCCATTAAAAAAATCAATTGACTCCAAAACAATATAATTCGACAGACTGGATTTTACCTGGACGAGAATGTTCTATCCTTTTGTTCAGGCTAAGTGTCTTGCAGAGGAGAAAAAATGGAATTGAATTACAACTTCTCTGACTACATACTGAACATCTTGAATTTTTCAGGGATTTATTTTGAGTCCATTAATATTTTTAAATTTACACCTGGCAACTTTCTCTGGCGCCATAAATCTCTACACTTCTTTCAACATGAACCATTAAATAATGTTATGTCGTATTTCAATGGCATCTCGTCAAAACTTGTTCCAATACATTCAGATACCCATTGGTATCAAGACGATTTGATAGACAAATTGGCCCAGTGGCTCGGAGATTTATTATGCCCAGCCAAACGTTAATGACGCGAAATATGTATTCCCGCACATGGTTCGTAAATAACTATTTGAAATTCTTACCGAAGTAAGTCTATTACTCTTATTCAGAAACAGTTTTTTGCGAATATTTCGCAAGTTATGCTTTCAAGACAGAGAGTAAAAAAGTATTTGGAGCTGGATTTTAAATACTTTTGTATAAAAAGAAACATTTTTCTCTTATCGAACAGCAGTGTTTTACATATATCTGGCAAATTATGCATTCTTTACAGATCTATGAAGGGACAAAAATATCTAAAGCTAGATTTGGAATTGTTCTTGGAATGAAAATGGGGATCCGAAAGAAGTATGAGTATGGAAAAGGTATTAATTATAAAATTGAATTTGGAACAACTTTTGTATAAAACACCTGAAAGCTAAACGTAAGTGCTATAATGTTTGATTTGAATTAATAAATGCATTATTATTAGTATATTGTTAAAAAATGATCATGGTATTAACACGATTTAATGAATATGATAGTATATTCCATTTTAAATGATTAATGCCTGTATAATCGGAGTCAGTCATTTTTTAAATTATAAAATATATCACATCACTAATAAAGTTATTAAGTAATTACACTTAGAAATACCACGATGTATTCGTCAAGGTCAAACATTCATCACTCATTTTTCATAAATGATTATTATGTATGACATGATATTTATTTTATTTAGAAAATAGACAAAAATCAATATTTATGCAAACGTATGAATTTTAAGCGATATTCAAAAAGAAAATATTCTAGATAAAATTGCAAATCTCAAAAATGATAAGTTGTCGGTATCTATTAAATTAATAATGTTTTAAATACCCCCTCCATCGTGGAAATAATTAAAACTAAACAAATTAATATCTCGCTTGCGTGTATAAATATGCATATGCCAGTAAGGTAGTATTCATTTAGTAGTCAACTTATTGCAAAAATGTTGGTCTTACCGTTATTCTTAGTGTTAGTGGTGTGGTATTTGATAATTTGTTTGAAATGGAAAAAGAATATATTTGATGTGGTCGAAAAAATGCCAGGATTGAAGTGGTATCCATTTTTTGGGACATTTTTCCAGTACCAGGGTATATCTAGAGAAGGTAAGTTTAGTTTTGCATTAAATAGTATCATAGCTGATAAGTTATAGTGTTGCATAAATATTGTTCCTATTTTCAGATATCTTGTATAAGTTTGCAGAGGTCACCTTTAAAAATGGACCGTTTTATAGGTCTTGGAATGGTACTGACACTCCCGAAGTGCATCTAACAAAACCTGATCACATACAGGTAATTAATTTTCTTAATTAATTGAAAAAGATAATATCTATATTATCAAAACGTTTTAATTTCTATATTGTTTAAGTTCACTGCCAGCCGCTAAAGCACATTGTCTTTCTAGATTCTGCAACAAGTCATGGTTATAATATAGTATAGTAATATTTTAAAGAAAAACTTCGTGACTCAATTCATAATAGATGCTATTTCACAGGACAACCTTTTTCGAACATACACGTGTGTGTATATAATTATATAGTAATAATACAAATATCGACAGTACTTAATAATAATAATAAATTATCAGGGTTATCGGTCTGTGTATTCTAATTAAATAAAACTCAATTCGTTCATTTCTTTTCTATATTTCGATAATGCTTATTATCTTCATCGGGAGAGTGCTATCAAAAATCATAATAAATTTGTTAAAAAGGAAACATAAGAAGTTAAAATGTTACTTACATCAATGAGTTAGCACTGGCAAAGACATCAATATATTTAAACTATTAGTGAAAATACTTTAAAGAAACATTAAAATGGGAATGATGTAAAATATATTGATATCATCACAAAATTAGTTAATATACAAAATTATGTAAATCTCTTTAAATTATCTAAAGTACAGGAAATTTTTATGAATTGAAGCAAAAAAATTTAAATATTTTAGAAACAATATAATTTATTCACAAATGCGTAATAGGTTGGAATATATCACACTTAAATTATTTGTATCAGTTTTGTAATTTATTGTATTAGTCTCTTTGTTAATATAAATCATTTCAAGAACTATTCTGTTTTTATAATTACGTTCTTTACTTAATATTTTAACATTATCATAATCAAAGGTATGTTTGAAATCTAAAAAATGCCCAGCTAACGCACAAGAACGTTTACCCACCTTACAATCACTTTTATGTTGTGAAAGTCTTTATTTTAATAATTGTGAAGTTATCTTTTTAACAAATTTATTATGATTTTTGATAGCACTCTCCCGATGAAGATAATAAGCATTATCGATATATAGAGAAGAAATGAACGAATTGGGTTTTATTTAATTAGAATACACAGACCGATAACTGATAATTTATTATTGTTATTAAGTACTGTCGATATTTGTATTATTACTATATAATTGTTCGAAAAAGGCTGTCCTATATATATAGAAAAAAACGTGTCTTTACTGCTTAACACAGAATTATGGGTTTAGCTAATAAGTAATTAATACACAGTTTTATGTATGTAACGTGACGTTTCGATTGTTTTTCACAATCCTCATCAAACCTTTAATAAGAAAAACAAAGATGTACAAATTCGTCCAACAATATGTCAATTATCAGGTTGCACTAACATAGCACTGCTACAAAAAACCAATCAAACAGAGAACATATTTTAAAATTACTAACCAGAGTTACACACTACGACATATTAAAATACATTATAAAATTCCTGAATAATTTAAAAAAAAAGGTATGGAAACAAATACATATAATGACCATCTGTTTCACGCCTACACGTTCTTCACACATTGCAATATGTTTTTCTTAACATTTCCTTTGCAACAACCCCTATTGTTTATATTCGGTTGGATGGTTTTAATGGCAAGGGTTTCTAAAAATAGTCTCTTGACTAAGTTTGTTTCTATAAATAAAACTTTTATGTTATTAAAAATTAAGTTGTGATTGGAGTGGCTTGGATGGGGAGCCTAAATTATTTAGGAATTTTATAATGTATTTTAATATATGTGTAACTGTGGTATAGTAATTTTAAAATGTGTTATTTGTTTGATTGGTTTTTTGTAGCAGTGCTATGTTAGTTAGTGTATGTTAATAATTGACATATTGTTGGACGAAATTGTATATCTTTGTTTTCCTTATTAAAGGTCTGATGAATATCGTGAGAAACAATCGAAACGTCACGTTACATACATAAAACTGTGTAATAATTACTTATTAGCTAAACCCATAATTCTGTGTAAAGCAGTAAAGACACGTTTTTTCAATACATTAGTCAGTTGACTGAAAGCCACTTGATGTATAGAATTACTGCTATAGTACCTATTTTAAATTAAGTATATGGGATATTAAACTTTTGTAGACAACATATGTTACTACTGCTACTTATATTCGCTATTGTTTCATTTAAAAATGTTAGCAACAATGGCATTATTTATTAAAATACAAATTAAAGATAATTTATAATTTCGGACATACAGTTTCAACTTGTTTTCGTAAAGTTGTGAAAATTGAAATACGTCAAGTCAATGAAAAGACGAGTACATCAAGAGTGACGCCTCAAAGCCCACTAAAAATACACAGGAAATAAATTATTTCTGAAAATAAAATTGTTATATTATTTATTATCGAAACAGACGAAAAAGATAGCAGATGGGTTGTTTCATTATTATAAGCGAGGAAAAAATAGTCCATCCACAAATTCAATAAAATGAATAGAAAACACAGGTAAACATTTTAATCCAACCATGAAGGTAACAAACTGTACATTCTGCATCTCCTAACAATTACCTAATTTAATATTTGATGATAACATATATTCTTTTTTTAAAATGGAAGAAAGCCACTGCATATATTACTAAAATTTTCAGATAATCGTAACTTCATATAAATCAACATTATTATACCACGTGATAAGCCAATTTACATGCTTGGGGCATCGAACTTGCTAAACAAGACTACTATTCTTTAATAAGGAAAGCCACCTTTTAGCGGTGTAAATTTTTTTTAACAGCAATTTTATTCTATCACTTAAGCCTGGAATGTAAGAAATCTTCTTCTATTTTAAAATATTTTCATTGGGACTATTATTTGTCATAGTATAGTTGTTACACCGTCTCCTATATCATTTATTGCCGAAAATAAAATTTTATTAGCCAAAACAGATGGAAATTGTTTTTAAGATCTATTTTAAAAGTAATAGGTCTTGATAAATATGCAATGATTCTTTATCTTAACAGGTGTGCCATACAGTTCTATTCTAAGCCCTGCATTATTTAAAATTTATAAAACTGATCTTGTTAATTCTTTCATGACTTTTTCAAATCATTCAGAAGCTACTGAAATGATACTTAATAACTCTTTAAGTAAGAATGTATTCCTGTTTTTGTACTAACCCACTTTTTTGGATATTAAAAGCGTACAATATTTTTTTTATTTTCGATGTTAATTGCAATTTAATAGTGATATTCAGCTATAAGATCCTCTTATAATTACTGCTTCAATGAACAATCTCTTCAGACTTAATTCATCTTCTGATCTTGTTCATTATTATATATTTAAACATTTCTTTTATAAATTTTACAGACAGTACTAAGAAGCTCTGCCCATACTGTCAAAGGACCATTTTACAAATATCTATACCCCTGGCTTGGTGATGGATTATTCATTAGCAAAGGTACAACAATATTTCGATTGGTTACATAAAAATAATCATTTTGAATATCTTTAGGTGCGAAATGGTTCTTCCAACGTAAGATGCTGACACCAAAATTTCATTTCAAAGTTTTGGAGACTTTTGTAGAAGCGTTTGCAGAAAAGACCACACATCTCACTCGAATACTGGATCCCAAAAGTGACGGGAAATATTTCGACATATCACCCGAAGTGTCCAAATGCACATTAAAAATTATATGTGGTAATTCAAAAAAATGATTTTTAATTTTAAATTTGTTAGATATAGGAAATTTATATTTCAGAGACGTCCATGGGTGTTGACTTAGAAACTGTCACGAATAAACCACTGGAACACATCTTAAACGTCCATGCGTAAGACAAATGCAAATAGTAATTAGGGAGAAAAATAAATGAAATGTATACTTCTTTCAGGATGACAGAAATGGTAATGTGGAGGTATTGGAGACCTTACATAAAAGATTTTATATTCAATCTTCTTCCTCAAGGACGGCAGTACAAGAAAGTTCTGAATGGTTTGCATGACTTCGCCGATAGAGTTGTAGCTCGTAAAAAAGAACTCCGAGAAATCGCAAAATTAGAGAAAGAAAATTTCCAAAACAATGATGAACAGAAACAGAAAAAACAATCATTCTTAGATTTAATCATGGACGCAACAGAAGATCAAGATATGATGACTGATAAGGATTTGAAGTATTTAGTAAATACATTTCTGGCAGCTGTAAGTGTTTAATTATGCAAAGTAGGAAATTAATACTAAATTAATTTAATGTCATATTTTGCAGGGATATGACACCACGGCAAATACTGCAGGTTGGGCACTGTTCTCTTTAGGAAATCATCCAGAGATTCAAGTAAGAAAAATATAACTTATTCTAATTTTATTTTGTTATGATACATTTTAATTAGGAAAAAGTAGTTGAGGAGGTTCGTCGTGTTCTCAAAAACAAGGATGCACCAACGACTATTTCCGAGCTTAACGAAATGACATATCTGGAATGTGTCATTAAGGAAACACTCAGATTATATCCAGTTTTACCTTTTATAACCAGAAGTTTAACGCAGGATACGAATATAGGTATTGCAACTGAAAAAATTCTCAAAAAATGTGGATATTAAGAGAAAATTTATTTTTATTTTACAGAAGGATACACAGTTCCAACTGATACACAAGCTATAATACATATCTTCTTGGTGCATAGAGATCCAGAGCAATATCCTGATCCAAATAAATTCGATCCTGAAAGATTCACGCCCAAAAATTCAAAGGGCAGGCATTCTTTTGCATACATTCCCTTCAGTGCTGGACCTAGGAACTGTATAGGTAACATGTTTATAATATATTACTTTATAGCTCTAGTCAGATACTACACCAATTCCTTTGTTAGAAACTGTTTTCCTACAGTTCCTTCAATCTTTTTCACTCATTTCCATGTATGTACAGTGTGTTTCATTTTACATGTGGGCACAAAAAGAAATTGATAATTAATAAAGCAATTAGAATTAATACTGTAACTTACATATATACATTTATACGTAAAACGTATATGCATATATGCATGTGTTTGGGATGCACACATACAATAAGTGACATTGCCGACAATCGAACGCACAGACACTGGTGTTTCGACCTTTGAGGTCTCATCAGTGTACGTGGAGACTGTCGAGTAAGTCAGAGTATCTATTTACTGCTTGATGTTAGTTTTTAACATTCATGTGTTCATACTTTTCATTTTCGTTTTAATTAGAATTAAACTTTTCCTAATGATGCAGATCGTTGCAATTAATATTTTTGTACGAATGCATTTTTCGAGTGTATAGCCGGCCAATTATTATTAAAATAAAGACTAATGTTAAAGTAAAATTTTACTACCGATGGAGATAGAGCAAAAAGTTAATAAAAGTAGCAAAGTAGCAAAGTAAGAAAGTAGCATAAGTTATTGCTAATCATTAACATATTCCAAATTTGAAGTTTAAAAAAAAATATTTTTTTTACATTTTTGTATAAAGTAATTGAACAAATTCTTATCCCAAATACCAAGTGTACAAGGTACACTCAAATCAATAGAAAATATATTAAATATTAAAATAATATACAGAAAATTTTTCAAATAAGTCGCTCTGAAGCGTATACATTTTTCTACTTTCTACTCTTCTGTTATACAGTGTAAGATGTAACATTTCTGGCGAAATTTTGGGACAGGCTTATAGGATCCTCTTGCATAAGTCAGAGGTCGACTTATATCGACGTATGAATGCACACGCAATATTTTTAATAATTCCCCATAGAAAAAAGTCAAGTGGCCATTCGATTAAAAAACTATTACGATCTATCCACCTTAAAGGCACATTTTCATCTAACCATGATTGTACTAATCATTAATTCGGTATTTAGAAAAACTGATATCCTTTCTTTCTTCTTCTTTTTAACGTATTTAAAATTGCACACCACACATTAACTTGTAAATGCAGCTTTTTTTTAATCAAAACTTATCTGTCGTTGCCTTAGCACAACAGGCAATACTCCATTCTTCCATGTAAATCTCCTTCTTCATGAGAATGCAAGAATTTTGGCTTTCTGGTTATATTTAAATGTCTACTCATATCTCTTATACTTGTGCAAAGATTATTACCATATGCTGCTAGTATTATTGCACAATGAGGCTGGTTTTGATTACTTAATTGTCGTGTACAAACAATTCCAGTGGCGTTGAAAAGGCGATTTAGTATGCAACTATCCCCATGATGAAGATAGGTAGATGTTACAGATGTCTCGCATTTAACTATATATCAACCTCTTGCTTGGAGCATACATTATTACTAACAAGCTGAATAATATCTACCTTTTCAGGAATACTTAATCGCTGTTCATCCTTTACTAATCAAATAATAACAGTGTCATGCCACTGAACTAAATTATTTTGATAACTGACGTTTCAAGCAATTTTTAAATGTTTTAATTGTGTGTTGCATACTTGACCTTACATTAGTTACTTGTAAAACCCGGACAAACTGCACTCGTCAGAGAAAGATAGATATATGAGTTAGCTGTGGTTTGCTGTCGATTTATGTAGCGTTTTTCTGGGAATTCTGTCTCAACAAATAAGGTTCGGGCTGTTTTTTAGATAAGAAATATTTCAATGAGTTTAAACAAGAATATTAAAAAATTAAAAAAATATTTATTTTCAACGAATCTTCGGCAGCAACAACTTACAATATAAAGTTATTATTTAACCTATTTCTCAATCTCGTGGGGACTTTTACTCTCTCCATATCTATAAAATTAGTTTGTTTATCTGCTCCCACAGCTTTTCGCCTCCTTATTTACTTATTATTTATCCCATATATTTCGGGTGCTTTTGAATAAAGACTTTTCCTTATTATCTATTTTCCTAGCTCGAAAGTGGGTCTTCTACTTCAACGTTGTCGGTGCCATCGTATGTTTTTCTTCTTCATCAACTAACTCCATAAAATATTTTACCAACCTCTTTTTAACTAGATTAATTACTACTGTTGCTTGATTTGACCAAAATATTATTAGTGTTCTCCGCAAACATCTATTGCACTTTTTTTTGAGACACTTCTGAGTAATTAAGCAACTTTGGCGCCATTTCAGTAATATAATCACATTAAACGTGCTTTTAATTTAGTTCTACTATTACATGAATTATACCGTAGTCGACATATTTTAATTTCTGATACGAAAGTAGAAAGAGGAAAAGAGCGCGACAAAATAAACTAGAGATAAACATAAGCGAGGCTGCCAAGACAGTACACTCGACAAACGTTTCCTATGAAATGTAAGGCGTGAGGGTCCCCCGACACTGCGTTGCTCTCCCACCACTGTTAGCAAGCAGACATCGCTGCATATTATAAGGTCATCTTCTGCATGGTATAGAAGTATAAACCGAAATTAAAATTTGACGACTACGGTATATAATTGTACAGTTGTATTCCTTAAGTTCCACAACTTTCACAAGTTCTCTCTCTGAAGTAGCTTTAAACAATAAGACGAAAGCTCAGAGCATTTAAAATGAAGTTCTATTTAGATTAATTCGAATTTTCGGCGTTTTCTTGGTTGCTTTCCCCAGTATTCCAACTTCATATCCATATCGATATTTCATATTAATCTTTTTTATTATGATCACTAATAGCTTTCTGTATTTCTTTCAGGTATGAGATTTGCCCTCTTAGAGTTAAAAGCTGTTCTTGCAACTATTATCAACAGATACAAAGTGACGGCCTTGCAAAAGGAAGACGAAATGAAATTATTCGCACATGTGATTTTGAGGCCGCAAACCGGAATACAAGTAAAATTAGAAAAAAGAAATTATTAACCGTATTAGATTGTTGAACATCCATTCGGATTTATTAAACGACAATTGTATTATTATAATAAGTTTATATACTGAGTATATGGAGCACAAGGTTGTAAATAACAACTACTAAAGATTATTTTTATATAAATTAATAGACTGTATTTTCATTTTACAATACAAATATTCCAATCCACCAGTATACAGATCAAAACATAGTCGTCAGCTCTCGTTAATGTAATATATACAGAATGTCGTCCGTGTTTCTTCTGTTGGACACCCATAATACTAGAGAATCTGTTTATCTAGTAATGTCTTTTACTTTCTTATACGTAGTATAAGGAAGTATTGTGATGATGAAAATTTTCGACCTCGAGATTTTTGCAGATGTCCACGTTTTGAAGTCCCCTGATACCGAAAAAGTGGTTTTTAAAAAATGTCTGTGTGTCTGTCTGTCTGTCTGTCTGTGTGTCTGTGTGTGACCACGATAGCGGTCAAACCGCTGTAGCCATCAATTCCAAATTTTGTATTTACGTGTATAATCTCCCTCTTGAGATCTGATTAGTTTTTTAGTAAAATCGGTAGACCGGAAGTAGCAGTTTACTTCAGTGAAAAATTCGAATTTTGCCAATATTTCGTCAATTACTAAGTTTAAACAAATTTATAAAGAATTGAAATGTACTCAAAATTAAATTTGAGACAAATTATCTTAAAAAGGTTTTTCGAAATTCCAACCGGAAGTAGGTCTTTTACTCTTATCGAAAATCATTTTTTTGCGAATATCTCGCAAGTCATGCTTTCTAGGCAGGTACATTACGAGTATAAAAGTATTAGATTATAATTTTAAATATCTTTTGTATAAAAAAAATTTCAAAATTCGGACCGGAAGTACCACTTTTACTCTTACCGAATAGCGATTTTTTGCAGATATGTCATAAATTATGCATTCAATATATATTTATTAGGAGTACAAGAGTTGAATTTGCAATATTTTTTGTATACATGAAATTTCAAAATTCGGACCGGAAGTGGTACTTTTACTCTTAGCGAGTAGCACTTTTTTTTCGAATATCTTGCAAAGTATGCATTCTATAGCGATTTATTAAGAGAATGAAAGTACTTAGAATAGGATTTTGAATACGTTTTGTATAAAAAAATTCTTAAAATTGTATAGTTTGAAACGCTCATACGTATAAGAAAGTCGTGTGGTGGCCACACCTCATTTTTTTGTTTGAAGCTTTAGGATGCTTTCGAATATAGTTGAATTTATAATAGTAACACATTTTCAACATTTTAACTATGAACATGAAAATTATAAGAGGACAAGGAATTGTGTGGCTAATATTTACATCCCTCTTAATTGCAACTGCGATGTCAATGCACCAAATTTCAATTTAACTACTACATATGACCGAAAATCTATGTCATTTTATGGAAGCATTTAACCAACTCCAAGCTACTGGTATTACGACCTCAAACGGTACATTACTCGACTTCATTCGTACCAGAAGACATTCATCATCTCGCAATTAGTGTAACTTTGGAAATGGATCTTACTGCAACGATTGGGAACTTTGTTTTAAACAATAACTTACGATATAACATTTGTAAGGCTGATTTGGATTTTTTATATATAAATTTGCAAAATACTGATTGTTCCTTTCTTTATATACTGCAATGTAAGTATGGCGGTGAAGGCATTCTATGACAAATTTTATTCTATTTTGGATTGTTCTGTAACTCAGTCTCCAACATGTACATTTCAAGTCTTTTACCGCTGAAACTGCAAAAAATGTAAATCTACATATCTTTATATTATTTAAAGGAATTCAAAAAAAAGGAGATATTTGATGAAGAATGACGAACACACTGCTTAAAATAAAAACAGGACTCGGATGGAAACAGAAACTACAACTAATCCAAAGATTTATTCAACCAAACGTTCATCATCCAGTATTTCAGAACATATTGCCGTGATCCCTATTGTTTAGGCATTATAAAATAGTTAGACAATTAAGTATTAGAATAAGAAAATAATTTTTAGTGGTAAACATAATTGTTAAAAAAACGAATTATGAGTTGCATAACTGCAACGGCGTAACATTATGATGATGGGTATATGGTAATTGAAATTGAAATAAATTTATATGAAAGGTACGAAAATAAACACAAAAATAATTTCATGTATTTTATATTTATAGAAACGAGGAGCACAAGATGTATTTTCAGTACACAAAGGCCGAACCAAACTTTTTGCATTGTGTAAGAGTGGCACTAAATATATTGAGAAGTGAACCACTTTTCAAGCTTAATAATGTGTTAAAAATAAATAACAGAGAGAGAGTGATGATGAAAGATGGAACAGTGAAAAGAGTTAGTCATTTGAATGCTGTAAAATTGTATGAAAAAGGTGAAATTAGACATGCATGACATGAAAACATCTTTCATCATGAATAGACGTAGTAAATAAGTTTATAAAAGATTGATATCTGTTAGACATTTTATGGTCACACTTAACAATACAATAAATACCTCTTATATTTAATAGTATTTTTAAAAAAGGATATATAAAAAGGTGTTCTTTATTCGACACGATATAAATAAAGTAAGAACTTCAGAAATAGCAGAAAAAATCTGGTTTAATCCGGAAAAGTTCCAGAAATAATGGGATAAATTTGGTTTAATCTGAATAAATCTACAAAGAAAAAGAATAATGTTAATGTTGTTAACAGCTGTGTGCGAATCAACCTACACGAAGATGAGAAAAGGTGGTTCGAAGACAGGGATAAAGCTGTCGAGGTCCATGTTCCTGACAAAGTAATCATAAAAGGAAGGATTCCATCTGTATGCAATGTCTTTCCGATTATTTCTAACGAAGATATCTACAAAAAGAAAATACGGATAGTGTTAAATAATAGAAAAGGAAGTATTTAAACAATGATGAAAGAGGCAACAAATTCATTTACAAATACAATGAGGGATGGCGTTAATAGAAGAAGAATATACCTACTCAAGACAAGGAATCGCGAATGTGCACGGACTTTAATAATAAACAATTTGTGTGTGTATATTTTTGTGCAATTTTTAACTGTCAATAACAATATAGGTATAGGTCAACCTGGGGGAAAACTTGAAGAAAACAAATATGAACAGGACAATACAAACATAAACATTAGTGTGTGAGTTGTGGCGCTGCAGACGAATAGTCGTGTTTTTTCGATGACCGAGATGATAAAAAGTCGTGAACGACGATAGGAAAGGAGAAGCTGCCGATCTTTTGAATTGTTCGAACGTAAAAATTTTGTTTCATACTCAATTGATTGCAGGCGTACTAATACACTGCATAAAATCATTTTAGTTAAATGTATTAAGTTATTTTTGATTTCAATAAGTAGTTTAGTTTATCACATTATAATTAATTCATTGTTACTTTGTTTAATTTCATTATTTTTTTATTATCAAAATGGTAGATATAAATCAAGAGGAATTTGATAATGTATATGAATATTATAAGTAAGTTTTTCTTGAAATAAATTCATAATAGATATTTGGTGATGTGTGGCGTATGCTAAAGATGCTATGTGAGAATGTTCATTTTTAGCAAAGCGTTTAACATCGTCAATATTTTGAATCAAATATTATTTTCTTTGCTATAGTAGATTAATTTTGCAAATCATGGGAGTATTGTTAATGATGTAAAAAGGGCATTAATGGTACAACGTGAGAATGTTTGCTATCAGTGTTTACTGTGCATTATTAACAATTTATTAGATACAAATTTAATAAACATTTCAAGCATATTTGAATACGTAAAGGTATAAGCATTTTTGACGGACAAATAGCCAATTTGTGGTATGTACAACGTGTGAATATTTGCATATGACGATTGGTGAGAGTCTTATCAAGGTGTTTTCTACTTTGCGAGATTTTAGATCTTCAGAGGCATTTCGTGCAAATGAATGTCTTTGTTGAAATAAAATTCAGCGTCGTAAAGGAAAAATTTTATTTCTTTGAAATTATCCGATATTGAAAATTTGAAGATAGCAAGAAGTAATATTTTTATTTAAATCCATATAATAGATTAAAAGCAATGTGTTTTTCGCATATATAAAAATATACAATTTTTCTTGTTTGTGGTTGGAAAAATAAAAGGACAATTTCTTTTACAGCCACATGTGGCAAAAGAATTTCTTTACTGTTGTTGTTATTGAATGTTGAGTTTAATACAAATGTTTTATGAGATTTAGTTTTTTTTATTATTAACCTTATCCTATTTAATTTTAAATAAGAAATGTTGTCAACAAATAAAGGAAGGATCACTGCTAGAACCTACAAGAATAATGTGAATGATAACAGGGATTAAGATGAAAATATTTGTTGAAGTAGTTATAATTTAAAAGAATACAATCTCTGCATTCATAAATAAATATATCTGGTTTTTGTATCATTTGTACCCAATGTATGGCAATAGTACATTTATTTATTCATAAAATTATGCTACCAGTGCTACTGCAATATGTATTGCGGCGATGACGACCTTTGGCAATTGAAAATGTGATGCGATGAAGTTCTCTAAAATCTTCCTAAAAAAATATGTCTATCGCAAAGCTCAGCTTGTAAACGAAGGAGTAGAAAGATAAGATTTAAAAAATGAGGAAGAATAGACAATATCTACTTCATATATAAAATAGATTTAGAAACATAAAACAAAAGATGTTTTCCGATACGATGCACCAATTAATAAATGTAAAACAAAAATATTCAAAATTTTGTAACGAAAACTACATTGGAAAGAGAATAACAATAAACGCTCGAATATGCAAACGGTGTACCACAAGCCGGGTGATGATAAACAAGTCAATTATATACGTCCTCAAGTGTTTTCATAGAAAACATTATATTAAGGAACAAATAAAATACGTTCAGTTTGGAAATTCAGTGTTCACTCTTTTACTTATTTCTTCAAGATAAACTGAACAAAGATCTTAAATAATAAAAATGTAATTAACATCACACGACCTAAAGGAAAAAAGAACATATTTATCGAAAGTTATCCATGTTTCCGGAAGTAAGTATTGTTATGAAAATATATCGCAACAATATGCAATATTAGTTACATCGTTTACATTTTTATGGTCGGCTTGACTCTTAGGACTTACTTTGAAGAATAATAATTTATGAAAACGTACAATTAGAATAAAAATATCCTAAATACTAAAGCAAATAATGTTTAAAATTAGCAGCTAATTCTAAAATTGACTAAATATTTCCTTAATCAGCATGTAAAATACGTCATTTCGGACTGACATTGTCAGTCAAATTGCTAAAATGTATATTGGTCATGACAAACTAGATAAGTTATTTGAAATAGAAAATATACAATTTATCTCCTGAAATAATTTGAAGGTGCTTTTATCTGGATATAATGTGCATTTTTGAATTATGGGTGATGTGATCACCAACCATTATTTTAAGAAATTGTTTTTATTAGGCTAGGTATGCAAAGAAGCCAATTATAACAGTACGTATACATTTTAAACATTTCTATTTTAAGGATGCAATATTAGTAATTGTCAGAAAACAAGAACTAGACTAACTGCAAGGCTACAAATATATTAGCGTATAATACTTATTAATAGAATAAAATAGGGTCTCGCATCAGAATATTTTTACAATTTGTGGATAAAATTTACAGAACCAATTCGGGAAGCTCATTATTGACAGTGATTATATTCAGCATAGATAAAGGTCAATGAGGAGGATCCAGAACCGGCAGAGAAAAAAGGTAAATCCAAGACGAACCTAGACGAAGGTCTAGCCAGGGTCGATTCAATGTCAAGTTATGCGTAGGTGAGGTTTCTGTGAGCGTTGCAAAACAAGGACAATGCCGTGGTTATAGAAAACGGCAGTGAATATGATTAGTTAAGTATATAAAGGTCGATGAGGTGAAATAAATGTTAGTATAGCCGAATATGTCGACTCGTAGTTTTACTCAAGACGTGCTTCATGTTCCGATAGTGAGATCATCATAAGTCTTCAGTATAAGTTGCCTAATCACTTATATTGAAAAGTTATGGTAGAAAAAGGTGAAAGAAAATGGAACATGAGATAAGGAATACATACATAATATATTCGTGTTCTATTCTCTTTCTTTGAAAAAAAAAATAAAGTACGGACGGTGAAATAGAACGGAACACCATATAATAAGCTGTGATTTGACCTTGGTCGAGGTGTATTAACCTTTATCTGTGCTGCATGTGTAATCAAGGTCAGTGAGGAGGTTTCATAATAGACTGAGATCCTGTACTATCCACATTTCCTAAAGCTAGCATAAATTCCAAGAAATTAAGTTTTAAAAACGCAATCACTAGTACCAACAAAAACAGAAGAAGCTTTAAAAACAGAATTCAATACGGGCACTAATCTTTTCGTGTCATCCTTATGGATAAACAATTATCAAGTTTAAAACCAAATACAAGGGAAAGAAAAAATCATTACGGAAATGCTTAACACAATAAACGCTTTTTAAAAATAGATTGCCGCTACTGATTAATCAATAAAATAGGAAAAATTTAAAGTTTTTCCGGTTTTGAAAGCAAGGATCTCAGTATTACGATACGTACGAGACAGAAGTACGAAACACTCTTATACCCTGTCTCAGAATAAGAAGGAGTGATTCAAATATCCCGCCAAAACATGAACACATAGCTTAAAATTTAGTAGACAATTTGATGTGACATCATGACAGTTGAGGTTAGAAGAACTGTATTAATTCTAACTAGGGATTGAGCTGTTTTGTGTTTCATTTACTACTTTCGTTAAAATAGATGGATGTGCCGCTTTTCATTCTACCAGTCGAAGCAGCAATACTAGAGCACGGCAATTGGAAACAGGAGAGTAAAGTTATAAACACAAGTAGGTGCATACATCTATAATTTGATGAATACAAATCTCTTAACATTCAAATCTGTTCATTCTAGTTTTACAAAAAAAATTAGAAGAATCTATGGATAAAGATATAGGCCCAATTTACAAATGAAAGCATAGACTTTGTTCTGAGCGTTTAGAGGAGGATTGCCGTTATAAATATATAATTACTGCACATTTTAGTGAATGTGCTGTATCAACATGAAAATTGTGAATCAAGTGTATTTATTATTAAATATTTGTATCAGAGAGCAAGAATGAATCAAACCTTTTATCTTTTATCAAAATGTCCTTAAGAACTTGCAGAAAAGGTTTTGCTTATTACCTTCTATTTTAAATATCAATAAAGAACTTATACAGATAAAATCATTCGTATTACTGCTACAAACCTTGAGGAGGTAAATTCAAGCAACTAGTTTTGGAAATGTGAATCTTACATACAACAGTGATAAATAGAAATATTTACATCGGCTGAAGTTGTTTATACGAACTGCAAAGATAATTACATATACCTATACATTACTAATTATTATTCCCTACTAAAATTTATTTATTATGAAAATATATAAAGTATAACAAATATTTATTTCTACTATATATTGGAAATTAACAATAATTTAGTGTTCACATCATGTTAAAAAGATTAAAAATTTACATGGTCGGCACAATTTTTGCAAATACTTATTGTAACATTTGTAATTGTCAAAAGTTCTCATATAAGTGATATTCTGAAAGGGGATTTTTTTGAAGCAACTTCATCTTATGTATCAATTCAGATCCTATATGAAGTATTCTTAATTGCTTATCTTTATCGCTATGGCTATTTAATCCTACAGGTTTTCAACAAAACCTGTCATGCAATCGTTATACTTGTGGCAACCCAAACTTGTTCCCATATTCTCTACAAGATATTTTCACCTTTTTCTATTAGTACAGGTTTCTTTACGTTTGACATATCTGAAATATAACATGTATATGAACAAGTGATAATATAATTAGTATTTAATTAACACTTACTTGAAATTAATGAGTCAATTCTAGAATATGTGTGAGTTGTTCAGTTCATTTATGGTATGAACTCATCTATAGTTATTTTTGCAATGATATTAATTGTTGAATGTTTGATTTTTGCACTGACGTACAGTATTTTTGACAGATTCATCAAATTCAAAGTTTCAAATGCATAATCACTTGTTCCTTAGGTCATAAGCCGTCTGATCAACGCATGCTCATGTTGTACATAAAAGTACGGATTTTATTTAATAACACAATAAAGTATAATAAACCAAAGTAAAAATGAAAGAGACTAGGTTATGGCTTGGCTATAAACATAAAATGACGTTTTGTCAAATTTATTTTCCCATGTTAAACTTGCCTACGCAAGAACCAATGAAATACTTTAAAAATATACGCCATTTTGGCGCGATATTTGAATCACTCCTTCTTATTCTGAGACAAGGTGAAAGACTGACGAATATTGTAACTTTTATGAGTTATCCCTTCACCTTCAATGAAGATAGTAGTCTACTGTCGAAAATTAGTTAATGTATCTGATATTAAATGCACATCTCAAAGCCAGAGGAAGTGATGCAGCATTAATAAATCGGAGTATCTGTCGGCTAATGTGTCATGGAATGAAAGGTACGCGGACGTTATGCAGTGCTTTACATCGACATCATGCTCAGCAGGTGATGAGCGTGATGTCGATGTTAGAGCTCAGTCCTGAAGCATCATCTCCAGAGTATCTGCCAACACTGTATTACGTGGAATTGAATTGAATTGGCGATAGGTATGTTTATGACTCACACGCATGAAGTAATTGTTATTATGTAATTTTCAATATCTTTCAATATAAATTAAACGTTTTCATGTAAAATGACATAATTCATGAAACCCATTTTCTACAAATAAAATGTACATATCTCTTAACTAATTTGTAAAACATTAATTTACACACACCAACATGAATACTAAGGGTAAAAATAAAATTTCTTCATATGAGTGACAATACATAATTAATTTATATTCTTATGTAAAACACTAGTACAGTAGAACCCCGGTTATCCGTGTGCGGATTATCCGTGTCATACGCATGATGACGCAATATCGATATCGCCAGCAGTGTACTAGGAGAATCCCTGGGAATCATTCGCTTTTCATCTGCTTTATATACATAAATGCAAGTTAACCTACCTATGTAGAGTTTATTTTTTCTTATTTAGTGTAAAAGTTTACTTATGTAGAATTCTGGTTTTTATTCTGTTATCTTTTTTAGTATGTATGCATACATACATATAAGAAATATATGTTCAGATTATCCGTGCTTTTCAATTTTCCGTGCCTCGTCCGGTCCCGTGGAGCACGGATAATCGGGGTTCTACTGTACTAAAAAATAGTCAAAACGAAAATAACGCAGAACCACGTCATTTTAAATTGAATTAAACAACAAATTTGCAAGCTTTGTTTTAAGACAAAGCATTAATAAAAGTATGAAAAATTATAACAAGATTTTTAAATATTTCAAGTATTCCTTAAAAAAAACCTTTGTTTACATTAATTATAAAACGAAAACGTCTATATGTGAACATTGAAAAAATGCCTGTTTCAACACTTTGGAATATTCCGATGAGAATACACTGATAATGTCCTGACCTACTCAAAGTAGGAAGCACTGAGTAAATGCAAAACGTACGATTGTGATTTTTTTACTATTTGACCATGATTTGTGATTCATAATAAAGGCATCATAAAACACAACTTACGCAATTTCGGAGTGATAATATTTCAGTAGAATATGTAACATTTCGTTTAAATTAGATGGACTATCACAATTAAGATAAATACTTATTAGTAAATTCGAGTTATCAATAGTGTTCGGAAGTCAGGTTTACTTACATTCCAGGACTGGTCCTAAATCAATTATGTAATTCTAAATTGGGTACAGTCACAGCAGTAATACAATAATACTTAACAAGCTGTACATCATGTATGTAATGCTATAATGTAAATATTACATGAATTTTTTCAACTAGAGACTATCAGAGCGAGTCCGGTTGGCTACCCGTTCTGCCCTCAATAACGAAGTTAACAATTTACGATACGTGTATGCAAAAGTAGCTGCATCTATGGCGGCGAATGAAGTCGATGTTGTCGGGCGGGCGGGATTTTGCGACCAAAGTATTTTAGCTAAATCACAAACGCTGTGTGTTGTGGGCCGATCTATTGTTTACCTTTATTGGTTGAATGTGTTCTATTGAGTAAAAATGTCCCGTTCACATCGGTTGCGACATACTGTTCAAAAATGGACAAGAGAATAGTATGTGCTGGAATTCAACGGTACACAACACCCTTGCAAAATATGCAATGTATTACTATCATTGTATGTGAAGACTTACACATAAAGCAGGTACTGCTGGCTACTTATAAACGACATAAAGCACTTAATTCGTATCGACTTAAAGTGCCTGTATCGTGTAACATTCCATGGTAAATGATGAATTATTCTCAGATCATTTATGTTTGATAGAGTTGTGTTAACGCAAAATATAGTGATTTGCGTGAAGCCCGCGGAATCCACATTGAAAAAATATTATTCATCCCCGACGTGTGATGAAATTAAGACTTCAACTGTCAATGACAAAAGATACAACATATTTGGGTCAGTAAACTACGGATGTTAAAGGCCATGTCTATTCATCTACTTGTATAAAAGAGACTCGAAAAAACTAATAAAGAATCCATCGCACTTCGTGAATATATATCTGTTGCTGTTTTTTCAATTCAAGACACTCAACAATATGAACATGGCGTAACGAAAACCCAACTTAACGTGAACAACATATTAATTATACACTATATGACGTGAACAATATGTACCTGCGCTTATAAAACCGAATTTCATTTTCAAAATCCAAATCTATGTCGCTGATGCAGTTTTACTCCGATATTATATACTTGCTTTCAAATCAAAAACATGTCATTTTCTTCGATTCGCTAACATCCTCGCTCTTATTTCAACTTAAACAATTGTTAAATAAATCAAAAGAAAGTTATGATTTCTACAGCTGTGAAAGACACTTGTCGGACCAGGCAAGAAAAGGACTCTAAAGAATTCCGGGTTCCCCAAAATGGAAGAAATATTGTTTCTTGAACTAACAAGTACATTTTTAGTGTAATTGGTGAAGTAATTAAGCCAAAAGAGAGACTAATTCATTCACAACTCAAGAAAATGATGAAATGATCAAAACAATTTATATCCAGTGAATTAGAGCTACAACGCTTAGAAAAAGCGGTGTGAAATTCGCTTTTTAACAATTTTTGGAAAATTGTTCTTTCAACCAGGACTCATGAATCCGGTTAATTTTCAGTTAAAAAATAAAATAAAAGTTGGTATTACACTGAAATAAATAAAATGTTCAGTCAACAAATTTCTAGGTGACTCAATAGTTTTCACTGGTTTTCGGTGAGCAATCAATTAAGAATTTTGAATCAAAGCGTATGGTTTATCAAGTTTAAGTTACTGAATCAATGATTTTGCGTGTTTGATATAATATTGTATAGAATATTTTCGAACATGAACTTTGAAAGAATGTCAATATCAATTTATTTGAACAACAATTTACACTGTTCGATCACAAGTTTCGAATGATTGAATCTCAGTCAATGCGCAAAAATGTTGAATCAACAATACTGGCAATAAAAAATTTAAAGTAATGGGTTCATTAGTTTGCTTCTTGTTATCTGAATAGATTATTTGTTCAGTCAATGTGTCAAATGTCCTGTGAACTATGACCATTCAAAATCAGGTTGGATGACCTCTAGCATTTTTAAAGATTGGCTTCATTATTTGTTTTTCATTATTACTTATAAACAAAATACTTAGAAATTCTATAAAATTTTGTATCAGTATTTTCTAGTAATATTTATGTAATAATGAAATATTTGCCTCTGCATGGGGTGCATATATTATGATTGATCAAGACCCCAATTATGTACCAATCTCATTCCATAACTGATAATCGATATCTATAATTCGTTAATTTAAATAATTAGCGAAAACTTCATTTAAACATGTGTATATATTGATATACATTAATTGTTTATAATAATACTAATCACGAATTAACAAACGTATTCAACAGAAAAAATCGATAGCACAAGAAGAAAACGATAAATAATTCGTGTTTGTTAATTTTTCAAGTGTTTCATGTTCCCGCCGCAAATAAACCAAATCAAAAATTTATAAATTCAACTCATGCGTTTGCATGAATTTGTATAAATACTGTGTTGCGCAAAAATTAGTAGTCATTCTGCAAAAAAGATTCCATAAAAAAGATGTTGGTTTTAACGTTGTTCTTGGTGGTGCTAGTGTGGTACTTGATAATCTGTTTGAAATGGAAAAAGAATATTTTCGACGTGATGGAAAAAATACCTGGATTGAAATGGTATCCGCTTATTGGAACATTTTTCGAATATCAGGGTATATCGGGAGAAGGTATATTTTAAATCGATATTAACGTTTTTACAAAAAGTGGTTTACAAGAAGTTTTTTCTAGAAATTTTATATAAATTTGCCGAAGTCACTGCAAAATATGGTCCGTTTTACAGGTCCTGGCATGGAACTGCTGTCCCAGAAGTACATTTAACAAAGCCTGAGCACATACAGGTATTAAATAATTACTGAAAACAATTCTTGAACTATTTTTGTATGACTCAAGTTCTTGCAATGTTTTCTTATGGGAAAACACTTAAAATGAAAAATTCTCATGATTCCAAAAGTTTTTAAAAAAATTGAATTCATGAATACCAATGGTCCTCCCTGATAAAAAAATCTTAATTGAGTTAATACCAGTTTTTACTATAATTAATATTTCCAAAGTTCCTGTTATTCCAAATATCATAGAATGTAGTCATATTACTAATCATATTACTCGGTATATTCACGAGCTACTTTTTTAAATATTACTTAAATTTGTATTAGTTGTAATTTAAAACAAATCCTAAATAGGTATGGTAAAAATGAAAAAAAAATCCAAACTCCATGTTACAACTGCACAGTATGAGGAACTGTATCCAGTTCTATAGCTACATTTTAGCGAGACCTGTTAATTAATTCTTATATTCAACAACAAACACTGTGTGCAAGTAAATTTCTCCTGATTTTTACATTTAATTTTACTGTTCATTAATAAGTTTCGAGCTGAACTTACCAAAAGCTTATCTTAATGACTCTACTCTAATACTACTATTCTTCTAAAAATATAAAATTTACTAATTTAATTTTAATATTCAGTAACTGAAATATGCCAAACAAAAGAAACACAGTGTTTAATATTGTCCGTACTTTCCCAAGAGAGACATTTCCTTTATCGTAGTAGTACATTGCGGTTTTTCGGTGCTAGAATAACAAGCTGACTTGCTATACATAGCATTCTCGTCTGGCGTTCTTTTGACATTTAGCCTTGAACCCAAATTGCGGTTGTATTTAAATTATGTCTTCACCCACAATCATTATTACATTCCTTTATCTTAGCACGTTGGTGAGGTAAATACTGAAAAGATATGTTATATATCTAAAGTAAAAATGAGAACAATTAACTATTCTGTGGCACAACTAATGCGAATGTCAACTATGAATGAAAAACATGTCATGTTGTACGTAGTTGTTGTTTTACCATATTTAACCATCAACTTACAAGACGAATTCATTTTATTAGAACAATTTATTTGCTTCATGCTAAATAAAATCATCAAAATTGTAGTGTTTTAGAGTTTCTATATCATGAAACTCTAAAACAATACTTATTTTTTCACACATTTTATATTAACTTTCTTTTGTTCAAAATGAATGATATTAAAACATACTACAGTAATTTACAATTCCTTCACTGATTATTGAAGTAGGTCATAAAATTATTATGAATTCCATAAAAGATTGATCCAAACAAATCAACTAAAGTACCTACTGTAAAGTTAAAAGAAATTATTTTGTTTTTTCTTTGAGACAAAGGATACCATTTTTAGGTAAAAAAATAAAATTTTTAAAGGAAAAGAAATGTATATTAAATACTCAGAATTTTTTGGAATGAAATAGTGGAAATAAATTCTACTTTCAAATATAAAAATATTTAAAAACTGATATTTTTCCTGAGTTTTAAATTCAAGTATAGACACTCATTACGTCATAAAAATACAGACGCCAACTTTTTCCTGCTTGTTGACACGACACCGAAGTGCAAAAAGAGCCGAAAGAAGTCTAAACTATTACAAAATCGGACTGTACAGTATCAGCAAATTATTAATGGCAACACACTTTAAATGATTATCTCAGAAATTAAACATTAAATTTATTCCGCATGAAAATACTAATATTAATCTAATTGGACGATTAGATTATCGATATTTTCATGTTTAATGTTGTAATGCTATAACATACACACTTTTTAATTCTAAATAGTTACGCTTTATGGAATAACGAGACACCATTTGTCTAAAAATAAAATATGTAAATTAGTAGTAAGAAATGAATTTCAAATACACAAGCAAACAATTTTTTTTAATGATTTACACAAAATACCTTCACTGATTTTCCAAATCGGTACCTGCTATAACATTGCGCTGCCAAATATTTTCCCTATAAATCAGGGAAAGAAGGGTTTGCAGTTTATTGATCATAAGCAAAAGACATAGGTATTACAAGGAACATTCAAAAATATTATGAAGAAACCTCTGCAGCTTATTCTCCATAAGAAGATAGATCTGCATTATAACAAAATAGTTTTGGGTTTTTTAAAGCCCCAATAATTTTCTCATGTCAATCTCTTATTGGAAATATCATACCTTGCAACTGCATTAGTTTTATACTGAATAAATGGGTTTCAAAGCTTCTCCAGAAATCTGCATTTTTGTTTTTAGCATGGTCTTCACAATGACTGTTATTAACATTTTGATGTGAAATTTGTAAAATGCCGCTGGTACCTCAAAATCTACCTCCTACTACTTTCTTTACACTTACGTCCTGAAAATGCCCAATAAAAATTTAATTTGCCTTTAGTTAGTCAAACCTTAAAATGTTAGTAGATACTTCTGATATCAATAACTAATTTTGTAATTTTTAAATTTACTTTTGAAAGTTACTTCTTTTAACATTCTCGTTTCTTCCATTTTAGACAGTTCTTAGAAGTTCAGCTCACACGATGAAAGGACCATTCTACGAATTCTTATATCCATGGCTAGGTGAAGGACTATTCGTCAGCGAAGGTATAATAATAATAATATTAATATTAGTGTCTCGATATGATCAATTTTGTATTCAAATTTAGGTGCAAAATGGTTTTTCCAACGTAAGCTGGTAACACCAACATTTCACTTCAAAGTTCTCGAAACGTTCATTGAAGCTTTCTCAGAAAAAACCACACATCTCCTAAAAGTTTTTGAATCCAAGGCTGACGGACAATATTTTGATATAACACCCGACGTGTCGAAATGCACCCTGAAAATCTTTTTTGGTAAGTCAACAATTGTGAACATCGAAGTCGTGAATTCATCCAATTTTAATTTTAGAGACATCTGTTGGTGTGCCTCTAGAAGATATCACAGATACCCCACTGGACCATGTCAAAAATGTTCATGAGTAAAGCAGAACAGAATAGCAATAACGGGTAGAAACTATAAATTTACTTTTTTAGGATAACTGAGTTGGTAATGTGGAGATATTGGAGACCTTACATTAAAAATCCAATTTTTAATCTCCTGCCGCAAGGTCGCCATTTCAAAAGAGTTCTGAAGGGTTTACACGAGTTCGGGGATAAAGTCATCAACTATAAAAAGGAGCTGCGACAACATGCTCAAGCGCAAATCGATCATGATGGTACAAAGCAGAAAAAACTGTCTTTTCTCGACTTGATTATGGATGCAACAGCTGAAGAAGATAAGATGAGCCATTCAGATTTAAAATCTTTAGTTGACACATTCCTATTGGCTGTAAGTTATTCACAACAGAAAACTTTAAATTAATATTTAAATATCACATATTCTAGGGATATGAAACAACAGCAAATACCACAAGTTGGGCGTTGTTCTTATTGGGTAACCATCCAGAAATTCAAGTAAGATTATCATAATTATTATTTCCGTCTGTACCTTTATTATGCTTTCGTCTGTCCTTTTCTAAGGAAAAACTCTTCCAAGAGATTCGAGAAGTTCTTAAAGGCAAAGACGGTCCATCAAATATGTCCGACTTAAACGAACTGAAATATTTGGAATGTGTAGTAAAAGAAACTCTAAGAATATATCCAGTTTTACCGTTTATAACCAGAACGACAAGCGCCGATATTAAAATAGGTATTCTCTGCAAATTTTGAAACATTTCAAAAATTAACAGGTTAATTCTTTCTTGCAGACGAGTATATTGTTCTGGCTGATACTCAAGCTATAGTACATATCTTTCTGGCGCACAGAGATCCAGAACACTGGCCTGAACCGAATAAATTTGATCCACAGAGGTTCACTCCTGAAAATTCAAAGGGCAGGCATCCGTTTGCCTACATTCCTTTCAGTGCCGGACCTAGAAACTGTCTAGGTAATATTTTTGCTTAATTATAATCAACACAATTCTAGAATATTCTTTCAAATATAAATAATCAAATAGGTTGACGTCTTCAGACTTTTGGAAGAAAGCGTAGAATCGTATTAATAATAAACACAATCATTTAACTTATTTAACTAATATTGTGCATCTATATGACGAAATAACCAAAATATTTGATATCTTATCTATAACTAACGACTGACGATAAGAAGAGAAAACTAAACGTTGTACAACAAAATGTTACAAAGTGGTAACGATAATTTTTTTAACATACATTATCTTCAGAAACGAACAAGAGGTTATACAGTAACGACAAGAACGCAAATAAGCTCTCTTTATGATACAGAAGTGAGGACATTGATACTACACCATGGCCAGTTCTAACTGGTTTAAGCTAGTTCTTCTCGTCTTTAAGTAATTCGTGAAAGGGTATTAAGACTTCCAATTGTAAAAAAACAAAATCCCTACAGAAATAACATCTACATGTAATGAAATAAAATCCTATACTATGTTTTATGAACATTTTAAACAAAAAAATGTATATAGTTGCATCCAGTTTCAAAAGAAAAAAACAGTATGAACAACAAAAATAAACAAGATTAATTTCCAGATAAAATTGTACATAAAATTGTTGTGTTTGCATACATGTTTAATGGAAATATAATTTCCATAAAACATAATTCCTTCTTATTGTTATATAAAAATTATGAGTAGAGCTGTTGTACACTATTCATTTGGGTTAATCAGAAGGTCTAGGCTTATCTTAAACGAATATCTAATTTCATCATACAAATAACATTGATTAATACATTTCTATATTTTATATCTTTGACATATAGTTAATATTATTTGTGTGGTGAAATTAGATATTCTTTTAAGGTAAACCTAGACCTTCTGATTAACCCGAATGAATAGTATACAACTGCTCTACTCCTAATTTTTACATTTACTCTTTTAATTACACAATTGGCATCGATATTATTTGTGTAGTTGAATTAAATGCATGCCTATGATAGAACAATAACTATTAATAAAGCTGCATAAAGGGTAGCGCTCGTTCTATGCGTAATTGTTCACATTTTACATATTTCTCATTTGCATTATATCAATGTTAGTCAATAAAATCTTTAGATAACAGCTTGCTTTACAACTGTAATTTTTGTTATTAATTAAACATACTCAGTATCAACTATACCGTGTGGCCGCCGTTCATACCGCGATGCATGTATTAGTAACTACTGGTCGACTATAAATGGGCGTGCCAACTTGAATTGCCACACCGACAGCAGGCGTATAAGTTATACGTATAAATGTATTCGTAGGCAAATCAAGTGAAAAGTAGTGTAATAGGTATTGCGTTTCCGTTGTTAGTAATTATTTGTAGTTGTTTGAAGCATCAGATAATCACTGATAATATGTCAGTGAAGTAACTCATCACAGCTTCATAAACAACATAAAAGAACAAAAATAAATAATAAATAACTCCTAGACTTTAAAATAAAAAAAAACTTCTTAACTAAAATAATATTTTTCAACAAATATTATAATCTAAAAACTCAACTATAATAAAATACTGAAACATAAAATATTTACTTCTTAAAACAGAATTGTAATTCAACATTGCAATTAACCTGTAATTAGCTAAAAAATGTTATTCTTAAGCAATAATAAAACTCGAACTGACGCCCATATGTGGAAGCGACCGCGAATGCGACTGCCCGACTACACCGTATAAATGTGGATTTTTTGGACAAATCCGAGTGCATGATAGGCATATGCGAAATACTAGCTCTGTTGTAATCCAGTATAACACTGCGTCCACTTGTTTACCGTTCTAATACACAGACATCTCTATCTGTTTCGCTTACTCTACAGGTATCGCGATAATGCAGACGCACGCGGTCTTATGGTATATTCTTAAACTATACATGAATTTAACTTTACAAAGGTATATCTTATACTTATTTTGGCGTAACAGAATAAATGGCTAAGGATGGTCAAAGCACATACAATTAAAGCAACGGTATTTATTGTTTTTTATGTGTGTCTTCATATTATATACTGCCATCGGTGTTATAAAATATACTTTACTATTCAGTTCTGATAGATAATAATTTGTTTGACTTCACGAACATATATTCTATATCTTCCACCAAACGCAAAAATAAAATAAAAGAACTTTCTTTCTCTATAATAATAGTTATTTAACCAACAAGTACATTAATGAAGGCGATTAATGATCGAGATATTTTAACGCGTGAGCGCAGCGAGCGCGTTAATGTTCGAGATCATTAATCGCATTTTAATGTAAGAGTTAGTTACAATACTTTTCCGTATATTTTTCTAAAGTGGAGAAAAACAGTTTACAACTTTTATTTTATTTATTAATGATCATTATTATAATTATATATGTTCATAGTCGAAATATTACAATTATTAAAAGTATTTGGACGCGCATTAGAATTTGTATGGTTTTGTGCATGTAAGTTTACCTCACTACTTTGGATATTTTTCACAGAATTTATTTCAGCGTTGGTCCATTGCTTGGAAGAATTCAACGCAACACAAAACACTAAACAACCGTTCGATTCTGTTTCACGCTTAATAATGACAGTGAATAGCGTTTTAGTTTGACGTTGTTTAATTTTGCTGATTTCCTTGGTTACCATGGAAACCATCAAAATCGTTCATTAACAGAAAATCATCCATTAATAAGGGTCATTAATGTATGATTTTGAGAACGTTAATAACGGATGTAAATACACGGTCGACGGAAAAGTATATTAAGGGTCCGATATAGTGGATATGTGAATAGTTGAAAAATAGTAGATTTTATGATGCAAGATATTTTTCTTGATTTTAAATTTGGAGAAAACTTTTAACGTCAACTTATGAAGAATTTAGTAATCTACCCCGCTGAATAATCAAATTTAGAAAAAAAACGACCTAATTAAATAAAATTTATTAATATGTCAAAATATTAAAAACAAGTTTTCTCAAAAATCCTTTGTAGCAGATTTGTTTGCTTTAGTTCACGTTATACCCCGCTCTGCACTTATTTTTCGTTCAACTATTCTTTACTTTGTTTTACATGAATATAAAATAAATTAAAATTAAGCAACCCACATTACAATGAATTGTTATTCTCTAAAAATCTTTCCCGCGGTTACAAATGTGTAAATATTTGGTCATAAAGGAATTTTTATTCGCTTAGATATTGAGTTATTATTTCAAATATTTATTATATATTCCCTATGTGTAATAAGTACTGGGACATCCTTGGCTTATTAAATTATGTGCTATGCAACCAATATTACATTTCCGATCCACTATGTAGGACCCTTAATATTACTTATTAATGAAACATATAAGGAATTTGTATTAGAAATAGGTTTGACTAAGTAATTTAATTAAGGAATGATTCAATATTAATATTCTACGTGTAAATTTAAAAGAACTGTGACAGGATATTTATAAATAACAATTTCTTTTAAAACATAAATTAAATCTTATGATACACACTTTGAATTATAAAAAGAACAATTACACAACAGAATATGAATTTAATTTGTTGATATCTTCCAGGATTTTAAGCATAATTGATAATAAATTAACAAAACTTATACGAATACATATTAATCTGACCTTCTATGATAGTTGACGATGTTCTAATTATGTCACAAATTTCAATGCTGTTGCATTATCCAAGGATCTTCATAAATACATCGCAAATTAAAAATTTCTTCTTTCTAGGGTGTATTAAGAGTTCATGCCCTCCAAAATCATCAACATTCATTACTCATTGTTCATATATTAAAATATCTACTACTACTAAAACGTGAAATGTGAAATGTGGTTTATGGTCAGAATATCCTAAAATTATCTGACCGCCAGTATTGCTAGTTCATTTAGCATTATCCAGGGTGCACGTGTAGTATTCTACTACGGACGCGAACTAGCCTTACACCTATTTTCGCAGGTGGAGGCTCCAACCTAATGCCACCAAAACAGAAGTCACCTGCATTCACTTAAATAACAAACTCGCCAGAAGAGAACTCAACATACAATAACCCACAATACAACACCTAGGTACATACCTAGGCGTAACCCTTGATAGGACACTATCTTTCACAGAGCATCAATCGAGAACTGCTGAAAAATTAAAGACAAGATACAACATAATCCAAAAACTGTGCGGTTCGACTTGGGGAGCGTCGGCTTCCACTCTGCGCTCCTCTGCGATGAGTCTTGTCTTTTCGTCTGCTAAGTACTGCGCTCCAGTTTGGTTAAACAGCCCATATGTACATAAAATAGATGCACAGCTAAATAACACCAAGATAATGATTGCTGGTGTCATCAAACCAACTCCCACAGATTGGCCCCCAGTCCCAAGTCACATCCCACCCCCACAATTGCGACGAAAAAACGCTCTTACGAACGAATACAAAAAGATCGTGAACAATAAAAATCTACCCATCCATAAGGATGTCGAAGACGCCAACCTTAATCGATTTCGGTCTAGACGACCCCCAACAAGAACTGCAAGGGTGGCTGTGGAAAGTGGGTTCAATCTGACCGTAACATGGACTCAAGAATGGACTGCACAACAAAACAATGATATGCCGTGCATCACACACAAGCCGCCGGGTTTCGATCTACCACGTAAAACATGGTCGGCGCTTAATAGAATTAGAACCCAACATAGCAGATATGTATACTCTCTACACAAATAGGGCAAGCAACCTTCTCCCCTCTGCGATTGCGGAAAAACCCAAACCATCAGACATATCACAGAAGAATGTACCATACGATCATACAGTGGAAGACCTGAGGATTTCATGATAGTGACCCCAGAGTCGATAGACTACATAAATGAATTAGATGTTTGTTTGTAGCCCTTTAAATTGTGTCTCATAATTTATGTGTATATATTCTATGTTGTACTGTACTTTAATGTGCCTAATAGCCATACGATAAATAAATGAATCTACTACTACTAATATATACTAGAGGAGCTATTAAATTTTTGTATTAATCCTTTAATTTTAAAAAAATACTAAAAATATATCATTTTCTTCTTCTAGGTATGAGATTCGCCTTATTAGAGTTAAAGGCTGTCCTTGCAACCATCCTTAACAGGTACAGGGTCACATCTTTGATAAAGGAAGAAGAAATGAAATTATACAGTCATGTAATTCTGAGGCCACAGTCTGGAATAAAAGTTAAATTAGAAAGAAGAGACTAATAATTGTTCTATGCAAATATAGCATTTGCAGAGATGCTTATATGGTTGGTGGTGATTGTTACTATGTGCCAAACAAGTGAATTTATTTGTATAATATGAATACATAGATGCTTATGTAGTACTGATTAACTAAAGCGATAGCTTGTGCACTAATCACACAAATTATGAATCTGTTCTATAAACAGTGTTGTTTTATCACTAATAAAATAGTTATTTATGTAACAAGTCAGTAAAGTGATACTTTATCGAACGAGTCTGATTTACGAGCCAAGCGAGTGAAGCGAGCGCGGCGAGTAACAGACGAGTTCGGTAAAGGTACTTTACTGACGTGGTGCATACAAAATTTTATCGCCAACCGTGAAAATTGTTAATTTAAGAAATAAAGATATAATAACTTATGACAGTTTATGACAGTGACAAACGATTTATTTTTAAAGTCATCAGTCATGGCTACGCTGACAGATATTAGCGGCAGGTAAAGTACTTTATTGTACAGTACGATAAAGTGTTTCTTTACCTCCGTAAAACGCTATGGTAACGCATCACTTTACTGACGGTTGGCGATAAATTACTTTATATTTGTGTAATGTTTTTTGAGTTTATGTATATATATATATATATAATATATTAAAATTCTTTGACGAATATACAAACGTATTGAAAAAAATTAACTAGCGCTCTTGACAGAAGCGGCAATATAATAGGCAAAAAATAACAAAATGACAATTGGCTGTCATCTACAAAAAAATGAGGTGTGGCCACCACACGACTTTCTTATACGTATGAGCGTTTCAAATTAAAGAATTTTAAGAATTTTTTTATACAAAAATTATTCAAAATCCTATTCTAAGTACTTCTATTCTCTTAATAAATCTCTATAGAATGCATACTTTGCAAGATATTATCAAAAAAGTGCTATTCGCTAAGAGTAAAAGTGCTACTTCTGGTCCGAATTTTGAAATTTCTTTTATACAAAAGATATTGAAAATTATGTTTTAAATACTTTTATAACCGTAACGTACTTGTCTAAAAAGCATGACTTGCGAAATATTCGCAAAAAACTGATTTTCGATAAGAGTAAAAGACCTACTTCCGGTAGGAATTTCGAAAAACTTTTTAAATAAAATTATTTTCAATTTCAATTTTAAGTATATATGAATTCTTTATAAATTTGTTTAAACTTAGTAGTTGACGAAATATTGTCAAAATTTGATTTTTTCGCTGAAGTAAACTGCTACTTCCGGTCTACCGATTTTACTGAAAAACTAATCAGATCTCAAGAGGGAGATTATACACGTAAATACAAAATTTGGAATTGATATCTACAGCGGTTTGGCCGTTAACGTGGTCACACACACACAGAGAGAGAGAGAGAGAGAGAGAGAGACAGACAGACACACAGACATTTTTTAAAAACCACTTTTTTGGTATGAGGGGACTTCAAAACGTGGACATCTGCAAAAATCTCGAGGTCGAAAATTTTCATCATCACAATACTTCCTTATACTACGTATAAGAAAGTAAAATGCAATGACGATATAGAATGTAAAATCAAACATGTATAAGAAAAAATGTAAACAAATGAGCATAGGGCAGCCGGTATTACTTATGCAATCCTACTAAACAGCTCTAGTCGTAATTTTTAATTACATAGTTGCGCTGTTATTATTTATGTATTTGTATTAAATGCATGTTTGTGGTAGACCTAAACCTTATAGTGGGACTGCATAAGTAATATCGGCTGTCCTATGCTTATTTCTTTACATTTTCACTTCTACATGTTTGATTTTACATTCTATACAGGCTGAGTCATCTTCGCGGGTAAGGCCGATTTTGCCTTTATGAGTAAAGATATTTCCAAGCGTTTTTTTTCTTTTGATAGCTGCTCATTAGGAGTACTTTTTAAAAATAGAGTGTTTCATAACTTGGTGACTGACCATAGTTATAGTTTTTTAAATGGAGCACTCTATATGTTATTACATTTTTGTTTTCCCCGTATAATGTTTAGTCAAAAAGTAATAAGATAGTATAGGCCTAAAGCCTAAAGTTTTCGACTTATTCCCATTTTTCTGAAAAATTCAATGTTTGAATAAAATTATATTTCTCGAAAACGACGTATTAGAATGACAACATTTTTTGCAATATTGCCCACAATAAAAGGTCCTAATAGACTACTAACTGCATGTGCAGAGAACTGGATTAAAATCACATGACACGCTTTTGTATAAAAATATTTTTTTTCTAATGGAACACCCTATATATCAGTTTATTTTTGAATTGCTTATTATATTTCATATCAAAAATATGTAAGACGTTTATACTTTAAAAGTGACTATTACTGAGCTATTGCCGCTTTTTGATATAATTTTGTTAGTTTTTGTGTAAAAGTCAATTTTTTTCAAATAGAACAGCCTGTATAGCAGTTCATTTTTGAATTTCTTATTAACTTTCACATCAAAAACATTTACGACGTTCATATTTCAAAATTGACTATTAATGAGCTATTGGCGCTTTTTGATATAATTTTGTCTGTTTCATGGTTTTATATTAATATCTTTACGATGGTCCAAAATGGAGAATATAATGTTGTCAATAATAACCATCACTTGGAAGACCGTACAAGATCCCAAGATCCTAACGGTCATATGACAGGTATCATTTTTCAAGTTTAAATTCATATTGTGTTTCTTTTAGGAATATTGGTCCAGTTGTTAAGAGTTGACTGGTTTCAAGAGGAGAATAGTATGTTATTCAAGTGGAATATGATCGCGAGTCCACCTTGTGATTGCGGAGCTGAGATTGAGACAGTTAAACAAATTGTTGAAAAATGTCCTTTAGCTAAGTTTGAATTTGGATACACGGAGTTACATAATTTAACTCAGAGGCTGTTGCTTGGATCTTAACAACTAAAGACCTTTAGTTTTGTGGCACTGTGATGTAGGTTTTTTATTCTGTAGGTTTTTTCCTACATCTTAGACCAAATGGTGCAGTGTTTTAGAGGGCCACCCTGCAGTTATGGCTCTTCTAAATATATTTCTACTTTTGTAATATAATTTATATATGTTTCTTTTCTTGTACCTGTCATATAGTTTCATACGAATATATATACATATATATACAGGCTGTCCTACCGAAAACGAAACAGATTGAATATCTCGAAGGAGAAAACTTTTTTGAAAAAACGCAAAAACAGGTATATTTTTGATCCAAGGGGGGCACCCTTCCATCATATCTTCAACTGTGATACGTCATTCCCCTCCCCTCCTAAATATTTTTTTTGTCGTTCCCCCTATACGTATCATATCTCTACTCTAATTTTTAGAAAAATGCATTATATAATCATGTTTGTCAACTGAGTAACAACTTATTAAATGGCATCCATTCAATTATAAATTTTGCAACAAATATCATCATGCCTCACTACATCGTATTTAAAGAAAAAACATGAAGTTGGCGAAATTATATCAAAAAACGACAATAGCTCTGTAATAGTCACTTTTGAAGTATTAACGTCTTACATGTTTTTGATGTGAAATTAAATAAGCAATTCAAAAATGAACTAATATGCAGGGTGTTCCATTTGAAAAAATGACTTTTACACAAAAACATATCATATAATTTTAATCCAGTTTTCTGCACATGCAATTAGTAACTGAAAAAAATAAAATATGCTTCTATTAAGACGTCTTATTATGAACAACACTACAAAAAATTGTGTCCATCTAATACGTCGCTTTCGAGAAATATAATTTTATACAAACATTGAATTTTTCAGGAAAATGGGAATAAGTTGAAATCTTTAGACTTTAGACCTATACTATCTTATTACTTTTTGACTTAAAATTATATGGGGAATACAAAAATGTAATAATATATAGGGTATTCCATTTAAAAAACTATAACTATGGTTAGCCACCAAGTTATGGAAGACTCTGTATAATACAAAATATTTTTAGAATGTTCTCCTAATGAGCAGCTATCACAAGGATAAAACTGCTTTGAAATATCTTTACTCGTAAAGGCACAATCGACCTTACCCGCAGAGATGACTCACCATGTATATATATCACTACATTTTTTTAGATGACAGTCAATTCTCATTTTGTTATTTTGCCTATCATATTGCCGCTACTGTCAAGAAAGCTAGTTCATTTTTAAAATATAAATATAAACAAAAGAGAGGGTGATATTGGGCACATACACACCAACGAGCCTGAAACACGTGTCCACGGTTGCTCTACAGTGGAATGTACCCAATACTACCCTCTTTCTTGTTTTTTTTTTTAATATCCGTAATGTATATTAAGAACATATTCTAAGGAATTTATTTTTAAGGTATGTTTATATTAATTTACTTTAAACTTGTAGATGCCTACTGGAAATTTTCTTTATCTTCAAACTATTATGTTTTAAAAATTTACAGATTTACTTGAAATTTTATTCCAAATCATATGCTTTCAACTGATACATTGTTCTTACTATTTTTGATTGAATTTGCAGGTCTTTTATAACGTGCATACTGCAAAATAAATTTTTACAGATGCAACTATCTACACGCCCTTTTACCTTGACTGTAGTTGTAAGTCTGCTTTCTATTCCTTTCCCTAAAAAAGAAAAAAAATGCAAAAAGTGTGGCATTTTAACATTTTATCTTACTACTTTTTGATGTAAACAAGTGTAGCTCTTATAATCCGTTTCTATATCCTACACGATTTTTCCAACCCACCCTATTATATTATTTAGTCTCATATGTACTAGCTTTCTCGCCCTTTCTTATAATTCTCGTAATCTTCTCTTCTACCTGTTTTGAACCATCTCATTCAGGCATCTTCTTTTTTATTTAATCACATTCTTCATCAAACCATTCATTTCTATTTTCTAGATTCATATTTTTTGTTAATATACTTTCAGCTGCTTATATTATACCATCCCCCAAATCATTGCATTCATCACCATTTCTTTCTTCAATTTTTAACTCTCCGATGCCAATGCTTGTTGCTATTTGTCTTAGTGTTGTGTTAAAACATGATGCAATTCTAGAGATTGAACTATACGAGTTTTGTTTGACAATACTACACAAAATTCATAAAATGTATACGAATTAAAAAAAAAAAAAACTTCGTACGTAATCGGAGTCAATGATCTTTTAACCTATTACAAACAGTATTTATGTATTCCTATTGCAATATGAATCAACCATGAAAACGCTAATAATCTGTTCTACGCGAGACAGCTTGGAGATAAAAAAACGTTGATAAAAGAGTAAATGTTCCAATTAAGTTAGTTATTGACACAATAACACATACATGTTATTGATTTTTGCCCCCTCCAAATACGTACCCATTATGAAAAGAAACAACTTTATATAAATATTATTAACGCTA
Source organism: Amphimallon solstitiale (assembly GCA_963170755.1). NCBI lineage: Eukaryota > Metazoa > Arthropoda > Insecta > Coleoptera > Scarabaeidae > Amphimallon > Amphimallon solstitiale. The sequence continues at coordinate 30,196,641 of OY720681.1, read as the reverse complement.
TCGGAAATTCTTATTACCAAAATGTTAGCCGTACCGATACTTCTTGTCCTCATCATATGGTCGTTAATAATCTGTTTAAAATGGAAGAAGAACATATTCGACGTGATGGAGAAAATGCCTGGAATGAAATGGTATCCGTTCGTTGGAACCTTTTACACAATTGCTAAGGCATCTAGAGCAGGTAAGTTCTAAGACATATTTTTTGGTAAGACACCAAACCTTTTTTTTATTTCATCGTATAGATGTGTTCTATGAATTTGCCAACGTAACACTCAAGCACAAACCATTCTACAGATCATGGAACGGATGGGTTAATGAAGTGCATATTATGAAGCCTGATCATCTGCAGGTAACAAATTAGAATGTAAAAAAATTCGATGATACGAGAATATTAAATCTTACTACCGGTAACGACAGAATTCAGGTTTCAGAAAAAAACTTTTCAACAAAATGTTGGTATTTAGCAAGTGACGTTTCGGTCTTGGTTAAGACTCAGATCACACTATTAAAGAAATACAATACACTATCTTGTGTCAATTGAATGTATAGACATTATACCATAAGACCGCATACGTCTGCATTATCGCGATACCTGTAGAGTAAGCGAAACAGATAGAGATGTCTGTGTATTAGAACGGTAAACAAGTGGACGCAGTGTTATACTGGATTACAGAGCTAGTATTTCGCATTTGCCTATGATGCACTCGCATTTGTCCAAATAATCAACATTTATACGGTGTAGTCGGGCAGTCGCATTCGCCGTCGCTTCCACATATGGGCGTCAGTTCGAGTTTTATTATTGCATAAGAATAACATTTTTTTAGCTAATTACAGGTTAATTGCAATGTTGAATTACAATTCTGTTTTAAGAAGTAAATATTTTATGTTTCAGTATTTTATTATAGTTGAGTTTTTAGATTATAATATTTGTTGAAAAATATTATTTTAGTTAAGCAGTTTTTTTTATTTTAAAGTCTAGGAGTTGTTAATTATTTATTTTTGCTCTTTTATGTACTTCACTGACATATTATCAGTGATTATCTGATGCTTCAAACAACTACACAATAACTACGCAATACCTATTACACTGCTTTTCACATGATTTGCCTACGAATACATTTATACGTATAACTTATACGCCCGCTGTCGGTGTGGCAATTCAAGTTGGCACGCCCATTTATAGTCGACCAGTAGTTACTAATACATGCATCGCGCTATGAACGGCGGCCACACGGTATGTAAAATCGGTTAAAAAGTGAATTACATTCGTTAATATACCTGGCAAGTATGTATGTATATGATGAATATTTTTAATGCTTATATATTTAAATTATAATTTAAAATAAAGGGCACGTTTAAAAATTATAAATAAACACTTTAGGTTTAAAATCTTTAGAATCATGTACCATATTGGTAACGAGAATTTTTATAGTTTTCGATGTATAGCTATAAAATCGTTTCTACACTTATTTATTTGACAATTATATTGAAACTATTGGACTACTGTCGTCAATTTAAGGCATTAAAAATGCGACTTTCAGAGAAACATTATCGCCACTAGAATGGTATTATGGTATAAATAGAATAATGATTTAATTATTTACTAGTAATTAAATATAAAAAAGCGGGGGTATCGAAATTTTAGTTAAATTTAGTAGATTTAATGCACCCCAAGTTAAGATAATGGTAAATACTTGTTACTAATTTATATGTTATGTGTATGGCCATTATCTGGCTATTCCATACGATATATAAAGCCATCTCATTTCACTCACAAATTATTTTGAGATTGATACAGCTAAACAATCTATGCCAGTTTATTATTAAAGAAACAAATTTTCTATACGTCCTGCGCTGGCTTTATTAAAATTTCGCCATTTTCAATGACTCTTATTACACTTGATTTGATGTTTTTGAGCTTCAGCGTTACACGCCACGTCAAAATCTATTTAAAATGGTAATATAAATACATTTTCGCAACAAGAAATAAACAACCAGGCGTCAAATTTGTATATATATTTTAATATCAAGTAAACTATAACATAATTGAGGCATTGAAATTGCAGATCGATGCCATTTTTGTGCTACAAATAGTAATCAGTCACAATCTATATCTAACCAATTTGATATTTCGTTCCTATTGAATGTTAAAATGAAGAGTGACATCAATTCCACGTCCCGTGGATTCCAAACTGAAATCCAATGGCCTCTTGACCAATCACGGCCTCGTATTTACGGAATTCACAGGCAGATCATAATATGAGCTTCCTTTGCAAAAACATTAAGCGCGCTCGCATAGTAACCGTGAAAAAAGTCCTTACATTTTAAAACGTCAAATATATATTTTTGACATTTCGCATTTAAAATCTATAATATACATAATTTTTCACTAATTTTCTTTCTTATAGTCGTGGAGAAAGAATACTCTTCTACTCGCGCATAACAGCTATTATTCACCTGGATGTTGCGACACTCGCCAGCTTATATCGTAATTTTCATCCTCGTGAATGATAGCTATCATTATACGCTCGATGAAGAATATAGTATTACAAAATAGATAATGATATATTTGCATAAATTTGTCATCTTTTTTAAGCAAATGCATTCATTCCTCTAGTTCATTTTAATTTTCAAATTTGTGTGTGAATAAATTATAAAAAAAACTGTTTGTTCAAATATTTGTATATTTTAGATTAAATGAACAACTACCGTATACTTTCTGGTTTCTAGCCCATGTAAGTGCCCCTAACAATGTTTAGTTACTACAGATATAGCAAAAAACGATGGATAGTAAATAATAGTAGTTTATACAACGAGTCAATAATAACAGTTATTATTCCCGAGAGTCGAATTTACGAACCGAGCCGCGAAACGGCGAGGGAGTAACTCGGCTCGAGGAAATAATAGTCATTATTGCGAGATAGTATACACTACTTTATCTACGACTAAATGAATATTATTAAAAAAATCAAAATAATTAAACGAAAATTTCAGATTACTGTGTCAATATGACGTTTGACGGTTAGACAGTTAGTAAAATGACCTTATTGTTTAGTCGTCGATAAAGAATTTTATCGACGACCCAAGGTTGTCATAGTAACGACAGACAAGTCCGGCCATTTTACTAACTGTCTAACCGTCAAACGTCATATTGATATAGTAATCTGATATTTCCGTTTAATTATTTTGATTTTTTTTAGTAATTTTCAGTTAGTCCTAGATAAAGTAGTGTATACTAACTTGCAATAATGACTATATAATAACTGTCATTTTTGACTCGTTGTGTAAACTACTAATAAACACAAATTTCCATATTGTAGAATCGGGAATCGAATCCGGAATCTATGGGCTGATAAGTCAGCACATAACTATTAAAGCAACACTGCATATAAAATTTACTTGTCAAATTGTTTAATTCTTTCCCAAGTTTTCTCGTAATTTGAATGTATTAGTTTAAGTTGAATTATAAAACATGTGATATTTTCTGAGAGAAATATTTAATTTTATTTACACATTAGCCAATTTATTTAAACAAAGAACGCTCTTTTAGAATTAGCATGATTTGCGAATACAGTGTTAAGGCAGCAATCTTATAATTTGCAGTAAAGTACCGCTCTTTCGTTAAGTGCAATTAACTGATTATGCAATTGAGAGACAACGATTGAAATTCAATGTCAACTCTTTCATACGTAAATTAAATACACAAAGTTATTTTCCTAGGTTCAGTATGATGTATTTGCAATTGTACTTAAAGGTACTTATTTAAATATTTCTATAAGGTTTACTATTTATATTTACTATAATATTCTTGGGCAATATTCCAAATATTTTCGATCAAACAATAATTATTATTATTAATATTATTACTACTATTATCAGTATCTATAATACCAGTTTTGATCTAATTCTTGTGCACTAACTTGTTAACTATAGGCCCCGGGTGCGATACCCGGCCCAACTACTTGGAAATTTTTATTTATACATTTTTTTATGAGCTGCTACCGTATTTCAGAGGGTATATAAAGTGGGTCCCTATTACGGTAGTTATTAGACCGACCATATCCGCTTGGCTCTGTGAAAACACATAACCTTAAAGGCGATATATCGCTTGTCCAATTTTTGTTTGCCATGCTTCCGCAAATACATGTAACAATAGGCGTTTTGCCGCGAGACACCGTTGACTCAACGATATGGACTTTTTCATGATATCTGCTATGTCGCGACTGATTAGTACAACATTTTTAGCAGTGAGTGTACTTCAACAGTACGTGAAATCAAGGACTGTGCCCAGCAGGGTGTTCAAGTGGAGCGATCCGAAGTTAACCTAAATTGTCAAAGTTGGTGTAGGCACTGTGATTCATTTTAAACTTAGATGAAAATCATATAACAATTAAAGTTAAAAATGGAAAAATTAGCATCTGATGACGTTAATGCGAAAGCATTGTCTCCAATTATGTGGTATACTCCATTCACTGAACATATAGAGTAATCACGAGCTGATCACGACTGTTTCACGTGCACAGCTCAATTTACAATAGAAAACTTATATTAACAATAAACTGTTATAAAATCTTTTGATTACATATTTAAATTTTCAAAAACAACAACTTATTAGTTTATATAAAATACCGACCCGATTTAAATTTACAGAAAATGCATGTTTTGTCTTTTTGGATAACTAAAATACGTAAATCTCAAACATAACCTATATCAACAAAACATTCGTAAATTGCTTAAAATCCATCACTTAATAAGTGGATAAATATTAATTGACTTAACAAATAAATACACAAATGCGCATTTTGTAAACAATTTAAGATAATTTAATATGCATTTGTCAAATTCAATATCAGGCATTTTAACACATAATACAAAACCAATATAAGTATTTAAAAATGAAGCAAATATATTAAAGACTTTATTCACATGTGTATATAATATAAATTACAAGTTTAAATAGGGCATAGGTAGTTACTTTATTGTGAATTTATAAGATATTTTACACGTGTATAGATAGAGTACATACATAGTAAACATATATAAATTAAATGCATACACAATATACTTTATTTTAAAAAAATATATAGAAGAAAGTGCGAAAGAAACTATGAATGTAATCATATATTTTAAATTTTTCTGTGTTGACAATTTAAATTATTCCTGAATGTCACTGTCACATTCACTACTTTCAGAACTTTCCAAATTAATTATGAAACTCTCTTGTAAATTTTCAACAATTACGTCTAACTCCCACATATTATTCACTACTTCCTTAACATGTTTGATGGCATTTAACCAGTTCTATTTTGTAACATTGTTCAATTATGTGTGTAACAGCTCTTTGACTTCCTTAATTTAAATGTAGTGTTTTTCCTTGCAATTTCTCCTTTAACTTGGGCCCATATTAATTCAATCGGCTTCAGTTCGCAATGATGTGATGGTAGTTTTTCACATTTTTCCTTTAAAAAACTATTACGAGCCCACAACAATTCGTGTCTTAGACTCTAAGACACGAATTGTTGACTTTACAGCCGAAGCTGCAGGTATCTGCTCTGCAAGTGTTTTTAATATTTTACGAGAACACAATGCACAAGATGCGAAACCTCCAAAGACGTATACAAGAGGACGATCTGTCCTGGATAATATTGATGATGATATGCTGACTCTAAGACTTAGAGTCAGCTGGGCATTCTTGTTGCCGTTTGGTAAATATATTCAGTACAGTCTCTTTTTCTAGCACTGTAAAACACTGTAAACAGGTAAAAACAGTAACTTAAATTCAAGACTTCTGGAAAGCTGAAACATAATTAACCTATAAAGCATTTGCTTTGTTTACGATTTATAGATCTTACCTTCAATAAATCTTTAATCATTAATAGAGTCTTTAAAAATACTGAGATCAATAATAATAACAACTTAAACAAATACAAAAAGCGCAAACACAAGGAACAATTCAAAATACTATATAGAAAAAGCAAAAAGTATACATATATAACATATATTTCAAAATAACAGACAATGTTATTTATCCCTACTAGCACACTATATGCTCACTTGTTCTACATTAGCAAATACGTATTTTCATCCTTCTCTAAAATTGTGATTTTGCTGCATGGGTATAGTCACAATCATGTGACATAATCACAGAAAGCAGATGATTTATATCGTGTGTTTTAGGATTTGTATGTAACTCTCAGAGCCAATAGAAAGGCAGTATTAAAAATCATGTGTTGTTCACGCGTTTTTTGCTACTCTATTGGTTCGGTGAATATAGTATAGTAATTATTGAGAAAATATGTTTGTTTTCCAAATTGCTTAATTTATTTTGCAAATATTGAAATATTGAAATTGTTATTAATTATACAGATAAGAATATCTTTTTTTATTATTCTCACTATCACCAAAGACTGAACCGGAGAAACAAATAAACACATACGTGAAAATTTTATTAGGGTTACAAATGACCATTAAATTTGCAGTATTTCAAGTGTCTGCCTGCAAAACTATCGTGTTAAGCTATTTGTACTTGACATCCATCAACAGTCCCTATTACACCTAAAAATCCAATACGCAGTAGATTAATATATCTTTGAAACTAACTTGTCACACGGAACCTAACCTCGAACAACTATCAGCTTTTCAACCAATGCGTTTTCATGATTAAACTGAATAAAAAGAGAAAGAAGCATGTCAGAAACAGGTGGCACTAGTACCAATCGGTAAGTCAACGGATCTCGCGACAAAATGCCTTTTAATATACAAACGTCACTCAAACTATCTCATATAACTTAAATGCAAGAGCCGAATAAAAAGCAAACATTAAAAACATTAAACCAAAATTACTCTTAAGATTAAGATGACCTGTTTGCAGATTTATAAAAAGATATCGCACAGACGCAGAAGATGTTCTTTTTACATGACGCGAGCTACGCTGTTTCCTATTTATTGTATACATACTTTGGATTAAATAATATTATTGATAGGATGATACCAATTACTTCCAACATTCAAGAATATCTTAAAGAATAACTAAATTGTAAATAACTGTAACTTGTAAATGTATTATTTAGGTGACTATTAATTTTTACAATTTACAAATAAATTCAAATGAATGCTAAAACTTCGTGAGTCTTTCTCAGTAATTCCATATGCAAATTGACTAGGAAATACCGATCTGATTCACATACATAAAATTTAAATAGAGAATGACAAAAGTAAAATTGATTAAACAGTATATTTCATATCAAATTAATGATTACAAAAAAAATAATTATTAAGAAAGACATATGCTCCAATACCTACCATCAAAAGTATGTTATTTCAGAAAGAAATTCTTTAAGAGTTCATTTAAGATACATATGTAGCATTTTAATAAACAAGATTTTTGTAGAGATAATAATATCTCGATAATATTTGAACATACTTTGTAAATAACCAAACACTATCAACAAATATAACTTAAAATTTTCATCAACATTTGTATATTAAACGGAATAGCAGCAAGTATTATATGAAATAGAGTTATAGAGGATAAACAATAGACTTATTCACAATACACAATTTGTATGTGGGTTTTATGTAGTAACACTAGTAGTAGAAGCTAATGCTATATCATTAAATATTAACGAATTAGCTTAATTTTTCAATGTCAATTAATAAGTAGTCATACTTCATGCAATAAAACTGATTCTTATGTATACATAAATTAAATTGAAGATGGTTTGCTGTTAGGCCATGTGATGCACAAAAACTGGTTTAAAATAATTGGTGATGTTCAATGAGCTGCCGAAAGTGAAAAGAATTGATATTAGTGGCTTTACCTATACGGGACTCGATTATTATTAGGAATAGGCGCAAGGTTTAATTTTGGAAAAGTTTAATGATATTACTTAACAATTTCACTTATTTAAGTCAGAAGAATCTTCATTTATTCTAACTAAACTGATGTCGTCTTTGAACAAATAAAGCAATAAAAAACTTGATTAAAATCTACTTACTTATAAATTACAACATATAATTAATACATACATACATAAAAATATAAATTATTAGGATCGTATTATAAGAGATTGGATAACTAATCCAAATGCGATGTATACAAGTATGTACGTGTCACAGGCAAGTTTTAATTTGCGTATTATCAATGCGAAAAAAACACTCATGAAGGTCAGTATTTTCGTTCTATTGAAAACATGTTTTGATTTATCATACTTCAAATTGCGATATAGGATATACAGTATTTACTTTAATAACAGTAATTTCCCAGAATTTTTCAGAAAAATTATACGTGACAAAAATACAAAACATGAAATAATACTAGGAAGAAAAGTTTGTTACACAGGATGACACATTAGTAAACAATTTTGCATAAAAATTGTTTACTTTTGTCTTATTCATGTAGTGAAAAATTGTCAAGTACATCTACGATTTTCTTTCGAAATTTTCACAATACACTTCGATCGTTCTATTTTATGCTTAAAGGCTACTTTAAAAATTTTCATTGTGCTAGTTTTTTCGGTATAAACTCGTGAATTTGAATAGCCCCACAACAAATATCTTATCAGTCACTTATGCAGGAAACGAAAAAATGTATTTACTGCATTATAAATTCAAAGCGTGTAAGCTTAGATCACATGATAGCGTGGTCAACGTCAAAGTTGATCGCGTCACCATTAAACCATAATGAAATATTCAGACCTTGACTTGAAGGTGTATACTAGTGCACAGGAAAACGTTAGGCTAAACTATCAACTTTCTGCTGAGGCCAAAAGAAAATTGATCCTTAGCAGATGTAGGTTTGTGCTTAAGTTTCATAACAACTTGTAGTACCTTATTTCTCAAAGCTAGAAGATCAAAGCTATTTGAAAAGAGTTCCCGCAGATGATCCAACAAATCCTGTCCACTATAGGCAATAGCCTCATATTCTTCAAACAATATTTCTTCTGCCACTTTCAATTTCCTTAGGGTTCTTTGAAAGTATCTGACGCAGTTAACCACTCTTCCTCCAGAATTATTTGAAGTGTTGTAGTAAAATCTTGGTGTTATAATTTGCTTTATTCACCTACTATACACACAAGACCTTCATTGGATTACAAATTAAGATGCCTCATCTAGATATTCCTAAATAGATGCATAATGATTTTGGATGTTGCCCATCAGAATCTTTAGGCCTCTAATCAATGCTGCCCTAACCCTAAAAAGCCTTTTTATCATTAGCTGACGTCCAGATAATTTTCCTTTTAAAATACGTCAGGTTAATTCGGAATTTTCCACCCTTGGCAATATGTTATTGAAGACGTACGTTGCATCAGATTATACAATGTTCCGATAATCACCGCGTCTTTGTAACTCATTACATATTCAGTGAATCTCTATCAATTTGAAAAACATCAGACTCTGTGTCACTTTATATAACACGATTCGAATACAATTTTGACAAATATAGCAGCAGGATTTACTACTGAAGACACTAGTCACGTACATTCAAAATACGCTGCATTTCTGTTTGGTAATCACAATTTTACATTACCAATAGATGATAGCATAACAATTTCAGATCCTACTTAAGAGTTCTACCCATGCCCCGAAAGGACCATTTTATCAGTACTTATTCCCATGGCTTGGTGAAGGTGTATTTATCAGCGAAGGTAAAAAATATGAAATTTAAACAAATTCATTTATAATACGTATTTACTAACTCATTTTCAGGTGCAAAATGGTTTATGCAAAGGAAACTTCTAACACCAACCTTCCACTTTAAGATTGTCGAGGGGTTCATCGAAACGTTTGGTGAAAAAGGTGCCATTCTGACGAAGAATCTGGAGGCCAAAGCGAATGGAGAATATTTTAATATAGTACCAGATATTGCTACTTGTACCTTGAGTGTGATATGTGGTAATATTTTATTTTTAAAACGCAAATATTCTGCAAAAACTGTATCACAAACTTACTTCCAGAAACATCCATGGGAGTACCACTTCATGCTATAACTGATAAGCCCTTGGAATATGTTAAAAACGTCCACGAGTATGTTGACCAATTAACTATTTAACATTGTATTAAAACATTTCATCACTTTCACAGTATAACTGAAGTAGCAATGTGGAGATATTGGAAACCTCATATTATAGATCCTATTTTCTACCTTCTACCAGAAGGAAGGAAATATCGAAGACTTATAAAAGAACTCCATGCATTTTCTGATAAAGTCATCTCCTATAGAAAAGGTCTTCTTCGTAATGGTAGCGAAATCAGAAAGAAATCATTCTTGGACCTTGTACTGGATGCAACTGAAAATCAGAATATCCTAAGCGATTCAGATCTGAAAGCTCTAGCTGACACATTTTTGCTAGCTGTAAGTATAGATAGTGAGGTCTTAGAAAAGAAGAATGACATAATTTTTGCAGGGTTATGAGACTACTTCAAACACTATAAGTTGGATTTTATTTTTGCTAGGAAATCATCCTGAAATACAGGTAAGCCTGGAACAAATTATATACTCATACAAATAATTTAATTACATTTTATACTTGTAGGAAAGGGCATATGAAGAAGTTCAAAGTGTCTTCGGTGGTAAAGATGCTCCAAAATCATTGGCAGAAGTCAACGAATTGAAGTATATAGACTGCATTGTAAAAGAAAGCTTGAGAATATATCCAGTTTTGCCATTTATTACTAGAAAATTAACTGAGGATATTACAATAGGTATAAGTATACGTTTAAAGTGGAAATGGTAGCGACAAATTCATTTATTTTTTCCTTTATTTAGATGGATACAAAATTCCAGCTGGCACCCAAGCAATTGCACACATTTTGATGCTTCACAGAAGTGCTGATAATTATGAGGATCCATTAAAATTTGATCCAGAACGTTTTACTCCCGAAAACTCAAAGAATAGGCATCCCTTTGCTTACATACCCTTCAGTGCTGGGCCGAGAAATTGTTTAGGTAATATTTTTTTTAAATAAGAGTCAATTACCTTAATTTCGGGCGCACAAAACAGACGTAATAAAATATACTAAAAACAGAATATTGTCGTTGGTATTTCTACATATTACCTCTAGGTGTTAATGTTCAGTGATATTTGACTAAAAGCAGTTTTAGTTACAGAGATCTACACAGATACTAAAAACTGACATACTGATATGAGGTACAAATAAGGTACTAACTTATAAAATTATAAACGAAATGAATTAAGGGTCCCAAAATGATTAAAATATCGTTTAAATTAGCCCCTAACTACCGGCCCTCAAAAGTTGGAGAGTAGCCACCAACCATCTGTCTTTTTCTTTTCCTTAATAAAGATATTAATATCGCTATATACCTGTATAAAATCATGAAAAAAAGTTTATTCCAAAAATACAAAATTTTAATGAAAAAATAGGGTATATAACAGAAAGTAAAGATTACTCTTAAACTAAAGTAAAAATCGTTAAAAGTATAGTATTTTATCGTGTAAAATACCTGTAAAAAAAGTAACATTAAATTTCTATCTCAATATATTGTACATATAGGTAACATTTTTAATATTAAAGATATAGGATCAGTTGGATTAGCAAAGTTGTTAAGAAATTTGAGTAGTATTTAACAGTATTTTCAGATTTAACATTTATCGTCAACTTTTGAAGATATTTTTAAAAAATTGGAAATTGGCGAAATTTTCAATTATACATATATTCGTAACTATTGAAGATATAACTAATATAAAAATGATGCCTATTAACAATTTTGATTTAAATTGATCATCTTACTTAAAAATTAATGGCACACTTACTTATCAAGATATAACAGAAGGCAGAAAGGCATTCAACCATAGTTGGCCATGACTTCATAAAAATTCAATTATTGTTAATTTTTGAGGAAATAATAAACAAGTAAGCTTTTGAAAAACTATTTTAACGTGCGAATTGGCATGAAAATAGTTTTTCAAGGCTATATCTATGAAATCAGAAACAAATAGGAATTTTTAAGAAGGCATGGCCAACTATCCCTAGTAGCACACAATATCGGGCCAACGTTGGCTGTCGGTCGTTTATTTATTGGCCTGACATCGGCGGCTGATATCAATTCGATGTACAAGTGTTAACATTTTACAACGTTGGATAAATATCACTGCATGATATTGGCCCAATATTTTGCACAGACATTTTTCCGATTTGAGCATATACCCTATATTTCATAAGACAAATAAAGTACAGAGAATTTACTTGATTTGAACTACAAAATGAACAAACAAAAATGTGTTTTGTATTTGATAGATCACAACCCACTTGTTAGCCAATTATGTTAATAAAATAAAAAATTCTTTAAAATTACAAAATTTCAATAATGCGCCCGCCGTGGGCGATGAGTAATGGGCCTCTCGTGTCCGGTCTCTAAAATTATTTATAAAAGTGTGCGTAGTACCTTTAATGTTAATTTGGTGAGAATCATTATTGCAAATGCTAAATTAACTCTGAGGATCTATATATTTCATTTCACACACCAACAATTATTCATGGTACAGTGTGTAATAAATTGTGATAAATTAATATAGACTATATCAATATTGTCTTGCAAAGTTAATACGATGTTGCCGTTTAATCGCAGAATAACAAATTGTGACGTCATTCCCTTTAATCTAAATTTATATCGAACCCTGACCTACAACCAAATTCACAGTGACTTTGTGAACTTGTATTATGTAGACATTTTTCTTTAATGTTAATAGTATGCAGATTTTTGTTGTCAATAAAATATCAGTATCAGATATTTAACCAATATATTACCAATGTAGACAACGTTGGTCTGATATCAACCCAACGACATAAATTGACATTTACTTGATATAGGAATTTCATATTCGTACGACATTGGGTGGGGGTCACTCATGTTCTACCGATCTTAGAATATTGGAGTGACATTGGCCCGCTTTGAGGCCATCGAACTTGGCTACTAGGGATGATTGTCATTTAAAAAAACATGCTATGAATTTTGAACTAAGATTATTAAAAACATAAAAGTTAGTACCAGATACCATTTTTATATTAGTTCTATATTCAATAGTTACGAAAATATGTGTTAATTGAAAATTTCGGCAATTTTGATTTTTTTTTTATATTTTCAAAAGTTGACAATAAATGTTAAATCTGAAAATACTATCAAATACCACTCAAATTTCTTAACAACTCTGCTAATTTAACTGATCCTGTATATTTAGTATTAAGAAAGTTACCCATATAGAGAGATAGAAAATGGACACTATGTATATTGTGTCTTCCTTTTCACAGTGAACATAGCTTACGTTTTGCTAGTCCCCTTTCTTCAATGTTAAGCTGTGGTTCATCGACAAGACTGCAGTAAGTATCCCCGACTTGATAAAACATATCGTATTTTGCCACGAAGCAGCCGGTTCGAAGAAATATTACCTTTCCCTTCTTTTCATTACTAATCCATAAAAATGATCTTACATGAAATTAAAACGAATTTTTGAGTATTATCTCTGAAAGTATTGTATAGTATTTGCGTATTTATAGCGCTGATGTCTATGATTCTGAAAATCCGTGTTTGTCTTCCAGTACAATATTTTCTAAATTTCTCATGTAAGAAATCCATACCTGTTTTAGTGTTGTTATAGAAACCAATTATTTCTGGCTTTCTGGTACGTTCATCTGTAAAGGGCGTGTGATGCATGGAATTAAGTACAATAAGCGCTTTCAATTCATTATGTAGAAACGAAACTATGGTAGTTTGTTGGGTAAACAAGGAATTTACTTCTCTAGACCTCTTTGGAAGGAACTGGTATTTCCTTTTTATTCTTCATTAAAGTCCCAACATAGGTCAGTACTTTTGTCCTAAGAATATCAACTGACTCAACAGATCTAAAACCAATTATCTACCGTAATATTCCTATTAGTATTGTAAATGGGTGCTGCTAGACGTAAAACAGATTGTGCCAGTTCAAAATATTTATTTTCATGTAATTATAAAAATAACTATTTCATGCGTCTGTGAGGGCATTACTTTTAAGCTGCATTTTGCCGGTTTATTTGGTATGTCACTCAATATTTACATGTTCCACTAAAGTTAATCATCATCTGATCTACAGTAATATATGCCCCCAAACAATATATGCTCTGGCAATTTTTGGCAAAGTCATTAAACAGCTCAGAAACTAGTGCCGTTAAATCAGTCTTAAGTTCGTACTTTCTGACATGCGAATTATCGAAACGCAAATTAGACAATAGAATCGCAAATCTATTTTTACTTATGACACAACGGAATATATCACGACTTGACCGCAAAGAGGCCTTTGATATCCTCATGATTAGATTTGAAGATTGCTGTAAAAAGAAGACTCTGCCATATCTACATTTTTAAGCTCATTCTCATTACAGTCTTTATATTTTAATCTTTGTTTGTCTAATCGTTGATTTGTCAACCGCAAAATATTTTCAAGCACTGAATTGCTCGAAAAAAACTCCGTGTATCTGCAAGTGTTTTAGTAAAATGCTGCAGTGATAAAAGGCGCAAACCTAAAATAATATAATTGTTCAGGACGATAAATAATATTGTATAAGAAAGACAATTGTTTTATATATTTATGTACAATACGTTAAGTTCAAATATTGTTAATTCACACTGTATATGTATAGGTATTCTAAAACTACAAGTTTAGTCAGAAAAAAACCCAGATTTCTCTTCTATTGTGAAGACATGTATGTAAATATCTAATTTATTGCCAATCATTATAAAGACACAATAGCTGAGGGGCTCGTTCGACGCGACCGCCATAAAATCATTAGAGTCATATAACCATTATTTTATTACTTGGTATTTACGTTTTACTCAAATATCTTACTCTAATTTCCAACCCCATGTGTTTAGTCATTTTTCTTGGTAAATAATCTCCCCTCCTACTCATGAAAAGGAATTATTGTAAATGGGAGAAGGGAAGAATCTTTGATAAAATAACGACAAAATATATCAAGTTCTAATCAAACGTCCACACGAAGCAGTTGTGTTAGGCTTCGACAATTCACATTTAAGCAAGTTCTACACAAACATCCAAACAAAGCAGTTGGGTTAGGCTTCAACAATTTAAAGTTAAGTGTTAGATAAATTAAAGATAGTGACATATTATCAGTGTTTTATTTAATATTTAAACTACAAGCATTTATATTCCTTCAAAAAAGGAGGAATCAACGTTAATGTTGTTGCGTTCTGGTTCTTTTCAGGCACGGCTGCGAGGAAAACATAATTAGTTCGTCCAATCAGAATACTTACGCTGGAGTAATAGCATTATTATCAGTTTGTATCTACCTATTTTTTCCATAGAAGTTCTTCTTTTCAGGACTGTCTATTTCTTTTCCTTTCTCTTCCATCGAACTTTTATCTGGCACTATTTGATTTTCAAATTTGTTGTTCTGAATCTGTACTGTGACCGCTTTCACTCTCATGATTTTCTGAATCAACATCACTTCTGTGACTATTGCACTCCTCATTCCTCATACCACGCTAATAAAGTTTTTTCAAAGTCCTGATCACCGACAAATACCCTCTTTGAAAGTCTAGTAAGTGGATTCGTTTTGATTTGCAGAAAACTATACCGTAGTCGTCAAATTTTAATTTCGGTTTACACTTCTATCGCATGCAGAATATGACCTTATAATATGCAGCGATGCCTGCTTGCTAACAGTGGTGGGAGAGCAACGCAGTGTCGATGTCGGGGGACCCTCACGCGAGTGTACTGTCTTGGCAGCCTCGCTTATGTTTATCTTTAGTTTATTTCGTCGCGCTCTTTTCCTCTTTTTACTTTCGTATCAGAAATTAAAATATGTCGACTACGGTATATTTCACGTATACATGATATATGCTAAAATCACACTTATACCGATCTTCGTTCTGACGTACCTCTTTCAGACTTTTTCAATTTATTACAGGCAAGATAAGTGTGTACATTAGTGTGTTGAGCATATGACTACTTGATATGAACATTTGATTGGCTCTGCTTTCCCTACGAACAAGGCTAATATAATAAGTAGACTTGAGGTACATAAGTCTCCCTCTCGTGTGGATATTAATCGCACTTCATTTAAAACAGAAAAGTGCGTGACGGTCGGTAGTTAAAAGCTAATTATAGCATGCGCCTTGTTGTAGTTGGAAGTGTTTATTGAGCTGATTAATTTAACAACATATTGTAAATATGAATCAATAGATAATAATATTTTTAATTCTAGGTATGAGATTTGCTCTTCTGGAACTGAAAACAATGATTGCAACCATCGTAAATAAGTTCAAAATTACGTCCATGGAGAAACCGGAAGATATAAAATTATTTGCCCATTTTATGATAAGACCTCAAAGTGGCATAAAAGTAAAACTAGAAAAACGCAACTAGTGATTCCTGAATCACGTTCTTTTCCTTATCTCAGGAAAGCGACAACTGTTTCTCTACATATGTTTAAAATTTAAAATGTATCATGTAATATGTATTTTATAAACTTATACTTTATCAGCTAAATTACTGCGGTTGTATATGGTTTAGTAATACACTTTACTAGTAAAATACAAATTCAGTTTATTCGTTTTATGTTTCTTTTTTTTTGGTCGGAATGAAGGGAATTTTGAAATTGTGGCATGTAAAAGCAACTCCAAATCTTACATATTCTTCTCTGTTTACAACTATAGGTTCATTGTATCTAGTCAGAAGTATCCACCTAAACTACACAGAAGACTTGGATATTGACACTAAAGAAAATAAATGTTGCAGACTTACTTTAACTATTAATACGAAATATAAAATACGTAATAAAAATTCTAGCGTTCTTTGATCATTTGGGTTCAAATTGCTTGGTTAGCAGATTGCATAAAAATCTGTTCGCTGAGATGTAGGAACCTCCCAACGATCTAATCGACTGTTTGTTCTCTCTAAGCCTTCTGTGATAGGCACTTTAAATTATTCTTGTTTCGTAATTCAATACTTATAGACGCAATGTACGAAAGAATGAGATAGTAAATGTCCACATTTGAATCTATTCTATGGAAGTTGTTATAAAAGTAAGACAATGAACGGAAAGGTGAAAATTTATAAGTGAAAATGTCCATAATTCTTACACAATAGAATAAAAACTCTTTTACAAGTGACTAGGTTGCTACTTTATATTGATTAAGGAAATACATATTTTATTAAGAACAAATATTGAGTGTAGATGAACAAAATATTGTAAGTGATTTTTTTAACATTTCCTTTAAAACATACAGTTAGTGATACTAATATATCCTACTTTTAATCGTTTATTCCCCATATCAATATACAGGGTGTCCGGGAAAATGTGGCAAATCTCTTGGATGCAGATAGAACATGAACAAATAAGATAACAAGTTCCTATAAAAAAAATTCCTACAGGCCCCTCCTACGGAGATATGCGTCCCTGAAGGTCGCCGCTGGAAATCGGATTTGTCGTTAAAATGAACCGTTTACGAGAAAAAGTTTGTAAAAAAAGTGCGTTTTAGTTTTTATGAGCACCAAGAAAAAAACTATTGCTGTTGCAAACGTTACTATGGTACGAAATAAACAAAATATCCGGCATTTTAGAGCTTGTCATCACATCTTTGACACATTGAATTTATTCGGAGTATGGAATACACGTTTATTGCGTATGCAGATATGCATCTGATGTATGGTCTTGCGTCTTGCAATGCTTTAGAAGCCAGAAGATTATCTCACGAAAGATTTCCTTATCGTGCTCTACCAAACCATAAGACATTTCAACGTGTTGACCAACATCTTAGGGAGAATGGTGAGCGACTTCAGTTAAAAAGTTAATACATATTAGTAACTACCTTCATAATTTTAGGAACGTTTGGAAAAAGTAGTACTGATGCTGGTGTGAGAAGAACCGTACGTATGCCGCGATTAGAGGAACGTATTTTAAATGCTGTAGATGACAATCCATCAACGAGCACTCGACAATTATCAGCACAGTTTAATACATCGAAAACAATAGTACATGAAATTCTTCATGAACAGCTGTTATATCCATATCATTTGCAAAAAATACATGAAGTAATTCCTGAATATTTTTCTCGTAGAATGCAGTTTGCAAACTGGGTATTGGATCAGCAACGTGATAATGTTAGCTTCATGAGCATTATTCTTTTCACGGATGAAGTACCAATTTACACAATACGCATGTATGGGCTGATGAAAATCCTCATGCCACTATTGTTTCGCATTATCAACATCAGTTCCAATCACTTAATATTTGGGCAGGAATTATTGACAATTCTTTGATTGGACCATTCGTTTTGACAGAACGATTGAATGGACAACTTTATTTGGAGTTCCTTCAGAACGCTTTTCGAGATTTAATAGAGCACTTACCACTTGAAACTCGCCGAAACATGTACTTTATGCACGATGGAGCACCAACTCATTTCAGCGTTCGTGTGCGGGAGCACCTGAATAACGTGTATCCAAACCGTTGGATAGGTAGAGGAAGACCAATTGCCTGGCCTCCTCGATCTCCTGACTTAATGCCGTTGGATTTTTACCTGTGGGGACACCTCAAAAAATGGTATATTTCACTCCGGTCGACACTAGGGAGAACTTTTACAGAGAAACACGTTTCATTGTGATGTGATAAGGAACACGGCTGGGTTATTGTTGCGGGTACAACAGTCCTTAATTCGTCGTGCCCGCGTGTGTATCAGACTTCACGGAGCCCATGTTGAACCATCTTATGAAGTTTTTCAATAATTCCTTTAAGGTGCCTCCGGAGACGCCACTGCGTTTATATTTATATTAATTACTTTTTAAAGAAATTCAATAACCGATTTCCAGCGGCGTGCTTCAGGGACGCATATCTCCGTAGGAGGGGCCTGTAGAAAAATGTTTATAGGAACTTGTCATCTTATTTGTTCATGTTCTATCTGCATCCAAGAAATTTCCCACATTTTCCCGAACACCCTGTATAAGGAAGTATTGTGATGAAAATTTTCAACTTCGAGATTTTTGCAAATATTCACGTTTTGTAGTCCCCTGATAGCGAAAAAGTGGTTTTTGAAATCCCTCTCGCTCCCACTATTAACATCAAATTGTGTTAAAAAAATACTGCTAATGTGTAAGCAAACGTTCAAAATTTGTATAAAGTTGAATACAAGTCATTGAGAAATTTCAGTATATTTCTAGCCAGTGTAACTGTACACCTTACAAATTTAAGAAACCTTTTAGTGACATCAGGAAGGAACAATAAATTTCCTTGGAATAAAGGAGATTCTAACGACAGAAAACTTGTGCTAACAGATTGCATGTGGTAGAAAGGTAATATGTTGATGTATGTCTTTTAAATGTATTTATATCGTTTCAAGGCCAACTAGACGAGTTCCCTTGAGAAGAATAATTCCTTAAACGTCTTTTGGAGGCAAGATTGCAATTAATTATTCCGGAAAATACCTTGCAGCACTACAAACACTTTGTGGCGACTTTAACAACTTTTATATTATTTTCTTTCGAGAAAAACAAGCTCGAGAAGAACATTGTTTACATACTATTATTAGAAATAATTATCCTTTTTTATACTTTCAATGTGATGGTTTGTATTAATAAAAAACAGTATATGTAACGCTAAAACATAAACAGTATATTTATTGTTGTTATTCTTTATCGAAATATTCCCCCGCCCTAACCACCGTATGTAATATATAGAGGCACAATGACAAATTTAAGACAGTTCGTTAAATTATACTCTCGCGAAAATGTTGGTGATACCGTTAATTCTTGTGCTGGTCATATGGTATTTGATTATCTGCTTGAAATGGAAGAAGAATATATTCGATATAATGGAGAAAATGCCCGGAATGCCATGGTACCCAGTTGTTGGAACGTTTAATTCACTTTGTAGAGCATCTAGGCCAGGTAATTTCAAATTAATAAACTATAAGGAATATTATTTTGATATTAAAGTGTTTTTTTTTCAATTTTCTTCATTAGATGTCTTAAATGAATTTTTTGAGGTCATTATGAAATACAAACCTTTCTTCAGATCATGGAATGGTTGGGTTAATGAGGTGCATCTTATGAAGCCTGATCATTTACAGGTAAAATATAAATTTATATATTGCAGTTTGTGTATTCATATACAAGATAATTCTTTTAAGACGGGCATTTAAAAATTTTCATTTAGCCATCAAGCTAGAAATTTTTAACTTGGCACAGAATGCGTAATTCAAATTAATTTTCAACATGGGATTAAGGTTGTTAATTTCCGTCTGTTCAGGTTCAGTACAAAATGTTGTTCGGAGCAGCTTGTTCATAGTGTTACCCGTGACTTTGTTTTATAGTAATCAATAATTATTAGGGGATTTTTCTTCTAACCTTCAAAAATTCACCAGTGTCATGGTAAAGTAACAGTTTTTTCTCTTTTGGTCAATAGGAGGCTAACATGACTTTACCTCGATAACAAAATTTGCTTGAATATACATCCTCTCGCTCTTCCTGGGGTTATGGTTTAGTTTTTTGAACTGTCCCAAGTAACAAAAAATATTTCCTTTCCATTTCTCTTGCTAGGTCAAGGTCTGTAAAAAAATTGTCAGTGGTAACAATTCTCCCTGACCTTTCCAATCTCTTTGTCGTCTTTCGTTTTACAAATATAATATTTGGAAATTGCAAGCTTATGAAGCTTTTACAGTCGCAAGCTGCCCGGACCTTGTACTGCTTGAAGTGGCACCTATCACGAAAATTTTTGTATGTATAAACCTTGTAGTATCTGCTCATATTTTTTTCAGCAGAAAGCGTCCATCTCCACAAATTTGTAGTTCCTTGGTTACAAGATTGGTATACTCATGACAGTGTTAACAATTCAACAAAACATAGAAACTCCTCGGCATCCAGATATTTCCATAAAGCTCCATGCTTTGGTAGACCTTCTGCATGAGTCCACTGAACGACGTAGATTACAATATTACATCGAAAATTACTGCCAATTACGAGTATATCTACGTTTTGCTTAGCACATCTTGTACGTCTGCCTTCTTAATGAACAACACTTCGTAGTTGTTTACGTCCCGTACTTTATATTTGTGGCACTAAGTAAGTAGTAATTGTCTTGTTAGTCATCATTATGTAGATTAAAATTCTTTTGGGAGTCGTATTCTATACGCCCTGTACTTCAGTAAAATGCCCGCTCTCATGTGTATTGGTAGCAACCTTCTTGTCACTTTCACCATCACTGTCACATTATTCACTATCTTCCGCACCTTCATTAATTACGCGAACAAAACATGCTAGTCATGAATACTGAAGTGATGAACAAGGGCGGTACTAATGGTATGAAAGCAGAGTACTTTACACCTTGAACAATTAGAAAAGGCACCGGCCAGACAAAGAGAAGTAGAAAACTGAAGGATTCCCAATAAAAAAATACTGAAATTATATTCCCCGCACAGAAACCGGGAAAGCATGGTAGTGGCAGGGAATACATTACAAAATACAAAAGCCTTAAGAGAGGTTTAGACATAAATAAAATATCAATATAATTGACAAAATAGAAGAGACATAATAAAATATCATATTTAGTAAATGATATCACTGGTAAGCACAATGATATTACGTGAGAAGCCTTGATTTTTTAGCAAGCTACAAAAATTTGCTCCGGCCAAACATAAAAAACAATATTTCAGGTAGACAATTTTTTTCAGAATTCTTGGTATTACGATTTCAAGAGAAACGAATTTAATATTCTTCCATTCTCTTTCGTTCCATTTCTTGATGACTTATTTGAACCGGTTAACACTACTTTAATTTCTCTATTACATCCCACGGGTGCTTAACGAGATTCAAATATGGGCTTAGTGAATGCCAGTTCATCATCTCATTATTTATATAATATAGGTTGTTAGAAGAAAGTCTGCTAAATGAGATCCAGCATGGTATAGCATTGAAATAAATTCGTCACCTCTCTGCAAAGGCTTATACAGACAGACAGAAAATCAAATTCCAAGTTTTGCTACAATTTGTCTCGACTATTTGAACATTTCAAAGCTTTTTTCTCGTAAGTAACGAAAACATGCCACCAATCATCGATGTTACAATCAGACAGGCAAGCAATTCATGTTAAATAGGTCAGATATTTATCAGATTGATAGCCTGTCGTCGCAAATTATGAGCTTATGTACTTGTACAACTATGTGGATATTTTCGATCTTGGAATTTATCTCCAACCTAGGTCACGTCTTCAAAAATGTAGTCCAACTTTTCTAAATTTATGATCAATTTGAGAAATTGTTGATGGTTTTCAAGAAGAAGTTTTTCCTTCTTCTAGCGAAGTGCTGCTCTAACATACGGATCATTGGTTGAAGAACGTGGTCGCGTTTTAGTAAATAATCATTAACATTATCAACTGCAGAAATTTAATAATCTGGAGAAGAACAAGACACTGCAGTTTCGTCTTTTTAAGTTTCACAAGAAATGTTATGTTATGCTTGTGCGAAATATCGAATATTAAACGATGGGAATTATATAGATCTGATTATGTTGAGGTCTCCATCAAAACAATTCTAATCAAATTTTACTGTATTGATAGTGATGAAATTCTTTTTGGTTTTCTGTAAAATCATGCTTGAAGTTATTGAATAAAAAAATTAAATTTAATTAATATCAAACATTCAGATTCTTCTTAGAAGCTCCACTCACGCTCCAAAAGGACCTTTTTATCAGTATTTATTCCCATGGCTGGGTGAAGGAGTATTTATTAGCGAAGGTAATGGATTTATAATTACTAAAAACAAGCTAAATTCTTTCTAAATTTATATATACTCGTTTCTAGGTGCTAAATGGTTTCTGCAAAGAAAACTCCTAACACCAACATTCCATTTCAAAATACTCGAAGGCTTCATCGAAACTTTCGCGGAAAAAGCTGCTATATTAAACAAAAATCTAGAATCTAAAGCGAACGGGGATTATTTCAATATCGTCCCAGACGTTGCTACTTGTACTTTGAGCGTGATATGTGAAACATCCATGGGAGTACCTCTCCATGCGATAACTGATAAACCATTGGAATATGTCAAAAATGTTTATGAGTAAGTATAATTTATTGTTATAACCACGTGCAATACAATATAACGTCTACAGCATAACAGAGATAGCAATGTGGAGGTACTGGCATCCACACATCGTTGATCCAGTATTCTATTTCCACCCAAATGGCCGAAAATTCAGGAAACTCTTGAAAGATCTCCACGCTTTTTCGGATAGAGTGGTCGCATATAGAAAAAGACTCTTATATAACACTGACGAAGTTCGAGAAATCAAGAAGAAATCCTTTTTAGATCTTGTACTGGATGCTACCGATAATCAAAATCTTCTTAGCGATTCTGATGTTAAAGCTTTAGCTGATACATTTTTATTAGCTGTAAGTATAAATCTTTGAGGCACCAAAAAATAATTGTTACTCTTGCAGGGTTACGAAACCACAGCTAACACGATAAGTTGGGCTTTGTTTCTACTGGGTAACCATCCAGATATACAAGCAAGTACATCTAATTTACTATATGAATCTAATAAATAATATTGGAATTTTTAGGAAAGGGCATACGAGGAAGTTCAGCGTGTCCTGCAAGGCAAAGATGCCCCAGCATCGATTGCAGAATTAAATGAAATGACATACCTCGAATGTATTGTGAAAGAGACTTTAAGATTATATCCAGTTTTACCATTCATAACTAGGAAGTTAACTGAGGATATCACTTTGGGTATTAAAAAAAATATATATTAAAGGCCACAACTTAGGTTAATGTTGCTCTATGTATCCTTTTAGATGGGTATAAAGTTCCAGCTGGAACCCAAGCGATTGCCCACTTGTTCTTGGTTCAAAGAGACCCTGAAATTTATCAAGATCCCAACAAATTTGATCCAGAAAGGTTCACACCTGAGAATTCCAAGAATAGACATCCTTTTGCATATATACCTTTCAGTGCAGGACCAAGGAATTGCTTAGGTAAATTTTCACTTCGAGAATATTTTTGACGAATGTCAAAAATATTTGTTAAAAATTATTACGAATGTAAAAACATGATTTCTTATCAAAAGTCTGTAACTTTTTTTTTGTTAATTTCAGGAATGAGGTTTGCACTTCTTGAATTAAGAACTATAGTTGCCACCGTCATAAATAAATACAAAATTACATCGATGGAGGACCAAGAAGACGTAAAGTTATTCGCCCATGTGTTAATTCGACCTCAAAATGGTCTACGTGTTAAATTAGAAAAACGAAATTATTAAACTATTTTTTAAAAAATAGTCACTAACTACAACTAATTTTGCATTTACTATTTAACTATTTAATAGCAATTGTAATTTTTTGAAGTCTTGTAACTAGTTAATTTCTGATTAACGGAACAATTTTTTATCAATACTATGTATATGATCTATTATAATTTATTTTTTTAATAAAATGAAAGATATTTTGATACTTTTTCTGGAATTACTAATAATATAATAAACAACTACTTTGAATATGTAAAGTTCAAAGCAATGCAATGAGACCATTACAGATTCATCTAGTCCTACCGGAAGTGGGTCTTTTACTCTTATCGAATAGCGATTTTTGCAAATATCTCATAAATTATGCATTCTATATATATTTATCAAGAGCACACATATATTTAGAGCCACATTTGAGAAATTTTTTGTATAAAAGAAATTTTAAAATTCGAACCGGTAGTAACACTTCTATTCTTAGCGAGCAGCACTCTCTTTCGAATATTTCACCAAGTATGGATTCTATAGAGATTTATTAAGAGAAAAGAAGTAGTACAGCAGGGTTTTGCTTATTTTTGCAGAAGATAAAAGTATTTAAATCTTAATTTAGAACAACTTTTGTATAATTTGACACGCACACATGTATAAGAAAGTCGTGTGGTGGCCACACCTTATTTTTCAAAATAGTCTGCATAATTCTAATAGAACAAGAAACATTACAAATTCTACAACAAATATTTTCCTTACATTCATAAGCAAGTTTTGACACTGTCTAATGTTCAGACAAAGAAAGTAATGCCATCTAACTGTGGGGTTAATCAAAATGCAATTAATAAAGTACCGCCATACAATGACAATGTTCTATTCTTAATATACTTTCGTCAAAATCAGTAATGTATGTCATTCTTCTTCATTTATAAGGATAAATCAAGCATGTTATTTTGCGTATGAGTTACTAGCTGCCGCTTTTATAAAAATGATCGGTAATTATAGGTATATAATGGTTTTTATTGGATTTTTAACGACACACCATGACTTGGTCACTTCACCAGATATTCAAAGGCTAATAGAAATGTTACCGAATAGACAATCAATTCAGTCTCCGTGCTTAGCTCAGGCGAAAGAAAAGTGAGGTTACTTTTGTGTCCATAAATCTTTTTCTTGTGAATAGTAAGTACAGTTTTCACAGAATCTTTTTTTAAAATTCTTATCGCATCTATTCAAAAACAGTGGTAACAAATTTTCTAATTATTACTAAGGGAACATCTTAAGCATTGGCTACAACAAGTCATACGAAATATTCAGAAGCGATAAAACAGCCTTTGAGATCGGTACACTAACCCCTCATCAACGGTGGTCATCAATTCCATATTTTCGTGCTTCTTATACTATTGTCTGAGAGGAGGTATTATCAAGAGCCTCTTTATGTTAGAAATAGTATTCAGACCTCGTGCTCTCTCTTCTATTCTCGTCACCAGTTAGTGTTTAAAATACACAAGACTTTAACACCATTAATTAAGCCTGGTAGTTAGGAATGACCTTCTCAAACGAAAGTCTTAGTAACAGTCATACGAGGTTATTACACTGCTTCTACTTTATCACAAACAAACAGTTTTTATTTAGGGATTTATATACATAAGTATATATTTGGAATACAGATGTAGAATATTAAAACAAACTTAATCTCAAACATGTCATTAGACATGACCTAATACCGTTAAGAACGCTAGGTAGTTTTGTTAATTGATTCAGTTGAATGACCTCGGCATTAAGGTGAAACAACTCAACCGAATGATTAATGCCAATAACACACGAATTACATAGTAGTACAAGAAATGAAAGGTGTTCTTATTCTACTATTGAAACTATAAGAGGAACGTTCGCTTACCGAAATTAAGACGCTACAGTTTTAATTGGATGTGCTAGTTCATCTCATGGTGTCGTACTAACCTGCAACAATAATTAAAATATTACTCATACATATAATACTCTCAGTTTTCTTATATACTAAAATAGCATATTATAACTAAGAAATTTAAATAATATATTGTATAATATTTAAATCAAAATAACACATTTGAAATAACGTTCCATTAATTTTTATTTGTATGTGACGTATGTTTCTCACACTCAGATTTTACACACACACACAACAATATAGACACAATTATAAAAAAGAGGTGTGGCCACCACACGACTTTCTTATACGTATGAGCGTTTCAAATTATAGAATTTTAAGAATTTTTTTATACAAAAATTATTCAAAATCTTATTCTAAGTACTTCTATTCTTTGAATAAATCTCTATAGAATGCCTACTTTGCAAGATATAAAAAAAAGTGCTACTCGCTAAGAGTAAAAGTGCTACTTCCGGTCCGAATTTTGAAATTTCATATATACAAAAAATATTGCAAACCCCGTTCTAAATACTTTTCTACTCTTGATAAATATATATAGAATGCATAACTTACTACATATTTGCAAAAAATCGCTATTCGATAAGAGTAAAAGTGGTACTTCCGGTCTGAATTTTGAATTTTTTTTTGGGAAATAAATATGATGTGTTAGATCCTAAGCTTAAAGATCCACAGATTATTAAAGTACGAGTGGAAAAAGAATATACTGACATGCAGCCAGAGGACATTATGTACGCAATTGTTAATCAGAATGACTTAAAAATACTAGGAAGTGATATAAAGGAAAAAGTAAAAATAAATAGGAAGTATCTCAGCAAACGGAAAATGAACTATGGTAACATAATAATTGATGTAAAATCGGATATATTTAGAAAAACGCTACAGAAAGAAAAAATTAATGTTTGATGGAAGAAATGCGATATATATGTATACATAAATACAATAAGGTGTTATAACTGTGCAGGTTATAATCATTTTGCGAGAGATTGCACAGTAACTAAAGCATGCGGTAGGTGTGCAGGTGAACACTGTACAATTGATTGTGTTAATGGTGTTGGTGAGGACGAGAAGTGTATAAATTGTATGAGGATGGTAGTAAAATTAAAAAATGAGGTGTGGCCACCACACGACTTTCTTATACGTATGAGCGTTTCAAACTATACAATTTTAAGAATTTTTTTATACAAAACTTATTCAAAATCCTATTTTAAGTACTTTCATTCTCTTAATAAATCTCTATAGAATGCATACTTTGCAAGATATTCGAAAAAAAGTGCTACTCGCTAAGAGTAAAAGTGCTACTTCCAGTCCGAATTTTGAAATTTCATGTATACAAAAAATATTGTAAATCTAACTCTAAATACTTTTGTACTCTTGATAAATATATATAGAATGCATAATTTACGACATATTTGCAAAAAATCGCTATTCGGTAAGAGTAAAACTGTTACTTCCGGTCCGAATTTTGAAATTTTTTTTATACAAAAGATATTGAAAAGTATGTTTTAAATATTTTTATACCCGTAAGGTATCTGTCTAAAAAGCTTGACTTGCGAAATATTCGCAAAAAACCG
The DNA here is from genome assembly GCA_963170755.1 of Amphimallon solstitiale. Lineage (NCBI taxonomy): Eukaryota > Metazoa > Arthropoda > Insecta > Coleoptera > Scarabaeidae > Amphimallon > Amphimallon solstitiale. The sequence continues at coordinate 30,168,910 of OY720681.1, read as the reverse complement.
GTTTTTGATAAGAGTAAAAGACCTACTTCCGGTAGGAATTTCGAAAAACTTTTTAAATAAAATTGTTCTCAATTTTAATTTTAAGTACATATGAATTCTTTATAAATTTGTTTAAACTTAGTATTTGACGAAATATTGGCAAAATTCGATTTTTTCACTGAAGTAAACTGCTACTTCCGGTCTACCGATTTTACTGAAAAACTAATCAGATCGCAAGAGGGAGATTATACACGTAAATACAAAATTTGGAATTGATATCTACAGCGGTTTGACCGCTATCGTGGTCACACACAGAGAGACAGACACACACACACACACACAGAGAGAGAGAGAGAGATACAGACATTTTTTAAAAAATGAGGTGTGGCCACCACACGACTTCCTTATACGTATGAAAGTGTTACTTCCGGTCCGAAATTTCATTTATACAAAAAATATTCCAAATCCAACTCTGAATACTTTTGTACTCTTCATAAATGTATATAAAATGCATAATTTACGACATATTTGCAAAAAATCGTTATTCGGTTAGAGTAAAAGTGATACTTCCGGTCCGAATTTTGAATTTCTTTTTATATAAAAGATATTGGAAATTAAGTTCTAAATACTTATGAATTCTTTATAAATTAGTCTAAACTTAGTAATTGACGAAATATTTGCAAATTTCGATTTTTTCACCGAAGTAAACTACTAGGACTTCGGAATTCTAGAAACACAAAAGTCTAAAATTAAGTATATTTAGTGCATGACCCATAATTATAATACATTCTTCAAAAATAAGTAATTTTTATATATAAATGTGTACAGACAAAAAAAAAACGTTATAAACCTATAGAAATTAGAAGTTGTGTATCTATAATTTAAAGTGGGTTAGTTAGTTAGCAAACGTTGCACAATTGGTATTTGTATTGAATTTATTGTATGTATTAATAGACAAATGCTGACATTATGTAATACATGTAATGTAAGTATATTAGTCCATAAGTCTGCTTATTGTTATTTTCTAAATTGTTTCATGTAAACAACAAAGTATTGTCATATCAGCAAATGTAAAATAATAGCAATTGCTAAATAAACGTATATTATATTATTATATTATAAGAGCCTTTCTTAGCCTTTCGTTTAGCTTCGAAAATGCTTTAATAATAACTGAAAATAGTAGAAATAAAAAGTAGTGGAATAATATTTCAAGTATGTTATTTTGATTTAAATATTATATAATATATTATTTAAATTCGTTTTCTTCACAAAGAACCGTCTGCAGACTCAATTAATAACATAGCATACGAGCACAGATTTTGAAACTTTTATTATTTCATGTCAAGAAAGTGGAGACGACAATGACGATCACAGAATGTGGAAAAAACATTTTCTGAACATTATGTAGACACCTTAAAAACTATCACGCATCCCCCTTGAGTATGTGATATGGGCGCATAATGAAGAAGTCCACTATAATTTCTCGAACAGGCAATGGATCAACAATAGTACAAATAATATTATATGAGCACTTACTCCAAAATATTAGCGTTTTAGATCAAACTAAAGGTTTGCAGTCGTGTATGGCAATCCATCACAGCAATCCCTTAATCCTTCATGATGCCCAAAATATAAATAAATAATACTAATATATATTATATATATATTTATTATATAATTTCTCTTAGGGAGTGATTTTCGTAAAACTATAATTGATTCAGCAAAGACAGCATCAATAACAACATTGCTTTACGGTAAAAAAGAAAAAAAACTATATCACGCAAAGTTGGAGTAATATTAAAAATAATTAACAATTCTACCTAATTCTTTGACTTCAGGAATGGTATGACTAAGCTAAGAGCTGCTTGATCCGTAAATATATTATATTAATTTTAAAAAATTATCTAAATCAATTTAAATGCAATCCCATTTCAACACAAAGGCGGCAGAATGTCTAATGTATATTTTTTTATTTCCTCAATGCTGTAATGAATGTTAATATACAATACATTTTAAATGTTGGATGCGAAGTTTTGCTTTTATCAATATTAATACTTGATGTTCAATTTAAATTAAATCCATTAGATAATATGTACACAAAATATTATTTAAGATTTACTGCTTACATTTCACATGCAATAAAATAAATGTACGTAGATTGTGTGCAGATCTCGTGTGAATAGAAACGTGTAAGGTATTTAAACAAGGCAGGTGATTAAGAATCGTTTCCATTTCGTACTGATATGTGCGCAGCATAACATTACATGAAACTGTGCTCCCAAGGATTCTTATTTAAAAAAAACAACAAAAGAACACAAGAGTCAAGTTTACAACAAGTGAAACAGGGAAATGACCTATTAGAACGAACAGATACGGTTTTATTAAAAGTCATGATAATGTATGTTAATCTGTTAATGTATGTGTTTTGCTGGATATATAAACAGTATTTGGTCAGAGAAAAGGTTATAAACACGATGCATATTGCTGTGGTTACAATAATGCAACTACAATTGTAACGTTGTAGCTTCAACAATACAAAATTGCATATCTTTTCAATGAATGCTGAGATTGTATTAATATTATTAAAATATTCACCTATAAATTTATAAATCTAATCCCTATTAACATTCAATTTATTCTTGTGTGTTCTAGCAGTGATCTTTCCTTCCTCCTTTCCTCTGGCGTGTTTCTTATTTAAGTTTTTATTTGGATAAGGTTAATAATAAAATAAATTCTTAAATTTCATAAAATATTTATATTCATCTTTTAATTCAATAAACAACATCAAAAAAAATATTAACAACATGTGGCTGTGTTAAGAATATCTCTTCACAATTATAAAACATAGAAAAACATAATTCTTTTTTTTTATTACGATTCAACAAAAATATTATTTTGCTATTTTTATCCTTTAATATAATATTTATAGATTCAAAAAAATTACTATTTCCCATACGAAGCTAATTTTTATTTCAAGAAAGACATACATTCGCACATAGTGCATTTGATGATCTAAAACTTTGTAAAGAAGAAAATATCTAGAAAAATTACCTATACCAATCGTCGAATGTAAATATTCGCACATAGTACACACAACAGATTGGCGCTTGTCCCTCAAGAATATTCCTATCTATTCGTATTCATGTACTTGAAATTTTAATTAAATTTTTACCACAACAATCGTTAATAGTGCCTAGTGATACACAGGAAGCAAATATTTGCACATAGTACCTACAGTGCCGTAACCACTATTAACAATCTTCCCATAATTTACAAAAAAAATAATGTAATTCAGCAAAACAATATTTTAACCAAATATTGATGAATATATGTTCAACGCCTTGCTAAATGTAAATATTTTCACGTAGTACCCCTAAACTACATCTTACACCATCAATTATTCCAAACTGTATATTTATTTCAAAAAGAAATTATCTATTCTTAAAATTTATTTGCATACAACTGTCAACAATGTTGATGTTATTTTTTCTTGCAGATTATTAGAACCACACAAGATTTATCCTGCTAGCTTTGATGCCCTTACATTTATGCAAATAACATTCAAAGATGTGTTCCTACCCATACATCTAGTATATACATAAACTTATTAATGTATTGTCTTGGATAAAGAACACTTTTTGTATATATCCTTTAAAATGTTTTTAGATATAAGTATCAGGTATTTATTATACTCTTAAATATGACGATAAAATTCTTTTAGAAATTAAAATCATTGTACAAATTTAAAATCTATTTTTTATTCATTTGAATAGACGTTTTCATAACAAGCATGCCGAATATGACCTTGCTCGTACAATTTTACGGCATTTAAATGATTCACCCTCTTCACAGTTCCGTCTTTCAACATCACTCTCTCTCAGTTACTTATTTTTAGTACATTTTTATTTTTGAACAGTGGTCCATTTCGTAGAATATTTAATGCTATTCTTACACATTGCGAGAAGTTTGGTTCTTTTTTTATATATGCAAACCACACCTTGTGCTCGTCTTTTCTACAAAACACAGAATGCATAGATTTATTTTGTGTTTATTTTTATTCCTTTCTTAATATTCTTTAAACTTAAATTACTATATACATTTTTCATAATGACATTGCCCCTTAAAGGTTATGCAACTCATTATTCACCTACTACTGACTTGTGATTATTTTATGTTGAACTATATTTTTAAAATTAAAATTTTATGTTCTTATTCTAAAGCTTAACCATTTAACATTTTTTCTAATTCTTAAACTATAAAGATCACGGCAATATGTTTAAAAATTAGTTGACACTCAAAAACTGTTGGTGTTCATAAAATGTAGAAACCTTTACATTCAGGTTTTTGGTATGTGGCCTCAAACTATACACCTGAAGCACATTAGAAAGAGATAAATAAGCAAAATAATAAAATAAACCTCTGAGTAAGAGTGTTACTTCCGGTTCAAACTTTGACATTTTTTATATACAAAAAGATATTCGCCAGAAACTGCTATTCGATAAAAATGTGGAATGCCCAAATTTTGACGTTTTTTATATACAAAAATTGTTCCAAATCGAATTATAAATACTTTTGTACTGTTGATAAATTTATATAGAACGCATAATTTTGCAGATATTTATTTAAAACTTTTTCGATAAGAGTAAGAAACCTACTTCCGGTAGGAATTTCGAAAAACTTTTTTAATAAAATTCTCTAAAATTCACTCCTGAATACATTTTAATTTTATATAAATTTCTTTAAACTTAGTAGTTGAAATATTCGTAAAATTTGATTTTTTCGATTGAGTAAACCACCACTTCCTACCGATTTTACTGAAAATCTAAAAAACAACTTGTCTTTATGTATTTCTTTTTCTTTGATAACAAAATAAAATTGGTACATATTTCAAGTACAATGACTGAAGTAAGGTGTGTTTCTGGTGTTTAATGCATATTCAAGGATTTGGTGGATAACCCATACTAGATATATTTTAAAGTAGGTACCTAGTCTTTTAATTACAGTGTATTCTTAGAAAATCATTCACATAACTTGGATAACAAAGTGCTTATTTATTGCAAAATATTAGACTTCACAACAATATTTATAAGAGGTGGATGTCTTGATAAATATCCAAGCCCGACAGAACTCTTTCCGAGCGTCAATGTTGGAATTCTATAAGCATGTTCAGTTAATAATTTTCATTTGAAATTACATTTCACAACTGCAAATTTTTCACCTAAAAAAAGTGATGGAATAACTAGCCACTTCATCATTAATGGTGCAAAAGAAATCTAATTTAATCTTGTTTGTTCATAAACAATATTTGAGGAATCCGTCTTGTCTTATTTGTTCGATAATCGCTACTAATCCGTTAGGATTTCCTGGCGATCTGGGATCATTTCGCGAAATAAATAGTTTCTAAACTTCAGCAGTCAATATAGAACAAACACTACCTACATGTGTATGTGTTGTTTGTACAAGTGTGAGCGCATGTGAGTGTTTTGAGACTTGGGAGAGTTAGACGCTATTTGCTGCTGTCGTTGTTTGATGTCCAGCGTGGACGCCGGAGGGCCGCACGAACACCCCCGCCGACGTCGTTCGCCTCTCTGAGAGGCTAACGTCTAAACAAATAGCGCCCGCGCCGCAACTAGTCCAATAAACTACTACCTTCATGTATGTTTCCAAAGACATGAATGTAAATATTTGGAAATGAATTACTTTTGGAAAAGTTTTGTTGAACTTGTATTAGTGATTTTAGAAGAGATCTTTATGCAAAATATCCCATGGTTATGTTCATTTTTGGGTAGATATTTGAATAGAAATTGAATATTTTTAACCTACATTCTCATCAAACGAAGTAAATAGATATAATACGTTTCAAACAGATATTCGTTTTTTGAAATTTTGAAAAGAAAATTATTAAATTATTTCAGATTATTCATTAAATAAAAGTAAAATTCCGCTTTGCTCGTATAACGTTTTATAAATAAATAACCTCAGCCAGCCAGCCAGTATTGAAGGTTTATCATAAAGGGTTATCATTTCGTTCTTATTGTTTCATATTTGCAGCTAAAAGAGAAGATCAAGAATTCATTATATATATTAAAAGTCAATGATATCAACAGTTTATTCTTTATTTACTTAGAGTTGTAAAGGTCGATGTAACGATCGTGTAAATTAGACAAAAGATATGTCCACTTTATTTATAGAATAGTACTTACAAACTATACGAGATGTAGCAGTTTAATTCCAGGATTGGTACGCGAATAGAAGAAAACAGCTGAATTAATACAAAAATTTTTTGATATTTATTCAAAGTAATTTCCATTGACATTAATATACTTATTGTAACGTTCAAAAAGTTTTTGAAAGCAATCAATAAATGCACATCAGAAGAAATGGTGTTTAATTCGGCAGTTACGTTTTTTCTTTTACGTCTTGAAATCGTTTACAGTTCCCGCTGTAGTAAAGAGGAAAATTCCGCTAGTGCTATGTTCGGTGAATAGGATGGGTGATTTCAGCAACTCCTAAGAAATACCCTCACAATGAGTGAAAAATATGACGGTGCATTGTCATGTAACAAGCACCAACCACCCTTTTCTCGAAATTCTGATCGCACTCAACAAACGCGTTCAAATAATTTCTCCATCACTTCAAGGAAGTATGTGTCAGTAATTAATTATCCTTTCGGTAAAAATCTTAATGGATTAAAACCTGTCTAGCAAAAACCGATGTTTTTGAATCAAACGAAACTTTTTGAGTCTTGGTGATGCTTTTCCCAACACACTGCACGCACTGCAGTTAAGAGAATTTGCTATGTACCGACAATTCTGAAGAAACTTTTCGAACGATCCAACTCTTCGCTGTTTTCGCTCATCCGTAAGATTGCGTGGCACAAACTTTACACAAATCCTCCTCTTTCCCAAATCTTCATGCAAAATTGTCTAATCGTCTCCTTAATAATGTTTAACTCTTCTGCCATCATTCGTAGGGTTATTCTTCGATTTCGGGTCCAAAGTTGACGAACTTTTGCGATCGTACTTGCATTTACGGACAGATGGACGTCCAGTTCTAGTTTGATCTTGTACTCTCTGGCGTCCATATTTTAATCGTTTAAACCAGGGGTCTCCAAACTTTCCAGCCTTAGGGCCATACTGATTACTCCAGTAAGTTCCGAGGGCCAAAACCATATTATCATTGTTGCCGGTGGTAAAAAGTGAAATAGTCCACTGATGAAAAAAAGTCCGAAAAAGTACGCAACGTTTAAAAAAGGCTGCAAAACGGCAACACTGCATATTATTAATTTTCCTGTCATTATCTGTAATTTCTAGATTAGTCGTAGAGTACGAGCCATGAGGAGTAACGTGACACGACATCTGGTGGACACAAGCGGAAATAGGTAGTACCTTCTATCGCTAACAGATGGCGCTAATAGCACGTACAGAATAATCTCGTTGGTTCAAGAAAGTTCTGGTGTCTTCCACTCACTTCTAGATGGCAGTAATTGGAATATATAAGAAGGCTAGTGGCGCAATCACAAGTCAGTTCCTATGACACTGTTGTGAAATAAAATAGTGCGTACCTCCTTAAAACGTGTTTGTGCGTGTTTAAGTTTAAGACATCTTTGTAACAGTATTTTGATTTGAATTGCTGCTTTTGTGTGTGATTTAGTAGTATGGAAAAGAAGCGAAAAATTGATAGTGAATGCAGAAAATTCAAAGATCAGTGGAACATTCAGTATTTCGTAATTGAGTCCAGTAAGAAGGCGCTATGTTTGATTTGCAATGAAAGCATAGCCGTTCTCATAGAATATAACATTAAACGTCATTATGAAACAAAACATTTTCAAAATTACTCAAAATATACAGGAAGTTTGCGGACAGAAAAATTCGAAGCTATGAAGCGCGGATTGAAATCGCAGCAATCTTCATTTACAAAACTCAAAACTGAACAAGAGGCTGCAACGCGTGCCAGCTTTCGTGTGGCTCTTGAAATTGCAAAACGTGGAAAACCATTCACCGATGGAGAAATGATCAAAGAATGCATAATTGCAGTAGCCGAAGAAATGTGCCCTGAAAAGGTAAATTTATTAAAAAGTGTCAGTATGTCAGCAAACACTGTGGCTCGAAGGGTAGAAAACATCGCTGAAAATATATCCTCTCAACTGTTCGACAAAAATGGACATGTTGAGTGGTTTTCTTTGGCCTTGGATGAGTCAACGGATGTGTCAGATACTGCTCAGGTGTTGATTTATATTCGAGGAGTAGATAAAAGCTATGAAGTGCATGAAGAACTTCTTGATATGAATAGTATTCATGGCACAACTACTGGTACAGATATTTTTAAAGGAGTTGAAATGGCCATTAATCAAAAGAACCTTCGATGGAAAAACTTGAAATGTATTACAACTGATGGAGGCAAAAACATGAGTGGGAAAGATAAAGGAGTGGTCGCTCTTGTGTCAAAGGCTGTAGAAAATGACGGTGGTTTAAAACCATTAGTCTTACATTGTATCATTCATCAACAGTCTTTGTGCGGAAAATGTTTGGATATGTCTGAAGTTCTGAAACCAGTCATATCAACTGTTAATTTTATCAGATCTTTTGGGCTGAATCACCGACAATTCCGGCAATTTATTGAAGAGATTGGAGAAAATGACTTACCTTATCATACTGCCGTACGTTGGCTTAGTTGTGGGAAAGTCTTTCAGCGCTTTTTTGAACTTCGAGCAGTGATCGAAATTTTTTTGAATGAAAAGCATCGCCCTCTTACTGAATTACAAAACAACGCATGGCTGTGGAAGTTAGCATTCTATGTTGATTTGACAAAACATGTGAACGAACTGAATTTGAGATTGCAAGGAGAAAACCAGCATCTTCCTGATTTATACACTAATATCAAATCATTCCGGAAGAAATTGTTACTGTTTCAATCACAACTATGAAGTAAATGTTTTTCACATTTTAAAACATGTGAAATATTCAGCCACACTACTGAGACTGAGTTTCCTATCGATTTTGCAATCGAAACTTTGAGTGCTTTGAAAATAAATTTTGATACTCGTTTCTCGGACTTTGATGCCATTGCGAATCAAATTAAGATTTTTCAGAATCCTTTTGATACTGACATTGAAACCCTAGCCCCGGAACTTCAAATGGAAATAATTGATCTACAGTGCAGTGATATAATTAAGAACAAATATCAAAACTCATCTTTGTTGGAATTTTATAAGAGTCTTCCACTGACACAATTTGATAATTTGCATAAATTTGCTCGTGGGCTGTTTTCTGTTTTTGGTGCTACTTATTTGTGTGAGAAGACCTTCTCCAAAATGAAGTACACAAAAAATGTCTACAGATCTAAATTAACTGATGAGCATCTTAAATCTCTTTTAATAATTGGTACAAGTAAAATTGGTCCACAACTACAAACAATTGTCAGTGGAAAATCTCAATTACACAAATCTCATTAGTATTTCATATGTCATTATGCTTGTTATAAGTTATGTTTTTATTTAAAATGTATAAAATGTTAGTTGGATTCATTTCAATAATTTGTTAGTTATTATATACTGAAGTAAAATTTTCTGCATATTATACATGTCTTTACTCATTACAATTCTGTGTTTCTTTATCCAACTTATCACAAAAACAATAACAATAAGCCTACAACAATGTTATGAGTAGTTAGCCCATGACCATATCAATGTAGATGTCATATTAATAATTATTCAACATAAAATTAGAATACTTCAGTAAACTAAATTTAATTTGCTATAAAAAATATGTTCTCTAAAAGGAGTTTTCAAGTATGCTAGCTCTCCGCGGGCCGGACAAAATCTGTCCGCGGGCCGGATGTGGCCCTCGGGCCGTAGTTTGGAGACCCCTGGTTTAAACCACTCAATCATAATAGTAGGACTAAGGCGTTGTCTACGTATACAGATTTCAACATATCAGTTTCTACTGCATTTTTGCCTAATTTACAGCAAGATTTAGTTGAAATAAAATGCTAAAGGAAAATCCCTTACCACAAAAAATATATATCAAAAAATCTAAATACGTATTTCGGCAACTAAGTTGCCATCTTCAGTAGATATCTGTATAAAACAAAAAAGAGTGTTAAACGTGGTATTTTTGGCTAAGGTGTAACCTTAGATGATATGCTCTTCACCAAATCACACAGTGTTATCCCACTGGTGATTTGGTGAAGAGCATATCTTCTAAGGTTACACCTTAGCCAAAAATACCACGTTTAACACTCTTTTTTGTTTTATACAGATATCTACTGAAGATGGCAACTTAGTTGCCGAAATACGTATTTAGATTTTTTGATATATATTTTTTGTGGTAAGGGATTTTCCTTTAGCATTTTATTTCAGATTTTTAGCCACAGTCTCCACCCATTATTGGATCAGCAAGATTTAGTATTTACTCGTTCCTGTATTACACTATCAGAAACAAGATATGGGCGCTAGCGTCCTACGTAGAAACGAACAGTTGTTCTATCTTCGCTTGATCAGCGTCTATTGGTGAGACTGCCAATTACATGCTGTTTTTTTATGGTACTATTTCAGTTAACTCCACTATTGTAGCATCAGTCCTACATTAAATTTAGAATATGCCTTATATGTAAGAGAACGTTTTATGTCGGGGGACCGAAATTAGATTTTGTTAAATTTTATTATATAAATATTTGGGGAGTTTAAATTTAATAATAGTAAATTGAAAAACATGGCCTGCACCTTTCTACGACTGACCATGGACAACCAACGAATATCTCGTAACTTATACGATACATGTTGAAATCTTCGAATACCATACACAAGACTCAGGCAACAATTCTGAACACTTTGTATACAATCAGAAATTGCCGAAAGATGTACCAGTCACAATAGTTTTAAATTGTGAAACCACAAAATATTGAAACAATCGCTTTTTAAGATCCTGCGATAAGTACAGTTTGTGAGGGTAAATTATTTTGCAATTTGCATATGCATTTCTTACATCACATGCAATTTGAACTCTCTACCTGAATGTGTTATTAATAGCACAACAAAGATTACGCGCTTCAGTAACAACTGAAAGTTCTTACCCATCAATTTCAACTCTGACAACTTGCTTAAGATTGCCACAAGCCACCCTCGGTCCAAATAATAAAACCAATAATTTATCAGGATTCAATTTAAGGCAGCGTTCTTCTGCAATTTTACGAATACTAGTAAAGTAGGCATTCACTTTTGCAACAGACTCTCGCCGCTCATTCGGTGGAAAAAAGTAATTATTTAGATGTCATCCGCATAAACATGAACATTGCTGTGCTCCACGGTTTTCACCAAGTAGGACGAACAAATGGAAAACAGTAGCGGTCCCAAAATAGACCCATGCGGCACCCCAAAAGCCACATTCGCTATATCAGATAAAATATTGTTAAATGTACATGCTGGCGGCGACCATTGAGATAAGTTATCACAAGGCGAGTGACCAAGATCCCAAACCTATATATTTTAATATGATTCCAAGAATCTTATGGTTTGCTGTGTGAAACGCCTGATAAACTTAACAAATTGAGTATAGTGTTCTAATAGTACGTTATTAAAAAATTTCAGTGGTATATTAGCATTTAGGACTTTAAATTTACAATCGGATGTTTTTCTATGTAAACGAAGTGTAGAATAATAAAAAAAAAATTTTGGTTGCTTTAGACCACACGGCAGAAGTGAAAACTTCATCAAGGCCGAGGTTAATAATACGAAATACAACTTTTTTTTTCGTTCTATATTCATTTACATTTACATTTTCCATTTTCCATTTTCATTCTATATTACATTTAAAAAATATATAAGAGATGAAATTAAAACAAGGTCCATGGTCCCACAGATTCTTTATTTTGATTACGGCGACCGGTTTCGTGAGTTTGAATACTACACTCACATCCTCAGGCCAAGCTTAAACAAGAAGCAAGCTCGTGACACCAAGGTACATATTACAAAATAGGTGATAAAATGTATTTTAAAGAATGTGTTTAACAAATTAACTAATTAACATAACAAATTGTACAAGTCATATAATGACGAAAAATTTGTTTTTTTAAAAAAATTGTGAAAAATCCAAATAGTCACGAGCTTGCTTCTTGTTTAAGCTTGACCTGAGGATGTGACTGTAGTATTCAAACTCACGAAACCGGTCGCCGTAATCAAAATAAAGATTCTGCGGGACCTTGGACCTTGTTTTAATTTCATCTCTTAACTATCCACCCACACATGGTCCATCATACCAATTTAAAAAATATATATTTATTATTATTGTGTATACATTATTCTAGTACATTTCGCTCGGTCATCATACGTACGCAAATATATATTATAATTCTCATACGAGTACCCGCGTTGGTCTAATGGTAACGTGCCGGCCTTATACCAGAGCGGCTCGGGATCGCATCTGCACGCGGACAAGAATTTTTCAGAAAATGAAAATACAATATTTCGCATATTTATTCTAAATTTCAATTTAATTGAAATTAAATACCGCTAGTTAGTATTATAATACAAAGCCGAGCGTCGAGCCGACTTTACCCGAACGAGCCTAACATTCCGAGCGTGACGGCTCAGTCTCGTTCAGTGCCCAACAATCAATGCATCAACGCGCCCATAGAAGTTTTCACTTCAAAAAATTGAAGGTATTCGGGCAAGAAATGTGTCTATTACATTATATATTACATGACATTGCTAATAATATGTAATAAATTTAAAACAATCTAAATCATTTTCATTGTTACAAAAATCACCTGCATACAACATCTATACATAAGCATGCAGATGTATGCGTTCATATATTAGAACTAATGCATCACTCACTCTTCGCGAATGAGTGCAATAACAATACACACAAGCGATTCAATTACATTTTATGTACAATCTGCACTCGAACAGTGGGGACCATGAAAGCAAGTGGTTACGTGAGTGAACTTATGGGGTGCAACGGGAAGAACGTAGAGAAAACCAGTTACGACCGCCGCTACCGCATTCAAGTTCGAGTGCATTTGTCATCCTGCAGTTCCGCCTGATTTGACGGGTCGCCCTGCACGACCATGCTTTCCTCCCGCGAACAACCGACACACGCCGCCACCGTCGTCGTGCGCTGTCAGCGCCGTGGTACACAGCTATATACTCACGACTCGTCCCAATATGTAACAACAACAGGAGCGATGGCACGGCATCCCTAGTCAGACGATCGTCAGAATATCAAACAAATCACATTAAACACAAATAATCACATTACACTCTCCGTTGATTTATACGTCACGTTTATTTAAGCGACCTCTATTGTTGTAAATCACGCGTTAAACTGTTTAGTGACGGAATGAACGCGAATAGATTGGCGAATTGTTATTTATTTCGATTGTGGATATTGAAAAGGGCCGAAAAGATGTCATCGCCGAATGTCAATATGTAGTGTATATAGGATGATTTTTTCCCATTGAATTTTATAGCTTTATATTAGGTTATTCATATCAGAATAAGTATATCGCAATCGACATAGATTGTCGTGATCTTATTCTACTTTGCTAATTCAAATCAATAATGTCACACAATCGTTTGAAATTATTTGCCATTTTGTCATGTTACAAAGGAAATCACGAAAGAGAATTTTCCCCGGAAAATCTGTATTACAGAACTGATATATCAAGAAGTTGGTTTTTGATACAATTTTCTTAAGATTTTATTACTGAACCTTTGGATGATAACTATTAAACTGTTACAAAATACACTCAGTTTTGTTTGCTGGCAAATACAAAATACCAGCGATACCCGGCGCGCGTTGCTACGCCCCCAAAAAAAAACACACGTATTTAGAGCTTTGAAATTGAAGCTAATTACATACATACATCCAGCTTTATACAACCAAATTTTAAATAACATTTAAAAGTATGTTTTCCTTCATTTATTACTGAAAAGGCCTTAGATAATGTTGTGGTCTGTACTTTCTCTGGAATTATTAGTGTAACTTCATGGGTTAGTACTAATTTAACGACTGAATAATCACAGGTGATTATTCAGTGGTTCAGTTCGATCGGCACGAAACTTCACAGAAACTCGCTCCAGACTATGCTAGAGTTTTCCTGAAAATGTCATCAAAATTGGTTTAGCGGTTTCGGAGTCATCGTCTATGTAGATTTCAAAAAAATAATTTTTGCTAGAATATTCCTTCCGTGTACTGATAGTAATTGTATAATAAAAATAAGCGGTACTTCTAATGCTTTAATGAATTCTTCTTATGGTAAATTAGTAAGCTTTTGAAGTTCAATCCAATGTTTTACTTTATTATATTTTTTTCTAAATAACATGTACGTACACTTAATACCGTTGTCATTTAATCGTCGAACAAATAAAGTTATTATTATTACTAATATTATTATACGTAGCATAAAAAAGTATTGTGATGAAGATAATTTTCGACCTCAAGATTTTTGCATATGTCCACGGTTTTACCGAAAAAATAGTTTTTCCAAACATTAGTGTGTGTGCGTGACCACGGTAACCCCAAAACGGTAAAGCAATCAATACTGAACTTTCTATTTAAGTATATAATCTTCCTTTTGAAATCTGAATAAATTTTCAGTAAAAATTGTAGTTTATCAAATTTTATCAATATCTCATCAACTACAAAGTTTAGATAAATTTCTTTAGAATACAAAAATACCCAAAAGTGAAACTAAGAGAATAAAGCGAATTTTGAAAGTGAAAATGTGATAATTTAGGCAAAGAACAGCCGTTATTATTATTAGGTATATATATGCAATTATTTTGCCGAAAATTCCCACAAAACTCCCCTGGAGTTTATAACAAGATTATTAGGTATACAGGGTGAGTTTTTTTCATTATTTGTATGGGGATCTCGAAAACCATAAGAGTTACGCATTAGGTTAAATGGAGAAAGATTTGCATCTTTATAAGCCTCATCCAGATACTTTTTTGTCAATTTAAGAAAATGCATGGTTTACTAGATATTTGCAAAAAATAGAAATTCTCCAAAACCTTTCAGTGCTATAACACTTCTATTCTTAAAGTTAGAAAAAAACTTTTTGAAAATTGTTTTTAAGAAATTCAATTTCAAACAACGACAACTTCTTAAATTTTTAATTTTGCTTAGCATTTTTGAGTTAGCAAACAACGTCTATTTTTTTAAATGGAAACTATAGTTGGCTATGACATATTCTAGTAGTGCAATGATGTAAGGGATGTAGCACTTATTTTAATAAATAACTGCACAATACACTATTATTATGTTTAACAAAAATCATGTCTTGCCATGGAAAAGAAAAGAAACTTATAACATACAATGTAATACAAGAAACAATAAAAACGCTAAACGAATTAATTACTAACAACACGTAACACGCTAAATTTACATTAAGTGTGCCCACCATTATTATCGGCGCACATACGGCACCTTTTCAACACTGAGTTAATAGCTCTCCTAATTTTGGGCCCATCTAAGCTATCAAATACATTAATAACAGCTTCCAATAGCTCCTCTTGGATTGCATATGATCGCACATATACGAGATCTTTTGTTGCTCCAAAGACGAAGAAATCTAACGGTGAAAGATCTGGGGAACGTGCAGGCCATAAAACAGGACCATTTCTGCCGATCCATAAGTTTGGAAATAATTCATCTAAATATCTTTTGACCTATGCCTGATAGTGAGGCGGGGCACCGTCGTGTTGAAACCACCGCAAATTTGTACGGGTCTGTAAATTTAATTCATCTAGGATATTGTCGAAATCTTCCCTAAGAAATTGCAAATATCGATTTCCGGTTAAAGTTTCATTAAAAATAAATGGCCCAAGAAGTTGCGAACCAATAACACCACACCATAAATTGAAGCCAAACCTAATCTGGGGTCGCCTTTCTTCTAAACGGTGAGGAGTTATTTGCGCCCACAGGTGTTCATTATGGCGATTGAACATGCCGCAGTTTGTAAAACGTGTTTCGTCGGTCCATAAGATCTGCATCGGAAAGTTATTATTTTCATTGCACATATTTACGAACCAAGCACAAAAATTTAATCGTCTTTCATCGTCCCTAGTGTAGGGTTTGACCAACTAATTCTTTATAAGGATGGTACTTATGTTTTGATAAAATTCACAGTAATGAGAATTTTTTGTGAGGTAGCAGCGCCTTGTGCAATTTGCCGCGTTGATGTTGATGAATTCTGATTAACAGGAGCTAAAACGTTTATCTGCGTGTTTTCACCAATAGTACCCTTATTTCTAGGTTTAACGAAATTTCCATATTCTTTTAAATTATTGTATAAATTCCTGAAGGTGTCTAACGATGGTTGAGGGCGATCAAAATACAATAAAAAATAGCGTTTGGCGGCTTCTTTACTATTTTTGTTACAAATAATGTAACATTCAATCATATCAAGTTTCTCAAGATTTGTGTACACCATAACTAACTTTGTAAAGCAACTAAATCACTAACAAAACCAACTATAGTCACCCTAATGAACGAACTGTCAATGAAGAAGTAAACATAATGCTTCAATTATTAATATCGTGTTTTCCATGGTAAGACATGATTTTTATAATATAATATATAAACTATTATGGTATCTAAATAAAAAATAATGTCAATAAAACGATATAACTGATAACAAGGTAAATGCAACACGTAACAACTACTAACAAATAAACAGAAATTTATAATTAACTAGTGGAACTTAATTTATAACAATATAACGCAATTACAGCAAAGAGAAAATACAGAAAACGACTTTCTATGGACTTTTGAAGTAGAGATTTGACGTTTGGTTTTACAGCCATTTTTTTTAAAAACCAAGGTCAACCAACTATTAGATGTCCTCACATATTGCATATTATAAGCATGAGTATATCCCATTAAAGGGTTATAACTTTGAAAATACTAGAAATGAGTACTATGTTATTGGTATCATTTTAAAGGCAATTTTACAAGGAATATGCTGACTTATAAAAATATTATAGGTTGGGTTTTAAAAAAACGAGAAAATAGCCCATAAAGTTCCAGAACTTAGGCACGACATATTTAACACCCTGTATATTTATTGACTTCGTTCAACCTCAAAACAAATAACGTGTTAGTCCATAAATTAGTAACATAAGAGTTACGTGAGGTATTCTACGCATTTTCAGACTAAGGCTTAAGATGTTAGATGCTGCAACTGTCAAGATTTTAACAAAATTAAAACTGACAGTCTGGAGAGCAAATATCCATATATCATTGCAAAGATAATTTGGATGGCTATCATTATAATATCTAGAAAGTGTAGCAATCTATTTAAAACAAAAAAGTTGAAGGTGGTTGCGAAAATTTGACACAACCTGTATATTTGTAAAAAAAATTAGAACATGCACAGTTGTCTACTACATACGCACTTAGAGTCTCATTGCTCCAACGTTATTAGTTTTCAAGTTAAGTTCCGCCGACACACTATTTGCCGCACCCGGTATTCTTCGAAAGACGATATTTGAAATGACAGACAATAATGTTTTATCGATTAATTATATTACTGAACGTGAGAGTGGAACTTACCAACTCTTCTAAAACTTTTATGTGATATTTTCTTTTTTATGTGTCCCTACTTACAATAAGGGTACATTTTTCTAAAATAATGTTAACTCTACATTAAAACAAAATCATAGATTAGGGTGTTTGGGCCTTCACTTTTGTAGGGAATTGTACTTGTTCTTATAAAGTCTCACCACGCATCTATTATACCACCCATACACACACATGAAACATGTGGCTGGCTACCCTTGCTTACATTACTTCAACTTCACAATGAAAACGAATGGAGGAAGTCCGACTGCCCACCGGTTACACAAGAGTGAAGGTATTGTTAAAGTCTAATCTTAATTGATACCGCCCGTTATCCATCATAATAACAGATGAATCTCGCTTTTGCTGACGGGATTTTCCCTCCTTCGTGCAGAGAGGTTAATGCACTTATAGGTGGATAGAGATATAAATTCTGGCTTTTCAAATATTATGTATTATATATGTATATATATATATATAACTCTATGTATGTAAGCGTATGTTCGAAGACGAAGTCTTGAATACAGATGGTGTTGGCATAAGGTAACAATACCTAATGTGCCATTAGCGTAAACGGCGAAATGGTATTGTGGCGTTTGTGAATAGGTTAAATCTGTGTGTGTCATTTACCTACTGTAGCATTAGAGGTACTTTAGAATTGGTAATTTTGGAACGTTTTGATTAGCGTTATAATTAATCATTGTGTACATATATGTCTAAAACATGAACAATATAGATTGTAAAATCGGAATAAAGATACAAAAATTGATGACAACATGACTTGAATTTATATTTTCGAAGTGTATACGTCGTTATGCCCAGAATGTGAAAATAGTAAGCTGGCTGGACAGACATTGTTCTGCCCTTTCCGATAGGTGGCACAATGAGTTTGATTTGATTAAAGTGCTTGTAATAGAATGCCAGGACAGAAGAGCACGTTGGCGCGCTTGAAGGATACGTAAGCGGACCGAAACATTGCAGCGCCAGTCATCAAGCGCGAACAACTGCAGTTTACTTGCATAAATAAAAATGAACTGCTTCATGTTTAAAATTGAACTTTGGAATGACAATCAAAATTGAAGTCCGTACATTGAATTTTGAAAATAAGACCAATATGCAATTTATTAATAATTCAATCACAGCGCCGCGCTACCTATCGGGTCCAGATTTTGTGCTTTTCTTTTTTGGCACTAAACCAACATATAATATGATATGATTCACTTTAGTCCATTAATTTAGAATTTGGTGATAACTTGACTACAACGCCACCTATAGGATCCTAGCATAGCTATGAACAATCGCCTCGACAAAGCAAATACACTGTATGGATATGAACTCAATCGATCAAGTCGTTCGGAAGTTACGCGATCACTCACAGACGCCAACACATAAATACTACGCGATTACCTTTCTCCTGGGATTGTGACATTTGACGTTATGCAGGTGTTTGGATTTACCTTTTCGAGAAACCAAACAAAATGTCTTTACATTGCATTAGCAATGGTATCTAATAGAATGAAAAACTGCACAGCAAATGCTTGAGAAGTTGAACCAAGTTGACTATGAAGTTCTCTTCTTTCTTTTTTTCTTCAAATATAATTTGCTTAAGGTCTCATAAATTAGTTGCAATTTGCTCTTCTAAACACTTTTACTTGTACTTTTTCTCAAGGTTACTACTATATATTATAAAGTTTGGAGCAAAATGCATTAAAGCGTTCTATAATGTTTTTAAGAAAATCAGTCGGACAGGTCAATTTTTGTTTTTAAAATGTCTTTTCAGGATTTTTTTTTTGAATAACTTCATTGGTTTTTACACAATGACGTCGTCATCATTTTTTTAAATGACAACCTTCACTATTTTTTTCAGTTTTTAATAGACGTTCTTACTCCTTAAACGGTGATGTAGAAAAATGGGTACCTTACATAACAATTTTTTTGAATAAATGACTCATTTACAGAGTAAAAATTATTTTAATAAAAATTTTAATTCAAATCGGACAGGTCAATTTTTGTGTTTAGAATGCCGTCTGTTGACGAATTTTTTTTTTTTTGAAGGACGTTATTGGTTTTTACACAATGACGTGATCATCATTTTTTTAAATGACAACCTTCACTATTTTCTTCAGTTTTTAATAGACGTTCTTACTCCTTAAACGGTGGTGATGTAGAAAAATGGGTACCTTTCAATTCTTTTGAATAAATGACTCATTTACAAAGTAAATATTATTTCAACAAAAATCTTACTTCAACTCAACTTAACTGGAAAAAGTTTGACAGTTATCTAATTTATAAAGAATCAGTCTAAATTTTGAAGTAATTTGAATTAACTGAACTTGGAAAAGTATGACAGTTATCTAAACTGTAAAAAGCTAATCTAAATTTTGAAGTTAAGAACAAAAAATAACACATTTAACTGAACGGGAAAGAATAGAGATTCTAATAATGGTTGGATACACTAAGAATTCATGCGGAAGCTTGTAAGTTATTCAATCAAGCACATACTGATAGACCTCCAATTGCAGTAAGTAAATTGATCGCCAAGTTTACGGAAACTGGAAGTGTAAAAGATTTGTCTCGAGAAGGTAGACCACGAATAAGTGATGAAACAAAATTAAAAGTATTACTTGAAGCAGATGAACACCATCACATTTCTACAAGGCAACTTGCCCTAGATAACAACGTGGACCACAGATTTGTTGTAAAATATTTAAAAAAGAAGAGTATCATCCGTACAAAGTGCACTTAATTCATGAGTTAAACGAAGATGATCCAAACCGCCGATTGCAATTTTGTGAAGAATGAATGTTACGGTGTGATCAAAATCCCAATTTTTTAAACAATATTATTTTTTCTGTGACGGGAAAAAAAGTTGACATTTTATCCTTCTTGACAGGTAATAAAATGTCACTTTATCAACCCGGGCGTAAAGTGTTACTTTTTGCCCATGGGAAAAAAGTTCTACTTTTTGCCCGCTTAAATTGGCAGGTTTCCATAGCAACGCAGGTGTAATGTCACTTGAAATGTCACATCGATTGATTTTCTGACTTTAATATAAAGTATTTACGTGTTTTTTCCAATATTAAATCGTCGTTTTTCCCATCACAGCAAAAAATAGTGTATTATACACGGTAATTTATCTCCCTCCGCTTCGCGTCGGGAGATGAACCTTACCTCGAGCTAAAATCCAATACTTTTTACTTTCTTATACGTAGTATAAGGAAGTATTGTGATGATGAAAATTTTCGACCACGAGATTTTTGCAGATGTCCACGTTTTGAAGTCCCCTGATACCGAAAAAGTGGTTTTTAAAAAATGTCTGTGTGTCTGTGTGTGTGTGTGTCTGTCTCTGTGTGTGTGTGTGTGACCACGATAGCGGCCAAACCGCTGTAGATATCAATTCCAAATTTTGTATTTACGTGTATAATCTCCCTCTTGAGATCTGATTAGTTTTTCAGTAAAATCGGTAGACCGGAAGTAGCAGTTTACTTCAGCGAAAAAATCGAATTTTGCGAATATTTCGTCAACTACTAAGTTTAAATAAATTTATAAAGAATTCATATATACTTGAAATTAAAATTGAGAATAATTTTATTTAAAAAGTTTTTCGAAATTCCTACCGGAAGTAGGTCTTTTACTCTTATCGAAAATCAGTTTTTTGCGAATATTTCGCAAGTCATGCTTTTTAGACAAGTACGTTACGGGTATAAAAGTATTTAGAACATAATTTTCAATATCTTTTGTATAAAACAAATTTCAAAATTCAGACCGGAAGTACCACTTTTACTCTTGTCGAATAGCGATTTTTTGCAAATATGTCGTAAGTTATGCATTCTATATATATTTATCAAGAGTACAAAAGTATTTAGAACTGGATTTGCAATATTTTTTGTATATATGAAATTTCAAAATTCGGACCGGAAGTAGCACTTTTACTCTTAGCGAGGAGCACTTTTTTGATAATATCTTGGAAGGTATGCATTCTATAGCGATTTATTAAGCGAATGAAAGTACCTAGAATAGGATTTTGAATAAGTTTTGTATAAAAAAATTCTTAAAATTGTATAGTTTGAAACGCTCATACGTATAAGAAAGTCGTGTGGTGGCCACACCTCATTTTTTCCCTTGTATAATAAATAACTATTTTTCTGATGAAGACACTTTTTTCCTCAACGGATCAGTACATTGCCATAATTATAGGTATTATGGTCACGGGACAATCCTCCCTGGATTCAGAAATTACAAAGTCAACAGACAAATTGAATGTATGAGTGGGAATGATAGAACAGCGATTTTTAGGACCTTACTTTTTTGAAGAAAACCTGACTGCTGCCCGATATTTAAATTTTTGGCAATTTGATTTAGTGCCAGCATTGGCAGCTCTTTTTCCTAATAATAAAGATGGCGACGTACCTCATCAGAATATTTGGTTTCAGCAAGATAGGGGCGCCTCCTCATTTTGGCATAGAGGTCCGTCAATACTTTGCTGCTATATTTACAGAAAAATTGATAGGGCGGCGGGGACAATTAAGTGGCCAGCGCGTTTCCACGACCTAACGCCCTTAGATTTTTATCTATGGGGTTACTTAAAATCAAAAGTTTTATTTCAATAGACTCAACAACTTGGAAGATTTACAACAGAGAATTCGTGATGCAATGCAACAAATTAGGCCAGATATTATTGAGAGCAGTATAGAAAGTGTTTACTGTCGTGCTGGTCAATGCGAAATGGTTGGGGGGGGGGGGGGCACTTTGAACTTTGCGTGAAGTTCTATTGATTAATTTGTTAAATATGTTTTGTATGGTTTTTCTTTTGATTATGTTTACTAAATTATAACTATTAAATTTGTGAAGTAAATGTGTCATTTATTTAAAAAAAATCTTATGTAATGTACCAACTTTTACATCGCCGTTTTAGCAGTAAGAAGATCTATTAAAAACTGAAAAAAATAGTGGGGTTATCATTTTAAAAAAATGATGATGACGTCATTGTGTAAAAACCAATGTCGTCATTAAAAAAAAATCGTCAAAAGACAGCATTTTAAAAACGAAAATTGACCTGGCCAAGCGGTTTTCTTAAAAACAATATAGAATGCTTCTATGAATTGTGTTCCAAACTTTATCACCAGACTGTATATAAAAAATTGTTGCAGGAACTAAGTCTGATATATAGAATTTTGAAATAATTTAGTACTATTTTTGAATATAGGACATTAAATAAATACCAAGAAAGTTATAATTATTAAGACTGTTCATGTAACGTAATTAAATTCCAATTCTTAATATACGTGTTTCATGTATCTACTAACACGTATATTAAGAATTGGAATTTAATTACGTTACATTTCCCACAACCTTAGACACGGGAAATATTCCAAAACTTTTTATTTAAAGACCTTCCCCCGGGAAAATAAATATCCACTCCCCGGACAACCTTTCCTCTCGAAATCTTGATCTATTAGCTCTAACGAAATATCGGCTATTTACAAACACATCTCGTGCTGTCGTGGTGGAGGGCATTAGCAAAAACGATTCGAATTCTTGCCTGGATTCTTTGCCGACGTCATCCTTCGGTACCATCCTCGATAGAAAAAGAAAATACAACAAATCTGGTTAGTCCCTTCTTCCATCTTCCTCTGGCTTTTCATACCTAAATAATTTCGATTAAACTGAGATCCGTGGAACGTATATGCGTCGGCGTTTCGCCTGGCACCTTCCTTCTATCGTCTGTTCTACGTCTTCGCGCTCCTGCCGCTGTTCTCTCGGCATGTCTCTCTTCCTGTGTAGTTCTTGCGACGATGCTTTGATTAAATTCTGATCGCGACGATGCTAATACATGACACACGACATCGCCGTAGCTGTGGAATTTCGTTTACCGTTGTTTGATATCGCCTCTGAAAATCGTTGAGCGACAAGCAACGGTGATATCGTAGACCGTATGCTTTTTTTCCCCTACAAGCTAAGGTATTCGACAATAGAAAGGACAATCGACAGTCGTTTATTGCACAGTGTGATAGCTGCAAACAGTAACGAATTCAGGGAAGATCTGACATAGTTACGATTTCCTAATTTGTAACGCGATTAATAATTAAGAAATCAAAGCAATATATCGCATGTAATTATTGCTTAAATTATAAGACTGATAACATGTAGAATGTAGATATATTTAAAAAAAATCTATAAAAGGTTTAATGGATAATTTCTGTTATCACTTCATTATGCAGGAATATTTAGTAATAGAAAAGAAACTATGTGTTGTAATGTGGATGTATGTGCAGATTTTACTAATGACTGTCCGAAAACGATATTATCTAAATAAATTTAAGTGCGACCTTTTTATACTATTGGCAAATCAATTATTACGAATCAAACGCTGACGATCTATTTACCAATGTATACTAAACGATTGTCATTCTACATTTTTATGTAGCTCAAACTATGAAATATTTATGAGATAGACAAATAGATCATTGCTTTAAAGTATGTCAGTAATACAAAACCTAACTTTGAATTTAATGAAAACGAAATATTAGGTAAACAGAAAAATAATAATACCCAGAAATGTTTTAGAACTAATTCAAATAAAAATAAAACAAAAATTTCGAACAACCTTTTTAATGACATTATTCTCAAATTACTTTTGAATATATTTCAAATATGTTTAAATTTAGTGGTTGACAAAATATTGGTAAATCTCAATTTTATACTAATTCCGATCTAGACTGAAAATCTCAAGAGGGCGATTATACTCGTATTTCTAGTAAAATTAATATACATTTGTCAATCTGAGATTGTTTTTCCTTCATTTGAAATACTATAGATTTTATTCCGTAAATAGAACATATGTTTGTAGAAGTTGAATTATCCTAAAACAAAGACGAATATATAGTTTATTCTGTCAGAAATAATTTACAAGAGAATAGAAATACTTATATTTTTAGTTGAGAAAATATTATTTCCTATAAAAAACCAGAAACAGCGGACCATGGACACCCCTTTGAGTTATTAAAAAGTGTTGTATAAAGAATTTTTTTAAATAAATCAGAGGTATTTATGACATTGATCGTGAAGAATCTCCACCTCTGCAATAAACCGATCTAGTTCTCAAAATAGTACTACCAGTTTGATAAATATAAGGAAATAGGAAAGTATTAGTATTTGAATTATTTGAGCTTAGCCGAGGTTTATAAAGACTATAAACAAAGTTTATAGTTATAATTGAATCACAAATAATTATTATAGGTACATTAGGCGTTTGAATATAGAATTTTACTTATTGCAAATACATTTTGTATTCATTATCATATAAAGAAATTATACTATTGTTAATAACATTATATTTATTCACACCTATATATATATATATATATATATAGAGAGTTAAGTGGAAATCCACGACCGACTACGTTAAAAAGTAAGATGTGAATAACTATTCACTGGGATTGTTCGGTCAATGAAATACAATAATAGAGTAATCTATTTATTCATTGGTCAATATTTCGGAAACATTTTTTTCCATCTTCAGGACCTCTACAATGTTGACAATTATTTAGTGTAATAAACTGATGTTAATTAATAAATTACTTACATGAATCTAAGACATTTATATTTTGCTAACCTCTGTGACACGTGTTCATATGCAAACTCAAGCACGTTGAAATTACTACATGCAAAAAGGATCATAATACTCACAACAACAAATTTGAAATGTAGTTAATATTAAAAACCATAATTCGGTGATAATTGTTATCATATTAAAAGTAAACATCAAAACAAAATTACAAACGTTAAACACATTAAAACCTGTCAAGTATTTCGAACTGCGGGGAGTAGAATGGGATATCAATAGCAATGTGATTGTCACATCGGACAACAGCCGACGGGTACGCGCAACCCAAAATACACCAAACATCTACGGGGGTCGACCATTAATACTCTTCCGTGTATGGGTGATGTTAAGTAAATTGGAATATATAACGCTTATGTTGTCTATGTCCTGTCTATTGTTCATAGAGTGTTCTTGTTCTCTAATATAACACAGGCTTTTATACAATATCAACTATTCCCATACTCAATACACCCCTAAAGAACAAGCCCCTCAGTCATTAACTGTATACAGATCACTACCTTTCATCCCCAATCTTACAGATAAACTTATAAAGACGTTGCCGAACCATGATACTTTAACGATTGCTAAATATAACTTAAAAACGGGTAGAACATTTTTAACTAAGGTCAAGGATAGTACTGAGACTGTAAATAAAATGAATGTCATATATCGGTTGCGTTGTTTAGATTGCGAGCAGGTCTACGTGGGCCAGACGAGGCAGCGTCTTAAAAATAGAATAACACAGCACAAGTCTGATGTTCGGTGCAAGCCTCAGTATTGTGCGCTGGCGGGACATATCAACGAGATGGATCATAGTGCCGAGTGGTCGGCCGTGGAGGTCCTCGCAACCGAAAGCAATAACCGCAAGCGTGAATTTTTGGAAATGTGTTATATTAGAGAACAAGAACACTCTATGAACAATAGACAGGACATAGACAACATAAGCGTTATATATTCCAATTTACTTAACATCACCCATACACGGAAGAGTATTAATGGTCGACCCCCGTAGATGTTTGGTGTATTTTGGGTTGCGCGTACCCGTCGGCTGTTGTCCGATGTGACAATCACATTGCTATTGATATCCCATTCTACTCCCCGCAGTTCGAAATACTTGACAGGTTTTAATGTGTTTAACGTTTATAATTTTGTTTTGATGTTTACTTTTAATATGATAACAATTATCACCGAATTATGGTTTTTAATATTAACTACATTTCAAATTTGTTGTTGTGAGTATTATGATCCTTTTTGCATGTAGTAATTTCAACGTGCTTGAGTTTGCATATGAACACGTGTCAC
Organism: Amphimallon solstitiale; assembly: GCA_963170755.1. Classification (NCBI taxonomy): domain Eukaryota; kingdom Metazoa; phylum Arthropoda; class Insecta; order Coleoptera; family Scarabaeidae; genus Amphimallon; species Amphimallon solstitiale. The sequence goes on along the minus strand of OY720681.1, from coordinate 30,142,459 downwards.
AGAGGTTAGCAAAATATAAATGTCTTAGATTCATGTAAGTAATTTATTAATTAACATCAGTTTATTACACTAAATAATTGTCAACATTGTAGAGGTCCTGAAGATGGAAAAAAATGTTTCCGAAATATTGACCAATGAATAAATAGATTACTCTATTATTGTATTTCATTGACCGAACAATCCCAGTGAATAGTTATTCACATCTTACTTTTTATATATATATATATATATATATATATATATATATATATATATATAAATATGAAGAGAAATGTCTTGAATTAGCAGCATTTTAAATTAATTGATGACAATTACTTGCATTATTTTAATAATTAATGATTTTAAGGAAAAGAATGTGTTTCTTTTCCTTAAAATCATTAATTATTAAAATAATGCAAGTAATTGTCATCAATTAATTTAAAATGCCGCTAATTCAAGACATTTCTCTTCATATTTAAATATATACGGCAAAGAAACAAGAAAATATTCCCAAGAAATTACTTATTACTATTCTTGGGAATATTTTCTTATACACATTGTTAATATTATGAAAATGTACAGTTTTTGTCATATTGCAGTTATCTGGAAAAAGGTTTTGATGTTATAATAAAACCGAAACGTCGATGAGAATGTTGTTTTAGTTCCCTTAAATTTTATACATTAATAATGGCCTAACAAACCAAGAAAAATATTTTATTTTATATGTATGCATTAAAGGCCAAGAAAACGTTTTATTTTTTAAATATTATATATATATATATATATATATATATATATATAACATAAATATACTCGTGCAGGAGATATATCTGCTGGAACTCCGTTTCTTTTCTCTCTATTGCTTGTATTATTATTTCTATATTTTCTTAGATTGACATACTCTACACATATTTTATATATGTTAATAGAATACAGACTTATTATTATTATATCAGCGAGTCTCAATTCAAACAAACGTCTGTTTTTCACGTATAATTTCTAATTTCACGGGGCTCTTAAAAAATATTAAAGTCCACCCCGCTTAGGAGTAATGAAATTCACGGAGACCAAATAAAAGTAATCTCCTCCTAAATGTGTCAGCGTAAAGTCTTCTTTGTGCCCGTTTAGCGCCCTGACAATAAGAGAGACAAGCGCAAAAACAGTTTTCACACACATATATGGAAATAGGATGCCGTAACAAAGAAGCCCAGCAGGAAAAGCAAGAGCAGTAGTAGGCAATACGTGATATATGTGACACGGTTCGCGGACAAAATTACTTTCCGAAGACAAAGATTCGTCGTCGGTATTCTACGAAACTGAAACCTGCCGTCGTTCCTGCCGATTCCTGTCGCACGCCTACACGTTCAGATGCAACCCCACCTCCACCCCTCCTCTCTTCAACGTGTCCGATTATATTTGTACCGTGTTACTGAGTGAACGATATACGAGTTTAATCGTGTAGATTTTCCAAGCCTGAAATGTCGATGGGTGACGGGAGAGTGCGCTGGATGAGACAAACCGACAAACCCGATTAATTCCAGACATATCTCGGAAACGTAAATATTTCTTGCTGGAACCCTACGCGTTGGATATAAGTTATTTATTTATTTATATTAAACATGGACCGGATATATTTTAATTTAGTAATAAGAAATGACAAGAAATTTATATGGATTTCTTATCAATTGGTAGGGAACCAACACGGATTTCCTTCTGGCAAACTGGCGATACCCAACTTAACTCAATTAATTACTATTATCAGTAAGATTTTGTACTGAGTATGCAACTCAGTAATTTTATAGTAAATACTGCAAAAATATCGCAAAAATTAGAAAACCACTATCAAAAACCTTATAAAATGTTCAAGAACTGATGAAAGAAGAAGGATTAGATCAATGAAAAAGTGTTGGCGTATTTTGTTCATCAAAATGAGACAATGAAATCGCCTGGTAGTCTTCAATGTTAAAAAGCACAATTTTACTTTCTTATACGTAGTATAAGGAAGTATTGTGATGGTGAAAATTTTCGACCTCGAGATTTTTGCAGATATCCACGTTTTGAAGTCCCCTGATACCGAAAAAGTGGTTTTTAAAAAATGTCTGTCTGTCTGTGTGTCTGTGACCACGATAGCGGTCAAACCGCTATAGTTATCAATTCCAAATTTTGTATTTAGGTGTATAATCTCCCTCTTGAGATCTGATTAGTTTTTCAGTAAAATCGGTAAACCGGAAGTAGCAGTTTACTTCAGTGAAAAAAATCGAATTTTGCTAATATTTCGTCAACTACTAAGTTTAAACAAATTTATAAAGAATTCATATGTACTTAAAATTAAGTTTGAGACAAATTGTCTTAAAAAAGTTTTTCAAAATTCGAACCGGAAGTAGGTCTTTTACTCTCATCGAAAATCAGTTTTTTGCGAATATCTCGCAAGTCATGCTTTTTAGACGAATACGTTACGAATATAAAAGTATTTAAAACAGAATTTTCAATATCTTTTGTATAAAAAAAAAATCAAAATTCAGACCGGAAGTACCACTTTTTCTCTTATCGAATAGCGATTTTTTGCAAATATGTCGTAATTTATGCATTCTATATATATTTATCAAGAGTACAAAAGTATTTAGAACTGGATTTGCAATATTTTTTGTATATATGAAATTTCAAAATTCGGACCGGAAGTAGCACTTTTACTCTTAGCGAGTAGCACTTTTTTTCGAATATCTTGTAAAGTATGCATTCTATAGAGATTTATTAAGAGAATGAAAGTACCTAGAATAGGATTTTGAATAAGTTTTGTATAAAAAATTCTTAAAATTGTATAGTTTGAAACGCTCATACGTATAAGAAAGTCGTGTGGTGGTAACACCTCATTTTTTAGTTGGTACTAACATATCGAAATCTACTACCATAATTACTTATCTACAAATGACAAATATCGGACACTGACCCAGAGAAGTAAATGTATTTACGAAGAACAAGTTAAAGTTTTTAAATGATGCATCTATATATGACAATAAATGTTAAATACGTCTTAATTCTACTAACCGTTCGGAGTTCGATAAGTAAAATACTGACCAGCGAAATGGGCCTAGCAAAAACAGTAAACTTCACCTACTTGCAACTTTTTGGCTACTGGATATTTTTTAAACCTCTATTAACTAACTGAAAAACGTGTCTAAAAAGACCAGAATATGAGTATGTGAATCTGTGCTTGTAAAATACTATATGCTGGTGTTAATTGTGAGTATTAAGGGATACGCTGAAGAACAAAATAGCTCTGTGAGACAGGAGTGCTGAGAAAGGTGGAAAGTGTATTGGGTAAATTCGAGATTCAACAACTAACGCGGTTTAGGCATCTGGTGAGAGTTGATGAGGAAAGAGCAATCAAGTGATTTGAGAATAGAAAACAACAACAATTTTGAAAAACCAAAGGTCCATTAAGAAACACCTAAAATACGATATTCGGTTTGTTAGAGAAAAAGGGCATTAAACAGAGCAATACCAAAGTAGATGCGACGGAAAGGAAATTTCGAAAAATACTATGGTATTCACACCACATGTGAAAGGGCCTCAGGATCTTAAAAATTCAAGTAATCGAAATGCAAGTCAGCAAATTTTCAAAATATGCATCAAAAGATGAAAAGCATATAATCACCATAAAGGAAAGAGGAAAGATGAAGAAGCTAAACGCACTCGAAAAAAGATCGCAAATTATACACCAAAATAAGAAAGTAGAGATAGCTGAATGAGAATGTTGCTCCATACGTAGATGTGATAAACACACGCCCACTGTTAATGCTGCTTATAGAAAATTGTTATTTTTGTTTGGCTGGGATAAGCGGCCTGTAGTAGGATATTCAGCAACACTATGTGATAAAATTCTAGCAACAAAAAGCTAATTTTGAAAATATCGATTTTAATATGGTTTCTTTAACAGATTTTATTTTAGTTTCTTAAGTCGTGTACTATTTGAGATGCAATGATCAAGCGCTGTTAATCGAAGCACCGACACGATCAAGAGTTAGAATTCATTTCATGTCTTAGTAACTAAACTTTTAATTTACAAGACGAAAATGTAATATCTTCCCCTTGTTATTTCCGTCATGTATTCAGGGGTAAAAATATGATACATTTCAACTTTCCCGAACCATCTGTGCCTGTGTATATCACATATACACGTATAAATATTTCATACATCTCCCATAAGAGAAGACCGATCCTCTTCTAGCCGCATCCAATATAAAATACCTCCACTTTATACGTGTAACCTATGCATGTATGTGTGGTCAACCCTCTTTGTACGACCACACGTTTGACCGTTGGAAACACAGTATTTTTATTAGATCGAGTGTCTCAAGTCAAGACCGTCGCCTGAAAGACCTCGGGCCACGGACTCCACACATTTCATACCACCGCACCGGGGCTTTTTACTTGATGTATGCAGAGTTCAGGTCTGTTATTGCATCGACAGCCTGCGGCTATCCTACCGGTCAAGAATATCCAATACCCAATCATCTTCGTCTCTCAGGAGTGGCTTGCTCCGCGTACTAGGAAAATAACGGGACTTTATATAGCGTCCACAATGGTCTATTTAAATTGCTTTATTGTAGACGTCGTTTCTGCCCTTTCCTTCCTTTTTTGAATTATATTACATAATTTTTCTCGTAAATAAGTAAAATTGTGTACTGGCCCAAAGTTTAACTAGACTACATTAAGGCAAATAGGTAAACCAAAAGTAGTTGTCTACTTAGCCAAAAAATCAATTTTTACTAATATATGGTCAACTTCTAAGTTTAGATAATTTTTAAATAATACAAAAGTACTCAAAAGTCAATTAGGAAAAAACACGTCGTGCTTCTACAGCGATATATTGAGAGCATAAAAGTATTTAAAGGTTAATAGTGAAGAAGTTTTGTATTGTGCTTCTGTTTTGTCATCCCCTCTGGCTATCCTCTTTAATATGTCGTTAAAAACATGTAAATTTCCGGAAATATGGAAATATTCTAAGATTTGCCCGGTGTTCAAAAAGGGCCGACGGGATTGCATCAGAAACTATCGTCCAATCTCGATCATTTGTAATTTTGCAAAGGCTTTTGAAAAATGTATTTACAAGCCGCTTTATAATTTCGTATAGAATCGCCTATTCACTGCGCAGCATGGCTTCATGCAAGGACGTTCAACTATCACCAATCTTCTTTCAATTACTCAGTTCATCGCGACTGGCATCGATCAAGGTTCTCAAACTGACGTGTTGTACACCGACTTTTCTAAAGCTTTTGACCGGTTGAATCATGACATCTTGTTGAGTAAGCTATCGACAATTGGGATCTCACAAAACCTTCTTTTATTTTTCAAATCTTATTTTGCACAGCGTACACAATTTGTTTTATTTGATAGTTTTCGATCTAACAACATCACTGCAACATCAGGAGTACCACAGTGATCTATATTGGGTCCATTATTTTTTAACATTTATATTAATGATATCACCGTGTCTTTAGATACAGGGCACCTGTTGTATGCTGATGATCTCAAAATATTCGCATACGTTAACAATCTTGATGACTGTTCAAAATTGCAAGCGAACATCGACAAGGTATGTGAATGATGTCTCCTTAATGATCTGCCCCTGAATATAGATAAATGTTCCGTCATGTCATACACGACAAAGACTGAGTCCCTTATTTACGATTACAATGTTAAGGGTTCAGTTCTCCATAGGCCTGATACTCTCTGTGATCTCGGTGTCTCCTTTGATTGCAGGTTATCATTTAAAAGTTATATAGCGTCCATCACGTCTCAAGCTCTGAAAAGCCTTGGTTTCATTATTCGGCATACCAAGGATTTCAATAACTGTTTAACGTTATATTTTGCATTTGTTCGGTCGAGATTGGAATATGCTTCTATAGTGTGGAATCCGTTCTATGACATACACTCTAATGCCCTGGAAAACGTTCAGCGTCGTTTTCTGAAATACTTATACTTTAAAGTTGATGGCCAATATCCTGTCATTGGTGTACCACAGAGTGAAATGTTACGACGTTTTTATATGGACACACTGAAGTATAGACGCACTGTTACGTCCTTACTTTTTTTTATCTAACACATTTAAAAGCAGAGTTGATTGCCCCGAAATTCTTCACAAATGCCTCTATTTACTCCTCGGTGTAACATTTGTAATGAATATCCGTCTTGATATTTTTAATTGTAACCTCCGGGATATTAGTGCTGTCATTACTTTTTAGTACAACATTTTCATTTATTGTTATTATTATTATTAGTTATTGTTACCTTGTGTTTTTATGTCATGTGTCTTTTTTTCTTATTTTAATATCATGTATGTTATAATGTTTTGTGTCCCTAATCCGTAATTATCGTTAAATTAACGTCAAGTGGCTGAAAACGAGTCCCCGATTGGGTTCGCGGGGGCAGAATAGTTTACACCATAATTTAACGACAAAAGTCGTATGTGGAAAAATCGCTGCTTCTGCAGATATATTAATTAATACTTTGTAGAAGAAAAACTAAGGAATATCTCATACACACATCGATACTAAAACTTCATATAGAAACAATAAAAGGCCGCTTTTTTATAAGTGATTTTTATTTATTCAATAGTGGAAACGTTGCAATGTAACGATTTATAGCATTAATGTTCTCGTACATAAATAATTTTATAGAATTTGAGTTCTAGAAAACAACAGCAAATTCGTCTACTTTAAAACAAAAAATATGAGTGGCGGTGTCAGAAAACATATCTGTCAACGTCAAATTATTTGAAATTAAATTTGCTACAAGGTTAACTATCATAAGAAATAGAAATGTTTCACCCACATACTCAATTTATTTCTACATTAATGTCCTCTGACAGTTTTAGGAGGAATTTGAAGTTTGAGGAGAATAATTAATATTTAATGTAGTATGCATCAAGTAAAGAAAAATAGGTAAAATATGTATTTTTAATAAATAACAATATAATCAAATAAAATAAACAAAAAACAATAATAATAAAACGTAACAGTTTAAAAGTATATGGGTATATTTCTCATAATCATTGAATTGTCTCTGCAAGGCTTTTGATCGGTTTCCAAAGCATTTTATTTTTAAATTCTGGGTTATCCTCTATTTTGGACCAGTCTATAATATCTTTCGGACTAGTCTACATACCGTGGGTGTATAAATGGTCGCTGTATTTATTTTGTAAGATGTTACTCAATGTTTTGGGTCTCTTATTATAAGCAGATAGAACATTAGATAAATTTTAGTTAGTATTTTTACAACGCCTTATTTTTATATATTATTTAATTTCCTTTCCTTATGAATAAATCGTGATTATTACATATTTGCATTTTGTTCGATTCATATCATGTACTGAAACTTTCTTTAGTTATTTTCACTCTTTTTACTTTCTTATACGTGTGATGAAGAAAATTTTCGACCTCGAGATTTTTGCAGATGTCCAGGTTTTGAGGTCCCCTGATACCAAAAAAGTGGTTTTTAAAAAATGTTTGTGTGTCTGTCTGTCTGTGTGTGACCACGATAGCGGTCAAACCGCTGTAGATATCAATTCTAAATTTTATATTTACGTGTATAATCTCCCTCTTGAGAACTGATTAGATTTTGAGAAAAATCGGCAGACCGGAAGTAGTAGTTTACTTCAGTGAAAAAATCGAATTTTACAAATATTTCGTCAATTACTAAGTTTAAACAAATTTTTAAAGAATTCAAATGTACTCAGAATTAAATTTGAGATAAATTGTCTTAAAAAAGTTTTTTGAAATTCCTACCGGAAGTAGGTCTTTTACTCTTATCGAAAATCAGTTTTTTGCGAATATCTCGCAAGTCATGCTTTCTAGGCAGGTACATTTACATTTGTATAAAAAATAAATAAATTCAGACCGGAAGTACCACTTTTACTCTTATCGAATAGCGATTTTTTGCAAATATGTCGTAAGTTATGCATTCTATAAATATTTATCAAGAGTACAAAAATATTTAGAAGTGGATTTGCAATATTTTTTGTATATGTGAAATTTCAAAATTCGGACCGGAAGTAGCACTTTTATTCTTAGCGAGTATCACTTTTTTGATAATATCTTGCAAAGTATGCATTCTATAGTGATTTATTAAGAGAATAGAAGTACTTAGAATAGGATTTTGAATAATTTTTGTATAAAAAAATTCTTAAAATTCTATTATTTGAAACGCTCATACGTATAAGAAAGTCGTGTGGTGGCCACACCTCATTTTTTAGTTGGGACTAATTTAAAATCTGTTATCTGGGCCATTCCAAATGAATTTTTCGATGACAAAAATTTTAATAATTTTACTAAAAAAATGTCTACGTATTTTCGTTCGATCTGTGATAGTTAATTCTAATTTTTAATCATACCTTTTCTAGCGCAATCGACCTGAGTTTGTTCGACATTTTCCCTTGCATATTTGGTATGGTCACTTTATTTGACTGTCCATGTGTTGCTATTTAACCGTAACTTCATAAATGCTTTAAAAATCTTCTAGGACCAATGTTTAAGATCTATTTCAGCTATATTACATGTCCATATCGTTTCCCTAGGTGAGTACCGGATGCATGTCGAGTTAGATCACTTGAAGAGAATTATATAGATTTTTGTTTTATTGAACGTTACGACTTAAGTCGGGATTTCATGGGCATATGTTGCTCTTGAAGAATTTAACACTATACGAGCGCTTTGTTAATTGCTATACTCTATCTATGTTCTTTTAATGGAGCTGACCCTGGCTTATAGCTAAATTCTTAAAATATTAATGTAAACCAATTATTGATACATGGTCGACATCAAGTGTCATTTAGGTTTAATATAGCTTCTATCTTTCTTAGTGTTTGCTCAGATTATTTCTTTTTCCCATCCTACGCCAGCCTGCTAGTGTTCGATTGGTTGTCAAAATATAGTTAGCAGCTAAATTTTGCATCTATTCTTCTGCTGGAAGGAACTCTCTGGTATCAGAGGCGTCCTTGATTCTCTTGTAGCCGAAGCTAAGTGCTAAAATAGTTTTTTTTTATTATAAAGACTAATTTCGTTATAACTGTAATTACTGATTATCTATTAAGGCCTAACCATAAATAAATTAATTTGTAGTGTCTTTCTGGTTTTTGTTTCCTATAGTAATTTTTAGCTTTAAAATCTACGGAAGTAGTGGTAATAATAATTACTGAATTTGTATATTAATCGATGCATGTCGAAAAGTTTGATCAAACCCCTAATAGATCTAAGAAGTTTAAAATTTTGAGATATTTTATCTTTTCGTTTGTTAACTTCCTTAAAATGTGGTTTTACACGCCAGTGATATTAATATATGGTGTGCAAAGACACAGGGCAGGTGGGTTAGAAGAGTTTTACGGAAAATTACACTTTCCGTAACGTTCAGCTTCTTGAGTTGTATTAACGATCAACAGGCACCATTAATACTATTTAGTAGTGACCCTTGCCACTACTGACAGCATATAATGGCGCCTGCTTATACATGTTAATAACAAATACGCATTTAGTAATAACATTCCCCTCGTCGAATCATGGTAACCGAAGAAAGCAAAATAAACAACAAACTGTGCCGAAAATATTATTGTAAACGTTTTAGATATTCTGGAATCATCAAGCGCGAATGTATATGACTAACAGAATTACATGCTTCCACAACAGTCTATATTCATAACAGAAATTAACTTTTTAATTCGATTAGTAGTATAGTTACTACATCATCACTGACCATTTAAATTTAATCGAAACCCTCTTGCTTGACGTACTGTCATCTCCCGCCAGAAGTAACAAAAATGAACAATCACCCCTTCCCCTCCGCTTCCCTCACGACGGACACACAACACAATGCCACGTGATATGTTAAATGTACGTATACTGACCCCTTGGTAACTTGTTTTGCTGGAAAATCCAATTATATTTTAATATAACGATCTTAGCCGGCCGTGTGATAAATTGCTGCATTTAACTAATTGCCAGTTATCAGATTACACCTTCCTTTATATATTGTATGTATGTGTGTGTGTGTGTACATACGTATAGAAAGTGCGATAGAATGGGAAAGGAAAGAATGAATAAGGAAAGAAAGAGCGAGGAAGTTGGTACTAGAACTGAACCCTCTCCAATATAACATACGGGAGTCAGTTTTTGTCGCTCAATTATATCTTGCCTGTCTAGGTTATCCCGCAAAAACCTACGTCACTTACTAAAATTCAATACAATAGAGTGCTCTCGTTGCTTTCCACTGACGTCTTCTGTACAGTTTCCACGCGCAGTACAAAAGCGTTAGCGCGTAAATTCTGCGGATAGAATCGGATGCCAATTAACGTGATCCTAGTGTTGGAAAATTTTTAAATAGAAGGGCAGTGTGTTATAGCCGAAAAAATGCGATTCGAAAGTGATATAGATTACATATATACATGTACTTATCTAGTTCAAATTTGGAAAAAAATACATAAGATTTACATTTTTACCAAATTCCATGAAACTTTTCAAATTTCGAGATGTTTTGAGCTACTTACCTAATACCAAAGAAAAAACTTTGCACCCCTTTTTAAGCAAATTGCGCGCACGGATGAGTATGAGATTTGGCATAGTTAAAGTTCATATGGAAAAGGAGTGCAGGATGATAACATTTATGTATAATATGTGTTACAAATATATTAAATTAGTTAAATACAACATCCATATATTTTTTACACGCTAAACGCGCTCGTGGATAAACATTTTTCTCGCAAATAAACAGTGGTTTAATTTACTTGTTGTATAATATTTAATTTACAGTTTTTACATACTTATAATGTTTTGATTATCTCAAAAGAGCACAATTAATTAGTACGGTGGTGTCTTTTCTTAAAAATATTCTTTGCTAAGTTTTTTTAAATCATAAGGTAGTGATTATATGTCTTTACTATTTGTGGAGATATACTTTTCTGCATAATACTTTTAGTAGTCTGTAACGGTAAGAGAGTGTTGTTCCCCTAGTTCGATAACAATGATAAGATCTTTTTGTACTCACCGCCTGTAAAGTGACATTTGGCGCATCTGTAGCTCGACTGGGAATACGTTTTCCCGGTTGAGGCGACTGTAAAAATTGGAAAAAACACTGGCACTTTGGGACATTTAAAAAAAATCTCACTTGGTAGTAATAAAATTTAGTCTATAAAATACTACTTCCCTCCACTATTCTTCACTAAAAGTTAGGGAAATAGGAGTAATAATTAAAAATTCTTCCAAAAAAATTGTGGCGCCATCTATTTGAACCACATCGACATTCATATGGGCAGTTCGGAATTGTTTGTATTTAAACGAAAAAACGCAATAAATGTACTATAAATTTATAAATATAAGAATAAATACCTCATGTTTGCCATGAGTAAAAATATAATAACTTAATTTTAGGGAAAGGTGAGTAATAGTTACGTACATGAAATGCTTAAATTAATTAGGTAATCTATTTTAGGTTAGGTATGATACTAATGACATTAATCAATAATATTTCTTAAATTTAATGTTCGTACAAAAAATATTGTACAAACCACATGCGTGAAGACATCTTCCACGCATTCGCGCAATTAAAAGCACTCGCTTCCTGCGGTCGCTCGTGCTTACAATGTGCGCTCATGCGGGAAAACAGTCTTCCCGCACTTGGTTCGTAAATAACTATGACGTTTCAATAATTTGTAATTTTTTACACGAGCAGTACAGTCCAACATGTACAGGCAGGTAAATGATTGTTTTTTTATTATTAATAGAACTAAGGTTAGATGTAAGATCAGGGGTAGTTATTTCGTCATCTGCATCTCACCTTTAGATTGAATTGTCCTGCCATTTACACATTTATATCTGGTATATTGTATGAGGCAATTAAATAAAGATTATTACAGTAAAACCTCTAAATAACGACTACAAAAATTACTGTAGAACAACCATATTATAGGAGGTTTTTGAGAGAGTCAAAGAAAAATATGCATTTTTTCGTTGACGATGGTCCATGTATAGGACAGCCGTTGCTTATACGTGTTTTGATGGAAAATCCCAATTTAAGAGAAAAGAAATAATCAGCGAACTAATTGATAATAAAAACTGATTCAAACACTGAAAGTTCCGTTCAAGAATCTGAAATTTGTTAGAAGAATTTCGCCTTCTTCGTCAAAATCTTCTCCTTGCTATAACTTTTCCAAAAATCCTGCTTCTGTAAAACATTTTCAAATTGTTGACTGCGATTCTTTTTGTTAAATTAATCATTTTTTCTGTATCTTCAAAAGAAGTCTCACTATTTGTTAATGTTAGGAGTCTTCTGATAAGAAATATTCTGTATTTCACCCTGATATAATGTAGCAATGAGATTTGGTCGCAGAAAAGTATCCTCACATTAATAAATTCCAATTGCGTTATCCAGAAATAATAAAGTGATAATAAAAGGTAATTCTTCGATATTTAACACGTACTGCATTCGTCTTTATAATATATTTATATGTAATAAACTGTGACGATGTGTTGACACAGAAATAAAACAATTTTAACTCACTTCATTGCGAAATATATTTCCCAAGAAAAATTTCATTAAAATCACCGTCACCGTTTTTGAGGGGAGCCGCTATTAAGAAAATCATTGATACGTGTTTTCCTATAACTACTTTCAGAATTTTTTAATTAATTAATTTGTATTATTATTAATTGTCTTTTATTTTATCTATTTATAGCTATTCAAGTGAAACAAGAAATCAAATCAACAAAACAAAATAGGTAATAATATTCATGTTAGAAAAAATACACAAACTTCGAATATAATATAATTTATGAACATAAAAACTTGATCAGCACAGGTTGCTAATTAAACATAAATTTATCACAATTGCAACTAGTGCAGGTACATGTAAATTGCAAATACCTTAGGAATTATGCCTTATTTACGTTTATTTGAACAGAACTTTACAATGTAATGGTAATTAACATTACACTTTCAAAGAACTACTACTACTACTTTTGTTTAAATATTAGAAAAGCGTAAACTGCTGACAAACTGAATTATATCACAAAGGTACAGATATTTAAAATATTCATCGGCCAATCTAGAGACCTTGTTGTTAACTTGTGGTTGCTTATTCATGGAAGTAAAACAAAATCAATGTAGAATTTAACATAGGTACCGGAAAAAATTATAAAAATCATCATACTCTAGAGGAACTTATTCGTAACTGAACATCCACCAGACAATTCAAATTAAATTTCTAACAGGAAATATTAAAAATACTAAAAGAGGGAATTCACCACTACCACCACCACCACCACCCTTCCAATTTAATTCAATTTTCCTTTCGTCGAGTATCCATTGAAAAGTTCACCGGGTTATTAAAAAGAAAAAACGAGCCCCGAGAAAAAAGAGAGAGGTGCAAAAAAAAGAAAGTAAAAGAAAGTGTTAGGAGCGATGGAATAAAAGACGCCACCTCCGTAAAGGACGCATCGAGAAAGGAAAGAAAAAAGAATGAAGGAGACTTAACACTGTTGATAAGTAATAAATGGGTAGCCCGAGAACTCGAGTTCTCGAGGTGGTGGTGACTGGTTCTTACCTAGGCTTTTTTTTACAAGAAAACTCCATTAAATAGAGCACGTATCGGTAATGAAAGCGGCCCATTTCCTGCACTGAAGGATTTCTTCGCCCTGGCGCGAAGGATCACTTCTCATTGTCACGCAAAGACACTAAAGACCCCCCTGCCCACCCCCCACTCTCAATTTCGCGTCGCTCTTGATTGAAAAACCTTTTTACAATCTTCACCTTTCTTCCGGAAATAATTGGCGCGTCCTTGGATGCGGAAAAAATTTCGATGTCCTGTAATATATTTTTAAGTCAGTACAAACAGAGAGGTGTCCGTTTGTTCGCGTTCCCTCTGTCGTAATTTTGTTCGCTGGGTGTAGAAAAAGGCGTACAGGGGCTGATAGAGAAATTAAATGAAACAGGCCGGGTGAGAGGTTTTGTTTTAATGAAATTACCGTCACGAAAAAAATGATTTGAATATTTTTATTCGTGCTAGGGATACCGTAGATTCAATATTTTCCTTTGTAAGAGTTATAATATGACGAAGATACCCCCATCAAGCAATTTTTAACGAATTTATTACGCACGAAAGATTACTATAGGTCGCTACCAATTTGTAGAGTAATCCAGGAGTAAATGCTTTCATGTAATAAGACGAATATTATGACAAGAATAGAAGAAAATAATTAAGTAAGAAAGCTTCATTCGAATTATTATGAAATAACTATAAATTCTGTGTAGTTCAAATATAGAGAGATATTAGGCGCAAGTGAGTTGAGCCAATCGCGTGGTTTGTTTATAGTAATAATGAAAATGTTTATTTCTATCAATATTAGAGCGTAAAAACAAACAAAAAAGAACCTTACAAAAATTTAATAAATAAAGTACTGATGGAAAAGGGAAGCATTCAAGCTATTACGAAGGTATTATAAATACGAGCAATGACTATTCTGTTGTTAGACTAACACTATGTGAGCAGCATATTAAATAAAATTAATCCTCCTCGGAGTTAAGTGATCGTAGATAATGGTCCTGGAAGTTCTGATAAATTTATTGGATAATACAGAAAATTTATGAGATATAAGTGGAGCATGTTAAAATACGAGGTGCACTCAAGTTCTAAGGCCTCCAATTTTTTTCTCCAAACTGGAAAGAAATAGAAATATGTGCATTGTTTTAAAATGAGCGTATGTTCGTTGTCAATACGTCACAGAGATGGCAGCACTGTACTACAGGTTGAATTGTAGCGGAAGCGTCGAGAATGAGAACTGTTTTAGATACTTAAAATGGCTACGTTTTCCTTACTTGAAGAGCGTGCAATCATTCGTTTTCTGAATTTGCGTGGTGTGACACCAATTGAAATTTATCGACAGTTGAAGGAGACATGTGGTGATGGAGTTATGGATGTGTCGAAAGTGCGTTCGTGAGTGCGACAGTTTAATGAAGGCAGAACATCGTGTGACAACAAACCGAAACAACCTCGGGCTCGCACAAGCCGGTCTGACGACATGATCGAGAAAGTGCAGAGACTTGTTTTGGGGGATCGTCGAATGACTGTTGAACAGATCGCCTCCAGTGTTCGCATTTCCGTGGGTTCTGTGCACACAATCCTGCATGACGACCTGAAAATGCGAAAAGTGTCCTCCAGGTGGGTGCCATGAATGCCGACGGACGACCACAAGGCTGCTCGTGTGGCATGTTGTCAAGCAATGTTGACGCGCAATGAAGGCATGAATGGGACTTTCTTTTTGTCGATTGTGACAATGGATGAGACGTGGATGCCATTTTTCAATCTAGAAACAAAGCGCCAGTCAGCTCAATGGAATCACACAGATTCACCGCCACCAAAAAAAAGTCGGGTAACCGCCAGTGCTGAAAAAATGATGGTGATGTCCATGTTCTGGGACAGCGAGGGCGTAATCCTTACCCATTGCGTTCCAAAGGGCACTACGGTGACAGGTGCATCCTAGGAAAATGTTTTGAAGAACAAGTTCCTTCCTGCACTGCAACAAAAACGTCCGGGAAAGACTGCGCGTGTGTTGTTTCACCAAGACAACGCACCCGCACATCGGGCTAACGTTACGCAACAGTTTTTTCGTGAAAACAACTTTGAAGTGATTTCTCATGCTCCCTACTCACCTGACTTGGCTCCTAGTGACTTTTGGCTGTTCCCAACAATGAAAGACATTGTCCGTGGCAGCACATTCACCAGCCGTGCTGCTATTGCTTCAGCGATTTTCCAGTGGTCAAAACAGACTCCTAAAGAAGCCTCCGCCGCGGCCATGGAATCATGGCATCGACGTTGTGAAAAATATGTACGTCTGCAGGGAGATTACGTCGAGAAGTAACACCAGTTTCATAGCTTTCGGGTGAGCAGTTAGAAAAAAAATCGGAGGCCTTAGAACTTGAATGCACCTCGTATTACATAAGCAGTTTGGTATTGTATGTGGAACAAATCACATCCAAAACAAAATTGAAGTGAGAACGATTTTGATTTAAAAAGTTATAATATTAACGTGTTTTATTTCATCTATTAATTAAGCGTAGTGGGGCCAGTGTTTAGTAAAACGAGTGACTGAATGGTAAAAAAATATTTGTCTGTTGTGGCGCCACGGTGGGTTATTTTGACAGACTGATGACAAGCGTCAACCAACTTGATTGAGTTTCAATTGATTTTTGAATTTAAAAAACCTAGAGCTAATTCCAGTCCATGACTAAAACGCCAGTTGCTTAGCTCACATCGTGACTAAAGCGTAAGAAATCACAACTTACCAAAATATATTTACATAATTATATTTTTGTTTGGTAAATATTAATATTTTTTGTTTTTTCAGATGTCGGATTAGATATTCTTATTAGTTTCTGGCTAGAAAATTAAATTTTGTCGTTTTTTTGTCCTTGATTACATTTTTATAAAATAACCGTTTCTTAGTTAAATGTAATGCCTGTTCGTGATTTCACATATGAAGTTGAGTAGAACTGTCTTTAAACATGGAATGTTAGTTGAATGTTAGCAATTACCTTAGTGAAATGGAAATTTACAAAAGCAATCGTATTTTTATTAAAACTAACTTTATTAGAAATTTACATTTATAAGAGAAAATAACTTACAGTTTTGAATTTCCTTAGTAATAACTTGTACTTATGGAATAATCAAATAACCAAAGTATTAAAAATCCATCAAAAATAAAGTAAATCGACAAGGATCAACAAAAAACGATCATTTCTTTTTCGAAAAATCAAAGTCAAAAGTATCATTACCAATAAATTTACGTAATAACTTATTATTAAATATACTCAAAGAAAAAGAGTTCTTTAACTTCTCTTCTGAATTTTAAATTTGACAGCTCCCCCGCTCCCCCTACCCACTCTAGCTACCATAAGTCGGAGTAATTTTATTGTCTAAAAATATATTTGTTACACTTTCTGTCACCTGCCTTTCCGGGTTATAACCGGAAAATAACAGATCTGCTTTTCTGATACTTTCATACATTTCTTGTTGTGAATATATTTGAATAAAATGTAATTTTTTAATGACTGCCAATTTCTAATTTATACCATTCATTAAACTTTTGACGACCGTTGTGTATTAGTGGTAAACTGCAAGAAAGCAAATTTATTTAACGTGAACGAACTGGTACCCAACACATTCGTGGCCACACCTCACATGTTTGTGACATCGAATTTCCACTAAAAACTGGTGACAAATAGTGACGCAGGTAATGCATTCTTTCAACTACATACATACCTATTCTACCATCTACAATTTCTGTGGTGTAAGCCTATTTTATAGTTTTGTGTTGTATAATAAAATTTCCATCTGGTATCATGAAATATCTCACCAGCCTTGTATATTAATGGTAAACTGGAAACGAGAAAATTTATTTAATGTGAACAACTTGAAATATTACTTAACACGTTTACGACCACATATCACATATATGTGACATCGAATTTCCACTTTACAAATCGATGACACAAATATGTGATACACGAAGTGTACACTTTCAACATCATCTAAAGTTTTAACTTTAAAGCAATTGTAGTATATAATAAGCTATATTCAAATGTCTGTGTACTATTTTGCACAAATACACCTAATTTTTATAACGATGTATAGAAAAAACATGTCGCTTGTAATGGGTATATGAAATTGATCATGTCACTAAGTCGGGAACTTGGAAATATCTTTCAACATTTGTGCTTTGATTATTATATGCTTACATG
Source organism: Amphimallon solstitiale (assembly GCA_963170755.1). NCBI lineage: Eukaryota > Metazoa > Arthropoda > Insecta > Coleoptera > Scarabaeidae > Amphimallon > Amphimallon solstitiale. Next base: position 30,124,699 of record OY720681.1, on the reverse strand, counting down.
TTTACATACTATAATATATAGAATGTAGATGTCGCTAAATGCAACGACGGCGTAGATCAATTACATATGTCACATGTATCAAAAGTATATTTTCAAATAGTTTTTTTATTTTTAAAAATATTCCGTAGAATAAAGACTAAGACTAGTTAAAGTAATAGTATTACTTTCTTATACGTAGTATAGAGAAGTATTGTAATGATAAAACTTTTGACCTCGAGCTTTTACACACGACCAGCTTTGAAACCCCTGATGCCCAAAAAAGGGTTTTTTTAAAAATGCCTGTGCGTGTGGATGAGTGTCTGTCTGTCAGTGTGTGTGTGACCACGATAGCGATCGAACGGCTAAAACCATCAATTCTACATTACATTTACGAGTACAATGTCCCTCTTGAGATCTGATTAGATTTTTAGTAATATCGGCAGACCGAAAGTAGTAGTTTACTTTAGTGATAAAATCGAATTTTACCAATATTTCCTCACCTAGAAAGAAATTTCGAAACTCGGACCGGAAGTATCACGTTACTCTTACCTAATATCAGTTGTTGCGAATATTTCGCAAATTATGCATTCTATGTATATTTATTGTGAGTGCAAAAGTATTTAGAGCTAGATTTTAAACAATCAAAACTTAATTTGGAAAACCTGTTGTATAAAAATTTTGTAACATATATACCATATGAGAAAGTCGTATGGTGTTCACACCTCTTTTTTTAAATTTATGATAAGTGTGGTTAAAGAACTCTTTTCATTCATATTTACAAAATAAAAAGTACAGAATCTTTCTTCTTAGTGTATTACATTAACACAAGTAATTTCTTATTGGTATTATGATATTGTTCATGTCAGTAACTGGTAAACAAAAAAATACTCAATCAAGAAGGCATTTGCATGTCTGTATAAACAATTAATACTTTGTGCGAGATAACACCTTTGACCTTACATATTTCAAAAGAAAACAACACATTCCCAATTTCACAACATTCTCGTAAATTAAATTACATGGACTAAGATTTTATCTAAAGTTTAAGATAATTATAATACAAATAAAAAGAATTAAATTAAAAATAATCTAAGGTTATAGGTTATAACCTATTACCGCGCTATTAAATAAAATCAAAACAATTTTAATACCTAGAAGAAATTGTTTATTATTAATTATCTCATAGACGACCAAGCATTGACAGGCGATGATGAAATTGCTCGCCAATTCGATTGAATAAATACAAATTCTTTTAAATTACATGCCAAGAATTTTGTTAATTTTCCCTAGAAATAAATTTTTAACTATTACGATTTTCTGAATTATACACCTACAATTAAACTGTGTTTTCTAGTACCAATTTATTAATCTGCTGGCAAAAATTTGGTGGTTAATTCCACTGGTAAAATTGATTGAAGTCAATGTCGATAAATAAGATTGTGTGATACAGATGTCAGAATCAGATACATAAGTCATATCTTGTCAAATATTATCAGGCAAAGGGGGCAGCTTCTAACATAAATCCTTTGGTTGTGATTCTACGAACCAATCCATCTTTTGCACCATATAGATAAGCCGATATCAGTCTTTACGACCAATGACATTTGTCTGATAGTAGTTATATAGGTATTACAAATTGTAGTGTTAGTTTGGTATTATAGTTATTATAGAATATTTGGCGTATCAACAACAGGGGTGCCTTCAGAAATGTTGGATAGGATACTGGAATGGTAAGGTCATACTTTATGACGTCATCCACTTGGTAAACTTGGAGCGCTTTACAATTCTGAACGCCGTAGAGTGAGTCGAGTTAGTTTGTGGCAAAAGTCAAAGGCCAAAGCATTGCAGAGTTAGAGGTTATGTATGAAGAAATAAAGTCATCAAAGAAATAAGTCGAAAATTTAAACTAATTAGAACAATGAATCATAATCGAAAAAAATTTTTGGATCTAATTAAAATTGTCCTAAAACCAACTGATGACCATACCAAACACACATATGACCATATGGTATGAAATGATATGAAATTATAGCCTTAAAAACACTCAGAACCGCGCTTTAAATACCCCGACCCGAATGCCCATAAATCGCCCACTATTAACCATCACAAATAGGTGGGTGATAGAAGGAACACTCCGAGTGTCGCACCAATCATTTTTGAACGGCAATGACGTCATAATTTTGGGACATCTTTTTGTTTCTGAGCGGGAAGTGTGAAATTGGATAACATTCTTTCCTTTTCTGAACGCACTCCACCTGCAGCTGGGACGTTATTAAAGAAAAACAAATTACATAGTAAAGTCAGTGACATCATCCGCAGTTCAAACTCGTCGCGTAAAAATGTAGGTCCTCCAAAGGAACGAAATAGCACCTACGACTACGTATTTGAAATCGATGGGGAAGACGTAAAATATGTAAACGCTGTTTTTAAGCAACCATAGATGAAAATGACAAACTCATTCCAAACGCGTTAATAAAAATTCGAAGACAAAATCTGGTGTTGGTACTCCAAAAAGATCATCGTGGCGGACGGGGACCCACTAATAAATCAAATTAAAAGAAATAACTAATCATAACAAATCTTTTCCTAAGTACTAGAGTCATATAGGCACGTGAACAATAAGATGTATCAATTTTCAGACCTGAATTTTACAAAAATGAAATCCCCCTTGAGGGAGAAAAATTCATGAAGTAGAATTTCATAAACAGTAAATAGCTTTAGTAATTCCGAAAACATGTAAATGTAAATCCAATGAACAGTGAAGGAGAACGGGTAGAAATAAAATTAGCTCAGGAAAAACACAATACAGAAGCGATTTGGCGTACTTTTCTAAGAAAAAGGATAAAATTCTCTCAATAAAAGATGCGACCTTAGTTTGCTACACATTTGATTTGCAGCAGTGTCTTCCTACTCCGCTTTTAGATCCTTTTGTGAGTTCCTATATACGAACTGGATTTACAACGTGACAGTACATAATTGTGAGACTCGCACAGATTCATGCAATATACGGCACGAATCTGTAGCAATACGTGGTGCCAATCAAATTACATCCCGGCTGTTTAAGAAACTTATAAGTCTGCCACCAGGGGTGCGTTCAGAAATGTTGGATAGGATACTGGAATAGACCGGTTATATTTTATGACGTCATCCACTTGGTAAACTTGGAGCGCTTTACAATTCTGAACGCCGTAGAGTGAGTCGAGTTAGTTTGTGGCAAAATTCAAAGGTCAAAGCTAAGCATTGCAGAGTTAGAGGTTATGTATGAAAAAATAAAGTTATCAAAGAAATAATTCGAAAATTAAAACTAATTAGAACAATGGATCATAATCGAAAAAAAATTTTGGATCAAATTAAAATTGTCCAAAAACAAACTGTTCATACTCCAAGAAACACACATATGACCATATGATGTGAAATAACATGAAATTATAGCCTTAAAAAACACTCAGAACCGCGCTTTAAATACCCCAACCCGAATGCCCATGAATCGCCCGCTATTAACCATCACAAATAGGTGGGTGATAGAAGGAACACTCCGAGTGTCGCACCAATCATTTCTGAACGGCAATGACGTCATAATTTTGGGACATCTTTTTGTTTCTGAACGGCAAGTGTGAAATTGGAGTGACACTTGGATAACATGTTTTCCTTTTCTGAACGCACCCCAGAAGTTAAAAGTTATTTTGTATTCAGACACTTATGGAGGATATAAAAAATTTTCATGAGGCTGCAATGTTTATGGTTGACTTGCTACTTCCTCATCCAGAAGAAATTAATCACAAGCTTATGGCTTGAGAACATTCACATACGGAATGTGGCGTTGATCATTCTCTAATAGAAAATGAACACGAAAAGTCTGGCACAAAGATATCTCATCCTCAAGACTGGGCCAATCGTATATGCAGTACTAAGTAAAAACAGTCATTTATTGTAGTACTAATTAGAGTTCAACATAACATATACAGTACTTATGTAATAGACGTATTTTAATATTTTGCTATTAGCGAAAAATACATAATAGTCTCGTAGGGTTAGAAATTCTAATTCTAAATAAAAATCAAATATTTCCCAATCGCCGAAACATTCCCACATACCGCCGCACCCCACAGAGACAACTTTATCTTTAAACCAATTTCTTTAGGCCATAAAGATATGAAAAATGGCATATAAAATAGGTATCAACACACATGCAATAAAAATAGGTTTATAGTTTTCGATTTTCGTCAAGTCGACCAGAATTCGTACGGAGAGGGCAGGGGCGTGGAGGGGAGCTGTGGACTCTCCCCGAAAGCGTCCTAAATAGACCCTAAACCATCGGATCGCCCTCTCCTATCATTTATTTTCACGGTTACGTGGAAAACAACATTAACAGAGAGAGTATATGTATAGGATACATATGCATGTGTTTGCTATCTCTTCACTTTACCATGTGATATAAAAGACTTCTTTCATTTGTATTGTAGATCGCGGAGGAACTCCGTGCCATAAAATTAGCCGGATATTCTTTTTTCTCCTCCTCTTCTTTTTCTGCTTCATCTCAGTGATCGAATAAAATTGTCCAAACCGCTTGTGTTTGCTTAAATGAGCAAGTATTAATTTAGCTACGCCAGAGATATTAATTCAAAGTATAATTCCAGGGATTTTATGTTGCATTACGATGAAGTAAAACGTCTCGGTTATGTGGGACGATGGGAGAAGGACTTCCAAGCGCCCTTTCCCCGAGGACGCCCAAATTCTAACCGATCGCCTGTAAAAACAACATAAAATGTTATTTCTTCATCGGAGCCAGGTTTTCCGTCGTTTTCGTTCGTGAAGGACTCGCTTTCTACCCATCCCAATCACTACTCTGCCCCCCCAACCTCACCCCTTTCTATTCGCAGGAGATACGAAAGATGATGGCTGGAAAAACATGCAGAATAACCGTATCACGTACGGCGAGCCACTAGGAGTAATAAAAGTGACCAATATCCAGAGGGAAGTGTACCTTTAGGTCCCGGGGATGGTCTGTGCTAGGGGCGGAGGTGGTAGTAGTTGCAAGCAGAGCACCGTCACAGATGACGCAAGGATATTGTGTAGCTCGTAACGCGTGTACGGTTGAAGATATAAAGTCCCTGGAAACAAGACACGTAACATACCGGTGCTGCTGTGTGTAGTACAAGGATTTACTTATTGAAAGGTTCCTGAAGTTTAACTTAAGTGAAATGAATGTTACATATAGTGTAATTTTATGTTTAAAGAACAGAATAAAATTTTCAAGTATGTAGGAATACTCCTGCAATTTTGTTCATAAATTTATTTAGAATCCAAAGCAAATGTTAACCAAACATTAGTAAATTATAATGTTTTTATTTTCCTTGATTTATTTACTACTTCCGTTTCGAAATGTAATTCTTTATCTATCAAATACTATTCTAATCATAATTATATTATTTGGAAATGGCCAAGTGGCAAGTACTTTTTACCTAACAAAAGGTTTCAGATTTTGGACAGTTTGTTCGTATATTGGTTCTTATTAAAAATCCAAGTTTTCTAATTTCGAGCGCCGGTGCGTATTGTAGTAATGCGTAATATCTTGTGTTGGCGGTAATCTGGTAAGGCGAAACTTTGCTTATAGTCACAGACTTTTCGGGTATATGCATAGCCTTCAAATTTAGAGCCTTAACTTTTATATAGCATAAATATGTTGTATAATAATAATAAAGGTGGAAAGGTGTCATTCACAAAAGTTAATACTACTGGGACAGGTTTTCAATTACTAATTTCTGGTGAAGAATGTGAGCCGCCAAAATTCACAGCATGCCTCAAACCCGGCGAAGCTGAGCAAGCCTACTATGTGAACCCACAAATATTGTTTGAATTTCGATTACCAGGTAATCCTTAAGTTGGGCAACAATGGAACTACTGAAACCTATTTACGAACACGCTTATGACGAAATTCTTTAAAACTCAACCCAACTCTATTCCATTTTTAAACTTGTATTTTCAATGAATAAGTAATGGATTAGTAAAGAGTAGCCACACAAGCATATTACAACGTGAATATAAGCTTTATGTGAACACATTTAAAAATATTTCTTTTTTTATTTAGTAACATCTTAGAAATCTTAGATATAAAGTTGTAATATTTATCGTAACTGGACAAACAAGATTATGAATGTTTTATTTATGTACTAAATCGGAATTGGTCTTCCACTTTTTTGGCTAAGACTATAAGTTCTTCGCATACAGGTAATATTTATTTTCTAAATTAAATTAACTTTGCGCATAAATTTCTTCTTTCTGTAGATTCACTTCTTTGCTGAATACCAATATAAGCTCTGGGCTCTCAAATTAACTTAATTACAAAGGAATTAACTTAGGCATGGACATAATTCATTAATATTGACATCGAAGATAATTTGTAAATGTAATTTACTACTTTTTACTGCATAAAGCGGCAACTTTTTCGTAGCGTCTTTTCTACCTCTCATTTCTGCGAAAAAAATGTGCTCAATCCCTTTTGTTTTTTCATCAACAAATTATATTTCTAGATAATCAATTGCTTACTTGATATCTTCAGTTTTCAATTTAAAATATTTTGTATTTTAAGTTGCCTATTTATACTATATACAATTTTATTTAATTTCAAATTAATGTTTGTATTTAGTCATTCCTATTTATATTTTATTTACCGAACCCAACAATAAATTAGATAAACTATCATATATTTTTTGTTTCAATGCAAATTTTATTTATTACTTGATACATTTCAAATCTGTTTTATTTTCTTATTTTTAAAATAAAATTATAGTATATTCCTGGGGTAGCAGAATAATAGTATTGTTGAGTCTTCCTGTTTTGAAAGACTTGAATCGTTATTCTTTCACTTGCATCTTCTTGGTTTAGAAGCAGGAAGAATAACTTCGCACTGAATTTACGTTATACGTGGTTATTTACAAATTAAATAACACTACACTGTTATAAACAAGTTTATTTACAATTAAATAAAATAACAATGCGAACACATGTCGGCTTCTTGCATTGTGCAAGTTGAAACGTACATGATAGCTAACTGCTAACAGGTTGAGTTTTGTTGATAAAACTGATTTCAATTTTCTGTTACAGACAAATTCAGTATTTAGAGTGGGGTAGTAAGTTTACAAAACTCTACCTCTTCTATTGTTATCTGGAAAAACCGAACATTAATGGGTTGTAAGTTTCATTAAGGGTTCTCGGAAGGGGCAAATAGCAATGCAATTATCTAATATAAATATATGAGCCCTGCTGTGGCGTTTACGGGTTTCTTCTATTACAGAATATCTATAATTCTGAAATCCGGCTAATGTTTATGAATTTTTAAGTACTACAACGACATGATGTTAATAAAAGCAAGAAAATAAATGGTAATTTAGACAAAGCATTTACCGATTTTCTAGAACGGACAATAGACCCTCTTGGTCTTTCCAGATTTAATTTTAAATATAAATTACTTTACGATTATGAAGTAATAAAATGACTGTAAGCACTTATACAGAGAAATTTACATGTTCTAATTAATTGTGCCTTTGTAAAATAAAGCAAATTGAGATTAAAACTAAACATATATACGTTTTACATAGAAGATAGAATATTACTTTATAAAAACGAATAAAAGAAAAATAATAATGATAAACGTCCTTAGCAAGTATATTTATTAAATAAGCATTTTCTAATCATTTCATGGATATAATTACATCTTTACATAATATTAGTTTACAGTAAAAAAAAAATATAATCTATTTATTAAATAGCCCTAATGTTTTAGCCAGGTACTATATACGTATTTCAAATTTATTTAACTCTTACTAAACATTAGGTACATTTGTACTATTTTAAAAAGTGCACAACATTCAACAATTACACAAGATTTGCTGCCATTTTGTACTAGTTTTTCCTTGCATATTACAGTTATTTAAATTAAAATGTGCTTAAACAGGGTTACTTCAATATTAATATCTTCAATCCACCATCATTCCATCTTTCTAGACGTAACAGTGTATAGATATTAGAGACGTCAGATCTGAAATTCAATTAAATTTCGATTTTATTGTATTTTATCTTTAATGAAACCCTATATATTTAGTTTCTCTTTTAACAGTGACTAATAATAATCCCGTAATAAAAGAACAATATGAATGCTTACATTTTGATAGTTCTACATCATCCAGTATTTGTTAGTTATTTTATATGTTTATTTTGTCTATTCGTGTTATTGATAGGGTGTTTGGTGCATCCTTTGCCATTGTATCGGAACACATCAGGCTGATATTCGATATTTGATACAAACATTTATTTTTGCGTAAATAACACGGGCGAAACAGGTAGAAACTGTTATTTCTCTCCTCAGCAGCAGAGTCATTTTAGTTTTGTTCTTTGTGTATTGCCCAAATTGGCTCAGAAGGCGCGCGCCATGGGTTCATTTTCTTTTAGTCGAGATTAGATTGTCTTTAAGTAACGCCGCCGCCCGTCGCTCTTCTGATTTTTATTGTCATAACGGGGATAATTACCTTGACCTTTTGCCCGAATTGTCAGGTTACTTGGGACTCGTCAATGAATACAGGCCTATTGGTTTTTCAAAATGATGGTTATTCTCCACAGGAAGTACCTTAATAATGTGTTCCCAAATTTATGGAATGAGTGAGATAGTCCTGTTCCATGGCCTCCATGTTCCCCACACCTAAATCCATTAGATTTTTACGCTTGCGGATGGGCCAAAGGACTCGTATACGCCACAGAAATAGAAACAAGGGACGACTTAGTTCAACGTATTAAAGTGACATTGGACACCATTAAACAAGAAATGCGTTTACACATAACCACTGTAGAAATAAAGCAGAACTAAGATGTCGCGCGTGCATACGAAACAGAGGTCAGCACTTCGAGAAAGAATTGCAGATTTGTAATCATGTCATCATGTGCCCCGATAAACAAATTTAGCGAATTAATAAAGTTGTAATCCAAATTCTTATAGCATATTGTATACCGTTGTAAAGGGAATACAAAAGAGAAGTTTCTAAAAGAATTAGAAGATCATGTTCGCTTTTAGTAATTTTTTTATTGCAATCTAAAGTTGAGTCTAAAGTTTATTTTGACCTCTGACTCTAAAAATGAAAATTGCATGTTGTCTGCAAGTAATTTTGAATTTGGTTGCACCACACAACAGTACACATTAAAATTAAACTTAAATTTGGAGGTTCTACCTGAAACATTTTTATTTATTTTATTTAAACTGAAGTTTAAATGCTGAATTTTGAGATTCTCCAAAATAAAAATTAAAATGTTGAAAAAAACCCGTGGGACTAATAAGGAGTTATTGGGCCTTAAGAGACATCAACTGACCCCTTCTATTGTTTTTTACTTTTTTGACAAACGATGCACCAAACACCCTTTATATTGTTAAATTTTAAAATTTAATCGAATTATTAAAAAGAAAACCTTGAAAATTTGAATAATACTATGAATAGCCCGCATCAGCTATTCATAGTATTTTATCAGAAATAAAAGCAAACATAATATACTGATGTTCTGCTCTTTGAAAGATACGTAATATTCTCCTTCGATACCAAAACCTATTAAAACCTATTATAATAGGAAAGAACCACTAATAACATTAGCACGCATAAAAAACTTAAACTTAAGAAAATTAAAAATTAAGCCATTAAATTGATAAGGATGAATTAAAAATATAAATGAGCAAATATCTACATTTCCATCACAATACTGCTGCAGTATAAAGTCGAAAAATAAACAGACAGCTTTTTCCACGCAACGATGACTTAAAATCAATCAGGTCATAGAAATGATAAAACAAAAATGATCCGATAAGCAATCTCCATATATACAGGCCAATCCAAATTAAGCGTTCACCATTGGTAACTTTGTTATTATTAAAGATACAAGATTGTTTAAATTAGCAAACTTGTAGTACTTTTAACGCTCTTTAAGATGGAAGAATAAAAAAAAACAAATGAGCAACGCGTTTTCGAGTTTTGCCGAAAAATATTTTTTTTTCAAATGGAAACCCCTGTATATTATATCATTTTCTGCTAGAACTTTAATTTTTAAACAAAAAATCTTATAAGAAATTTTTTACTGGGATTAAAAATACTTGAGTTATAATGAATAAACGAAAACAGCTAAATTAGTTTTATAAACTTTATTTTATACATAAACTTATCATTAAAAGAAAATAAAAATCACTGATTTTTTCATATACCACCTTGTAGTTCAATACATTTTTGTACACGCTTCCGAACTTCTCGAACTGCCTTCAGTATGGTCCTACCATCTATTTGGTTTATCTTTTCACTAACTGCAATCTTTAGGGCGTTTACGTTTTCGTACCTTTGCTTATAAATCTGGTTCTTTAAATAACCCCATAAAAAAAATCAAGCGGCGTTAAATCTGGCGATCGGGGAGGCCACTGAATAGGACCATTTGTTCCTATTCATGAAGTGTTAAAAATAGTATTTAGAAGTTGATGAGTACCTCTGTAGTTGTGCGCAGGTGCGCCATCCTGCTGAAAATGCAGATTCTGTCTACTTATGAGATCCAGATCGTCTAAGAAATTATTCAAAATTTCAGTCAAAAATTCTATGTACCTTTCACCAGTTAGAGTGCCCTCATAAAAGAAAGGACCAACAATCCATGAACCGATTAAACCGCACCAAACATTAAAACTGAAACGGACTTGTGGACGTCTTGGATTTACTAAAAGAAGATTTTCCTTTGACCAGTAATGATGAGTTTTTAACATATCACACTTTTCTGAATGGGTAAACATCATTTTTTTGTCAAATTAATAACTAGCACAATGAAACTTATGAGTGAAAAACTAATAAAACTGTACGAATATTTGACGTTTGGTAGAAAGACTTATCGTCGTTTTCATAGATACATAGAAATGCACTTGACTTAGCTGTTTTTGTGTATTCATTATAACTCAAGTATTTTTAATCCCAGTAAAAAATTTCTTATAAGATTTTTTGTTTAAAAATTAAAGTTCTAGCAGAAAATGATATAATATACAGGGGTTTCCATTTGAAAAAAAAATATTTTTCGGCAAAACTCGAAAACGCGTCGCTCATTTGTTTTTTTTATTCTTCCATCTTAAAGAGCGTTAAAAGTACTACAAGTTTGCTAATTTAAACAATCTTGTATCTTTAATAATAACAAAGTTACCAATGATGAACACTTAATTTGGATTGCCCTGTATGTTATAAAAATTGCTGTCGAAAGTTGTTCTTATCTTGTAAAAGTATTAAATTCTTGTTGTTTTTAAATATTTATTTATAGAATGTCTTGGTTATCTAAAGGTTAAATAATTACGTATATATCCGTAAATAATATTAAAATGTATAGAACTTCATGAATATACATTTATTATTATATGTAAGATGTTGTATGTAGCAAGATATATTGTAGCTCTAAGCCTGGCAATTTTTGTTGAACAGTTCGTGTCGCTGGGGCACGACAATAAAGCTTATAAAAAGATAAAAGTTTCAACGACTGATGTGACGCATCCTTTGATGTACATTGTCTTGATTTTTAGAACGTAATAGCTGTGCAAGTAATATCAAAGAGATGTTAGACTTCGGCGTTTTCGCTTTGTACTGTCTAGAATTGATAAGGTGGCGTAAGAGACGACATTTTGTCACAGAGATAAGAAGCGTTATAATGATTTGCCAGGAATACATGTATATACTAGTATATATATTGTACTCTTTTCCAAAAAGAAACTCACTAACAACTTATCTATTTTACATTCATGGTCACTTTTTATTCTTCAGTTTATTACTAATTGTTGATACATAGAGCATATTATATTATTTGGTCTCATTTAACTACAGATGTCAAAATCATTTCGATTCAAACACGCTCCAAAAGAAGTTGATGACGAAGTCATTGAAACGCTAAGCAACTGAAGCAATTGCACAATCGAAAAATTACCCCAAAGAAGCTTTTAAACCTACCTATATAGATACGAGGTGGGCGCCATAAATTCTCGGCCTAATATACAAAAAAGAAATTTGGGACAATATAAGAATTTTTATTTTTCAATGTAATCTCCCCTAATTTCTATACATTTATTACACCGATTAATTAATAATTCGACACCCTTGTAAAAATAATTTGAAGTCAAAATGTTCTATAACAGATTATGTTTGCAACTCACTGTCGTCCTTAAAACTACTTCCCCTAAGTTCTTTTTTAAATTATAAAACATAAAAAAATCACAAGGAGCCATATCCGGACTATACGGTGGATGTTCCAATTCTTGAAAGCCGCATTCGCGGATGACAGCTTGTGAAATGGCAGCAGTATGGATGGGAGCATTGTCCTGCAATAATCGCACACCTTTTGTCAATTTTCCACGACGCTTTGCACGAATACTGTCCCTTAATTTATGCAATAAAGACGCATAATAGAGTATCACACTTGTATTGCGCTCTTTAAAGTCCATTAGCAAAATGCCCTCACAATCCCAAAATATTGTGGCCATTACCTTTTTCGTTGATTGAACGACTTTCGCCTTTCTGGGAAGAGGTTCATCAGGTCGCCGCCATTCCATGGACTCCCTTTTCGATAGAGGATCGTAAAACAGAACCATTGTTTCATCTCCTGTGACAATGGACTTCAAAATCGGTTTTGGGTCGTCTCCATACATGTTTAAAACGATTGCGCACAGTCGAGACGACGTTCACTTTGCAGAGCAGAAAGAAGTTGCGGTACCCATCTAGCACTAATTTTATTTATACCCAAATGGTCATGGAGAATTCGGCGAACACTTGTTTCGGAAATGTTTGTTATCACTTCACTTTCAAACCGAAATATTTTGCCCACTTTTTTACAGTTGAATACGAAAGAGATAAATCACCGTAAACGTCGTCTAAACCTTGTTTAATGTAATAAGGTGTATGTCCTTCTTTTGTTAAAAATTTAATGACCGCGCGGTACTCAATTTTCGTTATTTCAGACATTTTCGTGCGCTAGTCACGTTGGTTGGCTGGTTACTAAAAACTACTAGGATTGGAACAGTCATATTTATAGTGAACACCTCGCGTATGTGCATGCATGAAGCGACGGAGTTTGAACACGTTTGAACCAATATAAGTCTGTCAGGCCGAGAATTTATGGGGCTTACCTCGTATGTATGGAACGAATAGAGTTTGAATTGAATGAATTGCGTCAGCAGCGTAGTAGTAAATAATAAAATACAAAGACATAATATAATGTGATTTTATAGCTTGTTCAAAGGTACCTACCTCCTTGTTAACATTTTACGTTCTAATTCTCGGATAAACATGTGCAATAAACAAAATAAAAGAGATAAACATACATAACCCATAACAATAATTTGGAAATTTCCAATTTTTAAATTTTCAAATTTAACCATTCTAAATGGTGCTCAATAGACGGGTATTTCATGAAGTCTTCGATTGGTCCTTTATAATACTATAATATGCTACCTTTACTGCTAAAAAATGTCAGTAATAGTTACTTATTTAAGGGAGAACTGAACACAGTTCAAGCATTACGTGCGTGTATGGTGTTTTCTCAAGTATAATACAGTCATTTTCTTTTGCTTTTCCGCTTTTGTCAATTGCGTTTCACTATTTGTCAAATGATTTTCCATGTTTTTAAACGTCAGCTGAGTTTGTCAAATAGAATTCCCTTTTTGTCAAATTACTTTCCCTTTATAACAATTGCTTTTCTTGTTTGTACAGGGTGTTTCATCGGTTGGGGTATCGCGAATTAAAGTGCCTAAATATAAAAATATCGACTTCAAATTTTAACCACTTATAGAGCTTTTAAACCGCTACCAGCAGGTTAGGTTGTTTTTGATAATATTATTTTAATTAATGCGTAAATTAAAAAAAAACGTATTATCAAAAATTAAAAGTGCTCAAAAAATGTTCAAATTTGAATGGTGATACGTGGAAATATCACCCATATTAACTTCACAATCAGAATTTTTATAAACGAAACCGTTTGTCAAATAAAGTCAATATTAAATAATGTCGTTTTTCTTACGACAGATTTATGGTACTTAACTTTCTAATTGTGCTGTCCGCAAACAGGTAGTCCTTTTAAATTTATGACGGATAATAAATAAAAATTTATTATAAACTCAACACACAACACTGTAATAAAAAACCCATAAATTCTTCAACGTCCGCAAACAGGTAGTCCTTTTAAATTTATGACGGATAATAAATAAAAATTTATTATAAACTCAACACACAACACTGTAATAAAAAACCCATAAATTCTTCAACGTCTTGCCTTTAATTTTGAAATTATTGTAAAATATTCAATAATTGATTAAGTTTTAATTTTTTTTTCAATTGCATAGTTGATTTTATAGACATATCTTTTTAACACCTGAATTTCAATAAAATCTGAGTACTTTTGATTTTTTGAACGAAGGTTTTTTTTTATTTACGCATTAAATAAAATAATATTATCAAAAACAACCTAACCTACTGGTAGCGGTTTAAAAGTTCTATAAGTGGTTAAAATTTGAAGTCGACATTTTTATATTTAGGCACTTTAATTCGCGATACCCCAACCGATGAAACACCCTGTATATAGGTATGTATACCTCTACCATTTTATAAAAAGTATAGCAATTTACACATTAAAGTGATACATTTATTTTGTATTTAGATACAAACACAGTGTAACGTCGATGTAATATAAACATAACTTAATTCAAAATTTCATTTCTTTGCAAACAGTTTTGTAAATATATGTCTCCATGTGTTGAACATAATTGAAACAATTTTGTGGACTTATACGCTCAGATATAGACTTCCTCGCTTTTATGGAATCTTATACTGTCCACAACAATATGTCGTTATGTCAATGTTGAATTAACGTTGTGAGAAATTCAGAAAAGTGCAGTACATCTTGAATTTGAAACAAATACAAGGATTTTTATTACTGCGGCAACATAATAATTGCGCCCTCTTAACTGTGCTTTTCTTTTTGATGCTCTGGTATTTTTCACAGATCTTCCGTATGGAACGGGAGAATATATTTGTACTCCGTATTCGTCGATGAAGAACATTTTTGCTCTTTCCAAAGTGAGCTTGAATAATATCCGGTGTATTTCTTCTTTCGGGAACAAGTGACATTTTTTAACACAATAATGAAAGTTCGTACTTGCTTTATTAATCGTAGATAGTGGATATTTGTTGAAGAAGTGGCCATTGGTTTAAGCACTTTTATTGCAACTGGCGGAGGACTAAAGAACAACCCAGGTCAACACAGTCCCAAATCTGTTCTTTTTCAGTATTTAATAAGTTTTGCTGCCGATGTCCTGCACTTACTTTTGCAGTATTATTAGTTCTTCTATATGTTGCATAAATTTTTCAAACTGTATCCGGCAAAACAAAATGAAAATTTGAATTAAGTTATGTTTATATTACGCATATGTTACACTGTATTTGTATCTATAAATACAAAATAAATTTCTCACTTTAATGTATAAATTGCTATATTTTTTTATAAAATGTAAGAGGTATACATACCTACATACCGTAGTCGACATATTTTAATTTCTGATACGAAAGTAGAAAGAGGAAAAGAGCGCGACGAAATAAACTAAAGATAATCATAAGCGAGGCTGCCAAGACAGTACACTCGACAAACGTTTCCTATGAAAAGTAAGGCGTGAGGGTCCCCCGACAGTGCGTTGCTCTCCCACCACTGTTAGCAAGCAGGCATCGCTGCATATTATAAGGTCATCTTCTACATGGGATAGAAGTATAAACCAAAATTAAAATTTGACGACTACGGTATAAACAAGAAAAGCAATTGATAAAAAGGGAAAGTAATTTAACAAAAAGGGAATTCTATTTGACAAATTCAGCTGACGTTTAAAAACATGGAAAATCATTTGACAAATAGTGAAACGCAATTGACAAATGCGGAAAAGCAAAAGAAAATGACTGTAAGTTACTGCTTTTATAATATTTTACAATATAAGCAGGCTAACTGACACATAAAGGTATATCTTAAAGGGCGTTTTATTAGAGCTCATTATACAAATGTCAAAAGTTTTTTTAAAAAAATTAATTTTTAGTATTTTTTTACTACTACTACTACTACATACTCTCATGTAATATTTAGAATCGAGGAGAACAAGAGAGAACATGTGTAGATCTCGTAATCAGGTTTGGAATGGCATCAAATTAGGTATAGGTGTCGAATATATATTGCAAGGGAAGGAATGTCTACAAGTAGCCCTGAAAATGTCCCTTGTGGACAAAGCTTCGACATATACGCCCAATTTGGAAAGGTTCCAATCGAAAAATCAAAATCTACATTTAGTCAACGGTGGCGGAAGTCAACACCTTGGATTAATAAAACTTGTTAGGGATATATCAAATTCACTGAACGAATGCTTCCCACATCGGTAGATTGGAAGAGGGGGGCCAATACCATTGTCCGCCAAGAGCTCTGACCTAAGGCCCATGGACTTTTTTCCCCATACATAAATGTATTTTCTTTTACTTCAAATTTTAGGAAGAATGTGTAGTTGGGCATATCAAAAAAATATCTCGAAAACTGTTGATTTTTGTATAATGTATATTTAGCCAAATTTGTTGCCAAGGAGCTCAACTAATACACGCTCCAAGATTTGGTGTTATCCTTGGTGTTAATCCTTGGCAACTAATTTAAAGTAGAAAACCATTAAAGCAATGTTGTCGTGTTGTTGTTTAGACACAAACCCATAACTGAAAATTTTAATTAATTTTAGTAAATTATAAAGTAAAAACGTATAAATAGGTTATTATAAAAACCATGTTTTTAATGTAAAACAAGTATTTTATAAGTAGTTCAACCAAATCGAACCTTAAAAAAAAGTAAAATTTTAGGTACCTATATATGTAAAAAATTTCCCATTGGTATCATTAAAAATTAACCTATCTCCTATGCGAAAAGTCAAGCAATAAATCGGGATAACAAAACAAAATGAATACAGAAGACCCCAAGAAATGCGGTTCACATTACACAAGGGCATACTCATCCGGTTTACTGTATGTATAAACTGCCTGAATTTTATTCATTACAATTCTCCCGGCAAAGTTTTGTTAGAAACGCGATGAAGAACCAAGTAACAGTGCATTATTACAGCGGTATAAGTGGCGACCTCTATGTATTACATAGTACTAAATAGTATATATACACAGTTTAGTATATAAGTATATACATGTATACATAAAAGTTGGTGTTTTGTCTGACTTGTCTTGAACAACTTGTAATCCATGAATAACAATTCGTTTTCGACGTGGAGCATTTAAATACATTCAAATTAAATGTGTTCGCCTTATAAATCTAATAAAATTAGATATGCAGCATTATTAAGGTAGCTGTGTTCAGTACAGAGTAATAGTGGTTATGGCTGTGATTTTATTAAGTCAATAAGCTATTTGATAATTAATAATAAAGCGAACTTAAACACATCGATAATTATAACTCAGTGACAACTAAAAGTGAATTTACGCCTACACATCATATGAAGTTCTCATTAACTCTATTAATATATACAGGACCCCAGCAAAGTGTATTGATCATTTTATATTCTTAAAACACGTATCGAATCAATTATGTGTGTGGCTTTTTGTAATGAAAAGTGAAGTTTTGAAAAGCACATGCTTAACTAATTGAAAAAATTACATACATGTTGCAAAATTAAGATGTGTGCTTAGAATTTTTTCGTAATTTTAATGTTGGACATTACCCGATTAACATTATTTCACCTTGGGTTAGTAAGTGGAAAAGAAGAGAATCAGTGCAAGATGGCCCTATGTAATACTGTTAATGTATCCGTTTTGCGTGCCGCGTTGTCAATTAAGATAATTGGACTTTACCTTTTTTAAGCAAATGGCCAAGCTGGATTTGTTAATACAGCTCGTTATAGTGAAATGTTACAGACCTTTTTAACGCATATCCAAGAAGAGTTGGCGCAAAAATGTTCGTTCCAGCAGAATAGTACCACCCGATTCATTGCAAGTATGAATATGTTAGGTTCGCGTTCTTCGTACTGACACGAAATAATACCATTTATACGAGGGCAGCCCATTTAGTTTTTACTAACGATCACTAGGTGACGCTATTGAGATGTGTCATTAGTAATTTCTTAAAATTTGACATTTGTTATTGTAAACAGTCACAGCTTAAAACTAGCAGAAAGCAATTTTGTGATAAAATAAAAAGTTTTCGTTGGATAATTTTAGTAAATCATGAACCGAAGACTACGCAAAAATCCACTGTTTGTAATTCCATGCATCTGTTTTCTTTCTGTCGTAACAGTTCCTTGAGAAGATTGAAGAACAGTTAATGTTAAATGAAGCCTTCTTCAAAAACTATGTTTCTGAGACATCAACATCAAAGTCCATGAAATGTTTCGAGAATTGGTTTAAACGCATGCAATATTATACGTATAAATCTTTAAAACTAATATTTTCAAATGCATTAAAACAATTTATTCCAAAAAAAAAATGTTATTTTTTCTTACAACCTTAAAAGACCACCAAGACTCCCCGATATTTTCGTTCACTATTTACTTACATACATTTATTTAAAAAATAAGGATGGACTATGCCTGTAAACCTTGAAATTTAGAGGAATTATACTACTGAAATTTATGTTATTTCACGTCAACTTTTGCGGTTGGTTAGGTAACATAATAATAAAAAATGAGGTATGGCCACCACACGACTTTCTTATACGGATGAAAGTGTTACTTCTGGTCCGAATTTTGAAATTTCATGTAAACAAAAAACATTCCAAATCCAACTCTAAATACTTTTGTACTCTTCATAAATATATATAGAATGCATAATTTACGACATATTTCCAAAAAATCGTTATTCGGTAAGAGTAAAAGTGTTACTTCCGGTCCGAACTTTGAAATCTTTTTTATACAAAAGATATTTAGAAGTACGATCTAAATACTTTTATACTCATAATGTACCTGCCTAGAAAGCATGACTTGCGAGATATTCGCAAAGAACTGATTTTCGATAAGAGTAAAAGACCTACTTCCGGTAGGAATTTCGAAAACTTTACTAATACGATTTTTCTCAAATTTAATTTTGAGTACATTTTAAATTTGTTTAAACTTAGTAATTGACGAAATATTTGCAAATTTCGATTTTTTCACTGAAGTAAACTACTACTTCCGGTCTGCCGATTTTGCTCAAAATCTAACTAGTTCTCAAGAGGGAGATTATATTCATAAATACAAAATTTGGAATTGATATCTGTAGCGGTTTGACCGCTATCGTGGTCACAGACAGACAGACATTTTTTAAATACCACTTTTTTGATATCAGGGGACCTCAAAACGTGGACATCTGCAAAAATGTCGAGGCCGAAAATTTTCATCATCATAATACTCCCTTATACTACGTATAAGAAAGTAAAAATGACAGTTATTTTAGTAATTTTTTTTCTTTATCTCTTTTACGATCCGACAAATTAAAAATGACACTATAACTTAATAGATTTGTTTGGTAATTCCATATTATCCAAAAATATTATTTTTATTTCTTTTATGAAATAATTTTTACTAAAGGTTTGTTTCAACACAAATCATAAACTAGTCAGGAGCAATGTGATTGGTTGAGAGAAATCACAAACTACTTTCTGATTGCTTTTACTACATTTGAATGATCCTTGTTCGTTTTATGTTGAAACAAACCTTCGACATCCAGTATTATAACAGTGTTACTTGGAAGCCATCTTTAATTAATACATGTAAATATAGCTAAATATTTTAATGTAGGTAAACCTTTCTAGAATTTTAATATTCATCTGAATATTAATGTTTTGCAGTAAGGTCAAGCGTTAAACAAACATTTCTATCTATTTGAATCACGCCTTACGGTTTCAACTGCTCTCTTTTTATTTGTAAAAAAGTTATTTTATAGAAATAATTCTGGTTGTTCTTTATGTAGTGGTGGATAAAGAAGCGTCACTTCTCCTGCTATAGCAGTAAAGGCAGACTATTTCAGACTAATACCGTGCCTTCAAATACTTTCCTCGTTAGAGAAAGCCATGTTTTTTTTTTAATGGTTGGTGACAGTGTTCGTAATCAGAGACAAACGTATAATTTTGATAGTTTGGTTATGTCATGTATGCGTCTATAATTTTAATTTAAGTATGACAACTATCAGAATTTGAAGTTTTCAAAAGCTTGCATGTACACTAACATTGATTACTTAATTATTTAAAAAACAGACTACTTTCATGAGGTCAGATTTTGAAGGCACGGTACATGACCATATGCCATATCTTCTTCTGTCCGATGAATATGATTGCTATTGTTTCTAGAAAAAAAAAATGAGGTGTGACCACCACACGACTTTCTTATACGTATGAGCGTTTCAAACTGTACAATTTTAAGAATTTTTTTAATATGAAACTTATTTAAAATCCTATTATAAGTACTTTCATTGTCTTAATAAATCGCTATAGAATGCATACTTTGCAAGATATTATCAAAAAAGTGCTCCTAGCTAAGAGTAAAAGTGCTACTTCCGGTCCGAATTTTGAAATTTCATATATACAAAAAATATTGCAAATCCAGTTCTAAATACTTTTGTACTCTTGGTAAATATATATAGAATGCATAACTTACGACATATTTGCAAAAAATCGCTATTCGATAAGAGTAAAAGTGGTACTTCCGGTCTGAATTTTGAAATTTTTTTTATACAAAAGACATTGAAAATTATGTTTTAAATACTTTTATATTCGTAACGTACTTGTCTAAAAAGCATGACTTGCGAAATATTCGCAAAAAACTGATTTTCGATAAGAGGAAAACACCTATTTCCGGTAGGAATCTCGAAAAACTTTTTAAATAAAGTTATTCTCAATTTTAATTTTAAGTATATATGAATTGTTTATAAATTACTATAACTATACTATTATGATATTTGCAGCGGTTTGACCGCTATCGTGGTCACACACAGACACACACACAGACACACAGACAGACACACAGACAGACTTTTTTTAAAACCACTTTTTCGGTATTAGGGGACTTCAAAACGTGGACATATGCAAAAATCTCGAGGTCGAACATTTTCATCATCACAATACTTCCTTATACTACGTATAAGAAAGTAAAAGGAATCATAATGCCTGAAGCAGGTTAAGAAGGTATCAAATAAAGACTGTTCTTCGTGGAACAGAGAAAACTTCTACATTCTAAAGATTTAATAAAATTGTGGTTATTTATTATTTTATTCTTTGAAGCGTCAGCTATATTTTTGCGAATAATTTATAAAATTGACAAAATTCTACGCAAGTCTTGTATGAAAAGCCATTATAATGTAAACATATAAGTAACCAAAACGTTCTTCAGATTTTTATTGATTTTATTTTCATTTACTACAGGGTACACTGGAAATATGCCTTACAGATCGTTAAATATTTCTTTCAGAAGTCAAGCAAAATGTTGAAACACCCAAATTTTCCAAAAAAAAAAAAAAAAAACTCCAGAAGAACCTAGCGCAAACACTTAATTTGGTTCCGACAGCAGAATAACATCAATTAAAATATCATGTCGTATAAGCACGTATAACAGGTACACGAAACTTCCCTCGTAAAAGCTCTAGAACTAATTGAGTGCTCTCCCACGATCATACAAATTAAGCCTTTATTATTTTCATCGTTTCACCGCGAACGCGAGACATAAAGGCATGAAATTAACTAAATAGGTTTAAATTGAAACATCCGTCGCTGTCGAGCAGGTGAAACGTATGTATACAGGAGGGTCATCTATGGAAAGGCGTTCAATTACGGTCACGTTTAAATTAAAAAATAAAAGACAAAACAGAAAAACGCCAACGCAATGAGGAGGGTGTCGCTGAAAAGAATAAAAAAGGTGGTGAGTCACGTTCATTATGATGGTTGTTGTTTAGAAACAATAGACGATCGTTCGTTGATGGAAGGGAATCGGGGAGTCGTTAAAATTAATGGGAGATGTTTCAAAAATTGTGTGATAATAATAATTTTACAAAATTGGGTAATTGCTCATAAAATACAAACTATATTAATATATATATATTATAGTAAAGTAATAGTAGCAAAATGATATAAAGCAGCATCTGAAAGGGAGAGAAGTAGATCAGTGTGTTATTCAGACATAATTAGCTCAGTTGGTAAAGTAATATTAAGTACAACTATCTACGAAGTGTTTCTAGGTTCACGTAATGGAAGAGTTGGATGGTAGTGGGAAAGCTCTTTCGTGTCGTAAAGTATACAGTAATTCGTCTTTAGTAAAAATACAACATTTTGACACAATCGCGTCCGTAGTCTTTAAACTATCATCGACCAAGCAAACTTAATAGGGAAAAAAGTGTGAATATGGAGGAAATCGAGTATCGCACCAGTATCAAGTTCCTTAAAAACACGGAATGTCTGTTCGTACTGAGATTCGCTCATAGGAAAACGACCCGTGGCCTGGGCGGACTATCAAAATGACCAATCCCTTGTTAAAAAAGTTGAAAAATTAATATTGCCCAAGACGGGTGCCGCGAATGCTCATCCCGCTGTAAAAACAGCGCGTGGAAAGTTCCCGTGCCTATTTTAACAGATGTAATGAATGAAGGCAGTGTGTATTTGGCCGAATTGTTACTAGGGATAAAACTTGGGTTCATCATTAGAAATCTGAGTCCAAGCAAGACTCAAGCCGGGGCACAAAAAAAGCATACCACCACCCAAGAAGTTTAAGATGTCACAGTCGGACGAAAGAATCATGGCTATACTGTTTTTTGCGACTCAGAAAAAATCCTGTTACTTGATTCTACAGATAAAGGTGCTTGCATATCTGGAGAATACCGCGCCTCAATCCTAGAGCGATTAAAATAAGCCACTAAATAAAAAATTAGGTGTGGCCACCATACGAGTTTCTAATACGTTTATGCGTTTCAAATTATACAAAAGTTGTTCTAAACTAAGATTTAAATACTTTTATCTTCTCAAAAAATAAACAAAATCCTACTGTACTAATTCTATTCTCTTAATAAGTCTCTATAGGATACTTGGCGAGATATTCGAAATAAAGCGCTACTCGCTAAGAGTAAAACTGTTACTTCCTGTCCGAATTTTGAAATTTCCTTTATACAAAAATTATTTCAAATGTAGCTCTCAGTACATTTGTACACTTGATAGGTATATATAGAATGCATAATTTACGAGATATTTGCAAAAATCGCTATTCGATAAGAGTAAAAGTGTTACTTCTGGTCCGAATTTTGAAATTTTTTTATACAAAAGATATTGAAAATTAAGTTCACAATACTTTCATACTCTTGATAAATATATATAGAATGCATAATTTACGACATATTTGCAAAAAATCGCTATGCGGTAAGAGTAACAGTGTTACTTCCGGTACGAATTTTTTTATACAAAAGGTATTAGAAATTAAGTTCTAAATACTTTTATACTCGTAACGTACCTGTCCAAAAAAATATGGCTTGCAAAATATTCGCAAAAAACTGATTTCCGATAAGAGTAAAAGACCTACTTCCGGTAGGAATTTCGAAAAACTTTTTTAATAAAATTCTTCTCAAATTTTATTTCGACTAATATGAATTCTTTATAAATTTGTTTAAACTTAGTAGTTGACGAAATATTGGCAAAATTCAATTTTTTCACTGAGGTAAACTACTACTTCCGAGAGGGAGAAAGAGAGGGGGAGGCAGAGAGAGGGGGAGGGGGGTAGAGTGACAGAGAAAGTGACATAAATTGTTTAAAAACCACTTTTTTGGTATCAGGGGACTTGAAAACGTGAATATCTGCAAAAATCTCGAAGTCGAAAATTTTCGTCATCACAATACTTCCTTATACTACGTATATGAAAGTAAATAGAAGGGGAAAAGTAAAGTAGGCTTCGATATTTTGAATCACTCATCTTAGTATAGTCCAGATATGGCTCCTTGCGTTTTTTACCTGAAAAAAAGAGCTGAGTGGACAGAAATTCATGAGCGATGAAGAAGTAAAGGATGCCGGTTTGGCGTATTTTTCAGACAATGATAAAGTATTCTTATGAAAGCATATAGAAACTAATTGAAAGATTTGGAAAATATATTAGCACTACAGGTGAATATATTGAAAAAGAAAAATAATTATGTATTTTTATTTTCCCTCCTTTTCCCCCATTCCGCGAACTTAAACACGCTCGCTCGTACCTATATCTAATGCGTCATGTATAACCAGCAGTATCGTTAATAATTCAATGAAGGTTGATCCTCTTGAGGTAAAGCCATAATTATGACAGGGCATGGAAGATTTAGTAAGTAAAGCGACTTACTTTGGATACCTTTGCAATAACAGAAATAATCCCGATACCCCGCCGGTAGGTGTTAAGATTATTAGCGTCACCTATTTTAAAAATTGGATAGATCTCGTTATTTTCCAAATAACCTGATAATGCAAGATAAAAGACTGACTTATAGAATAACATTATATTAATAAAGTGTAAGAGAAATTCAGTCTTTTGAAGAAAATAAATTCTCAATTAATTTTTATCTTGAAGGTAAAATAACAAATACTTTGAATTCTGAATTTCAAAGCAAACATCATTGATCAACAGAATTAAAAGTGTGAAATTTGTAAGAATTCCTGGGTTTACGATCCAACCATAATTATAGTAAA
This sequence comes from Amphimallon solstitiale, assembly GCA_963170755.1. NCBI lineage: Eukaryota > Metazoa > Arthropoda > Insecta > Coleoptera > Scarabaeidae > Amphimallon > Amphimallon solstitiale. The sequence goes on along the minus strand of OY720681.1, from coordinate 30,100,015 downwards.
GTTATTCAAACGTTCTAGTTGTTCAATTATGGTAGTAAAAAAGCATTATCATATATTGCTAGTTAATAATTGATCGTAACTACAATATCTAGGCAGCAATCTAATGTCTTTTTCAACAGATAGTTAGCCTTTTTTACTGGTATAATAACATTGTTGGTGCGTTTAATAATTAGTTAACTTCAGAAGTGAATTTGAGTTTACTATGTATAATATTCAAAGTTACGAAAAAAATAGCTTGAGCTATATTAAACTCTAGATAGTTCAAGGAGAATTGCTTTGCGGATAGTATGCACATAACAGAAAGATACAAAACACTAAGTCGTATAATTCGTTTCAAGAAATATGAGCGACTTGTATAAGGTGATAATCCGGATTAAAGAGTAACCCTTTCCTCGAGCTGCAGCGGGTAATTAAGAAGCACTTGAAAAATATCAGGTACGGTATACAGATAATTAGAAAGCAGCTCGAGGAAAGGGTTTCTCTTTAATCCGGATTATCACCTTATACAAGTCGCTCATATTTCTTGAAACGAACTATACTGCGCATCCAATTCTCACTGGCAAAGCTATTCTTGTTGAACAATAGTACTGCTCAGTCTTATCTAGGAGCGCTGGGACAGATAAGGTATGAAATAACAGTCTGCGACTGGTTGAAATTACGTGTATGGCAAAATAATCACATTTAACTGATTATCAAATATTTTATTACTATCAGTCTTTTCGATTTGCGTATTTTACATTCCTATTTATTTTTCTATTTATTATTAGTATTCATTAAAATGAATTGTTAGAACCTGAAAGTAATATTTTCTTCGTGTAATCGCAAATATTTTATAATATAGCCGAAATAGATTTACCAACTTACTCATTGCATCCTCAGGGGAAATCAAAAAAATAAAATCCAGACAGAGGCAAACAAGTAGGTACACAACCTTATAAAAGTTAATACAGGCTGATGAAATAGTAACAAAAACTGGTGGTATTGTTTTGTCATCATTTTAACCTAATCTCCTCCTGGAACTTGTACCAGTTCAAATTAAGGATCCCCTTGTTGTCGAGTTGTTAAATTGTTTAAATAGATCAGGTATAGAAATATTGTTGAAAGTCATTAAAAATTGTTAAATATTATTTATATCAGTAAAGTAATTCATAAAATGCGTGATATACGATAAGTAATAAGTAATGGATCGTGTAGAAGATTTACACGATCCATATCTAAGGCAAATATATTCACCAAAAATTCGTAAATCGAACAATAGTTCTTACCTTCAAGATATAATTACAAAAAAGACCATTATCATTAGTAAATTCTAATAATTTACGACGATGTAATTTAAAAACCATTGACTATAATTTTCGTATTCTCTTTAAATTAAACCGCGAGCATACCTTATCCTATATGTCACGTTCTCCAAATTGAAAGCGTAAAAAACGTAAAGGAGCTGTTTAATTTAATCATTCTCAACGAAGGGGGGGAACTGAACCGGTGGACATGTTTATTGCCACCTTGTTGTAGTGTGACCCTGTTATAGACCCTGTGATTGGCTACGGACCATTGACGAAAAAACTAATTTTCACGTGATAAATGTTGACGTTTTAAAAACTTTTCGACATGGGGGATTGGTAGTTCTTTCTTTCTTTTTTTCTAGTTTAGTATACGGATTTCTTTGTAGCGTTAGAACGCTCTTGTTCGGTAGATTAGTCAAACACACACACACACACAAGCTTATTATGATTAGGTACAGTTAGGGTATTGTATTACAGAATTGTTGAGCATTAGAAAAAACAATACAAAATATTTCATATAATGTATAATATGTATTGCTAAACAGCAATATTATAATATATTTGTTGAATCCGTTCTTGTTATTACTAATTGTTAATTATATCTAGTAGAATCAGTATATTTTTCAAACATTTTAGAATAACCTATGTATGTTATGCGTATGCGAGACTTTTTGTACGAATCGGGTTTTTTGGATGACAAATTCAGAAATTTCGTCAGATATAAATATTTCACCTAATAAAATATGGAAAAAATTCCATCGCTGTTAATTTGAAAGAAATTGATATTCAAAGTTAACACTTTAGACGTCAGTATACATATACGAAACAATTTTTTTCGTATATGAATAAATGTATGAATGCACATCTACCCTAAGCCGGCATTGCGAACAAACAACGTGCAGACAGCTGTTTCCACCTTACATTGGTCTCATCAGTGCACGAATGTGTTTATTCACAATGCCTCAAAAGCTTAGAAAACCTGATATTGTCAACTTACATACCAAACGCCATGAGACATTCTCAGCGGCATCTGTTACCCAAGTGCGAGAGCGCTTACTCTCCTAGAATTACTGTTACATTGTACTTTAGACGTCGTTTGTCTAAATTACTGTAATACATTTTATAGATTGTTTTTGATATGGTCAGTGGGATAACAATTTTGAACAAAGGTTTGTTATTAATCACTCTTGTAATTATACCGTTTCCAGAAAATCATTTTACGCTAATTTTACCTGAAAAAAAACATATGACAACGTTGTACTGACTCTACACTTCCATTCTCTCTTATTCCTATGGATACGGGAAATTCTAGTACCTTATCCATTATTAGGATAAATCAAACGTGTTGCCAAATTTACCTTTACAAAAAGGCCAATATCTTCTAGAATGAACAATGTGGAATTTTTTTGAATATTCTTTCCGTGTTCCTTTATCGCTACTTCAAAACGTAGTGTGAAGCTGTTCCGCGAATTTTGGGAGACGTTGTATATTTCTTCACCAACAGTCGTTTTATAGCGCACTAGATAACAGGATAATACTAATTCCACTAAAAATTCCCAATATAATTTCGGACCAAAAAATTACTTACACATCTGTTTCAAAAGACTGTGATAAAACAAACTTCGTAACTTCCCAGCGTCATTGGTGCTGGACTGAGTTTCAGCAGAATGACATACAGTGGACCTCGATTATAACGAATTTGAAGAGACCGTCAAAATCTATCCGTCATATCCGTTAGCGATAAGCGATGAGAGAATAAATGCAAAAGTGTTTTATGAGATCTTTATTGTCTGTATGTGTCAGTGTATATTAAAAGAATACAGTGAACAATAAATAGCGTTTCGACTTTATTCAATCTCTATCAAAATTAATAAAACATTTTTAAAATACGTTTTCCAAACGGAATACATCGTATTTTGTATCACAAACATGTTATGTTATTCCAACACACCAAAACGTAAAATGAACAAGTTAAAGGTTCATCCTAAAGATTTCTTTATCTTGCTTTTTTCGTTAGCAATGTATTTAATAAGTGACCTAGGGCGCGGAATCGAGCGAGCTAAACTACCACGGAGCTAGAACCCAGCAAAGAAATAATGTAAACAACTGTGTGTTGTTTACATTATATCTGAATAGCACTAATTCATAGGGCAACATCTGTTTACACCCGAGAAGTGCCCGAGAATCAGAGCAAAAAATGGCCATAAAATAAGGAAATTTATGAGTAAAATTAATTCTACATCGGCGTAGATAGCCTGAGAAGTTATTAAAATTCATTATATTTACCTTATATTTCGCAAGAGAAATAATGTAAATATGTAATATATACTTACTGTTATTTAGTTTCAATAACATACGCGTACATTTTTAGTTATCATTTATTCAGATCTAGAACGTTGTTTATGTTCCTTTTTCTAATATGAAAATGAATTTTCAGTGATTCCGAAATTTATTACAAATTCGATAAAATATCGTTACAGAATGCCAAAATATCGCACGTTCGTCACCTAGCTTTGCTAAAACATACACATAAATAGTTTTTATGCAGAGAATTTCGATAGTTTACAAAATTTCGTTACATGTTTAAATTACGATGCTCGAAGAATTTCTGAGTACAAGGAACTAACACAAATCTCAAATTTAAAAAATGAGGTGTGGCCACCACACGACTTTCTTATACGTATGAGCGTTTCAAACTATACAATTTTAAGAATTTTTTTATACAAAACTTATTCAAAATCCTATACTAAGTACTTTCGTTCTCTTAATAAATCGCTATAGAATGCATACTTTCCAGGATATTCGAAAAAAAGTGCTACTTGCTAAGAGTAAAAGTGCTACTTCCGGTCCGAATTTTGAAATTTCATTTATACAAAAAATATTCCATATCCAACTCTACATACTTTTGTACTCTTAATAAATATATATAGAATGCATAATTTACGACATATTTGCAAAAAATCGCTATTCGGTAAGAGTAAAAGTGGTACTTCCGGTCCGAATATTGAAATTTTTTTTTATACAAAAGATATTTAAAAAACTGATTTTCGATAAGAGTAAAAGACCTACTTCCGGTTGGAATTTCGAAAAACTTTTTTAAGACAATTTGTCTCAAATCTAATTTTAAGTACATATGAATTCTTTATAGTTTGTTTAAACTTAGTAATTGACGAAATATTTGCAAAATTCGACTTTTTCACTGAAGTAAACTACTACTTCCGGTCTATAGATTTAACTGAAAAACTAATCAGATCTCAAGAGGGAGATTATACACGTATATACAAAATTTGGAATAGATATCTACAGCGGTTTGACCGCTATCGTGGTCACAGACAGACAGACATACAGAAATTTTTTAAAAACCACTTTTTTGGTATCAGGGGACTTCAAAACGTGAACATCTCCAAAAATCTCGAGGTCGAAAATTTTCGTCATCACAATACTTCCTTATACTACGTATAAGAAAGTAATAAAACATCAGTTGTTATTCGTTCAGGAACACTTTGGAAATTTGCCTAAACTAGTGACATATTTTGAAAATCGAATCTCAAATTAAAAAATGAGGTGTGGCCACCACACGACTTTCTCATACGTATGAGCGTATCAAATTTTAAGATTTTTTTTATACAAAAATTGTTTAAAATCCTATTCTAAGTCTGCAACTTTTGCTTTAAATTTTTGGTGTTAAACGCTTTTATTTGACATTTAAAATAATATACTTCTCACCGTCTTCAAAAAGATATAAGTGTTACAAATGAATACACTTATAACCAAGTTCTTTCTGCCCTTTAATATAACAAATATCGCATGTAATTTCCTTAGGTCACCTATCTCTATTGTACTTAATAAAACACAGGTATGTATCAATAATAACTATGATAAATTTTATTTCTATATTAACACAATTTAGGTTGTCGAAAGTTGGTGTAATGTGATTTAGATAATTTGTTCTATGTCTTGTACACGTAAGTAGAATATTAGATTATAAAACTATCAAGCTAGTAGCATAACACTCAAAAATAAATTTTATATTTAATATATACAATAACTACTTTTAGAATATACTAATATCTATAGCTTTAGATTAGAGAACATTAAGAAGAAATTTTAATGTAATTCAATCTCTGACAAGGTGAGTAACTTACTAATAAATTTAAGTAAATATGTTAAGTAGAAATGCAGAGTATGCTTTTATATAACTGCTAGTGTCGCTTTATAAAAATGTATAATCTTCTGTTCATTACAATAGTAAGTAGTTCACCTTCTCGATGAACTGTTGCTTGTATCGACCTCAAAATTATAAAAAATCTATGCACATCAGTGGAAACATATCAACTCAGTCCTTCGATACCTAACAGGTGAAAAAATATTTTTTGATTTGCCAATTGATGGCAAAGGCGTGCATGATTTTCAAAACTACTGCAATGCCTACTCAACTTCGCGACCAATAAATTATCTTGAATTTTAAATGTTTTATCATTATTTAAATTTATTTAGAATATTACTTTTACTACTTTTTATCAAAGTGCAAATGCATGTAAATATCAGTTGCATTTACTATTAAACATTCTTACTGTTTACTTTTTGTTTTTGTCGTTTACGAATTTAAAGCCTTTTAAAATTCTATTCTTTTCTATATATCATTAATAACAATAATCTTAAATATTAAAGGTTATTAATCATGTTTCTATTATTTACAGTTACTGCTTAATTAATTTGTTCTTACAAATAAGCACAATTTCATTTACTTCAGACTATATTGGAATTAATATTATGTAGCTACTTACACCATTATAATACTTTATAAATAAGACATTCATTTCTATTTTTTAAATGACTGAGATGAGATACCTTGTTTACTAAATACCACAACAATATACAATAATCATTGTTTTATTTACAATTTTATTAATTCGCTAGGTTTAAATTTTGTTTCAGAAGTAGTAAGCGATCTATACTGGACGAATATCAACAACCAAATGCGATCCGCTCTTCCACAAAACGACGCAGAGAATGATAAGAAGAGAAAGGCGGCAAGAGGTGACATCTATCGGCATAGTAGCTGGCGGGAATTCCGCTACGCGTCGCCTCTGTACAGGAACGCAGACTTTATATACACAGTTTAATACGAAAATTCGAACGCACGGTTCACCGTGTCCTATCATTTCTTCCCATCAAAACGGTGTTTTTAATTGTTTGTACGGTGGCTGGTGTTTGTCGCGGTATTAAACGTGGAGAAAGTGTGAAGCCTCTGTTCCACGTAATTTTGTTTATAATTGTTTTTCTTTCCTCCTCCCTGTTACTACAAGCATTACCCGTCTTCGTCTGGTTTTCTCTCGTATTATCGGGTGGCGGCCTTTATGTGTATTTTAACTAATTTCATGTCCATGTCTTTAGGGAAATTTACTTCCTATCTTAGATACAATAACATCCACGTCTCCTTTATAATGAGTGGTAAACAAGTTATTTCTTCTATCAAATTTTCTCTGCATAAACGAAGTGATGACAAACCAGTAAAATTTAGTTTATTTAAAAATTATGTAATTGTTATACACGTAATTCTAACAAACATTTAAAAAATACTTGAATCTATAAATAATCTGAGGACAAAATACAGAAAATATATACAGGGTTAGTTAAAAGTATGGAGACGGCGATTTATTGTCGTTAATATTCATTTTAGAGAATTATTTTCAATATAAAAGTTTGTTAGGATATTTTGATCTACATTTGAGAATATTTGATTTTTTTTTCTTCAATTGTTTTTTAGTAACGCCTGTCCGCGCAGTTTTTTTAAATGGGAACTAGTAAATTTTACTCTATCGTTCGATAGAGAATTTTTGTCTCTTTACAATAATATTTTTGTTTTTTTAAAATTCATTTTAATAACTTTTTTATAAGAAAAGGCCGGTTCAAGTGTTTCACAGATGTTCGGTACATCGCAGATAGACAGAAGCGATGCGATAAACAAACTTGAGCGACATAATTTTATCAGTGGTTATTGTGTACGTCAAATCTTTGACAGAAATAATTCATTTGTGCAATTTGTTGCTGTTAATATTAACAATGGCGAGTTTAAGTGAACATGAACGAATTGAAATACTTATGATGTTGGGTTATGGAGATAGACGCAGAAGTTTACAAGACGTTTGTAATTTATTTAATGATACGCATCCAAATAGAAATCCAATTTCTAAATCCGTTGTTGGTAAAACTTTAAGACGCTTTGAACAAACTGGTAGCGTTAAAGATTTGCCAAGGAGTGGTAGACCTAGAACAGCAAAAAACGATGATAACAAACTGGATATTTTATTGGCTGTATCTGAAGATCCTCATTTATCAACCAATCAATTAGCGGCCAATTTCAATATTTCGCAGTCATCGATCGTGTCATTTTTAAAAAGTGAAAAGTATAAACCTTATAAGGTACACCTTGTACACGAGTTAACGGAAGATGATTTTGATAGGAGATTACAATTTTCTGAAGAAATGTTAAATATTTGCAATAATAATGAAAATTTTGTCAACAATATTCTTTTCTCTGACGAAGCTACTTTTTGCCTTACCGGTGAAGTAAACAGACATAACTGCAGATACTGGTCATCGGAAAATCCCTTTTGGTTTTTGGAGCACCATGCGCAGTACCCCAAAAGGTTAATGTTTGGGTTGGCATTCTTGGCGGTCATATTATCGGTCCCTTTTTCATCAATGGCAATTTAACTTCGGGTCTGTATTTGCAGTTATTGCAAAATGAAATAACACCTGCTTGTGCTACGCTCTATCCACATGAAAACAATGGACACCTGCCCAATGACAGTATCTCGTTCCAGCAAGATGGCGCCCCACCACATTATGGTGTAAATGTTCGTCAACATCTGGACAACGTTTTTCCCCACAGATGGATTGGAAGACGAGGAACCATTGAATGGCCAGCCCGTTCGCCAGATTTAAGTCCTTTAGATTTTTTTCTTTGGGGATACGTAAAAAACAAAGTTTACGAAGATAAGCCCGATAACGTCGAATTTTACAAATCCGAATTACCAGAACGATACAAGAAATTCCCCGAGATTTTTTACAGAACTCTGTTCGGGGTTTTGTAAATCGATTGGGTCATTGTCAAATTACTAATGGACGACAATTTGAACACTTACTTTAATTTACTTTGTTATTAATTTGTTTAATTTTTCTTGTAAAAGTTATTAAAATGAATTTAAAAAAAACAAAAATATTATTGTAAACAGAAAAAAATTCTCTATCGAATGGTAGAGTAAAATTCACTAGTTCCTATTTAAAAAAACTGCGCGGACAGGCGTAACTAAAAAACAATTGAAGAAAAAAAAAACAAATATTCTCAAATGTAGATCAAAATATCCTAACAAACTTTTATATTGAACATAATTGTCTAAAATGAATATTAACGACAATAAATCGCCGTCTCCATACTTTTAACTAACCCTGTATAATAAAACACAAGTGTATAGTTTCAAAATTATTATAATGTTTAACACACTACATATGTTTCGCCACACTGTGGCTTCATCAGGTGGATGAAAATACAATTTCAAAGTACAAATTAGCTCCTATATATATCAATACAAATTACAAACATAATCTCATTCTAAGAAGGGGTGGACATGGGGGGAGTTATTTATATCTAGTTGATCATTTACCTAATTTATTTATTACATTTATTAATTTCTAAACTTTCTAGCATATTAAGTTTTTTACTTTTTCTTAAAACATGTAAAGTTGTAAAATTAGTATTGAATTTATGATTATGTTCTAAGCAATGATTGGCAAAAGTTGAGTCTGTCTTCTTATTCCTATAACATCTTTCGTGTTCTTTCATTCTAGTATCGAATGTCCTTCCTGTCTGTCCTACATACACTTTTTTACAGCCTTCGCATGTCAACTTGTACACCCCTGAGTTTAATCTATTGTCCGTTTTATTTTTATTGTTTTTTATTGCGTTTTGTAAGGAATTGTTGGTTTTGAATGAAATTGTCTCTTCTCTACTTGTTTTAATTAAGTTTCCTACTGTGTTTGGAATTGTACCAATGTATGTGATGGAATTATAATTGTGCGTTCTACTGTTTTTTACTGTGGGGTAAATTAAAGATAGCGTTTTGGATTTATGCAGTTTTTCTAAAATATTATTAATTAAATCTATAGAGAAGCCGTTATTTAGCGCTATAATGTATATTCTGTTTAATTCTAAATTAAAGTTTTGATTTATCGTTTGTAAGGTTGAGAAAATGTGTTACCTGGAAACATATGTGGATTTGGGAATCTTTGAATATTATGTATCGTATCGCTGTGACCACAATAAAATTATTGTAAGGATTAATTCTGTTAGTTTAGTTTTAATTGTAGATATAGTTGAGTTCGAATAAAGTACCTATATATACATATGTTGTCATTGGATTTCGGATTTTCGTCCACTGCTTGGTCTTTGAAAAGACCGGTGTTGGTTTCTAGACGACGTTTCGGCAAAATCACACATGTCATCATCATGTCTGCGATAACTGTGTGCTTCTACTTCTTGTTATCCGTAAAATGACGTTGTCGGAGTTCTGATGGTGTGTATATACTCTCTTGGCGTTCCGGTTGGTTACCCTTGGGCGAGTGTGTGCATCGTTCCGTGTCGTTGGGACCGTGGTTGGAGTGTTTCGGCTGGTTTGCGATGTAGGTGTATTAGTTTGGTGTTTTTTCTTGGTATTTCTTCTTGTTAGTACTGGTTTCCATGCAGTTAGTAACCTCTGGGTATCATCTCGTGAATTCAGATTGTTCGGATGATTTTCAATTTCGATAGCTTCCCTGATAATTCTGGTTTTCAAAAAAAAAGGGTAAAATCCAACATCTTGCAAAATACGGTTCTGCCCCGGTGGTAGGGGCAGAACCGTATGGTAAGAGGGGCAAGAGCGGGTACGGTATATTATAGCTTGAATTCACAATTTCTACAGACAAAGTCATCCAAATCGTTGTCAAGCTATCCCGTACATCTTTCATGTGCCCAATTTTTACATTTATTATTAGAGCATTTAATCCAACCATCATTTCTTTTTCTTTTTGAGTAATGTTCCTTACAATAAAGGCATAATGCATCGTCTTCATCTTGTGACTCGTCGTCTTCGGTCCCCGACTCTGAGCTAGATTCTATATTAATGTTCTCTTTCATTTTCTTTTTCTTATTATTACGTATCTGAGTCATAATCCGTCTCTTTGTATTACGGGCCTTCATGGATTTGGGCTTGCACCGATAATTTTCTCAAGTTCGTTTTTATAAGGCGACTCAGTCAAATTTGCTGTTTTTCCTCTTATGCGCTTTGTGGTTATTTTTCGATTACTATGTGGAACTTCCATTATAGATGCGGGTGATACAGCAAACGCAGAAGGACTGGGCAGAGAATAAAATCAGCTAGGTTTTATTGTCAGAGTAGACAACTGGAAACTTGGAATGAACCTTTCAGGTGCAACTTCTTTATTAATTCTTAATTGAGGAGACGTATAATTAGACGAAATTGCATCCATGTTTGTGAAGATTTTAGAGGGTCCCGCTACAGACGTAGAAGAAAGTATAGCCTCAGGAATCGTCTTAGGTATAGAATCATTTGTCTCGGGTACATTTTCATGAATAGCTTCGAGTATAGACTCGGGTGTACACTTTAGTGTTTCTTCGACACGTTCTGTTGTTTCGGCTGGTGCAAAGTCATGTTCATTAAAAATATACCTGTCAAGCGGATAAATGCCATTGTTGCTCTGTTGTAAGCCTTTCCAAACAATGCACCAATTTGATATTGAGTGACTACTCTCCCAGCCACGTTTTTACCTCCTGGCTATAAAAGGTGTTTAGCGGCGCCATGAAACTAACATCTAGCGGTTGCACTTTATGCGTGCAGTGTGGAGGGAAGCACAATAGTATCACTCCATTTTCACGCGCGAGGTCTATTAAAGCAATGTTCTTCGTATGAGTAGCATGACCATCCAAAAGTAGTAAAACCGGGTCGTCTTTAGTTGGTTTTACATGTTTAATAAAGTATTTCATTCAATCTACAAAGATAGGTGCTTGCATCCAACCGCTTGGATGACATGCTACTCCGGTTTTAGCAGGAGAACCATCGAGTAATTCGGCTTTCATCCTAACGCGTGGGAATATCAGAAAAGGAGGCACATAATGCCCTGCGGCAAAGAAGCACAAAACTGCTGTTACTAATTGTCCTCGCTCTCCTGACGCCAAAGTTCCCACTTGTCTACGGCCTCTCATAGCAATTATCTTTGGATGAGACTTTGGAACAGTTATAAGTCCCGTTTCATCAACATTATAAATTCTACTCGGTCGAAACTTATATTTTTCAGTTAAACTTGTCAATAGGTCAAAGAATTTGCCAATAGCCACTTTATTAAATCCCATGGCACGAGCTTCTGATGTATGCTCTGGGGATCTTAACGACAACGTATGGTGCCGTTTAAGAAACCCTTTCAGCCAATCAAGGCCTGCCATTTTATTATAACGATTAAAGTTATGTGCCAGTTGATTCCTTTCGGCTAATTGATAAGCTATACCTCTTAATTCAGTAGTGGTAAGGCCAAACAATCGGCTTTCCAAGTGCTGGATGTAGCCCTCAAGCTCAATATCTTGTTTTTTTGAGAAAACACGTTTATACTTTCCCATTCCTAAAACTTATTGTATTAGAAAGAATTTATTTGAACCTTATCTACGTTTAGAAGAAGCCTCTTCCAACGAAGATCCTTTGTTCTTCATCTTCTTTATCCTATCTGCCAAAGTAGATTGCGGAACGTTGTACGTTTTAGCGGCTTTCTTGTACCCTATTGCCCCAGATAGAACTTGCTCTATTGCTTTCTTCATATCATCAGCAGACCAATTCTGTCGGGTGGACTTTCTTTTGTAATTGCGTACCATTCTATCATGTCCACAAAACATACAAAGTTATTAACAGCGTTAACTGTTCTGTCGAATATTGAAAACATTTCATTGCATATGGGGCACTACCGGGTACTGCCCGATTTTGCCCCTCCGGTTCTGCTGCTGCAAATTTGCAAAAAAAAATTATGTTGGTTACACATTAACTTCAAAATACTTCACTACTGCCAAGCGTGTTCACAAAAATTCACCATATCTAATGATGTATCCCAGAATATTAATAATTATTTTATAGGTTAATTGTAGAATCATTGAAAATAACGCAAAATAACATCACTTACCTATTACAACACGTTTTTTCACTTTTTGTCGTTGCTATAACGACGTGCACATTCAAACTTATGGTTGACACTGGTGGTAATTACGTGAACAAACATGATCTTACTGCGTCTAGCCCATGCGCACAGTAGTGATAATAATGGGGTGTACCCCTTTCTGCCTCACTACGCGGTTTTACCCTCCCCTACATGAAAGTCAAATGAGTGTGAAGGAGTGGCCGAATTTCTCGGACACCCAATATAAATTACCAGAATATCATTAAATGTATACTAAATTAGGCAAACAGTAAATCAATAGTCAAGATCTTAACTTTACAGTAATTATACAACAATATAACACAGGATCACCCTGTATACATGAAAGACTATTATCGCCAGGTCAGAATCACCAAAGGCTGATAAAATATGAGGTGCTAAATTATATGAAACCAATTAAAATGGGCTGAGGGGCCCAAAAATGAAAAACTAAATCGACAAATGTTACAAAATTCAAATTTGGCCTCGTAACCACCCAACTAGCAAAGTTACCATAATAATTAAAATTTACTACTTATCTGTAATATAGAACAAGGATTCCTTGTTTAATTGTCTTTTAAAAATTAAAGCAAGGCTCTACTTCAATCAAGCCTTCCGGCACAACACTGCTCGGGTATAATTAACTAAAATACAAGGAAGATGACGGAATTAAACTTAGGTATTCATTTCCAGAACTGTTGAGGTCAGCATTCAGACTTAAAATACTGAAATTCCTCAACCAGTACGTACATTAAACATAAAACTAGGATATATGGCACTTATACATCAATAGGTGAAAAGGTCCTAAACAGCACGGATTCCTCCCATGAAATCACGCACTCCCCCAAAATGCTAAGCACACTTCCAGGTGCAGGAAGGGAATTCCATGCATTGATATTAACATAAATTGTAAATCGTCTTCCCACGAGGCACATCCAACAATGGCCGACAGTGCCTTCTACAAATTCACCTGTAGCTGGCCGATGTTAATTTCCAATATGCTAGCTGGTAGCACTAGCAGCTAAAAAGGACAATTAAAACAACAAGCGTTAAGGATGACTAACGAGAAATACAAAAATGATCACCAGAAGTTCATTTCAGCGAATGTGTTCATAAAAATCGTTCGATATGTCAAAATTTTAACAAGAAGCTAATCCAGTTATTACGGCTTCATCCACGCAGGTACGTGTAAGTTTACGGAAGTCGATAATGTTCAACACAAATTGCAATAAAGGATCACAGTCGGAAAACACTTCTGCTTGTTTTCAATAAGACAACCAATGGAAAAGTGACGGGATGATTTCGAAATTTTAAGATAGATCAAAAATGGCAAATATAGTACATGAAACGACACTGTTGACGGTGGCGACTAACAACCAGAGTTTATTTTAACGCTAAATAAATTTCAAATGAACAGACGATAATTGCTAATGAAAAATTACTAAACACGGTAATAGAGGAGGGCTATATTTCTCTTTTAGGGCAATCTTACCACAACACACAATAGCATTTAACCAACATGAATTCTGAGTAGCCGGAAGTAGGCAACTGCTAACCGACAACAAGTGCTCGCTGACGGCAGATGTCGACACAGTGAGAAATTAATAAACCAAAATTCTAAATTATCCGGACATAAGTCCGAATCAATAAGACATACAGGGCACACAAAAAAAAACGTGACAAGTTTCTCGTACCACGACGAATGTAAAGAAGCATCTACGTAAGGCGTAATACAGCAGCGTAATCTCTGTCATCAGCACTAAGGTGATGGGAAACGTTAAGACATACATTGGTAGAAGAATATATAGATTCATAGGTAATGTAAATATCAGTCATAAATATACAATAAGAGCTGCATTTACATCAATTACTCTAATCTATAAAAATTCCAAATTACAGGATCTCTCTTATCACCTAGAGGAAGGACTTAAATCGTATAATAAAACCACGAATTTCCCCCTTGCTATGTTCTTCTAAAACACCCGAAACAATACCCGAAGAGAGAGGTGAAAACACCGAATATCTTGAACTACACTGCCTACTACAACACAGCACCACTACTACCGCAGCAGTGGAGAACAACACAATGTTATTATAAACGTCTGCCTTCCTGATAAATTGGCGGATTTAAATTCCAAATTAACTTGTAATGTAAACAATTGCATAAATCTCGCGCTCCGCCAGGAACAAAAGAGACTTTCTCTCTTCCATTCCTCCCGTTTCTGTCGACCAAAGAATCCCAAATGAAGTGGGAGCGACGCTCGAAAAGGTATCACCGCAAGAATTATATCCACCAGATTATATACTTCAAGTAGACAGCTCTCACTTAGTTACTTAACTTCGGTGACTTCCCAACGTTTTCGGATGCCATGAAATACATTCACACACACACACACACACACACACACCAAGGAATACGCAGCAAAATTACCTTGGCTTTATAAAGATAACCATAATAATTAAATCTCAACCCCAATTTCTGCTGTTCGACTAGAAGGAGCACAAGTTTCCTTTTGTGTGTATCTTCTGACGGTTGTGTTTCAGTTAGGTCTCTCTTTATTTGAATGTCAAGTTTGCTTGGAAAGTTTCACATCTTCAGGATGTATGTATTTTCTATTCCTCGACAAATCCAAGACGAACTAACTATGTGCTACCTAAAGTACCACATACATATATGACAATGACATGTTTTCATTCCTCTCGAAATGTGGCATGTTGAGATTTTGAAATAATCCCACATCTGAGATATCCTTCCTGTTACTTCGTGTTATCTGTCTTTCTCTTTATGCATGCGTGTGTCTCTTTCTTTTGCGTGTGTACATACGACACGGGGAAAATTAGAAATGTGTCTCCCAAGGCGAATTTTATGATTAACGTGTGCTGTAACAAGCGAGGAGTGTATGGAAAGTGGCTCTGAGTTTGGTGAGCGTGCAGGGTGATGTATCAAAAGATTTATATACATACAATATATGCACAAAATTGTACAGCATATCTGCACCAATCAAAGATAACATGTGCGACATACGTAAGATAGAATTAGATGTTTGCGTCTGGATGACTAGTAACAATGAAGGTATTTGCATAATAAATATAGATATGGATAATTCCAGACAATGTTATAGAATTTTTAAAATGTCAGGTTTCTTTACTTTAAACAACTTCTTAGTACTTTCTTTGTTCTAAATTAAATCAGACAGAAATTAGTCTTGGAAATCAGAGAAATTAAAGCGACTCTAGTCTAACCAACTTGTATGAGGTCGAAATTAATAATAAAAAAGTTGTAAGAAATATTTTTTGGGAATATTTGTTTGTCTATTTAATATAATACGTCGTGATATACAAATGAAATTATTTTGTAAATGGTGGAAAGTTGATACAATAATGTGGTGTTTGCTTTCTTATACTTAGTATAGGGAAGTATTGTGATGACGAAAATGTTCGACCTCGAGATTTTTGCAGATGTCCACGTTTTGAAGTCCCCTGATACCGAAATAAATTTTCTAAAAAAATGAGGTGTGGCCACCACACGACTTTCTTATACGTATGAGCGTTTCAAACTATACAATTTTAAGAATTTTTTTATACAAAACTTATTCAAAATCCTATTCTAAGTACTTTCATTCTCTTAATAAATCTCTATAGAATGCATACTTTGCAAGATATTCGAAAAAAAGTGCTACTCGCTAAGAGTAAAAGTGCTACTTCCAGTCCGAATTTTGCAATTTCATGTATACAAAAAATATTGAAAATCTAACTGTAAATACTTTTGTACTCTTAATAAATATACATAGAATGCATAATTTACGACATATTTGCAAAAAATCGCTATTCGGTAAGAGTAAAACTGTTACTTCCGGTCCGAATTTTGAAATTTTTTTTATACAAAAGATATTGAAAAGTATGTTCTAAATACTTTTATACTCGTAATATACCTGCCTAAAAAGCATGACTTGCGAGATATTCGCAAGAAACTGACTTTCGATAAGAGTAAAAGACCTACTTCCGGTAGAAATTTCGAAAAACTTTTTAAATAAAATTATTCTCAATTTTAATTTTAAGTATATATGAATTCTTTATAAATTTGTTTAAACTTAGTATTTGACGAAATATTGGCAAAATTCGATTTTTTTGCTGAAGTAAACTGCTACTTCCGGTCTACCGATTTTACTGGAAAAGTAATCAGATCTCAAGAGGGTATTTATACACGTAAATACAAAATTTGGAATTGATATCTACTGCGGTTTGACCGCTATCGTGGTCACACACAGACAGACAGACACACAGACACACAGACATTTTTTAAAAACCACTTTTTCGGTATCAGGAGACTTCAAAACGTGGACATCTGCAAAAATCTCGAGGTCGAAAATTTTCATCATCACAATACTTCCTTATACTACGTATAAGAAAGTAAAATATTAAACGAATAAAACACTTGGTTATATTGTTTCACTTAAGGACAGATTTATTGTACTCTGACACGTGTTTCGACCTCTCGGTCATTAGCGAAGAGTTTACAGACTTAAACTAAACTAAGAAAGTTACCAATACCTATTTATATATGTGGGCTAGTGTCTTAAGTACAGTGTCAATAATGGGGGTGTTTATGAAGTCCAGTTGTGTGTTTGTGACATGTTTATTTGCTGTTGTAGCTTTTTTAATTTCTAGAATTTCTAATAAATCTAATTTCCTTCCTTTATAACTATTATGTAATAATGTATAATTATTGGTATCAAATACATGTACAAGGTCTATGCAATGTTCAGCAAAGCCTGTGTTTTTATTATTGTTTAAAATTGATTTTTTGTGTTCATTAATGCGATCTTGTACGGGTCTGCCTGTTTGGCCAATGTAGATTGCGTCACAATCACTGCAACCTACCTCATAAACACCTGATTTGTCACACAATTTTGCTTTTTCTTTGTTATTGACTAAGATTTTTCCTAAATTTACTTTGTTCACTTGGATAATATTTAAACCTAACTTTTTTAATTCGTTAGAAACTCTGCTGCTAAGACCTGGAATATAGTTAAGAGAATGATACCGCTTGTTGTTTGTATGTTGAGTTTGTTCAATGTAAAAATTTTTTATAAGGATCTTTTTTTGTTTCTTTTCAATCATTCTATCGATGAGTTGTGTGCTATAACCATTATTTAATGCTATAGTTTTTAAAATATCTTTTTCTTTTTTGTAGTTGTCAGTATTTAAAGGAAAGTTGAGTAATCTATGGATTAAACTGTGGAAAGCTGCCATTTTTATATTCCAAGATTGGTTTGAATTAGCGGGAATGATAGTATCTGTATCAGTGAAAGTAAAATGTCTGTGACTGTGTGTGTGACCACGATAGCGGTCAAACTGCTGTAGATATCAATTGCAAATTTTGTATTTACGTATATAATCTCCCTCTTGAGATCTGATTAGTCTCTGAGTAAAATCGGTAGACCGGAAGTAATAGTTTACTCAGCGAAAAAATTTGATTTTGCCAATATTTCGTCAATTACTAAGTTTAAACAAATTTATAAAGAATTCAAATGTACTCTAAATTAAATTTAAGAAGAATTTTATTAAAAAAGTTTTTCGAAATTCCTACCGGAAATAGGTCTTTTACTCTTATCGAAAATCGGTTTTTTGCGAATATTTCCCAAGTTATGCTTTTTAGACAGATACGTTACGAGTATAAAAGTATTTAGAACTTAATTTTCAATACCTTTTGTATAAAAAAAAAAGAGAATAGAAGTACGTAGAATAGTATTTTGAATAATTTTTGTATAAAAAAAATCTGAAAATCCTTTAATTTGAAACGCTGATACGTATAAGAAAGTAGGAATTTCGAAAAACTTTTTTAATAAAATTCTTATTAAATTTAATTTAGAGCACATTTGAATTCTTTATAAATTTGTTTAAACTTAGTAATTGACGAAATATTGGCAAAATTAATTTTTTTCGCTGAAGTAAACTATTACTTCCGGTCTACCGATTTTACTGAAAACCTGGTGGCCACACCTCATTTTTACTTTCTTATACGTAGTATAAGGAAGTATTGTGATGATGAAAATTTTCGACCTCGAGATTTTTGCAGATGTCCACGTTTTGAGGTCGCCTGATACCAAAAAAGTCGTTTTTAACAAATGTCTCTGTGTGTGTCTCTCTCTCTGTGTGTGTGTCTGTGTGTGTCTGTCTGTGTGTGTGTGACCACGATAGCGGTCAAACCGCTGTAGATATCAATTCCAAATTTTGTATTTACGTGTATAATCTGCCTCTTGAGAACTGATTAGATTTTGAGCAATATCGGCAGACTGGAAGTAGTAGTTTACTTCAGTGAAAAAATCTAAATTTGCAAATATTTCGTCAATTACTATGTTTAAACAAATTTATAAAGAATTCATATGTACTTAGAATTAAGTTTGAAACAAATTGTCTTAAAAAAGTTTTTCGAAATTCCTACCGGAAGTAGGTCTTTTACTCTTATCGAAAATCAGTTTTTTGCGAATATCTCGCAAGTCATGCTTTGAAGACAAGTACGTTACGAGTATAAAAGTATTTAAAACATAATTTTCAATATCTTTTATATAAAAAAAATTTCAAAATTCAGACCGGAAGTACCACTTTTACTCTTATCGAATAGCGATTTTTTGGAAATATGTCGTAAGTTATGCATTCTATATATATTTATCAAGAGTACAAAAGTATTTAGAGTTGGATATGGAATATTTTTTGTATAAATGAAATTTCAAAATTCGGACCGGAAGTAACACTTTCATACGTATAAGAAAGTCGTGTGGTGGCCACACCTCTTTTTTTACTTTCTTATGCGTAGTATAAGGAAGTATGCATTGTGAAATTTTCGACCTCATGATTTTTGCAGATATCCACGTTTTGAAGTCCCCTGATACCTAAAAACTGGTTTTTAAAAAATGTTTGTATGTGTGTCAGTGCGTGTGTGTCTGTGACCACGATAGCGGTCAAACCGCTATAGGTATCAGTTCCAAATGTTGTATTTACGAGTATAATCTCCCGATTGAGATCTGATTAGATTTTCAGAAAAAAACGTGATCAAACAGTTTTTAAAATCCGTCCTTAGAAAACAAAGATACTCTTCTCCATTAACATTTCCATCAAAGAAATAAGGTTCAATTATGTAACTATCCACTATCCCTCCCTACACATTTAATGACCAACGTTTTATGTGTTAAAATAACGAGAATTGTGACGATGAACGTATCAATTTTAATAGAAGGCAGCTTCGTCGGTAAACAACAAACAATTGAGAAAATCGGGCTAACTTATCTGCTGCCCATTGACAAAAATGTAAGCGATTCTGAAAATTTTTTTTTATCTAACATTATGTACGAATATGTTACGGATGAATTACATATTTCATAATTATTCTGGATTCTCAAGTTTGACTTACATCTAAATGACGACTAATTTTCGTAGTACTAGTATGGGGGTGTTCGACTACACTCGCAAGTAGCATAAACGTCTTATCCTCACCAGTCTTTTATTTAAAACACAAAAGAGCAATCGAAGAAGCGACTTCTAATAACTAACCCTGTATATACATATAAAACATTTTTAATTAGATATGAACATGTCAGGTTTCCATTTATTACTTGTAAAATTTTGATATAACCAGTTTTATATTCATGCATCGAAATTTGCATAATTCCTTGCAATTTTAATTAAGAATTTATACCCCAACAGGCATCACAAAATCAACTTCCACGCACAGACAAAGAAGAAGAATATTAATCCAGATTGTAGTACAATTTCCAATAGTACTACAACGGTGTAGCAGCGACAGTGCAGTTTATGCATATGCAACGAGTAGGAAGAAACCTTTTCACCACTGACGTCATTGTTCTTGTTATTTCTCTCGTCAAACTTGTGTTTTCGGGATTCAAACAACAAAGAGTGCTTTGCAACAGCGCCTTCGTGTCAGAGATAGGAAAGACGCGATTAATAAAAGACGGCAGAAGATAACAACAAGTGACGCTGATGTCGGGCGGTACTCTAACGTTATTATTTAATTAAAACACGAATCTGAATTACCTTTATGAGTTGTAGACACCGTTTCAGACTGGTGTAGCGGGGTACGCGATGGAAACCCGAGCCAAAAAGAAAATCAGAGTTGTGGGAGAGACACGACGCAACGAAGCTCCCGTAGTAGTTAATCAGCCGCTAGAGGGCACCGCAATTCTCTTCACTTCGGTCGTGAAATTATGCACGGAAGGAGGAAGGAAGGCGGTGGATTATATCAATTAGTTAAGAAGCTAAAGGTAATCCGACACAATGGATCAATTGTTATTCCTTAATTACTGCTTTTCGGATTTGAATAAATACAATAATTAATTGAGGTATAATACGAGAAAATTAGGTTCTCTGCGCCCTTCTGTTCCTAGCGTCGGTTTCAACTTTAGTATGCAATAGAAGGCTGTGGGCACTCACTTCGTGAAACATAATAAAATTATAAACAGTATAGAAAAAACGGGCGATGAAAATGATATAGGATATTACGATTGCGCCAGGCCTCTAGAGGTACTAAATATCATAGTCGCAAAGAAATTGCTTTTGAAAATTAGTCAGACTAGTCTTTTTTAGGTCATCGGATATGCGGCAAAGCCGAAGATGTCCCTTAGAATAGTGGACAAAACGTCTTCTGCTTACGTTTTGTCCAGTACTTTTAAATTACTTAACTGTTTACTTAATGCAAATATTAAGTTAGTAGTGACGGCACACCTAAAGAAATTGAGGATACTTTGACAGGCAATTTTACACTAGTACTAGTAATATATTTTTGAAACGCAATTAAAACACACGTTTCTCGATTATTGTAAATGTCCACCTTTGATATATTCATTATATAATGCTGTCAATTCGGAACATTTATCAGTTGACAAAATACGTTGTATTGCACGATTGACGTTTTCCCTGTAAATTCTGACGTTTCCAAGCGAGTGTCATTGCTAACTGAAATTGATCAATGGTTTTGACAGTTCACAAATTATCGTGCGACTGCCAACGTTAATACAACGTGATACAGATCTGCTATCTTTCAATTCTGACGTCTCCTGTAACATTAAAGACAACCTAACGTGAACTTTGAAGTGTCATTGTCAGGTGTGCCGAACGACCTCCATATTGAATGCTGGCTTTTCGCGTAGACTTTAGATACTATTCTGTTCGTCACTTGTGACGTCCCCCGATAAGTGTCACCGCAAACTGAAATTGACTGAGGACTACCTTAAATAATCCAAAACATTAAATTAAAAAAATTCTAGATTAAATTTTAAAATTCGGCCTTTGAGGTGCATTGAGCCACCGTTACGACCACCTGTGCGCTAAATTTCACACCTGTAGATGCGATAGATTCATCTGGACTTCGGGCACACGCAAGCACACAGACACACAAACACTTCCTTTTATAAGTACATATAGACGATTATTAGATTATGCATATTAAATAAAAATACATTCAAATTTATCACATCATACTGGTGCTCATGTTCGTAAAGATTTATTGGTGAAGTTATAACACTATAGCTCTATTTGATACTACGATAAGTAGTAAAATACTTTTTAAAATGTTGATATTGCTCCCTCCCATTATTTTATAAATGGTTACAAAATAAACGTTATTTCTACAAATCTCTTATTTTTATATTTGGTTTGAGTGAATGGCTAAAATGAATTTCATCATGAATCAAATCTCATCTAAAAATGTTATCAAATAAATTCCGAAATATTTTTAATATACTTTAAAGTAGATAATATTAAAAAACGCTTGATTTGGTTTCACTTAATTTATTAGAATATTTCTAACAATTGTTTTGGTATGTTCTACCAAAACAAGTGTTTTTTAATTTTTTCTACGTTAAAGTATATATAAATTATGTTTCACCAAGAACCGTCAGCTACACCTATAAATAGAATACTGAAATATTTACCTGCTCATTTGTTTGATGTTCCAAGTTGTACTAGAAGTAATCGTTACTGAACCACAACAATATGCACATACTTAGTAACTATATATACAGGGTGATTTCAATACACAGAGGACGCCGTCTGTGTATGGAAAACAGTCAAAGTTTTAAAAACTCTGTTTACTGTGGCCATTATATATACAATCTAAAATTAATATCAACTATACAGACTGTTCAAGAAACGAGGTACATCTGAAAGTTATGTTTTATTTGGAAAAGCTTAATGATATAATTTAATAAAGTACTTTAATTTTAGAGATCAAATTAGAGCAATTTCGTGTACGATATCTGATATCTAAAATTACAATTTATGGAGAAATTTTCAAATTTCTAAACTTACAGGGTAAAATATAAAATAAGGCTTGTTTCATCAGGGAACACTAAAAACACACAAAGCTATTTAACATTTAACAACATGAGATATAATTTTGATCATAAAACTTTTCAAGGTCATAAAATCTCATATTTAGGTTAGACAATGTTCGCAGATAGTGAACTTTATCATTTTATATAAAGCACCTTGTATACGAGTATTTTATCGGGTGTAAAACTAAATTATGTTTATAATTGTATTAGGATTCTCCATACCTAATATCAGCAGTTTTCTAGTAATTAGCGTTCTATTTTTCATATAACTATACTTAAACAAAGATTTTGTGTAAACATGAAGTAGCTTTGGATATAGCAACTGTAATGTAATTTTCATTTATCCATTTAGTTTAGAATTAATTCCCAAGAAAAATAACTAAATTGATGAAAGAATTTGAATAAAGTAGTATTTCAAACTTTCAATACAAAAATAATACAAGAAATATAAAGACTATTCCAAATATATTACTACCTTTAATGTAAATTTTTTAAAAAATGACAAATATTAAGACGCGTAAATAATTTAATACTATTTTCGCTTGTGCAAAATTTATAAAACTTTGATCATCTGCCATACATAGACAGCGTCGTCTGTGGTAAATCACCTTGTATGTAATCAAATTTTCTTCTCATGGGTATGCTTTTCTGTAACAATTCTAAAGTGACAAAAAGTAGAAATATGTAAAGACACATTTCTTGTAATGCAAATAGAGATGTACATTTTTTATGACTAACGACAAAAATTACTTAAAAACATTAAGTCTTTTATTGTTGATGGTAATTGTTATCACCAAAAGAAAAAAAACAAAATATTTAGCTATTCCATTCATTGATGATCGCAAATATTATCATCCATCACACAAAAATCCCACATGAACATAAAAGCAATATCAAATCTTTGAGGAACTAAACCATGCCTTGCTTTTAAAAGCTGGCTAGGAATGTACACTGGACGAAAAAAGTAGTAAACAGAAGAAATAAATATATTTGCCAAAAATTACGACTTTGAATAACGTTACTAAACTGAATGTCCGCTTTAATAATACCACTATGCTAAGCAAAGAAATTAAAATTAGTGGTGTTGAAAATGTAACTATCCGTTACTAAAGTATTCATTACTCGATGAGATCCCAAGTAACGGATACTACTTTCAAATATTTGTTACTCTTTCAAACAGTTACTCTCATAATATATAACTTTTAGAATACATTCTTGTCAAAAATATTTATTTAAAAAATATAATTTAGAGTAAATAACTTTCTACAAAATATTTGAATTTAACCAATTATTAGTATTACTTTGCGAAGGTAGATTTCATCATAAAGGTTTTGTTTAAATTTATTGTATTAATGCAATGTAAAATAAATTTTGTGTCATGTACTACATTCTACATGTTTTGGGTGATACTTTTAATGAATTTATTTAAGGTAATATATATATATATTAAAATTAGTATATAAGTGAACATTTTGTTTGTACCATATATTAACTATACATACTAGGGTAAGGTGAAAAATTCTCGGCCTGACAATGAAAGACTGCGATTTTCAGTTAAAAAATGGTTTTGTTTTTTTACGTAATCTCCCTTGACTTCCACACTTGGTCCATCATTTCTCCAACATCAGTATTCCTTCCCGGAAGTGAGAGTCTGGAAGGCTGCTAAAATATCCATTTACGACGCTCCCAAATTCCTCATTGGACGCGAAGAGCTTCCCAGAAACAATTTTTTTTCAAGTTCGGGAATAGATGAAAGTCTGAGAGTGCCAAATCAGAAGAATAGGGGAGATGGTCTAGCAAATAATACCCCAAATCCCACAGTTTTCCCATTGCCAGTGCACTTTTGTGAGCAGGTGCGTTGTGCTGGTGAAACATGATTTTTTTGTTCTTCAAGCCAGGCCTCTTCTCGCGAATTTTGGCATCTAGCTGGTCAAGAAGGTTGGAGTAATATTCGCCTGTAATTGTTCTGCCTTTTTCAAGGTAATCAATTAACAGGATCCCTTTCGCATCCCAAAACACACTGGCCATGACCTTTTCGGCAGATGAGATCGACTTCGCTTTCTTTGGCGCTGAATCACCGGCTTCCACCCACTGATTCGACTGCTGTTTCGTTTCTAGTTTGTAGTGGTGGATCCATGTCTCATCCATGGTAATACATCGCCGCAAAAAATCGGTGGAATCCCTGATGAATCTGTCCAAACATTGCTGCGAAAGTCGTTTGGGCATTTGCTTTTGACCGGTATTCAGCAAATGCGGCACCCACCTTGCGCAGAGCTTTCGCATCCCTAATTCTTCGTGCAAAATGTTTCGCATCCTTTCTTCCGATATCCCCATGGTCTCAGCTATCTCACTCACCTTCACACGCCTATCGTCCAACACGATATCGTGCACCTTTTCGATGTTTTCGGGTATAGTGGCGGTTTTTGGTCGTCCTTCACGTGGGTCATATTCGAGGGACGTGCGACCACGTTTAAAATCATCTGCCCACTTTTTAACGGTTGACATTGAAGGAGCAGAGTCTCCGTAAATTTTTGTCACCTTCGGATGAATTTCCTTAGGGGTTAATCCATCCAAAACGAAGAATTTTATGACCGCACGACATTCAAGGTTATCCATTTTAACTAAAAACACGGAAGACGTCTGCTGTAAAAATTCCTGTAAACACAGTACTTAACAGAATAATTTGAAACTTCTCATATGAACTAGTGACAGGTGCACGCAGGCAGGAATCATAAATTTTCGCTGATTGGAACGCCATCTCTGTGTCAGGCGGAGAATTTTTCACCTTACCCTCGTATTCCCGCACCGCACATTTGAACGAGTACTCGGTAACGAATAAAAAGTAACGGAGAGTTACAAGTATTGAAAAGTAACCGAATCCAACATCACTAACTAAAATAGTTTCAATTAATTTACTTTTTCTATTCCGGTGCTATAAAGTTCACTTTACGACACCCGTTTTGGTTGCATAAAGTATTACTTTATCGCACGCTAATTTTATTTTTTTGAAGTTGGTAACAAAGAAAAATGGAACCAAATCGTATTTAAATGTCAAAATATAAGCCTTTAAAGTAACAAAAATTTGCAATAAAATTGTACAAAGAATAAAAAGCACACATGCTAACACTTCACTTGCTAATTAGCAATATAAATTGTTAAGCAGAGTTGGATGATAAGTTTTCGGATGCTACTATTGACATTTACTTACCATGTTGAATAGTACAACTGTTATAAAAGTTTGTTTTGATAAATATGTAGAGTTTGTGGACGAAAGATTTTGTAAATTGTCTTCTGCTATTTTGCGAATCTCTGGGGGCGTACAGTTATTTATTTCGTACTTTTTGTTGATAATTTGAAATAATTAATTGTATAAATCAGTCTGAATTTTAAACACAATTATATATAGCACCACCGATATTCAAATATTTAAAACGTTCTACTTAAAAATCAGAGTAACCAACTTTAAAAAAGCAAAATTTCTAAAATATTCGAACAAAACATGTCTGTTATTTTAAGCTTTTTTGAACTTTTAATAACCGAAATAGAAAAAATAGTATAAAATACACGTTTCATAAGACATTTTGCGCACTTGTTCTTTAGAAAACTCGCCTAGCGGCTCGTTTTCTAAACTTGAACGCGTGCGCAAAAATCGTGTCTTATGAAACTTGTATTTTAATATACTATTCTCATCATAGATAGAACAATAAAAAAAACTATTATTAAAATTCATATATGTACAATGTACATATATCAAAAAAGTATATGTGAGTAACTGATGTGTTAGTTAATATTTTATGTGTTAATATTATGTTTACAAACTAGTGTTATTTATTGACACTGATGTAATACAATCCTACTGTAGGAGCAATACAGTTTCGTTTGATGTATGCAGTCTGTTAAAAATCTACAAGTATATCAATAACTTTACAATAATCTTACACCCATATAGATAGATACGACGCTTTGGAAATCGAATTGGTATGTGTTTAGGTAGATGCACGACTGACACCAAAAATTACGGGCGCTTTTGATGGCGTCTACTATGACAGACGAATAGCGAATTTTCGTTTGGGACGATGTATTTTCGGATACAAAGAGATGTTAGGAATTTTCGAATGGATGGATGATGCTTTTAAGACAGTGACAGGGAGAGTATTTGTAATTGATGCCTTGTAAACACATGTGCAATACCTTTGCGCGTTTAGGACGTCACACGTGTATGTATGATATTCTTTGCTGGAATACGTCCTTTTATTACATATACTTATTTATGATATGTCGTGTGCTCAAGGTTCAGGTGCAAATATATACATAAAAGTACATTACAGATGGGTGATCAAAGAAGTGAGATAACAACATTTCAGTTTTATTTAACATAAAATATAAAGAATTCTTTTTCTTATTGTTGGCATTTGACTATCTAATTTAAATTTGCTTAATGTTTATAGTGTTATTTTGCTGACTTCTTCAATTTGCTTTTGTCTGCAGTTTAATACAAAAAAAAATTTAAATATGGAAAATACGATATTTCCCAGAAAATGAACTAGCGATATATAGAACAGAAACATTTTCCTATTTTAAATACTTTAAGTGGTTTTAAAAAAGTAATTTGAACATATGGGCATACGAAGGTATATTTATTTCTAAAAAAATGTATGCTCTTTGCTTCCAATATCAGTTGAATAAAACAAATATATTTATTCAAAGTATAAATAAGTAAAAATATTTTGTTCAGCTTAAAGAAAATGTGCATGCACCAAGGGAAGTTCTTCTTCATAGCTATATTCTCATGCTTTTGAGAAGAGTCGCAAGAAAAATGGGACATCAGCAAATAAAATAAAAAAGGAAACTTCTCATCTCTTGAATTCCTACCAGTCCTATATCACATTCTTTTTTTTTCCAGTTTTGGGAAGGATCGTTATATCCTAAGTTCACTATAAGCGATAGCAAGAAAAAATAAATGCAAGAGTGTTATGGGACCAACATTGTCTAATATACATCTACAAAAATTATAACTCTAAATACTAAAAAATACAATACGCAATGTTATTGAATGTTATGTTATTCATTCAAATTATCAACAATTGTGTTCGACTCAATATTTTTCAAATGTAACATTTAACATTTTATATAGTTGAATACGGAATAAAAACTACTTACTACCAAAATCTAATAAAAAATGAAGTGTGTGTGACGACTTTTTTTACGTATGTTAGTTTCGGCCCGAATTTTTAAATTCTTTTATACAGTAATTATCCCAAATTCAGATCAAAGTACTTTTACTCTATTAATAAATCTATATAGAATGCATAATTTGAGAAATATTTAAAAAAACTGCTATTCCATAAGAGTAAATGTTTACTTCCAAGGAGAATTTTGAAAAATTTTATTCAAAAATTATTCCAAAATCAGGTCCTAAATACTTATGTTTCTTAATAAATCTGTATAGAATGTGTAATTTGCGAGACATTCGCAAAAATTGCTATTCGATTAGAGCAAAAGTGTTACTTCTAGTTCTAATTTTGACATTTTTTATAAACAAAAATTTTGTCAATTCTAGCTCTTAATATTGTAACGTTTTCGGGCTCGCAATAAACAACTCGTGCAATTTATTTATTTAAAACAGTCTGTATATTCATACACTTAAAATTAATTACAATATAAAAATGTAAAACGAATGTATCACACTTAAACTACTAGGATTTAAATTAACACAGGTATTTATTTACCAGTACTATTTATATGTCTGTAATATTTATATCTTTATTGCACTATAATAAAAACTGCACCGTATTTATATCACTTCTATTTATATAACACTCTAATATTTATGTCTTTTCTTCGGCTACCACTTAAGGAACTATTTATATTTATCTTACTGTTCCGCACGAGACTACTTAAGGACTTTCTTATTCCGGAATTACTCATCCATCGGTGACCCAGCCGCCTTATATACACATACGAAACATCTGGAAGCATTCGCGTAAACTCCATTTCCCTCTCGATGTTTGTAGAACATTCGACAGACATTCTGTATCTTTGCAGTACAACGCAAATGGATGGTTTATTGCTTTACGATGTTTATCAGTCGCGTCGAGATGATTTACAACCTTTTTTTATTGTCGCTCGGAAGTCTGCCTTTCTTTTGTTGTTGCCGGATGTCTACTGGTTTCGTTACAATATTTTGTATTTTAAAGAAATATGTAAAGAATGCATAATTTGTAAGATATTTGCAAAATAAATGTTTTTCACTATGGCAAAAACACCTATTTCCGGTAGGAGTTCACAGGTTGCCATTTAAGAAAAAATTCGATGACATCCTAACAGGAAAAACAAGTGGCCTAAGATACTGAAAATGGCTGAAAATATTCCCATTAGTTAAAATCGCGAAAAAAATTTATTATTGTTCAACTAATTCGTTACTTTATTTCCACACTGTATGTATACGTAAACATATATATGTAGAACTTCCATCTATGTAAATTTGTAAACAAACTTTACCGTATAAAGTCTGGCAAACGAAGAAAGCAAGTAAATTAACATAAAGTCTCTCGGTAATTTCCTCTGCCTTTTCCCGTCGCTGTTCCTTCGGCAAAAGGGACTCCCTTGTACACATAACACACACAGAAGGCAAGTGAAAGATACAGATAAAAGAAGCACACAAACAACTCCCGTACATATACATACACACCTACAACCTACATCGTGCAAATACTACGGCAGCCACTCGGTGAAATCTACATCTTAATTGGTTGTCATGTTTATTGCAGCAGTTTAAAGTTGGCTTTACAATACTGTTGCGTTTACTCTATTTGCGAGCTCGTTGGTTTCTCTCTTAGTTTCTTGTACGTCGTCTGATGATGTCGGGACGACTATACCTACGACGCCAACACCGACGCATTCTAAACGACGACGCCGTATTACCGATGTCGTACCGCAGTTAAGAGTGCGACGAATATTTACGAGTTTAAGTGAAGGTTTGATAAAACGAAACTTTAATTTAATAACTATGTATGTGACCTTGCTGTCTGAAAAAGTAGAATGATAAAAGTCAATGCAAGTAAATTTACAGTTGTCATACAACATTCTTAGTGTAAATTTAGATATCGCGTATTGTAAGACACTAAATACATATTTTAAAAGGTAAAAACACATACGACTTTGTAATTGGTATAGGAAAACATATTCAATCTCTTTTAGATATACATACATTTGTGGTGAAGACATGCAAAATTACAAAGTATATAAAATTTAGAAAAGAATGCAATACGATTTAAGAGAATATTATCGTTATCATTTTTAATTAAGGAATATACGAGGGGAAATTTTATGACGAAGGCAAGCTACAATCGCAAAATATTTAGAGTTGGTGTTTGAGCGCCATGTTTTTACTTTCTTATACGTAGTATAAGGAAATATTGGATGATGAAAATTTTCGACCACGAGATTTTTGCAGATGTCCACGTTTTGAAGTCCCCTGATTACGAAAAAGTTGTTCTTAAGAAATCTTTCTCTCTCTCGGTGTGTGTGTGTGTGCGTGCGTGCTTGTCAGTGTGTGTGACCACGATAGCGGTCAAAACGCTATAGATACCAGTTCCAAATTTTGTATTTACGAATATAATCTTCCTCTTTCATTAAAATCGGCAGACCGGAAGTAGTAGTTCAATTCAGTGAAAAAAGCGAATTTTGACAATTATTCATCAACTACTAAGTTTAAGAGGGGCGTTTACCTATCGAAAACTAAGGCATCGCCGTTTCGCGTTTTTTGAATTTATTTTGTAATTTTAGAATCTCAAATTTGGGTTAGTGGTGCAAAAGGCATCAATTTATAATGTCAAGGTCCGTTTTTGTACTAATTTATTTTCTTAAGAACGTTGTGTGTTTTAGAAATAACCACAAAAATGCATGAATTTGATTAGTGTCTACTAACTAAGGTTGGTACACAAAAGAAAAAAAACGAGTTTGTCACACACATTTCACACAAGGTTTAACGCGTCGTCTAACCCCACCGGTCCCAGCGAAGACGAAAACTATCGGAATCGGTCGGCTATTGCAGACTTAAATGCGAGTGACAGTTTAATTACATACTGACACTGGCATTTAAATGTCATATATACCTATAATATTCGAGTGTATAATAATATAACAGTTATGGGCAAGCGAAAATTTGCTTATTATAAAACATCAACATCAACAGTTCCGTAAGTACTCATTCTTTATACATATTGCTGTGACTCTTACAAATTTACATATAAATGAAATAAATTTAATTTACTTAATTAAAGCGTAACTGAGAGTCAAGCACGCATCCTAGTGCTAGGCCTTATGCTAGACTAAGATACGGTGAACTTTCTGCTGAAAGGTAGGTTAAGCAAAACATTTTACATGCAACTAGCTCAGTTTGAAAATAAATAGTTCTCTCAGGGGCAGAAAATATGAGTTGATTCTCCTGCTCTTTAATTATCTCCAGGTCAGGTAAAGAAATAAAATACAAAATAAATCTTAATATCTAATTTATTAAAATAAAATAATTTTAAAACAAATTCAAAAGTTTTTATCTACAAATATTTACACACAAAAAAATCAATATTCAGTCATAATTCAAATTTATCCATCATCATCAATAAAATATTACAAGTAATAAAGAATAAATGACATTATGATGTCGTGAAAAGCTTATGTCTAAAAATGTGAACGTGATCATTATGATTAATATTTGTCATAGATACATGTAAACAATCAAAAATAAAATAAATTACCCGTGATGAATTGTACTGGAATATAAATAAAAAATAAAATAAAATTTGTGCGGTCTACTATTTGCTAACAAAATATAAACATTAAGGAAGTGGCTTTGCCC
The DNA here is from genome assembly GCA_963170755.1 of Amphimallon solstitiale. NCBI lineage: Eukaryota > Metazoa > Arthropoda > Insecta > Coleoptera > Scarabaeidae > Amphimallon > Amphimallon solstitiale. The sequence goes on along the minus strand of OY720681.1, from coordinate 30,068,285 downwards.
TAATTAGTCCTGTCCGGCGCCTTTTCTCGCTCCCAACACAGTACCATCAGATAACAAATTCACACAGATGAGTATCCCAAAGTTCCACCCTACGAGCATGTCTTTTTTAACTCGTCGGATGCAACCCGAACATACATCACAATGTGCACACTCCTTAAGGAATATATCAATTTTTAAATTAAATAAATAAAATGAAATAAATAATGTCTCTGCGTATTCAATAAATTAACTCGGCCCTGATTAGTTCTGCCTGGTGCCTTTTCTCGCTCCCAAACGCAGTACCACCAAGACCAATTCGTGTTTTTCAAATTCACCAGGACTCCATGTTATGAATTAAATTATGACATAATTCATTTCACACATCCCTGATGTATTATTCAACACGTTAATATTGAACACCCAAATACAGCAAAAATATACTTAATACACATATCAAAAGAAATAATATATACATTAAAAAAAAATAAACTTTACCTTTTTCGCGAAATTCCAATACAAAACACCACTACAAATAAAGAATTTGGTACGCCACTATCCACACATTTATAACAAATATTGTTTAATCACCTTAACTCTTCGTACATCGTTTCAAACTCATCCATAATGAATTTTCAATAAAATTTAATTCACTTATATATATATAACCTATACACACATAAAACAAAGTTATTAATTTCAAATACCTTTTGTAGGATAAATAATTTTAAAAGAAAAGTAAATTATGCGAAAATGAAATGATTATGCTATCCAAAGTTATCATTACTAGAAGGTTTTGTCATAATGTATGGCATAGTACCCCTACATGCAAAACAAAACACTCTAGAAAAAAAAAGAAAATAAAATGAAATTAAATAAATTCAAAAACCGAGTTCATAAATAAAAGTATCTCATACATAAGTAATTATTCAAATATATCTAGACATTTCTATGTGATACGCGCTGCATGTTAAAAATAAAATATTATATGCGTTGAATCTTGTTAAAATTTTATAAGTATCAAAAGTCTCAAAAATTATTCTATGTCCAGATTTAGGAGTAATCTTTTTTAAAAAGAAGGAGGAAGTGGTTTATCACCTACTTTTAGATTATTTAAAGAGAGCGGTTTGCACCAGCAATCCCGGAAATTTTATCCGTCCGCGCTTTTATGCTTAAATTTCTTTATAAAAACATACGGCAACTTTCGGCAAACACGAATCCACTTCCAAAATTGTATATCGACGGTGCTGCTCTTATCGGTCACTTGGGGAAACAGCGTATTAATAATCCTTGAAAAAGGTAAACAAACATGCGAATATAAATTCGTCTATACGTTTATGACTCAGCCGTGCACCTGATGAACAATACTTTTTGCGCCGGTCTACACAGTCGATCTTTGCCAATGCCAGAAGTCTTTATGCGAGAAACACTTGCTCGCTCCCTTTTCACGTAACATTTAATACGTCTTAATATCATAACCTTATAAAAATTTACTAAGATCCTTTTATTGTTTTACTTAAATAAAAATAAAGTTTTCGTAAATTATTGATATAGTGAATATTTATATACACATTATGATAAAATGAATAAAATAAAAATTAATTTAAATAAAATCTTAAAGTGATCTTGATTATACTTATTTATTTACATATTATTATTTATTCAAGATCACTGCAATATGTTTCCCATCCTTCCTTAATCTATGAATAAAACCGAAGCGCTGTGAAGGAAACCGAATATCGTGTACATTCACTTACTCACACCCCCTTGCGTCTACCCGTCCCGCGAGTAATTTACGTTGCATAAGTTTCTATTTGTTGGTGAACGCCCGTCTTAAACAAATTTATAAAGAATTCATATGTATGTACTCAAAATTAAATTTGAGAAGAATTTTATTAAAAACATTTTTCGACATTCCTACTGGAAGCAGGTCTTTTTCTCTTATCGAAAATAATTTTTTTGCGAATATTTCGCAAGCTATGCCTTTTAGACAGGTACGTTACAAGTATAAAAGTACTTAGAACTTAATTTCCAATACCTTTCATATAATTTTTTTTCAAAATTCGGACTGGAAGTAATACTTTTACTCTTATCGCGTAGCTATTTTGCGCAAATATCTCGTAAATTATGCATTCTATATATATTTATCAAGAGTACAAATGTATTTAGAGCTACATTTGGAATATTTTTTGTATAAATGAAATTTCAAAATTCGGACCGGAAGTAATACTTTTACTCTTAGCGAGTAGCATTTCTTTGCAAACATCCCACAAAGTATGCATTCTGTAGAGACTTATTAAGAGATTAATAGTACTTAGAATAGGATTTTGAATGATTTTTGTATAAAAAAATTCTTAAAATTCTGTTATTTGACACGCTCATACGTATAAGAAAGTCGTGTGGTGGCCACACCTCATTATTTATCTTGCTTCTGATGACATGTTAGAATTGTCAGAATTATCTCGCCATTCCATTTCAGTCGGTGGATTGCTGTTTGTGCCACGATCACTATATATACCTTACATGTGTATACCACACAAATCCCGCATTGGTCGAAACACTCTTATCGATTAAGGAGGCTCGCCGCCGCTATGCTCGTTGCGGAGAATGGCTCGAAGATATCTCTTAGAATAACGATCAAGCATGGTGCTTAATTGAAGACCTCCATGATAGTATTCACACCCGAGAGGAGGGTAAGGAGATTCAAAAATGTTCAACCACAAGTCAGAATCACAACAAAAATTTATTTACAAGAAACTGATCAGAAAAACCAAAAACATCAAGCTATCCTACTCAACATAATAGTATGACACGTGAAATTATTACCCAGTATATTCATATAAACAAACAAAAGAAATTAACTTTCAATTAAGATATATACATTCAAGTTTAAAATCACCTGTATATTAATTATATGAATGTTATAAGGAAATTATTTAAGATTCATAAATCAGGTAAAATACGCAGATATTTCATCCACTGTTTTAGATAATATTTGCACCCAAGAAAAATTACGAAAGCTTTCGTGCACATCAATCGTTACAAGACGCCAATCGATAGAGTTGTCCAATAGAACACCTCAACAATCTGCTCTTAATATACTAAATAATATTTAAGAATGCAGAGTGCTTCCTATAAAAATATATATGTAAAACAAGAAATTAAGGGCAACAAAAGCAAGCAAGAATTAAACATTAAAGTTTTAGTGTTTGTGAAAGTATACAATATATAAAATTGATGCATTGGTGTATTATACAGGGTTAGTTAAAAGTATGGAGACGGCGATTTATTGTCGTTAATATTCATTTTAGAGAATTATGTTCAATATAAAAGTTTGTTAGGATATTTTGATCTACATTTGAGAATATTTGATTTTTTTTTTCTTCAATTGTTTTTTAGTTACGCCTGTCCGCGCAGTTTTTTTAAATGGGAACTAGTGAATTTTACTCTACCATTCGATAGAGACTTTTTTTCTGTTTACAATAATATTTTTGTTTTTTTTAAATTCATTTTAATAACTTTTACAAGAAAAATTAAACAAATTAATAACAAAGTAAATTAAAGTAAGTGTTCAAATTGTCGTCCATTAGTAATTTGACAATGACCCAATCGATTTACAAAACCCGGAACAGAGTTCTGTAAAAAATCTCGGGGAATTTCTTGTATCGTTCTGGTAATTCGGATTTGTAAATCTTCGACGTTATCGGGCTTATCTTCGTAAACTTTGTTTTTTACGTATCCCCAAAGAAAAAAATCTAAAGGACTTAAATCTGGCGAACGGGCTGGCCATTCAATGGTTCCTCGTCTTCCAATCCATCTGTGGGGAAAAACGTTGTCCAGATATTGACGAACATTTACACCATAATGTGGTGGAGCGCCATCTTGCTGGAACCAAATACTGTCATTGGGCAGGTGTTCATTGTTTTCATGTGGATAGAGCGTAGCACAAGCAGGTATTTCATTTCGCAATAACTGCAAATACAGACCCGAAGTTAAATTGCCATTGATGAAAAAGGGACCGATAATATGACCGCCAAGAATGCCAACCCAAACATTAACCTTTTGGGGGTACTGCGTATGGTGCTCCAAAAACCAAAAGGGATTTTCCGATGACCAGTATCTGCAGTTATGTCTGTTTACTTCACCGGTAAGGCAAAAAGTAGCTTCGTCAGAGAAAAGAATATTGTTGATAAAATTTTCATTATTATTGCAAATATTTAACATTTCTTCAGAAAATTGTAATCTCCTATCAAAATCATCTTCCGTTAACTCGTGTACAAGATGTACCTTATAAGGTTTATACTTTTCACTTTTTAAAAATGACACGATCGATGACTGCGAAATATTGAAATTGGCCGCTAATTGATTGGTTGATAAATGAGGATCTTCAGATACAGCCAATAAAATATCCAGTTTGTTATCATCGCTTTTTGCTGTTCTAGGTCTACCACTCCTTGGCATATCTTTAACGCTACCAGTTTGTTCAAAGCGTTTTAAAGTTTTACCAACAACGGATTTAGAAATTTGATTTCTATTTGGATGCGTATCATTAAATAAATTACAAACGTCTTGTAAACTTCTGCGTCTATCTCCATAACCCAACATCATAAGTATTTCAATTCGTTCATGTTCACTTAAACTCGCCATTGTTAATATTAACAGCAACAAATTGCACAAATGAATTATTTCTGTCAAAGATTTGACGTACACAATAACCACTGATAAAATTATGTCGCTCAAGTTTGTTTATCGCATCGCTTCTGTCTATCTGCGATGTACCGAACATCTGTGAAACACTTGAACCGGCCTTTTCTTATAAAAAAGTTATTAAAATGAATTTTAAAAAACAAAAATATTATTGTAAAGAGAAAAAAATTCTCTATCGAATGATAGAGTAAAATTTACTAGTTCCCATTTAAAAAAACTGCGCGGACAGGCGTAACTAAAAAACAATTGAATAAAAAAAAAATCAAATATTCTCAAATGTAGATCAAAATATCCTAACAAACTTTTATATTGAACATAATTCTCTAAAATGAATGTTAACGACAATAAATCGCCGTCTCCATACTTTTAACTAACCCTGTATGTATTATAATGCAACAAAAATGAAATTGACAAGTAAGAACTGAATTATCCAGGAATCACAACAGATCATCAAAAAAAAAAATTAACGTTTAAATGCTATTCAATACTCTATTAAAAGCAAATACACCCACACCTAATTACAGAGTAACCCAGTCTATATATTCGAAAAATTAAATTAGGGAAATCCCACCCCGAAAATGAATCTTAGTTACGGTTCGGTATTTCACAACAAAAATATGATCGAACATTCATAATATGCAATGCAATGCAATGGAACTGCTCTTTATATGGTCACTAAAAACATAATTACTAACTGGTTTTACATAGACAGCAGACTTCGAAAAAAACATTCTTTCATGTTTCAAGAGAAAATATATTCAGCAAATGACAAATAACGTACCTTTGAAGATTACAATTAAAAGCAGCTAATCCAATTTAACGTTAACCGAACCCACTTAACAGATCCAGCAATTACCTCCACAAAACCAAATCCAACCCAAAAAATATTTATATCTCCCTTCTTATTCCATTTAATATAGGTATTGGCATACAGCACAAAATCAATCATATGTGGGAAGCTAATGAGTTAACGGCATGTGAAATCGGTGTTAACTGCAATAACGGAAGACAACGAATACAAAATTAAATACTGCCCGATTCCACTCAAGAGTCACGCGTGCGCGCATATACCTAGGGCAAGGACGGAGATACACGATAAATTAAATAAATTTAGAAACAAAAGCCGAGGAGTAAGACAAGCACTTAAGAAAATACAAATTAAGTATTACCAAAACAAAGTTATATTAGCAACGAAAAAAAGAGCACCTGCTGAAGTCATATTTAAAATTAAAAAGTTTAAAAATGTAATGGCAATAGGAACAATTCCACAATAAAAGGAAATATAGGATTTGACAATTAATAAACCGCTCCTTCAGTGCTAGTTAAACTACCAAGACAAAATGTGCTTTTAACTACGATCAAAGTCATATCAGGAGAAAATTGACGACGAATAATCTACTAGATCCTAGAGTAAAAATCTCAAAATTCTCCACAAGGGACTATAACAGCTTAAGCTAGTCTTAACCACAGTTAATATGCAATACATAAAAATTGCTGAAGTAATTTAAACACTGTAACTAAAATTTTAAGCATTAAAAATTATGTGTTTTGTATAAATAGAAGATAAAAGTTAAGTGGACGACCACTATTAAATTTACGAAAGAAGAAATCACCCATTAGCGATTTCGCATGAAAAGTACATCTGTCAATAAGAAGGAAAGAACTAAGGGTACATAAATAATAAATTAATAATAATGGGAGATTCTAAACTCACTAGGATTTTAAATTCAAATGAATGTACACGGGCTTCCAAAATTAAAAGGACAATAAATTGTGCCCCAAAAATATCAAATCAATATTAAAAATGTAACACTGGTTCTCAAGCTCGACTTTTCAGTTTCTTCTAAGCGAACCACTTTCTTGTGTTCATGCTTTTTTTATAACGTAATGCTTAGAACTCACATGGTAGACCAGTTTTAGCTAGTTTGGTAAACCAGAGCGAGCAATAAGCCTATGTGTACGAAACTGAAATATCATCATAACATAATCGATAAGTAGTGTGGTCAATAAAGTATATTATCAAAGTTTCATAAATATACATGTTAAGTTAATGCTAAAAGTTCTAGTTTCTGGAAATAGTTAGATGTAACTACGTTTTTTTTTCCAAAAATACATGATGAGAAAAGGTGTCACTCGCAATGGATCGATCCTGTCTGGCTTAATTTCCTTCACGAATTCGTGAACGTTCGAGGACAAGGAACAAATAAGTATTTTATAATGTAAAGGTGTGCTTCGAAATGAAAGAAAATGAGAGTAACACGAAAGTAGAAGGAAAAAAAGTGAAAGAAAAGCAACGGAGGGAGATGGCGTTCGTATGTTCGGTTCAGGTGACGAATAAATTTCGAATTTAATAAAGGGGAACTCCGGGTAACAATGGAATGTCTAGCACAATCGCGTTCGATTTCACAGGGCACACCTGAGACACACACAATTCGCAACTTCGATATATAAAAGAAGATTGATAGGGGTTTCTTTTTTATTTGACGAATTTTAGACTCTCATCCCTGTACGTAGTACACTTACGTGCGTTTGAAATGTGTTGCGATGGCGGAACAGTTCAACAAATAATACAATTAATTCGTATTTATTTTAAAATACAGAAATGCATACTATTAAATATAATAACGCGATGAATAAATATAAATCAGCCGCAAATTGCTAACGTCAAGCGTCAGGAAACATATCAATAATCCTATGAATATAAAAAAAGGAAAAAAAATCCGGAGTGTACAGCCCTGCTCAAAAATTAACGTAACAAAATTTCAAGTTTTCTTTTATTCCATCTAGAAAAGCTGTCGAAGGATATTAATTATTATTTCCTCTCCCTGTCAACAGGACTATACGATGAGGAATCCACTGTCTCTAACATCCTCATAACCTAACTTTAAAAGAGGCAGAAGACTTACAGTTGGATGGTTCATTGATAATGGGATATAATGACACTGTTTTTGACAAAGTGATTATCCAAAAATTCATAAAAAAGCAATTACAATTTCAAAATCGTACGTGTCTGAACAAGCTTTTTTTGTTTATCATGTAATAAGAGTAAGGACAGAAAGACAGACCCCCTAACCCAACTTTATGTTCCAAAAAACGGGCGCTGATTTCACATTAATATTTATAATAAATTGTTAAAATAAAGAAATTTATTATTCATGTGTAACTATTTATATTCAGAATTATACCAATTGCATGCAACTGCATTTGTTTTTGTTTTCAAATAAACGAGTAAAATGATAGTCATTTTTTGTTTCCGTTATTGATCGTTAAAAAGAATTATTGTTACATAGAGGCATATACCTTATTTTGATAATAACAACAATTTGTTACAATTTTAATTTGTTTTGGATTAATTTCAGTAAAGCATTTTATTTATTTTATTTTGGAGGTCCGTCTATATAAATAGTTATAGTATTTCGTTGATGTTGTTGTTTTTTTTAGAATCCTTCCGTTAGTGAATTATTTTAGATTATTTACATTAAGCACTCTCTGTTTCAGATGTTTTATGTATTTTATTTTATTCTATTATTGAATATTACAAAATAACGGATTACAATATTAGTTTTGTGAAATATGGGAAATTTTGGGACGATTTCTTGGTACAGAATCAATGCACGAGAGCCATAATGTGAGCGCCAAAATACTTTTGTAACTGACTGTATGGAATACGTGATTTCTTTGTTCGATCTTCTTTCTGGTAGCGCTTACATTCTGAAAAGGTGTCTGCGTATCCAAGATATGTCGACACGCCCAGGTGAGACCTAAATCTGGAACTGTTAAGGTGTTCTCAACTCTCGCCTCCAGCTTGCTATTTTTGGACGGACGGTGCACAACGACCAGTCGAATACCAAACCAAACGCAATGAAGGTGAAAGCGACGTTGACGCAGATAGTCGTTTTTAACCCCCTTTCTCTAGATATCTCGGATCCGCCGTGATTTATACCGCAGCCGTACGGGACGAGTTTGTCTCTGCCAAGGGAAATATTATTTCTTTTGGACGGGGGCGGTGGCGAGCACTGTCGTGAACATGAAATATTTCAGTTACGAAAGACGAAGGTGCGTTTCCGTCGAAGTTATACCTGCTTACACCGAAAAAAATGAGCTGTTCGCACCACACGACTTTCTTATACGTATGTGCGTTCCGAAATACAAACATTGTTCCAAATTAAATTTCAAATTCATCTTTGTAATAAAATAAACCTCTGAGTAAAAGCATTACTTCCGGTCCAAATTTTAAGAATTTTGTGTACGTAAATTATCCCAAATTCACCTCACAGTACTTTTATTCTCTACATTCTGTATAAATTATCAAGAGGGCTGGATTTGAAGTAATTTTTGTATAGGATAAATTTCAAAAATTGAACCGTAAGTAACACTTAACTCTTATCAAGTAGCAATTTTTTGGAAATATCTCGCAAAGTACGCATTCCATAGAGATTTATTAAGTGAATAGAAGTACTTAGAATAGAATTGTGAATACTTTTTGTATAAAAAAATTCTCAAAATTCGAATCTGATGTAACACACTTACAGGTTTATTTTTACTTTCTTATACCTTATACGTAGTATTTAGGAAGTATTGTGATGACCAAAATGCTCGACCTCAACATTTTTGCTGATGTCCACGTTATGAAGTTCCCTGATACCGAAAAAGTGTTTTTTTTTAAATCTCTCTGTCTCTCTCTCTGTGTGTTTATGTCTGACCACGATAGCGGTCAAACCGCTAATGCTATGCGTTCCAAATTGTATATTTTCGAGTATAATCTCCCTCTTGAGATCTGATTAGATTTTCAGGAAAATCGGTAGAGCGGGAGTAATAGTTTACCTCAGTGAAAAAATCGGGTTTGACCAATATTTTGTCAACTATATTTAAACAAATTTATAAAGAATTGAAATATACAGGGTGTAACAAAATAAGTGTAAAACATTTCAGGGGGTGATTCCTTAGCGAAAAAGAGATAGGGTCTTTCATATAAAAAAACTTCAATGGAGCATCCCTTGTTAAGATACAGCCCCATAAAGGGGGTACATAAAATTTGTTTTACAATTTTTCTCACAAACACTAAAAATGTAATTTATTTCCAATGTAACTTTTTGTCTGATTATTTGTTGACCATTTAAAAATCTATTTCCAATACCTTGTTTCATTCGAAACAAAAAATGTCTCTTGAATTTTTTGCAAAAAATTAATCAGTTCGCAGCAAAAAATTATTTTACGAACAACTACAGAGATACATCGTCATAAATGCGAACTGGATTAGTATTGTTATTTTGTAGTTACTACCTGCATCAAAATACATATGATTAAAGATGAATAAACAAAACTAATTTATTAATAACAAAACATAAAACATAAAATATGTCCACCTTCAGTCATTACACATGCGTCTAGACGTCGGCGCATTGAGCCACGTATTCGCTCAAATATTCCTGGATTCTCTCTAATTACCCTGCACGCATCGATGATGCGGTTTCTTAAGTCCTCTACATCGCGAACAGGAGTAGGATAAACCAAAGTCTGTAAATGGCCCCAAGTAGAGAAATCGAGAGGATTGAGATCCGGGGATCGAGCGGGCCAATTCTGTGGTCCTCCTCGGCCTATCCAATGATTTGGATATGTTTGGGTTAAATGCTGACGTGCTGCTTGACTAAAATGGGCGGGAGCCCCATCATGCATAAAAAACATATCCCTTCTGACGCCCAAAGGAACTTCCTCCAGCAGTACTGGATGCACTTCTCTTGAAAATTGAGTGTATGCCTCACCATTTAATCGAGGAGGTAGAAAATGAGGGCCAATTAAATAATCCCCAATAACTCCGAGCCACACGTTAAGAGAAAAGTGTTCTTGATGGTTAGCTTGTACAATAGCGTGAGGGTTTTCATCAGCCCATATGTGGTTATTATGAAAATTAATTATCTTGTCCCGAGAAAAAGTACATTCGTCTGTGAATTCGATCGTCTTCAGAAAGTCAGGATTTCTTCTAATCATTTCCAGCATCCAATTGGAAAATTCAAGACGGTTCGGAAAATCTCGCTGTAACAGTGTCTGTACTCGTTGCAGATGGTAAGGGTATAAGAGTTCTTCCTTTAAAATTCGAAATACCGTCATATGATCAACAGTTAACTCGAAAGCAATCTTTCTAGTACTGCTAGTAGGTTGTTCTTCAACCAAATTAAGTACTGCTTCTTCAATATGTGTTGTTCTAACTTCTCGATGGCGACCACAATCCTGCGTTCTTTTGTCGAATGAACCATATTCTCGTAATCGTTGATGAAGTCGGGCAAATATTCTATGCGAAGGAAGCTGCCGTTGAGGATACATTTCAGCATATCTTCTAGAAGCTTCTAACCCATTCCCCTGCGACAGACCGTAAACGTAATGCATATCAGCCATTTCCTCATTTGTGTATGCCATTTTAATAACAAGTGAATTATTAAACTAACAAATTACGAACAAAACAACGACACACAATTAAGTATTAATTCAATTTCAAAAATTTACAAACTGACAGCGTGATACCACTACTAGCGGCCTACTAAATAAATTAGTTTTACATTTTCGTTTTATGACGATGTATCTCTGCAGTTGTTCGTAAAATAATTTTTTGCTGCGAACTGATTACTTTTGGGCAAAAAATTCAAGAGACATTTTTTGTTTCGAATGAAACAAGGTATTGGAAATAAATTACATTTTTAGTGTTTGTGAGAAAAATTGTAAAACAAATTTTATGTACCCCCTTTATGGGGCTGTATCTTAACAAGGGATGCTCCATTGAAGTTTTTTTTATATGAAAGACCCTATCTCTTTTTCGCTAAGGAATCACCCCCTGAAATGTTTTACACTTATTTTGTTACACCCTGTATATAAAGTGAATATGAAAAATAAATTATTAAAAAACTTTTCGTCGTTTATTGGCAGATGCATTATAAGTATAAAATTATTAAGCTTGATTTTCAATAATTTTTGTACAAAAAAATTCCAAAGCTCAGATCGGAAGTAAGACTTTTGCTCTTATCGAATAGTGATTTTTTTGCAAATATCTAGTAATTATGTGTTCTATATAGATTTATCAGGAGTACAAAAGTATTTCGAGTTGGATTTGTAATAACTTTTTTTAGAAATTTTGAAAAAACAACAATTTTACTCTTATCCAGTAGCACTTTTTTGCAAATATCAGCAAGTATTCAGTATATAGCGAAATTACGAGAATAACAGTACTACGAGTAGAATAGGATTTTGAATACCTTTTGCACAAAATCTCAAAATGTGGACCTGACGTAACACACATACACACACATTTACTTCTTTAAGAAGATAAAAGTATTTAAAACTTAATTTAGAACAACTTTTGTATAATTTGATATATGTATAATAAACTCGTGTGATGGCCACATCTAATTTTTTTAAGAATATAAGCAAAACATACGCGTACACTTGCTGCGCATCAAAAACACTCGTTTCAAAAAATAATTCTTCACTCGGATAATTGCATTTTTTATTGAAAATTATCAGATAATATCCAGAACCCCCCCCCCCCCCCCCCAATGATTCCATACAGTCTCTGGGTCTGCACTAAAGCATAATACACGGATTTTAATTATTTTATATGTTCAGTAGTTGCTTAAGGCATTTAGACTTATACAAAAAAAACTTTTAGTTTTTTGACAAAGCTATCAACATGCAAGTCCCATTGCAATACCATTGTTTATTATTCTAATTCAATTTCAATCATTTTAACGACCTTCATTTCTACCTATTATATAATATACAATTAATAGAAATATTTGTAAAATATAGAAATACAATAAATTTGTCTGCTTCATATCAGGAAAGGAAACAATTTGCTGAATTACCACTTTTCGAAAGGTGTAACTTGCCATTCAATTACGACGAAACTTTCAGACAATAAAGTACTGTTTCAATAGCGCGAACAGAGAATGAGAACTTCAAATAACTGAATAAACAATTCAAAGGGCGCGCATTACACAGGTATTGTTCTAAAATCACCTTGACGAATTAATAACAAAGTTACTATTAGATAATAATTTCAATTTAGAGTGCTGACCTCTAGGATACAGAGTTGAATTTTGTTAAAGTAAGGCACTTTCTTACACCAGATAGATATCGAAGAGTGTAGTACGTACTTTACATGTCATGTAATTGCAGAAATAAGTAGTATTTTATGTTTACAAGTTATGTAATATAGCCATCTTAATTTTATTAATTTTCTTGTTTCATACTTTTTCAAAAGAAATAAATATCGGGAACAAGAAAATTAGCGAAAAGCAAAAAAAGTACCATAAGTGAACACAATCTCACAGAGAGTAAGATCAATGACTAATTAATATTTCGACAATCTATTTTACATTTACTTTACTTTGTAACAGTTTGTAATTTATGAAACACCCGAGCGTATCAAACAGAGGAATTCGAATATCTGCTGATCTTAATCTGTCCATTTAGCGTTAGCAAAACGATTCTGCGTTATCTTCAAATTGACGGTGGCACGTTAGTAAATGCCTTGCTTACGTTTCAAATTAAATTTTCTTTATTTTTACGGCTCACCGAGCCATGTGGCATCACGCTAACCGACGCGCGACGCGAACGGAAAACGACACGCAGAAAGAGAGGAGACATTCCCTCGCGCGTCGGAACGCGCATATGGTTTCTATCTTTTGCGAAATATAACTGAATTACACGGGCTATAAAGAATTTTAACTGAATCAGACAGATCAGAAAAGTACATGTTTTCCACCTGTTCACCAGCATTTACTTATATACGAACATATACTTATTTTCAACAAAATTATCTTTTGGAAGAATTCGTTTTTAACCTTACTTCTTACTAATTTTGATTATATTAAATTATCATTTACTAATAGTTTTGAAGGTGTTCAATGTGTTAACTAAAGAGCGATCAGCGTTTGAAAAGTAAAAAATAATAAGATGTGGCCGCCACAGGACTTTCTTATAGGTATGAACTTTTCAAATTATAAAAAAATTAGTTCTAAATTGTTTTAAATACTTTCATCTTCTTAGAAAAATAAACATGTGTGTAAGTGTTACTTCAATTCCAAATTTTAAGATTTTTTTATATAAAAATTTTTCAAAATCCTATTATAAATACTTCTATTCTCTTAATAAATCTCTATAGAATGCATACTTTGAAGGATATTCGAAAAAAGTGCTACTCGCTAAGAGTAAAAGTGTTACTTGCGGTCCAAATTTTGAATTTTTTTATACAATAGGTATTGGCTATAAATGCTCTTATACTCGTAATGTACCTGCCTAGAAAGCATGACTTGCCAGATAATGGCAAAAAACTGATTTTCGATAATAGAAAATACCTACTTCCGGTAGAAATTACGAAGAACTTTTTTAATAATAAAGATCTAATTAGATCTCAAGAGGGAGATTATAGGCGTAAATATAACATTTGGATTGACCGCTATCGTGGTGAGAGAGAGAGAGGCGCGGGGGGGGGGGGAGAACACTTTTTCAAAACGTGGACATCTGCAAAAATCAGGAAGTCGAAAATTCTCGTCATGACAGTATAATCTGTCGATAGACATAATATACATAATAATATAACGATTTCACTTCTTAAATAGCACTTCATCTCGACAAAAGAAATTAACCCAACCCTTCTAATCCCTTTCGAGCACGGGTAGTTCACAGGGACGTATTCACAAAGATCATTATACTAAAAGTCTATTATGAAAACACTGATATTCGATTATATATGTATTTATTTTTTATTTCATTTTTAGAATAAATATGTTTAACACAAAAATCAAATAAGATACTATACTTAATTAGTAAATTCCTGCAAGGTATTGTACCTTATTGGCTCTGTACTCATCTTATATACATTATCTTTAATTTATGACTAAAATAGTGTTTCAACAGAATCTCTAATTTCATCGTCACCTACATGTGTTGTGAATTTCGGTATGGAGTTTATGATATTTCAAATTTTGTGCTTCACCCATTACGAATTTTAATAACTTGTTAGTGGTAACTGGCATTATCCATAACAATGTCACTTTTTGTAGATAAATACGGTATTAGCTTATTCACGAACCACTCTTTAAACAAGGAACTTGTTAGATCTTCATGAAAATCGAAGGACGACGACTTTATATTCTTTGCAGATAGTAATACATGTGTAATAATTAAGGCTTGCGCGCACTAGACCGGGCCAGCCGGCAACGGACCGCACAGCAACGGAACGGGAATTTATTTTTCCATGGTACATAAACGAAGCAGCGCACACTACACGGCAACGGAAGGAAACGTTGCGGCCGGTCGTCGGCGGAAATCTCCGGCGAGAATACTTTCGCCGGTGGTTCGTTGCGTTGCGTCGTGAGGTGAAGTAGTGCGCGCTGTTTTTTTGACCACAAAAGAGAATGGACGAAGAAAAATTAATAATCCTTGTTAGCGGCTACAAGGAATTGTTTGATTTTTCTGCGTTCTGCTGGTGGAATGGAGCATCAGAACGTTGTATTTTGTTTTGTCAGATCAGGTTTTATAATACTCAAAAGTTCTTGAAATTTTTCGTAACTCACTCGGAAATACTGAAAAAGTTTTTCTTCATGTTCTACTAATTGAGGAAATAAAGTGGCAATTTCACTTTCGACTTTCCTCTTTTTACAGATTTCGTGTACCCATTTTCGTTTTCTTTTTTGTTTAACTACTGTATTTTGTTTTTCCTCTTCCTCACTCAGTAAACTTATAATTATAATCTTTGGATCCATCGTACCTAACAGAGCTGGGCAATTACTTTCGAATAATAATTAATTACAATTACAAAATACTTTTTTTTAAAAAGAATTAATTACAATTACAAAGTACAAGGGATTAAGAAAGGAATTTTTCCTCTAATTACAATTACAAACAAAATGTAATTGACAATTACTTTTCTAATTACAATTACAATTACATTTGTTTATAAAATCCGAGGAAAAACGTTTTCTTCAGTTATTAGTCTTTTGTTGTATAATATATAATATACAAATCGGAACTTAAAATAGGAAATGGGAAAGAAATCAACTATATTCCAACCCACATGTATAAAAAACAACGTAATTTATTATATAAAAAACAAAACAAGTAAAGCAACTATTCAAGTATAACGTAAAATATGTGATTAAAATAATTAGTAACAAAAAATTACACCATAAAACTAGGAATGAAAATAAGGTAATTAGGGTACATTACTTACCCTGGGGTGACAAATGTGGGGTAGTATAAGGAATCATATGTATTTCCTCAAAATTATTGCTACTAAAATAATTATTAAACCACTACATTTTGTAGTGTATTTGTGTATGCAGTGCTTTTTTTAAAGGCTGGTATTACATAATAATATTTTAACCCCATTTTATACTTTTTCTTCAATTATTTAAAATATCTTACTGTTGAGCTCTAAAATAATATTATTCTTATTGAAAAACCCAAAAAAAATGACTTGAAATTGAAATTTTCCGTAAAAATCAATGGCTAGTTTTTTAATAAAGCGCTGTAAAGGTAACATATACCTTAAATAAACTTATTTTCACCTTCGGAAAGTATTGAAATAAGTACCTTTTATAGTTACATTCAATATAAAGTACTCAAACATTTGGTTATTGTTGGTTGGATGATTTAAAATGATCATTTAACTGTATATTTTGTTGGTTTTCATTACAACTAACTTTTCAAAATTTGTGTCTGAAATGGCATGTCTTTTGGCTGCATGAATCATAGTTGCGAATGAAAATAATCGTTCGACGGGTGCTGAAGATGGTAGTGCAGTATTGTATTTAAAAAACACTTGCTTAATGAGAGGGTAACTTTCTACCATGGGAAAGTTTTGTCTTATATCATCCAGATACTGTAAAATTTCAAGATGAATTTTATTTTTATTTTCATTGTCAGCTGATTGTGTGATTCCTTCAGTTCCTTCATTAAAATCAAATAAGCTACTATTATTAACTTCCTTCTTATAATTATCGGTACCAATATGTGTAACATTCATTAATTCGGACTGTTCGATAGAAAATAATTCTCACTCCGAAATAAGCAGTTGTTTAATATCATGTTTAGATAACACAAAAGTTGACTGGACTAACGGCAACCAACGAAGTTTAAACTCAGGATGTGTAATTGCTCCTAAAAGTGCATAGGTATTCTCTAAAGTTATAAGTTGTTTAAATCTATTATCTAAACCTTTAATGGCACTTTGAAGTATTATATCTCCGCCACTTTTAAACTTCTTTTTACTTAATTTATTTAGCTTATTTTTAAGTGACACTACACTTGGAAGAAGAACGCCATAAAAAGCTTTGTTTTCACCTAAAATATTTACGATCTCTGCTAAAAGTGCAGTGACTTCACAATATTCTTGCAGAGTAAGGAACTCGTATTCAGAAAAGCACGGTATTTTTAATTTTAAAAAGATGGAAATTTTTTTTTCACGTCCAGTATTTGTTTGATACTGTCATACATTAAATTCCACCTAGTTATTCCAGGGGAGCTAAGGGTATGTTCTTAATATGAGTTAATTGGAAAAGTAATTTGTAATTGACTTTTAAAAAACTAAAAGTATTTAAATACAAATTATAAATACTTCACGATTTGTCAAACAATTACAATTACAAATTACTTGAAAAGGCAAAGGAATTAATTACTAATTACAATTACTGATTTATAAAGTAATTGCCCAGCTCTGGTACCTAAGCGACAAGCGGCCGGTGACTTGCAAAAATTATTTACCGGCTAGTGCGCGTACCCTAAAAAAAATGCCGGCCGCCGTCGCGCGTTCCTTTCCGGGCTGTTGCCGACTAGTGCGCGCAAGCCTTTATTCTTCGCCCCCTTGAAACAGGAACATTAACGGAACACATTCCCGAACCACCATCCCAGACTTTTTTATAGTACTCGTATCATGGCTGTAATACCAGTAGTAAACAAAACGTTTCTCTTCTCTAAATGCCTTCTCACTTTCGTCAAGTAGTCATCCCGCAATAACTGCAATCTTTGCGATTCCATAATTATTCGCCGCTTATTAACTATATCAAATTTAGAGCCGTTTTTCTTCATTACGCGCGACAATGTAGTGATTGCAGGCTATTACCTTCTCGATTTCTAGGTTCAAACCAAGAAGGTATCAACGACAACCGTGGAAGCCTACAACTTTGATTTACTGCAATCTATTGTTTTCTTTCAAGGAGTTGCACAAACTTCGCAATGTAGGAACTTCATTTCTTTTGTAGAGAATTAGTATGTGCGATTTTGGTATTGTGAGAAGAGTAATGTACCGGACTCTTCTCACAATACCAAAATCGCACATACTAATTTTCTTCGATTGTTGTTTTTCTTTTAAATAAATCATTCTGACCGATTTTGCGGACTGTCCCATAAGACACTTCCATTAACTTCGATGTTCTAACAATTGTCTCGGTTTTAGTCCCACTTTTCAAATTATTGTGTATATTCAGATTTATCTGCTGTGTTTCAGGGCCCCAATGATTTCTTGCATTATCAACATCGTCTTCTACCCATCACTTGCTACCTGCATCGTTTCTTGAATCTTCACTACTACTCCACGGTCTCCACAAGTTTTTGTTCCACAAATTTAAACGTCTTTACTTGGCGACAACTCTCTTTCAACATCTTCTTATCTATTATCTTCTTATATATGTTAATTTGTATAAATGACTTCATTGAGTTAAAGGGATGTTAATATTTAAAATACCCTTGCAATGTTCTTTAATACAATTCCAGGTACCTACATATTATGTGTTAAATAAGAATTGTTTCCGTTAAGAATAATACAGTTTAAATTATTGTAAACACGAAACATAATTACTTCTCTACTTAAGTCCGATTTCTCCTAATACGATCCAATATTTCATTTAAAAGTTTTCTCGATACCTGCGGCAAGAGGTAGCGGATAGTACCCGACAAACCTCTTACATCCTAATAGGACAAATCGTTATATCGATGGACAGACTATACTTCCATACTACGTATAAGAAAGTAAAAAAGTGAATTTTGGAAAGATTTAAAAAAAGGTTTTCGAAATTCCTACCGAAAGTGGTTCTTTTATCTTAACAAAAAGCAGTTTTTTGCAATTATATCGCAAATTATTCATTACATATTGCTTCACCTACAATATAAAAGTATTTAGAGCCATATTGGAACAATTTTGGTTTATAAAAAAATTGCAAAATTCGGTCCAGAAGTAACACTTTAGTCTTCTCGAAAGGTATTTGCGAATATCTCCTAAATTATACATTCTATGCAAATTTATACATATATATATTTTTCTCATCGCAGTACTTCCACAGTACTTATACTACGTACTTATAAGAAAATAAAAAGAACCGGCGATATTCTCTGAAGAGAATATAATTATTTATTTGGTTTTTTTTTTTTAATATTGGGATTTCTATTATAAAGCTGAAATAAGGTTTGACGTAAATAATTTGTAATTTTAAAGAAAATTTATTCTGTTATAATTGAAGAGTGCTTTAAAGAAGCAGTAGTTATCATCAAGACATTCGTGTTTTATCGGGTATTGCCGTTTTAAGCAAGATACTTGAGACACAAGTTTTACTACCGTTCCCATCATTTAAAATAAGATTATCTTGATCCATATTCACTAAAGGAAACCAGCCAGCTGCTTATCTTATTAATACTTGGTGACAGGGGTTTTCTACAATAACGACCTTTTAACGATTAATAGTTCTAAGAAAGATAATGTAAACACATATAATTGCAAACAAAGCTAAAAGATTATTGTTCTCCCTAAGAGTTTTCCATCTAAAAAAAATTTAGTCTTTGCTGATATTTGTAAATAAGTTGTTTGATTGAAGTAAGTAAGAATATGTTATTTCTGTCATGATCTTTAGATTTATACAGTACACTGACATTTAAAACATTTTATATTATCTGTCTAGCCATGAATTACACAAAACAATTGCAAATTTTTGCCGAGGTTTTAATGTTTACTAACAAAATTTCGTTCACGTCCAAAAAGTTTGGTTCTTTTAGTGTAGCTCTAACTTACAACAAATAAGTAAAATTCTCGTAGACCATAGGGGCGTAATCAAATTCTTAATGAGGGTAGGAAACGTACTCAAAAATATTCACAAAAGAATGTGTTTGGACAAGCTGCGCCTTCATATTTGACGACAAAATGTTGCTCCAAACAGTTTCAATGCAGTAAGCATATTGAAGCAAGGACCAACGAAAACATCAAGAAGGTTGAAGTTTTGGTCCTAGCAGATCGAAAAATAAGAGTTTCCATGAATGCCAGTGGGAATACGGGAAGTTACTGTATTAAAGATATGCATTAAGATTTAGTATTAAATAAGGTTACTTGCTTAGGTGACCTTGGTTGACAAGATTTTTTCAGAAATTATCAAAAATATAACGAAACGCGGGATCCACCGACAAAACAAGAATCGATGCAAAAGGGTCCACTAAGTGTCTCCATCGCTAAAAAGTCATGAACGCTGAATTTACCAGAAAAGCTGATGGCGACGATGTTTTGAAATATGGATGGAATCTTATTACTCAAATATAAGGAAGTTCTGCAATTTGTAGCACACAAATTGTACTTGGTTTAAATTTAAATAGTGAATCTTAGTAATTATTTTCTTTGCCAACTTTTCATATTGGAATACTGTATTAAATTCTATATCGAGTTGCTTTTGCGATAACTGTACCATCAGTAGGGACTTTACATAAGACGCATTCTTTGGCCCAAAAAACCGTCCGGGCTTCGAAAAGCACTTAATGTTACAAAACCACGCTAACTTGTGGTGGGAAAATTCCCGACGTACCCAAACGAGTATACGTCAGGTGGAATCGTTTCGCCGATTATAAGAGCAGACGCCAACTGAGTTTGTTAAAAATCAGCATCCAAAGTAGAAAAACATCGAAAAGTGTGACACGGTGTAAAAGCCTCTCGAGTACGCAGCAACTTGTTGCCAACCAAAGGATTTCGATAAACACCTATGCCGCTATTTATAGATGGAGCTCAGCTCATGTAATCCACAAACTCACGTAAGCACGGGATTTCTGTATCGTCGCCTCAAGCATGCGTTTGATTTTATAAAACATACTTCGGGAATTCTCGTGAACGGGGGACCTTGAGCACGCAACGTTAAGGAATTTTAGTAACTTTTGGTTGCAAACATCGATCAGCTGTTGTAACCAACACTTTTAAAAAGAAAAATGTAGGAAAAACCCAGAAATAATTTTATAGTAATAGTATTTACTTTTTTAAAGTAAGTTGTAAGTTATTACTTTTACTACAAAAAAATATGAAGAAGAACCTTGATAACTATTCTCACGACATAGTTTAATTGGAAATAAAGAAACCAAAGGGAAATATTTATTTATAAATAATAAAATGTTCATTTACTTTTTTAATAATGAATATATTCAAAGAAAATTGACACATCAGCAATAATGTCTGTACATATTTTAGTTTTAAAAATACGTTCAATTGTCTTTCAAGCATATATGCGGTTTTCTCCATTAAATTACTTATATGGTTGAGTGAAAATATTATTCACATACTTTAATTAGAAAAAAAATAATGCAATTTTCTTTTAATGTGTATGTAAATGTTGTACTAATAGATTTGTAATCTTGCTGCATTTAAGAGAAATATATATTTGCTAAGATTATGTCCACTGTGCTAATATAGATCATAACAAATTATTAATATATTTTTCATTAAGAAGTAACCGTCAAATAAAATAGAATGTAGCGTTGATTAGTAAAAACATTCTGTTTCAGAAGTTTTATTGCCCCCATTTATTATTTAGGTATAAATATAATGTAATTGTTAATATTACAAAAACATACTGAATAACAATTACATATGTAAAATATCATTTAAATGCTTTCAAAAATGTGCGCTTCAGCATCACAGGTATAGTTTTTGGTGATGTTCATAAACATTATTAGATATTCTCCCTTCGAGGTTACAAATAATATTTTAATAACATTGCGCGTGTTCTTGTATGTCTCACTTTAAATCATATTTCTTGTTTATACTGTAACACATGTTTGGCCAATTATAAGTTGCAATGAATAACAACTATACCTATTTGTAATACTGGACATATTTAATTTCAACATACACATACCCGTCCTTTATTAATAAGCATATTTCTACCATTCCTTTAAAAGTACTGCAATCAAATATAATGGAAACGATAAAAAATTGGGAATTCATATGGATGAAATATTTCGTTTCAAATATAATAACAATTTCATAGTCGATGTCATTATTTAATACTCCACAAACGATGCAAATTCTTCAAACATAGGTATATTTGTAGGGAGGTTATGTTTTCAAATGAATCTGTTAATCGCGTGTTCAAGCCTAGTCGAACACAGCCTTACAGCTGAGGTCGTGTTTTCGTCGCCTTGAGCACCAACCGGTGCTTGAGAATGGCTTATAAAAGTTCGTATTTACGTACTTGAGCGCCTTGAGCATGATTTATAAATCTGGGCCCTAGAGTTTAGGACTCAGCATCGAGTGATTATTGGCTCTTTCATAATTAAAGAAGTACTTACGGGGAGGCCATCTTACTTCGGATGAATACCTGAATGCAGCAAAAGAGACATTTTTTTGAATACATAGCATTACTGGAAAGATGTTGGAGTAAATATGTTTACAATGGTTTATAGACAAATAAAAATTTGTCCTCGTGCTATCGCATCCTGTAGTATTCTATCACATCAATTTCATGTAAAATTTGTTATCTTGTAATATTTCATGCGTTCGGGAATGTGCAAATACTTTTGGCACACACTGTACGACTTTCTTCTTAATTTACTTTTGATGTGCGTTCTGACAAAAAGTTCTTACGAAAAAAACAAGCAATTGATATACAAATGCTCTAAAAGATGAAAAAAGCGACAAACTCATTGAAGACAATTTATTTGTAGGTGCGTCGTTTAAAATGCTAAATCTAATCGGTGTTTATTTTTAAGTAACTGTCAAGTGGAAAGCAAAGCGCTTTTTCTTTGGGACTGCGAGACAAATTCTTTTCTAAAAGCGTGCATATTTATATCAATAGATACACGTATACACATATACAATAACGTGAAATATGTATAAACATATAAACGGGACTATATTTATATTATTTCTTTTATGTGTGTTACGTATGTATGGCGGAGTGAGTGCCCTCCTTCGCCCCGGGTATATTTTATAAAGCGCTTAGGTACTTGAGTCTAATGGACCTATTCAGTATCTTTAAACTGGCAATAAATTCATTTCTAGCAAAACAAACACGTCAAAATGGAACACATAACCACTGATTTTATACGTGTTTATAAAGAAGCCGTCTCGGTCCGGCGATTCACAAAAATTTATTGACAGAGCCGATGTGATTTGTACGATTACCTCTGCGTGCGATTAGATATAGTAGGATACTAGGAACGAGATAGATGTACAAAAATAGTGAGAGGGAAGCAAAAAAAAAACTTTTTCGGAACTATTGCCAATATTACTAGTAGTTATGTGAGATATGTGATTGAAATTCCCCTAGGTTTTGTCATTGTTTCTTGCTAGCTATGTTCTTTCTTTTATACAAATACGTACACACTGTTTTTCTGATAGTAATCACGTACGTGCTGAAAAAATCTAGTCCTGTTCTTGTTAAGGGTAATTTCCGTGACAAGCATTTCAAAGCGATCTATTGATCTGCCAATAATTATTTTGTCGGATTGCACCAGCATAAGACGATATACGAGGGACTGATTCGCGTAATGGGGGAAAAAGTAAGAAATGATGTTACAAAATTATTTTTCTTTTTCAATATATTCATCAGCAAACCTAATTTATTTTTCAGAACTTTTTCAGTCAGCTTTTGAATGCCATAAAAAATTGGTTTATCTTTGTCTGAAAAAACACCGAAACAGGTAAAAATTGTTAGGAGCCAGGTCTGGACCATAGAGTGTGTGATTAAAAATATCAAAGCCCACGTTATGTAGGCCAGCCAGAGCAACACAACTCTTGTGGAAGGGACCATTGTCGTACAGGAGCGGACACCTTTCGTCAATTCTCCCATTCTTCTTTCTTTAATGACTTCTTTTAAATGCTCTAGAAAAGCGTAGATTTTTCCAGTTATCAAAACGCCTTTATTTTTTGTAATCAATTAACAGGATTCCTTTTGAATCCTAAATCCGAGCCATGTGTTAAACTTCTTGGGTGGTGATGTGCCTCTCTTATGCCACTGCATGGAGACTTGCTTGGACTCAGGTTCATAATGAAGAACACCAGTTTCATTCCCAGTAACAATATTCGGTTCAATATACCATACTTGCCTTCATTACAGAGGTCCAAAAACGCAAGGAGACGTAACATGTGCTATTGTTTTTGCGGCGGCGTGAGCATTCTCGGTACCCATTTTGGATTTTAAATAGTTTATAGGTAAGGCTGTTGGCGGAACGGGCAATAGGCTGAAGTGGAGATTAAGTGTTCGTCGTAAAGTTTAGATGTTATGGTGTCACAGGGTATAAAATGCGTCCGCTCATCTCGAGGCGTAGAGGAATGTTTGATGATGTTTATGTTGAAACGTCATACGGATCTGATAGGGTCTAGTTTTAGAGATTTATCGCAAGCAGCTTGGAGATCATGCAGTGAATTTTTGCTTCATATTATAATCTCTCCAGGATGTTATAAGCGGTTTTTGCCAGCAGTAGCTATAACAAGAGCATGGCTGGATTTAAGGCTTTTGAGGTAAATAAATTTACCGGTGTTTCAGTATGACATTCATCAAAAACACAGAAGAAACTCTGTTTATTATGGTTTTAGAGTATGTGCGTTACTTTTTGGAATACATAAAGACTCCTTGATCAAGTGAATATTAAAATTAACTATTACTCTTAATTAAATATTGAATACGTACGTAAAGTAAATCTTGATTTGCATTTTCTATACAAACATCTCAAGATTAATTTTCATAGTTCCAATTTTCCCGTTATCTGATCATAAAAAAATACACGAAGGCTTGGTTGTAATGAAATATAAAAAATTGAAAGGACATTATTCTACAAAAGCGAAGGACGAAAAATAAGGGCTACCCAAAATCTACAACGGTCGAATTATAAATCATCCGCTCCATAAAGTTTTTCTATAATAGGGAGAACTATATAATAATAATAATAATAATAATAATAATAATAATGAGTTTATTTTCTACAGGTTAACAACCCAAGTAGAGAAAACACAAAAGAAGAATACAAAGCAAATACATGTAATTCATACATTATAGAATAATATAGTATGAAATAACTAAAGCGGAATTATATATAAAGACATGTAAATATAAGCTAAATAGAAAAACAATAAAAGGAAAGGAGTGAGGCAATAGAGGTGGTTGCAGAATAATTCATTGCAGATACCCCAATATCACACTTAATGCGTTGAAGTGTATATCCGAGGCGTCACAGATTTGGTTGAAGTTGCTACATATGGTGTAAAGCGGAGATTTACGTAATTCAATTTGGACGCCTAAACTATCTACCTTTATTTTTACTATGAATAACATTTATATACAGATATAAAAAAAAATATGAGTTAATAGATATTTCTTTAAATAAATATTTAGATGTGTATATTGGATTTGTGTGGTTTAATTCATTATGAGATCTTGGCGGTTTCGAACGATATCGGATCCACTACAGAAAATGGTAATTTTGTGAGTATAGATTTTGCTCAGGTGATAATGATTTTGGTGTGGGAACTTAGTTGAGGTCTTTGAAAAGCATGTTGATGTAGCTAAAAATTAAAAGTTACTTTGAAAACTTGACAGTGATCAACTAAAGACAGCGGCAAGGTTTTAACAAAGAAATCAAAAAGTATGCGACTACCGTAGAAGCCTACGACTTATACATATATACATCTATAGTAAAATCAAAACAACTGAAAATAAGCTTTCTACTATTATATTTTAATATTAATACACTGACAAAAAGGACTGTTTGATTATTCAAATCTTGGATTGAGTTGGTCTTTACTTGATGTAAATCCATTTTCAATGTGAAATAAAACAAACAAATGTTTAAGATTTACACTGTATTTAATAACAACGACAGCTGTTTCGCTACACTGTAGCTTCGTCAGGTTGACATATACAATAATAACTATATACATACACTTGACTCTTATATATAGTGTGTGGATATTAGGAATTCTAAGAACTGATATGTAAAGAACAATTTCTTGTCTAAAAGTGTCGGGTCTATACAAAAAGTACGTGGAACTAAATCTATTGCAAACAGATATTATGTGTGAAATTAGGTAAACTGTATTACTAACTAAATATATTTAACAATGGTGATGAGTTTAACTATCTACATACACTTGACTCTTATATATAGTGTGTGGCTAATAGGAATTCTAAGAACTAATATATAAAGAACAATTTCTTGTCTCAAAGTGTCAGGTCTATACAAAAAGTACGTGGAACTAAATCTATTGCAAACAGATGTTAAGTGTGAAATTAGGTAAACTGTATTACTGACTAAATATATTTAACAATGGTGATGAGTTTAGGTCAACTTTATCGTTTAATAAATTGTCTGAATGTTTATATTTATTGATTTCTAATGTCTCTAGTAAATCTAATTTAATACTTTTATTTTCAACATGAAGGATATCAAAATCTTTATTAAAAATGTGATTATTCTCTGTCAAATGATTCGCGTAAGTCGAATCATTTTTTTGGTTTATATAAGCGGAGTAATGATCAGCAATCCGTGTTCTAAATGCTCTTCCTGTTTGACCTATATATCCCTTAGTACATGTACCACAAGTTAACCTATAGACTCCCGATTTATTATTGGCATTAAATAAAGTAGATTACATATCAAAAACCAATCAATTTCTAGATCCAGAAAAGTATATCGTAATCCAAAAAGACCCGACAATAACCTTTCAAAAACAAATCATTAAGACGATTAGTAATTCACCTAGCTTGTTTAATATCAGTAACTATTATGAAAGACAGAAATTAAAAGTAATGAATCCACAACAACCGAAACTATATTCTTTAATCAAATTACATAAAGAAAATTATCCGATTAGACCAGTTGTTTCATATGTTACAGCCCCAGCAGTTAAAGTTTCAAAATGTTTGATAGATATTATATAATTAAGCATACGAAATTCAAACCTAAATATAGTATAAAAAATAGTTTTCAATTAATTAATAACTTGAAAGATCTTAAGTTACCTGATAACACTAAATTAATTTCATTCGATGTAAAAAAACCTTTTCCCGAGTGTCCCACCTACTGAAACAGTTGAATTAATTAATAGGATGTTAGAATTTAACAAAACTAACATTCTAATAAAAGACGAGATCTTACAATTATTATCTGTTTGCTTAGAACAAAATTACTTTTCATTTGAGAATAAATTTTATAAGTGTAATAGTGGTTTAATTATGGGAAATCCTTTGTCACCTTTATTAGCAGAAATTTTTATGGACAATTTAGAAAGAAAAATTTTTGAAAATAGTACATTAACTAAGAACGTATTATTTTGGTTCAGATACGTTGACGACATTTTGATAGGATACACAGGTACAAACAGACAATTGAATAATTTCTTTGAGTTTATTAATTCTATTAATTCCCATATTACATTTACATTAGAAAAAGAAGTGAATAACAGTATCAACTTCTTAGATCTTACGTTAAAAAGAGTCAATAACCAAGTACAATTTTCCATTTACCACAAAGAATCACATACTGACATAACCATTCACGACAAATCCAACCATCCATATCAACATAAATTAGCGGCTTACCACAGCACGATCCATAGATTGATTAACACGTCAATGTCTACTTCAGACTATAGTAAAGAATATAACATTATTAAACAAATTGCCTATAGCAATGGATACGACCCAAATTTAATAGATAAATTAATTTCTAAGAAATTATTCAACAAAACGTTGCAAGAAATATATCCAGTTACAAAAGACACTACAATTAAAAAGTTTAAATCTTTCACTTACTTAGGGGAGAATCAAGGAAAACTAATAAAATTACTTAGGAAACAGGAAATTAATATTGCATACAAAACAAACAATAACCTTGCAAAATACATCAAGAACAATAAAGAAAAAACTAATCACAATAATAAATCGGGAGTCTATAGCTTAACTTGTGGTACATGTACTAAGGGATATATAGGTCAAACAAGAAGAGCATTTAGAACACGGATTGCTGATCATTACTCCGCTTATATAAACCAAAAAAATGATTCGACTTACGCGAATCATTTGACAGAGAATAATCACATTTTTAATAAAGATTTTGATATCCTTCATGTTGAAAATAAAAGAATTAAATTAGATTTACTAGAGACATTAGAAATCAATAAATATAAACATTCAGACAATTTATTAAACGATAAAGTTGACCTAAACTCATCACCATTGTTAAATATATTTAGTCAGTAATACAGTTTACCTAATTTCACACATAACATCTGTTTGCAATAGATTTAGTTCCACGTACTTTTTGTATAGACCTGACACTTTGAGACAAGAAATTGTTCTTTATATATTAGTTCTTAGAATTCCTAATAGCCACACACTATATATAAGAGTCAAGTGTATGTAGATAGTTAAACTCATCACCATTGTTAAATATATTTAGTTAGTAATACAATTTACCTAATTTCACACATAACATCTGTTTGCAATAGATTTAGTTCCACGTACTTTTTGTATAGACCCGACACTTTTAGACAAGAAATTGTTCTTTATATATTAGTTCTTAGAATTCCTAATAGCCACACACTATATATAAGAGTCAAGTGTATGTAGATAGTTAAACTCATCACCATTGTTAAATATATTTAGTTAGTAATACAGTTTACCTAATTTCACACATAACATCTGTTTGCAATAGATTTAGTTCCACGTACTTTTTGTATAGACCCGACACTTTTAGACAAGAAATTGTTCTTTATATATTAGTTCTTAGAATTCCTAATAGCCACACACTATATATAAGAGTCAAGTGTATGTAGATAGTTAAACTCATCACCATTGTTAAATATATTTAGTTAGTAATACAGTTTACCTAATTTCACACAACATCTGTTTGCAATAGATTTAGTTCCACGTACTTTTTGTATAGACCCGACACTTTTAGACAAGAAATTGTTCTTTATATATTAGTTCTTAGAATTCCTAATAGCCACACACTATATATAAGAGTCAAGTGTATGTAGATAGTTAAACTCATCACCATTGTTAAATATATTTAGTTAGTAATACAGTTTACCTAATTTCACACATAACATCTGTTTGCAATAGATTTAGTTCCACGTACTTTTTGTATAGACCCGACACTTTTAGACAAGAAATTGTTCTTTATATATTAGTTCTTAGAATTCCTAATAGCCACACACTATATATAAGAGTCAAGTGTATGTAGATAGTTAAACTCATCACCATTGTTAAATATATTTAGTTAGTAATACAGTTTACCTAATTTCACACATAACATCTGTTTGCAATAGATTTAGTTCCACGTACTTTTTGTATAGACCTGACACTTTGAGACAAGAAATTGTTCTTTATATATTAGTTCTTAGAATTCCTAATAGCCACACACTATATATAAGAGTCAAGTGTATGTAGATAGTTAAACTCATCACCATTGTTAAATATATTTAGTTAGTAATACAGTTTACCTAATTTCACACATAACATCTGTTTGCAATAGATTTAGTTCCACGTACTTTTTGTATAGACCCGACACTTTTAGACAAGAAATTGTTCTTTACATATCAGTTCTTAGAATTCCTAATATTCACACACTATATATAAGAGTCAAGTGTATGTAGATAGTTATTATTGTATATGTCAACCTGACGAAGCTACAGTGTAGCGAAACAGCTGTCGTTGTTATTAAATACAGTGTAAATCTTAAACACATGTTTGATTATTATTATTTTTTTGAATAGAGGCAAATAAGTACTTCTTTTTGCAAAGAAATGTGTCTTATAAGAACATTTATTCGAATTCCAGAATATACAGGGTTACCGCTAAATAGGTATTAGGCTATGCGAATCTGAAGAATACATACAAATGTCTAACTGGAAATCAAAAAAGAAATTTATTTGTAACTCATCAAAGATTTCTAAATTTTTAGAGCCAAAATGTAGTTAAAGTCGGTCCATAACTTTGTTTATCCTATACGCATTTACGTAAATACCACAATAGAAAAGATTTTCTCTGGCGATGTTTTTTTTTTGTGAATAGCACGCCTTTATGTTGAAAAGGTCGACAACCTTGGTTCATTACCATGTTTATTTTTCGTTAAATAGAAGTATATTATTATGAAACTTAAATTCCTCTAAATGAAAATTATTGTTTCTATATTAACTGCGACAGGCTCGGACTCGAGGTGAGAAAAATCAATTTCTCGTCACTGCGTGCACATTGAACCGCGATTTTTTGTGTACAGGCTTTACTCATATTTTTCTTTCACATCGTTTTTTTAATGACACTGTTTAAAACTAACCCTGTAATAAAGTGAAGAATATTATATTTGTCCTAAATAAATATCTTCCAAGCAAAATAAATACTTGTTGCCTTATTATCAAATTATTTTGTTTATACAAACGTACAACGAACTTTTGAATATCACTATATACTGCCGTGATACATCCACAGAGAAGAAAAAGGAACACACGCCCAGTCTGATGCTAATATAACGTTAAAATTAAAATTCCAATGGAATTAATGTTAATGGGATAGGTCAACCTACACCTGTTGTTTAGTGACACCTACACGCACTTTATTATACCTACCTACTACATGAAACGCTAGGAGTTCATTATTATAAACGGGAGTGAATGTCTGTAAGATGTAGCTGCGTAAATCATGACCGTTGTCACAGAATGTTTGGATATTTTTGAGAGCGGGTCGGAGAAAAAAGCCAGCGTTTCACGACTATGTTTTGTGAATATAAATTATGTACATTGATTTTTTTGTTCACCTGTTCTTAGATTATAATGGATTGTCAGATATCATAGGTTATATGCATATAAATATATAACATGCATGAATTTTAGGAATTTGTAAAACAATGTTTAATCATTTATTTAATAGTTCTGAATTTTTTATTTTATTTTAAATCTGTCTCATTATTATTGGAAAACTCTGTACCTCAATTATTATATTTCTCTTACATCTTACCTTTGCTTTATTTCTTTTCACATTTACGCAAGTTTTACTTCAGTACTTCTAGATTGTATTTCAAAAAACGAGGTGTGGGCTTCACACGACTTATACGCACCTATATGTGACGAATATTTTATACAGAAGTTGTTCCAAATTAAGGTTTAAATATTTTTATCTGCTTAGTAAAATAAACCTGTGAGAAAAAGTTTAACTTCCGGTTCGTATTTTGAATTTTTTTATTAAAAAATTATTCCAAATACAGGTCTAAATATTTGTATGATCTAAAAGATGTCCCGATAAAAGCTTTACTTCTGCTAGATAACGCGCCATCGCTTCGATATGAAGAGCAATTAAAACGTGAGGATGGGCAAATTGTAACAATGTTTTTCCTCCCTCTTGTCATACTACTTATGATGGATGATGGATTAAATGTAATTAGACTAATAAAATTGTACCACACCTCTATCTACTGTAGTAGAAAACAACATGAACAGTATTCACCATACCTTGAAAAAGTTGAGCATTAGAGACAAAGTAATCAACTTAGTGGCAGTTTGGAATCATTTTAATCCGGAAATTATAATAACCAATGAGACATTGAGAATTCAATGTTCAAATCTTTTGAACTTTTGCGTACATCAGCACCTCAGCATCTCCATAATACACATGCAAATTTGTCCTAATTGAATATACAAGAGGGTGTACTTGCAGAATCTGAAGTTTTGGAGTGCAATCAATAAGTATCACTGAATTGAATGAAACAAATAAATTCGAAACTGATGTTGAAGAACGTGAGGTGATGATTGCAAAAAATTCTGAACGCATGAATGAAGTTGCACTAGACAGCGCTATAAATGCTTTAAATGTATTAACTCAGTGGGTAGAGCCGAATAACACTGATATTACGCATGTTTAGTTATAAAAAGAATAAGAGAAAAATCCATTAGCAAAAAATAAAAAGATCCCCAGAAACAAACAAAAATGTTTGGGCAAGAAATAATTTGTGTGTTTTTTCATTTGTTGCTATTTATTTTGGTAAGTTTAAATGTTTATTACGTATACCATTGTTTTCTTCGGTTCACACTATCAAGTGTATATTAAAAATATTTGCAAAGAATACAGACAATTATTTTATTATTGTTATTGATATATCCTCCTTGTATTGAGATTATCTATAGATAGTAGACTATTTTTTTAGACCTGTTCATAATTATGCATATTCATGAAGAGCTTTTATATCTTTTAAAAGAATTACTGCAATCTTATTACATTACCTTGTAACAAACTTCACAATGTCATAGGTGTATATTTTTAGACATCGTTTACGTGAATATTTATGTATGTCTATCTGCAGAAAGCCAGAAAAATAAATTAAAAACTGTCTGAACGAGCGTTTTCAATCTGTGAGTTGTCATTAAAAAATGTATCCAAAATTTTTTCTGTAGCGACTTCGTGACAGGTGTATTGAGAAACAGTTTTAAAGCGAGTGTGTTTGTGGTCGGTCGAAGAATTTCATATTTTTAGGAAAACGGGAAAAACCTTAAAATATACTTGCGCATAATTAACTATTTTGAATAGACCACTTTTTCACATCCATTTAATAATCATAAGATCACTTTTATAATGTAAGCAATTTGTCATTATCAAGTATAAGGTGGAGATTATTTTAAAAATCCTGTCATAGTGCCGAAACCGGAATAAGAAATTACTTATTATGAAGTGATGTTAAATATTTGTGTATGAGGGTGAAATTAATTTACGCATTGCGATTTAGAAATTTTTCTGTTATTAAACAGGCAACTTGGAAACGTTAGTTCGACCGCCAAAGCCGTGCTTAAATATTGAATTTATAAAATGAGCATCATTTTATAAACATATGATCATGTTTACATGCAACAATACCGTTGTCATTTTGATGAAATAAAATTAATAACCTATAAATTTAAATTCATATTGTGTTAAAGTTGATTAGTTTATGTGGATGATTTTCAAAATCATCGCCAAAAGAATTAAACTGGGCTTATGGGATTATAGTGTCAAATTAAATTCAATCAAGGGCAGAAACTGTAGAACGTAAACTTCGCTAAAATTCAAATGGCGTAACAGTAAATGATTTACAGTATTTTTAAGATGTAACAGGATGAAATTGAGAATGCTTCTTAAACTGAGCAGAACAGAGAACCGAACATTTGGGCGAGGCCACTTGGGCGCGGCTCTTTAGTATGTGCGGATATATTTGGGCGCGGGAACACTTGAAAGCGAGGACGTTTGGGCGCGGAAAGTTCATACTTAGTAAATCAAAATGAGGAATTATCGCGGATACATAAAATATCAGAAAAAGTAAAATATTGGGTATAATCCGCTGTAGAGCAACCGTAGACACGTGTTTATGACTAATTGGTCGTCATCAGTACGGTGTAGCCATGGGTCTCGGATGGCACGCAGGTTGACATTGTCTTCCTCGTGGCGACGTTAGTTGTTGTCCTCAAAACCGAGGATCTTCTAGCTGAAACTACAAATGGTGGTCTGTCACCTGATGGTCTTCCGTTTAGCTTATATCTCCAAGGTTATACCACCTTATTCATTAAAATTCTTGGTATTAGCGGCCTGTTTCTTATTACTTGTCAAATATTAAAAATTTAACAATAAAAAACACATAATTAAAAGGTTTCGACAATTTTATTCTTGTCTTCTTCAGTTAAAACACTTTTTGTATTCATTACACATTTTTTTGAAAATGTCTAGCGGCAAACCAGAAACAACTTAATTTGTAATCTTTGTTTTTTATCTATGGATGCACGTTGTTATTTTTGTATCACCCCTCGAACTCAATTGCATGATTTATGCGATCTCTTTAGATGTTTTGTATTTCTAGAAATAAAAACAAAACTAATTCTTGTAACTGACAAACAAATTCAATTAAATCTCACGTTGAAACAGTTTCATTTGAATGGATATTTATCTGTCCGCATACGCATATAATAAACAATTTCTCACACAGAACTTGTTTATTATATGCGACCATTTTTTTAATAATTTTCGTTAATAACTTAACCCCAGACATCGATGGAAACACAAATTAAAGTAGATAAGAAAAAATAAAAGATATACAGGCTGTTTCATTTTTTAAAAAAATCGAATGTGTGCCATTTTAACGCATCACCCTGTATATACTATAATGATTTAAATTGCCAACATTTATAGTATAAAAAAAAATTAACGTCTCAAGAAAATTAATTTATGTTATACATATAAGGGATCATTCGTATATAAAATAGAAGAATTTTATTAGTATAGTAGTGAAATGTATAAAATGTTAGATAGGATCTAAGGTCCAGATTTATAAATCATGCTCAAGGCGCTGCAGATGCTCAAGTACGTATATACGACACATCTTCGTTTTATAAAACAACCTCAAGTACCGGTCAGTGCTCAAGGCGGCGAAAACATGACCTCAGGCGTAAGGTTATGTTCGACCAGGCTTGAGCACACGATTGACAGATTCATTTGAAAACATAACCTTTCTCTAAATTTGAAATGGAATATTTGATCCATATGAATTCCTATTTTTTTATCGCTTCCGTGATATTTGAATGCAGTACTTTTAAAAATAATGGTAGAAATATGTAATATCCTATGCTTATTAATAATGGACAGGGGATGTGCATGTTGAAATTTAATAATATGTCCAATATTATTACAAGGAGGTGTATAATTGTTATCACATTGCAACTTATAATTGACTAAACATGTATGTATTACAGTTTATGAACAATAAATGTGATTTAAAGGAGACATAAGAACAAGTATTGTTGTTGAAATATTATGTATAACCTCGAAGAGTGAATATTCTATAGCGTTTAAGAACACCATTGAAAACTATATGAAGGTGAACTAGAAATTTTTGAAAGCATTTAATTTAATGATATTTTGCATAATATGTAATTGTTATTCACTATGTTTTTGTAATATAAACAATTACATTATATTTATCCACAGTAAATGAAGCTTCTAAACTTTAGAAAGATAATGTTTTTATTAATCATAACTACTATACAATTTTATTTGAGTCATCCTTTAGAACAGATTGTTGATCAATTATAATTAATTGAAAGTTACTTTGTAATGAAAGATATATTAATAATATGTTATGAATCAATATAACAATTAGCACATTGGACATAATCTTGGCAAATATATTTCTTAAAAGCAGCAAGCTTTCAAATCTATTACTACAATAATTACATACATTAAAATAATAGTACTCTTTTTTTACAATTACAAATTATGATACAGTTCAGATATTGGTAAATAATGAAATTATGTGAATAGTATTATTACTAAACCATATAAATAATTTAACGATGAGAGCCTGCATATATACTTGAAACACAATTGAACTAAAATATCTACACCCATTGTTGCTGATTTGTTTAATAAATCTTCTTTGAATACATTTATTAAATAAATAAATAAACATTTCGTTACATATAAATTAATGCTTTTCTTGGGTTTCTGTATTTCCAATTAAACTAATATGCCTGAGAATAATCATCAACTTGTCTAGCTTCGTCAACAAAATTTTAGGTGAAACACAAAAAACTGCTTTTGGTAAGCCACAGAAATGTACAATGCATTCATTTTTTCTTCAAGAGCAACTGTCTAATATTCAACTGGCAAATATGCTGGATATTGTATTTTTCTTAATTTGGAAATACTTTCCACATAATAACTTATCGACATAACTTTCTTTCAAAACAAAGTCTTATTAGGCTATTGTTATTAACTAGTATATTTTCGTTATTATTTCCATTGCATTTATCTGAAAATACAAATTATTTGATTACTTACATGTAGATGTATAGATTTAAATATTTAGCAATAAATTACTAGTAAACAGCTGATCGATGTTTGCAACCAAAAGTTACTAAAAGTCCCTAACGTTGCGTGCTCAAGGTCCCACCGTTCACGAGAATTACCGAAGTATGTTTTATAAAATCAAACACATGCTTGAGGCGACGATACAAAAATCACGTGCTTAGGTGAGTTTCTGA
Source organism: Amphimallon solstitiale (assembly GCA_963170755.1). Classification (NCBI taxonomy): domain Eukaryota; kingdom Metazoa; phylum Arthropoda; class Insecta; order Coleoptera; family Scarabaeidae; genus Amphimallon; species Amphimallon solstitiale. The sequence continues at coordinate 30,032,320 of OY720681.1, read as the reverse complement.
ATTACGTGAGCTGAGCTCCATCTATAAATAGCGGCATAGATCTATTGTAATCTCACTACTTAATGCAAGATTTTAAGAAAATCACAATGTTAGAAATATTGTCAAGATAAGATAGGCAACTTAAATTACTATACAGAAAAAAAATGTCATTATTATGAAAAATCAAATACGTATATGGAAACTAAGAAAAATATCCTGGTTACTTATAAACAAAAATAGATAATTTATAAATTTTGACATAAAAGGTAGAAAAATATTGAATGAGACTAGAATTTTGGAATAAAGAAGAATTAATATAGAAATTTTGGTATAAAAATAATACATACTTATCTTTACAAGTTGATTATCATCATCTGCGTGTTTTGGGAATTCGTAAGACTTGTGAAACACATATATTGGCTTAAATTGATTACTAAGCCGGAATTATCTTAATGTTACGTATAAAATAAATGCAATTGGATTTATAGACTGAGAAAAATACATATAGGAGACGTTTTACTGTAATAGAAGAATTCCATAACGAGTGTACTAATACGAGGATATTGAATGCAGTTAACTTGGACCTTATGTAACGTATTATCAGGACCTTAAAAGCCTGTAACTGCAATCAGAGCAGAACAGAAAAATCGTAAAGTAAATTTTTAAACATTATTAAAAGTCAATCATTTAATAATCGTTAGAATCAAGCAATGAAGTGAAATTTTGAATAGATAAAGAGAATAATAGAATTAATCTACCCTTTGTTGTAAGAAATGATTCTATTTTATATTATCTGAATAGTCATATTTATATTCTTGAATTGGTGATTTTCATTAAGGAGGAGAAGTTAATTTTTGAAATTGAATTGTTGTTTAGTTGTAAAAAGAGTTTTACATTATTACGTAAATTATTTACCCAACATATATTATATTGTGTTTTGAATAAAATATTATTTTGAAATAAATAGTAAATAGCTTAATTATAATTTCTACCGTCTGAGCTTAGCTAGAAAGACAATAGTATAATACATATACATAATATTAATTACATTCACCGAAAAGCCGTTAAGTAGCGCTATATTGTATGTTCTGGTGAGTTCTAAATTGATTTTTTTTATTCAAATTAATTTAAGATGTTTTTCTTATTTGTATACCCCAATTATCAACTTCTATACATTTTTTGTTAAATCATTTTTTCGCTACTTTTTCATATTATTCTTTTTTTTTTATTTCGTAGGATAGCGTAAAAAATAGCATATCTTTGTTTTCGTTTAGAGAGGCGCGATAGACCGGTCAAACGAAGAAGTCACCTTCGATACTCCCGTCCAAAAAACTAAAAATTTCGGAGGAAATTCTATGGAAACTAAGAATTTCTTTAAGTAATATATGGGTGATAGCAGTCTATTTCTTAGAACAGTTCAGTTTATACCTACCGTTTAAACGTGGTATATTTATATTTATGTTTCTATATCTTTTAATAGAATCAGAATCGTGTATCAAAAGATTCAATTTTGACTTTAAAACATCTAGTTAATATTTACAACTATTTACAAGTTAACATGACAAATTTTTGTAAAAAACCATATGTGTTCAGTATTTCCGCATATTAGATTTGTGTTAATTGTATCATCGCTGGATGTGTTACGTGAATAATAAAAATTATTATTAAAATTAGAAACAAGAAGCATTCTTCTAAGTACAATAAATCTCGAAATACATCCCGTTTCATTTATTTCTTTTATATAGTCTAAATATCCGACGCGCGAATCCCAAAATAGAAAACCTCGTATACCTGGCAAGCATTCTGAGAATTTTCCCTGAGCAAAAACGGATGGCTCCTGGCATTAACGAAAAACAACACCTACAAATAAAAGAACCGAAAAGAAAAAAAACGCGAAACATGAACACAGAATAACAGAACGAAAAGAACAAGGGAAAAAAGACAACAGAGACGCGGCGAAGGTAACAGCAGAACCCGATAGTCAAAAAGACACCTCCACCTAAAACTCCACCTCTCGAATCTCGTTCAGTCACTGGGGAAAACAGATTTGCGTAATTATTCATAAGACGGACTCTACGCCGGACAAACTGGTTGCAATAATTCCTCGAAGAGGAAGAAGAAGAGGATCGTGATTAAGATGCTTCCAGTCTTCGTAGCCCGTCGTACGGGCGTTATATGATTGATTGCGTTGCCAACCTTGCAGGAAATGACGTAGCGGGCCGTCATCACTGAATGAGTTTCCTGCACTTGGAACGCAAATCTGAGAGTTTACCGGTTGTCGCGCATTATTTGTCGCCCGCTCTTGTACGGTGGAAGAAGTAAGAGGGAAGAGCTGCTGGGAGGCGAACGACACCTTCCGTTATTAACCTGTAATCAAATTAGATGAGTGAAATATCGACCTAGCTGTTTCTGACCACCGCGGGCGTTGATTAATTCTGTTGGATGTATTCCACGGATCCGAGGTATTTAAAATTAAGGATTTGATTCGTCTTGGTATGATGAGAATTTATCGGTTTAAAGTGGCATGTTATGCTGTTTTCCCTTTTATCTATTTTAACGGATTTGTAAAGCCACCAGTACGAATGATTTATGGGTTGTAGTTTTTTTTACAACACTGTAATTTATATCGGGTAGAGTAATATTTGACGTTTGAATAATAAATAATTTAATGTCTCATTTAAATTACGAAATTGTATCATTAACCTTGCCAAATCAAAAAACACAGTTTCATTACTCTAAAGTAGACATGCTCAAATATATTCCATTCCCTAAAGAAATTAAAAAATAACCGCCTTCTGTCAGATAATCATAAAGCAATAACAAAATAATAATAAAACTGAGGTGTGGACACCACATGACTTTCTGATAAGTATATGCGTTCAGAATTATACAAAAGTTTTTCCAAATTAATTTTAAAACTCTATATCTTTTTAATAAAATAAATCTGTGAGTAAATGTGTTAGGGAACACCTATATATTATTGCCTTTTTTGAATTACCCGTATAATTTTTAGTCAAAAAGTTATAAGATAGTATAGGCCTAAAGTGTAAAGTTTTTGACTTATTCCCATTTTTCTAAAAAATTCAGTGTTTGTATAAAATTATATTTCTCGAATACGACGTATTAGATGGACAAAATTTTTTGCAGTATTGTTTACAATAAGAGGTCCTAATAGAAGCATGTTTTATTTTTTTAAAGTTACTAACTGCATGTGCAGGAAGGTGGATTAAAATTACGTGACACGTTTTTGTATAAAAGTCAATTTTTTTTTTTAAATGGAACACCCTGTGTATCAGTTCATTTTTGAATTGTTTATTAAATTTCATGTCAGAAACATGTAAGACGTTAATACTTTAAAAGTGACTATTACAGAGTTATTGTCGATTTTTGATATGCTCTTGTTAGTTTTTGCAAAAAAGTAAATTTTTTCAAATGGAACAGCCTGTATATCAGTTCATTTTTGAATTCCTTATTTAATTTCAGATCAGAAACATGTAAGACGTTAAGACTTTAAAAGTGACTATTACTGAGCTATTGTCTCTATTTGATATAATTTTGTCAGTTTTGTTGGTTTAATTAATATAGTATAGTACTGACAAAATTATATCAAAAAGGTAGACCTTGTAACATACATGCTATATTGTTTTTATTTACTAGGAAATCTTCTATATAACCTTCAGCTACACTAGAATATTTCCACCCACCATGTTCTTTTAACTGAAGGATAGTACCACCATTGAGAGCTAAAAGTGTAGCCGAGGTTCTACAGAAACTATGACCAATATATAACTATGGATTTTGTAAATTTAAGTAAACGGCATTTTTTTCTTTTTGGCATCTGTCCGATTGTGTTATGTCCAATGTTTTGTCTAGTACATTTACCATTACGTACACTAATAAAGAATTTTGCTACATCTGGAATTGGTCTAATTTTGAAATAGCTTTTAATTATTTTGATCCAAAGTGGCTCCATTATTACAAACTTTTGAGACGAACCATTTCTGCTATTGCGGATGTGAATAATAATTAAATCATCTTTCATGATGACATCAGAAATTAATAAATTACACGGCTCATCACTTCGGCATGCACCAGCAACACCAATTACAAAAGCAGTCTACAGAGTTATAAATTGTCAATAATTTCAAAGTATTAATATATAAACATACTACCTTAGTTGCAATGTAACATGCGTCCGGTGCCTCAGTAAGGAATTTTATACTACTGACTTTTTGGGCTTATAATTTTAATTTTTTCTTTTTAAAAAGACAACTAATTTAAAATATTTTGATATGTTAGTATCCTCTTTTAGGACAAGTGTAGCTTTCAACATTGCATAATATGCCCATAAAGTCGAGGTTTTTTATTTTTTGAATACTCTTGAAAATAAGCCAGAAGTACGTTTTCAGAAATTACTGCTGTATTTTTGGAATTACACCATTTTTAAAATTCTGTATATGTTTTGATGTATAAGTTTTTAGATTTTTGCGGAAGCAAGTAGGTACTCAACTGCCTGTTCTGCAATCTCGCGCATTTCAAGTGATGTACATCTAAACTCTTGAAACATTATAAATGGAATGAAAAATAATCTAATAAATACTTGGCTTTTAATTTCAGCGTTAAACTTATTTGTCAACATCAAAATATTGCCTACTTATTTGTTTATATGAAGTTTTATTACAAGGGAATTTTTACATACCTATATGAGTAAATTTATTCATAATTATTAAGGTTTCAAGGTCCAATTAGACTAAGGTACAAAAAATAGTATACAGACTACGGTTGAGAATACTATTATTCTAATAATTTCGCCACTCGGGCAATAATAGTCATCTTCTCAACCTTAATATGTAATATACTATTATTAACCAACGAAATGTATATGAATGTCGATAAATCAAAGAGTTCTTTAATTCTTTCCCATTTTGTATAAACACGTTGGTAGGTGATAGAAAATTAATTAGACTGTTAGTGAAATAGTCCCTTTTAAAGTATTAACATCTTACATGTTTTTGATGTGAAATTTAATAAGAAATTCAATCGCAGGCTACAAATATCGTTGTGTCATCAGCAAATAATATAGCATTTTTGGAGAGCACGTCATTTACATATACTATATACAATAGTGGGCCGAGCACGGATCCCTGAGGAACCCCTGAAGTCACAGGCTGCTCTCGCGATCGATACGAACCGACCTGCACATAGTGCCTTCGGCCTTCCAGATAGCTCCTAAACCATTGTAAGGGTGTTTCCCTTACACCATACCTGTATAACTTTGCCAGCAACCGTTTGTAGTTAACACAATCGAAAGCCTTATTCAGATCTAAAAAAATAGCCAAACATTCATTGCCCACATCGATGTTTCTGTAGACATTGTTTAGTAGTTCAACTATTGCATGCATTGTGGAGCGATGAGAGCCGTGATTCTTTGCGTTTTCCAGTAACGTCATCGTCATGTCCTTCGGATTGCTGTTACAGGAATCCACGTGTTTCTCATTCGAGATGAAATGCTCTATCATCTCTTTCTTACATTCTTTGCATTTCGTCCTGTTAGTTCGATATTTCTTGTTATGCAATAAAATTTTCTCAACACTAAACTTTTGCGTTTTGGCATATTTAATGTACCTACATAAAAAACACAATTTAAACCAATAATACGAAGTGCCAACTGCAGTTCTGCCCTACATATAATGCACAAGTAACATGGCAACGAAAGTATTAAGAGGAAGGGGGGGTTCACCACAGTAATTCTCAGGCGCACGGGAATTCCTGCAAGTCAGCAATTCCCTACCAGGCTTAAGGCGACTGTGCCACCTAAAAACCATACTAAACCATTATGTGAACTTAAAAACGCTCCCTCATATATCAAGCCATAAATATTGCGATATATGTCTTGATATGTGACATGATACTTATCAATGATACACATCTTCCGAACCATGCTGCGTTTCCTTATTGTTTGTTACCTAAATCTCCACGAAAGACTTAGAGACTCTGGAGTAAAGCAGACATTTAAGTATTATACCACAGTCAAATAAAATACTAATTAAGTAGCATGTATGTTAAAATTTTGAACCCAATTAATTTTGAATGTATATCAACCAAGATAGCAGTTTCTTCAAGACTAGTAATTGTTTTCACGATTCCTGAAATAATAATAGACTTAGTACCTGTAAGAAATTATTCTACTGTTGAAATCATATATTTTACTGACTTGCAAAATTACAGCAAACAAAACACTGAAAACACGAGTCATAAATTAAATGAAATTACAAATCCACCAAAACACAACATTAGTTTAGAAAAAAAAGACATCAACATGATTACACGAGAAAATTTTATTATTCTTCTTCCGTAATCAGACAGAAATAGGTGTTCCGAGCCTATAAATATGAAATATTTTACATGCACGCTCTTTAATAACGCCCGTGTTAGAACGATCGCCTTTACGACTTTTAATTTACGAAAATATAAATGTAAAAATACCGATTTAATGCGCTAGGAACAACAACGAGCGGCCGTGTATGTTTGTTCAGACCGCGCGATAAGAAAATTAAGTGATGACAATCTGCGGCTTTCGGACATATTGAATGAAATGAACGAGAGGCAAAGGCATTTAGAGAGCAAAAGCGACAACGGAACAAAAAAAAGAGACGCGATCGGACCGTTACAAATTTTTACAGAATTATTTTTAGAACCCGCCGCCGTACGCGTGGGCCGTATAAAATGGAAGAAATTTATTTTACACCATGCATATAAATATAATGCAATTATAAATCTGGAAATATGTATAAGCGGGAGCGCGGGAAGGGGCGAAGAGAGATGTGTTATTGACGGATTGATGCCTGTGCCACAAATGAAAAGTTACATTGACTGAACAAAACGCAATTTTTTTTTTAGTGTAGTACCCAAAACTGTCTCCGAAATTCGTTCTTTAATTGTGATAGCAAACATATGGCATCATTAAAAAATACACGTATTTTTTTTCTGAAAAAAAAATTGTTTCTTATATCTATGATGATCCTATGTTATTTGTACAATCAATACCAAGAAATAAAGAAGCAAGACGCTTTAATATTATATAAATAATATAAATAATGGAGATTGTTTAATTTCACGTACAAAAGCCGACGAGAAGGTAATAAACTGAATTATTTATATACACAAGGTATTTCAAGTGACCTGTTAAATGCTTTTGAATTCTTAATATACTGTGCGGAACGCAACACTAGCAAGATACTTTTTAAAAAGTACTTTTCGATAAGACTGAAAGTGTTACTTCTAGACAGAATTTTGAAACATCATTTATGCAAAATTTGTTAACAGTAATTACAGTATCTAACTTTTCCCAATTTATATAATACAAATAACTAACCTTATTGTGGTTATGATTTTGTGTAAATTGTATTCTTCTAGATATGTCCATCCTCCAATAGTGCTAATGTAATTTCCTACACTGGTACTGTTGCCTCTATGGTCCTCGTATAGGTATACTTATTATTAAGCACTTCCTTTATGCACTACCTCGATATAACTTATTCCATCTATATTATTGATACATACAATGTTCTAATTGTGTATTAAATATAAACACCTTATTTTAATTTGTAAAAGTAATTATACATCTGACATTCACATTTATCCAAATTTTTTTAACTTGACTTCCCAAAAATAGCACGCCTCCATGATACCGTCAGTATCTATGGTATTTCATAGCTTCCTTTTCGTGTTACAACTCCACTGTGCAATTATTATCTAAATTTTCAATTCTCCTTTATGGTTAAACAGATTCCACGCTTGTATAATTGGTGTATAATATAAAATTGGCATCCTAAATAACCATTAATAATCATGAATAAGTTCTATTGTCATCTTGTTGGTTCTTTTTATTATATTCCAACTCTTGGCATTATCAACCACGTTGTTTACCACAATATTAATCAAACATTAAATATGAAAATCATATTAAGACGTTTCGACAATATCTATTGTCTTCTTCAGTATTTTTCTTATAACATATACAACACATTAAAAATTGTCTTTTTTATTAATTACAACACATACATAAGTAATTTGTCAAAAAAAGGAAAGCAAATTTTAATTTTTTTTTATATTATTAAAAAAATTCGGCTTGAGCAATTTCATTTTTTCCTTTTCTTTTCTTTGGCTCCTACCTTTGTATATTTTCTAATTTGAATAAAGTAATTTTAATAAACGGATATTACTTGTTATTTCAATGAACCCGATGTTTAAAAAAAAAACGTTAATTTCTTTGTTATCTGGGTAGAATTGTTACCCATGTTTAATAAGTAATGACAAATATAATAATATAAGTGCTGTATGCTTTTAAAAAATCTATATAGGGGAAAGTCGCCTAAATTGGACCATTTATTTTTAAGAATATTCTTAAGCCAAAGTATTGAGAAAAGATGGATTTCAATATTATAGGGTGCTAAAGTGTACTGTTTAAATTATCTATAGAAAAATTCGTGATTCTATAAAATAAATTTAATATGAAAAAAAAAATTATAAATGCAAACAAAGGTCCAATTTAGGAAACCGATCCCCTAATTTGGACCATTGGCTTCCTAAATTGGACCACAGTGTTTTATTACAAAACTGATATATATCGAACGGAAAATAAACCTTCTATAACTTGGAATAGTAAAAAAATATTATTTTATTTACAAAAAAATTACATCTCGCAATATTTGCAATAAATTTGTTTAACTCTTGCAGAAACATTTACACATATTGCATGGTACCATTTTTTGCATGTCATGCATTGTATCATTTCTATCAGTTTTTCTTCCTCGCAAATTTCGCAATACCACCTATCATCTGCGGAGGCAGTGACAACCTCTGACTTCAATTCGTGCTTTCCGTTAATGTTCTTTTCGGTGTACATTTCCTCAGCTTCCGCCACATTCTTTTCTCTCTCCTCTTTCTCTGATGCGGACGTTTTCTTGTGTTTTAGAGGTATGCCCTTTAACCTTACAAGCTGTTTTGTTACTGTTCTCACTTTAGACTGCCCTGCCTTTGATCTCTTTAGGTCATTTTTATAAGGGGAACTGGTTAACTCAACTGCTTCTTGTGTATGACTGCTATTCCTGGCTTGTTGTGTTGATAGCCTTTTAGCTGGAAGTGGAGAAATCTCTTCTATAGAAACATTTAGTGATGCCCCTGAAGAATTTCGTTTATATTTTTGTATGATCGCCGCTAAAGGTTGGTTGTCTTCATCTGACGATGAAATATCAGAGGTTTCTCGAGTAAGAGGTGAATTGAGAACTAGTGAAGCAGCAAAATCAGATTCCCCGAAAACTTTTCTATCAATAGGCCATATCCCTGTGGCCCGAAAAGCATTAACAGCATTTCTGATGGTTGCTGCTAATCCATAGGCTTCTCCAACTAGAGCAGATACTTGAAAAAAGGAAACCGTGCGACCCACATTCGTGCGCAACCACTTCTCTATACTTTGATTGTAAAAATGTTGAAATGACCTGAAGAAACCCACATCGAGTGGTTGAAGCCGGTGTGTTGTGTGACTCGGAAGCTGTAGCAATCTCACACCACTTCTCCGGACCAGCTCTAGAGCTTCCAGATTTTTACTATGGGTGGAATGTCCATCAAGTAAGAGCAACACACGATTTTCTTGCGTAGGCTTAATTGTTTGTATAAAATGCTCCAGCCACTTCACAAATAATTCGGAGTTAATATAACCGGTGTCACTTATTGTAACTATACTACCAGGTGGTGCTCCTGTTGCTAGCTCCTCTTGATATCGTTTTCTTTTAAAGATGATCATCGGCGGTATATAGTGTCCTGCTGCGCTTGCACAACAAACAACCGTCGTATTGATACCTCTTTCTCCACTAGCAATGCTTCCAACCTGGCTCTTTCCTTTCAGTGCAATTACTTTCTGGCACCTCCTTTGAACAGTCGAGCACCCGGTCTCGTCTACATTAAAAATTTGGGTAGCAGTAAGTTTTTCTTCATCGCATATTTTCTGTAAAAGTGTAAAAAAATCATCAACTCGTGCTTGGTTGAAACCTTTGGCCCTTGCTATTGATGTGGCCTCCGGTTGTCTTAAAGAAAGTTCCTTATGCCGTGCCATAAAACCGTAGTACCACTTTTTTCCAGCCATCATTTTGTTTCGATTAAAATTATTTGGTATGTTGTTCCTCGTGGTAATTTGAAACGCCAATGTGCGTACGTCTTTCATGGTCATCCCGAACATATTTTCTTCACAGCGCAATACGTGCGCAACCAACTCATTTTCTACTTCTGCGGAAAATACTGTTAGTCTTCCCATTTTCTTTACATCATCATTTGCATATTTATTTTTATGTTTAATGTGCCTTTGAAGAGTTGCTTTAGGCACTTTGAACTGACGGGCACACTCATTTAGCCCCATCTCGTCACTTCGAAATACTTCAAGCGCATCGTGTAAGCTTTCTCGGGACCATTTTCCATAATTTCCCCTCTTTACCATGTTTCTGATTATAAAAACGTAATTAATGAAAATATTTATATATTGCTTAAAATATAATCATCCAATCAGAAAAATATAACATGAATCATGTTTTAACCGTTAAATACTTAGCCGTTTCCGCAATCGGGCCCCTATTTATTTCCTTAATTGGACCGGTCCAAATAAGGAAACCCGTGGTGGTCCAATTTTGGAAACCTGTATACGTTACTAGTTTCGCCGCTGTAATTTTATGTGGGAAACCTGAATTTTGAGGTTAAGTTGCTGAATGTTACATCAATATCTTACAGAAACAAAGTAAAAGATCTACCACGTACCTATTAAGATCCTAGCTGAACGGTAAGTTTATGTAATTTTACATCAGCCACTTCGATTTTCTAAAATCGACAATAATTTGCTAGAACTTGTCACAATTGTCAACTACAGCGATACTTAAAGCTATTACTTGTAGTAGTGTTGAATATTACCGTTAGATGGCAGCAATCAACATTTGGTTGTTTGTAAATGATGTGGTTCAATTTAGGAGTCGGTCCAATATAGGCGACTTTCCCCTACGATGTATAACATGCGAAAAGCTTTTTGATAATTTCGATAATAATATTGTTTCCTCTCCGAGTCTTGAAATTGTTTTTCTACAAAAGTTATTCTAAATTTGCTGGTTATTAGACTTAGGTTGCATTGCAACAAAGTTATTATATTATATATTCAGTAGATAAAGATATTAGGTAGAGATGCCACCACATAGTTTTATTTTCTAGATTCTCAAGCTGTTGAGTCTTAAACCCTTCGTTCATACGTCAGTTCCACTTTAAATGCGTTTAATCACGTTTTACAATTCATAGTCGATACTTAAATTCTCAAGCATTACTTGTAGGTGTCCTTAAGGCTATTTTTTTTCAGGTACTCCAGACATGGCCTCATAAGGTTATTGCCGTATACAATTCTTAGTTCTAATTATAATCTTCAACTATTAATCAAGGAATTAGAAAATTCTCTCCAGCTATCAGTTTGTACGTTAAATGGCACCGAACGAACAAAAAATGTCCATGAGATTATTAGCAGAGTCAACGGCCGTTTTGATTTTAAGAGGATGCAAGGCACAATATTTAGTTATGCGATCTTAATAATTCAATATGAATTTGTAATCTCTATCCGACTGATATGCGGCACCGAACAAACAAGAAATGTCAATGAGATTATTAGCAGTCTTAATGGCGGTTTTGACTTCTATTTGACGACTATGAGGACACAAGACACAATATTTGGTCACGTGATCTTGATAATTTAGTACGAATTTGTTCTCCATCAGACTCTGACTGCATATCGATAAGATACACTGGGCATCTTGAAATCGTGATTAGAAATGATTGGTGATGACCAACAATTTTCTACATGATTTTTTCTTCGATTTATGTTGGCATATTTTTACGCATTTCCTTAATCATACGCAACACCTTGATTACATTAAATAAGTTTAAGTAAAAGTAGACAAATGAACTGCATGGATAATGTCAAATAATTCATCAGATGCCACATGAGCCGTATTGTTTCGTTGTTAGGTTTCCTTTGAGCAATTAACGCAGTCGCTAATTTTACCTCATTAAAAATTTATTTGTACTTTTCTCTTGACAGCAGATTGTATCTATCTTTCATGTTATCATTAGTACCATTTAAACAGATTACTAAGCTGCTAGTTAAGACTGGGGTTCGCCCGTGTTATATGTCCATAAGGAATATCGGTACCATTTTAACGAAAAGTTGTAAATCAAGAACAATGAAATTTTCACACAGTAAATGTTAAAACACATTGGGCATCGAAGACCGCACCGTTAAACAGTTCTATACGGAATATGTTTATCTTTTATTACCTTATTAGGTAAAACAAAAAGGTACATGTCAGAAGTTAATAGCGCTATTAATACCTTCAATAGTTTCCGGTAAAATAACCCGATCAATATCAGCTGCTATTTCGTGTAACTGGTGATAACGGAGCACATATTAATAGTGCGTGGGATTACGTTTATTTTTATGAACTATCGGCATCTTTCTATTTCTAACGATTATGAATGGACGCATTCCTAAAAATACCTGGATACATAAAGCAAGCAAAACCATCTTGACATATCTCACCGTGCATTTGACATCTTCCAACTTAACTTTAACGACTCCAGAACTTCAACGTGAATATATGTTGTATGCGTTTACGCGCTCATAGCCTCCTATAATGCGTGTTTTAGCACGGACCGTTTAACCCGGGAGCCTTTAGAGAAGCATGAAATGATTCGACATATGTCGGATTTTTCCTTTGCCTCTCCGCCTCTACCGCAAGCAGAGTCCGACCACCAGGCGCCGGCCTCATCACCTGGGTAATATTTCTGGATCCGTGCTCTCGGTTCCTGACTTGCCTTGTGGCATTTAAAATACCATGATTCACGTGTAAATGCATCTGTATGCACACACGCATTCAAATACGTATATACTTCTAGATACAAGCATATACGACCCTATAAGTGAAAGAAAAGTAAATAAAGTACAAGATTATTGACGCCACAATCTTGAAGCTGAAAATAGATATAATTTCATTCTTGAAATTTATGTTGCATATTGAGGTGCAGTTATTACTGTATTTAATTATCATGTAGGGTAGCTTATGATTTTCATATGAAGGTGCTAACATTGAAAAATATGAATTTTACGAGAATTTCGTAATTCAAAAAATTCTTAATTATACACACACCTGTCAATTTACTTTTCTACCTCAGACATATACAAATCATAAAGTACTAATTTATCTGTAGAAGTGACTTTTTTTCTTTTTCGACTCACGACTAATGACGTTAAATTAATGTGAAAATATAATATCATTGCTTCGCCAAGACACAGACGTGTCTCGACCTGCTTTGATCTGCTCAGTATGTAAAACGCTTCAAAATACACTTCCATATACAGGGTATTCCACGAGAGCCGTTCGTTAGAAGTTTTCGTGGTTAGAAAAAACTTAGAATTCTGACATTTTGGGTTCCAGGATTATTCAAGATTCTCTTTCATTTTAAAATAATTTCAAGATCATACTACTTTCGGTTATACCGGAAGTCGCCATTAACTTCCTTATTTTAAATGGAACACCCGGTATATTATTTCATTTTTGGATCCTGAGAAAATTTCATAGTGGGTTTTCATCAGGTTTCCCTATACCTATTTTCAATTTTTTTTAGATATCTTGATTCTTTTGAAAATTTTGACAGATGTAGCCCTGTTTTGAGCATTGCGCCCTTTAACCAATTTCGGTTGGTGGAAAGCGCTTCTGTGGTAGGCGGAAGCACAGGAATGATACTTTCGAATGCCATATTGACAACTGATTTATCGCATACAGGGTATCCAAAATTTAATGACCAATTACATCATTTTAAAAGTTGAAAAAGATCGTTTTTTCAAATGGGACACCCTGTATTTTATTGAATGGTCGGATGCAGAATTTAATTCTGCATCGACTTGCTATAACATTCCCTATACCTATTTCCACCAATCCATCTTGTATAATTGACGTTAACACAATTTCGAACAACAACTCCGAAATATGGTGGTTCCCTATCCATGTGAAACCATATGTTTAGTCGAACATTCTGTGGAACATCTTCTAAAAGACTGCTTGCCCTGTCCTGCCGTTACAGTAGCCATACACAAAAAGCCATGACCGCATACTCTTAGAAGAAAATCGGTAAGTCATTTTGAATAATAAAAACATGTCCTCTTACTAATAAGCTGTTGTATGAACTAAAACGAAATAAGTAACAACCCTGTTATTTAATAAATTTATGTTATTAAATCGTATAACTTTTTTAAATTAAATCAGTTTTTATTAACTTAAGGACTAAATTTTTTTCACGATCTGACAATAACATTCATAGACCAGTAACAAAATTTGAACATAACGATGCGGGACAGCTTGTATATAAGAACTGTTGCTATACTTGTGTGTATGAGATATTAATTTAACAGCTGTAGTCTCGAGTCGAGAAAAAATCTCTTCTTCTGCAGATAAATTAGTACTTTATGATTTGTACATGTCTGTAGAAGAAACATGAAATTATATCGACACGTGTGTGTATAATTATGGATTTTTCGATTTACAGAATATCTCAGTAGTGCAACATTTTGTATATATGTGATCATATATGAAACTAACTCTTTGCGAAGCATACGGCATGCTGAGTAGACCCAACAAGGTTTAAACGCGTCCACGTTTATTCGAAGCAATAACTAATTGTAATTGATTTCAATAGTAATGATAGTTTTAAATTCTAACGCATCTTGAAGCTAATTCTTTAAGGTTTGTAAGTATTTTCAAGTAGAATTTTGACTAATATATTAGAATCACAATAGTTAATAATAGTATGCAAGATTTATTATCAGGTTACTAGTGCGCTAGAACAGTAAACAGAACTATTAAAATACAGTATAGACTCGATAGTGTGAAGCGAATAAATATAATCATTGTTAGCATTATCGATTTATTCAGTTTAAAAGAGGTTATATCTAATACGTAATAAACATTGATAATTAACAAAATGCACATACTTATACAATATAGTAATACTAATTAAAAAATGAGGTGTGGCCACCACACGACTTTCTTATATGTATGATCGTTTCAAACTATACAATTTTAAGAATTTTTTTATACAAAAATTAATCAAAATCCTATTCTAAGTACTTTCATTCTCTTAATAAATCGCTATAGAATGCATACTTTGCAAGATATTCGAAAAAAAGTGCTACTCGCTAAGTGTTTGCTTCTTGTTTGTTTGATTACTGCGTCTCTAATACTCAACTTATCAATGAATCGGAATAGTACTCATGTCGTTTTCTGCTACAGTAGACAGAAGAATTTTGTTAGTCTAATTACATTTTGGTCCATCGGGTATATAAGTGGTGAAACATTGTTACAATTTGCTCATCCCTACTATTTTGTTGATCTTCATTTCGATGATGGCATGTTATCTAGTAGAAGCAAGGGTTTTATTGAGAGACCTTTGTCATTTATAAGTATTTAGAATGCACCGTTAAAATTTGCAAAGCCTTCGTATTGGCATATATGACACCTGTTGGGCATTGTTTCCTCTGAATAGGAATCAAAATGATGAAACACATTCAAGTTTTCTGAAAGAGCGACATCTCCCGAAACTTTTACATAACCCCAACTTAACTCAACCTTTGATGCAGTCTATCATTTAGTCGGGGTTCAAACAGATATTCAAAAAGGAGCTACTTACATAATTTTGTAGACAGTCAAGGTCTCGCGCATGTGAGACCGCTAGTTCTTAAAAGTGTAAGTAAAAACAGAAGTTCAAATGTTAATGAGTGAACACAGTCAAAATCACAAAAGTTCGTGAAGAATGTTGTAAAAACAAATTATAATTACAAGTTCAACAACAACTACTTCGAATATTACAATAACGTATATTACAATAACGAAGTAAGCAAATTACGAAATTTATCTTTAAATAACCATAAATACAAATGTAATGTCGATAAAGGTTATGAATCAAAAAGTTAAATTGAATTAACATAATTAAAGTGTGCACTAAGAAACAAGTATTTAAAAAAAGAGCAAGCCTAACAAAGTCGAAAAAATATAAAATCCTGTATGGAAATTATGACTTAAACATAAATAACTTACAGCGGCAGATCTGAAACAGGGCGTATCACACAGACAGGTGAAAAAAATGAGGTGTGGCCACCACACGACTTTCTTATACGTATGAGCGTTCAAACTATACAATTTTAAAAATTATTTTCGACAAAAATTATTCAAAACCCTATTCTAAGTACTTCCAGTCTCTTAATAAATTTCTACAGGATACATACTTTGTGAGATATTTGCAAACAATGCTACTCGCTAAGAGTAAAAGTATTACTTCCGGTCCGAATTTTGAATTTTCATTTATACAAACATATTCCCATCCAACTTTAAATACTTTTATACTCTTGACAAATATATATAGAATGCATAATTTACGAAATATTTGCAAAAATCGCTATTCCATAAGAGTAAAAGAGTTACTTCCGGTCCGAATTTTGAAATTTCATTTATACAAAAAATATTTCAAATGCAACTCTAAATGCTTTTGTACTCTTGACAAATATATATAGAATGCATAATTTACGAAATATTTGCAAAAAATCGCTATTCGATAAGAGCAAAAGTGTTACTTCCTGTCCGAATTTTGAAATTTTTTTTATACAAAAGATTTGAAAATTAAGTTCTAAATATTTTTATACTCGTAACGTATCTGTCTAAAAAGCATGACTTGCGAAATATTCGCAAAAAACTGATTTACGATAAGAGTAAAAGACCTACGTCCGGTAGGAATTTCGAAAAACTTTATAAATAAAATTATTCTCAATTTTAATTTTAAGTACATATGAATTCTTTATAAATTTGTTTAAACTTAATAGTTGACGAAATATTGCCAAAATTCGATTTTTTCACTGAAGTAAACTGCTACTCCCGCTCTACCGATTTTACTGAAAAACTAATAAGATCTCAAGAGGGAGATTATACACGTAAATACAAAATTTGGAATTGATATCTCCAGCGGTTTGACCGCTATCGTGGTCACAGACAGAGAGACAGAGAGACACACAGATACACAGACATTTTCTAAATCCTCAAAACGTGGACATCTGCAAAAATCTCGAGGTCAAAAATTTTCATCATCACAATACTTCATTATACTGCGTATAAGAAAGTAAAAAGAAAAATACCTGTTTCAACTTCCGTGAGACATATTTAGTTTGTAAAACTCGTGATCAACAAAACATTAGCTTCGGAAAGAAAGGTTCAAGTCTCCTAATTAGCGAGTGCCTCCTAAATTATCCAGCAACAAGCGATAGAACCGCTGGACCACAAAAGACGAGAATATACTCCAAGCATATAACTTAGGTTCTCAAATAAAATTCCAAGAGAAAAATTAATCCACTACACCAGACGATTAACTAAACGACAAGGTATTTCCAATACCAACATCTTCTCTAGGAGCCAAGGCAAAACTAATGGCTTCAAACTGACTCGATACTAACAATACAACTTTACTACTGCAATGATAACAAGCTAATCGTATCGAAACTTACTTAAGAATGGTAGAGTAGTTGCAGTGCGGGAGGGAAAGGAGCAATCCCACATGACAAAGGATAATCAATAACACAACAATCAAGTATTATATGAAGTGATAGCAGAAAATCAATAAACTATACTCGATTAAAATAAACATACAGGTTGTGTGTAACCGGGAAGATAAACAATTCAGACAAAATGATAGATCTGGATTCCAATAACCAATAATGATGTGCACTACATATGCAAAATATTTTGCTATAATTACCATCGAAAACAATTGCAGGGCCAATCAAAAAAGCAAACAAATTATGAATCCAATCGCTACAGAAAACTTTTCAGTGCCATTTGCAAAGAATTTTCTCGTACTTCTGATAATGTTTACGTTTGAATTTATCCACTGTTTGTTCCTTAACTTTTTCCAATTCCTTCGCACAGTCTTCTCCATAACAAACAAGATTAAAAGTCTTTAGAAAAAATTAGAATTTAAACTTAAATCTCTCTCAGCCAGAGCGAAATAACCATATTACTCGGATATTTGCCACGTTATCTCTCCAATCGCGAGTGAGGAAAAGGGTTTAATAAAATTAATAATTCTATAGATAAATGTTTTCCCGGTCCTTTGCTGCTTCGCTTGTCTTCGCAGGAATTTTGTCCCCTCCCTCCATCATCGTTCAACTTCTCAATCTGACAGACGGACGGGGAAGGACACGATGACGGAGGAACTGATTCAAACGATAACACCTTATACATTCATTCGGTGCGCTTTAATCCGTTCTGGAAGGAAAGAAATTTTGGCCAGAGAAGAAGTGTGGGCTGATTAGCGGAGAAAAGCGACGACGAAGAAGAAGAAGAAGTTGAAAACGAGCGCGAGTAATTAAAAGTTGTGTTCGCCTCTTCACTCTGCGGCTCTGCCAGTTTTCGTCGGACGTAGTAGAGTGAGTGAAGTGTAGTGAGCGTCGATTAATTCATTATCATGATTGGCGATTAGAATCTCAATTTATAAAATACACAGAGTTATAATTAGCAATTAGGCGACTCTTCGCGGGCCGCGTACACTATAACGTCGGGTGCATTTTAATCAATCCCTTTCCCCTCTTGGTCGTGTTAGATCTTGCCGTTCCCTTAAAACACGGAAATCCGATTAAAACTGGGGCGTACTTCTTTTCACGTTGATCCCTCAGGAACGGACTAGCTGAATATCGTTTCGAATCTTTAAATTTTTTAATGTATAATATTTTCCAAAGTGACAACATTGACCAAAAATTTAAACTTTTGATTTTGCCATGAAATGATACTAAAATATTTTTTATAGAAAATATAGAAACATGTATATTAAATATTTACAAAGGGGAGTTATATAATAATGTATATTGATTATCTATGACTCATTGACATAAGACTCAGCATTGGCTGGTGTAAAAATAAATAGGAATAAGCATATTTTAAGGATGCAGTGAACACTAAATAGTGTGAACATCGTGTAACACAAATCCGCATAACGTGAACAACATATTAATCGCGTTAGACCACCGTATACCGTGACCAATCTGTGCTTTCCCTTATAGAAACAAATTTCATTTGTAAAATCCGATATAAACACTTGCATTTAAATCAACAGCATATTTAATTTTTATCGTTTCGCTAGTATCGTCGCTTTTACTTCAACATATACACGGCTTAAAGTGTAAATCCCCGATATACAAAGAGAGCATTTTGAACTGTTCTGGGTTGGCAACAAAAAAGTTCCAGTATTATCAAAAACTAGGAAATATTTACTTCCGTGAATTGCCCATACTAAATTTACATGTCAAATGTCAAAACCATAATGTATTGAAGTGTCTAGTACTTTCTTATTTTCGTTGTTTTATTGTCGCTTTTCTGTCTTTTTCAAGACAATATACCTCGTATACTATGCCTTGACGATACAACAGGATATATTTATTGTAATGTCGCACTTTCGCAGTGGAACATTCCAAGAGGATAGATTATGGAAATATTCATTGGGATGGTGCTTTCAGCAATTTGTAACGGAAAATGGAAATCTGGAAATAAACTTGGACACATTCACTTGTCATCGCAATAGGGTGATTGAATGGTTTAAAGAAACAGAGACTGTTTGTAAATGCAAACATGAAAAAGTACCAACAGTTTTAACTGAAGATGTTGTCGCAGACATAGGCAGCGAATGGAAGTTAGTCCCACAAGATCTGTACGAAAGGTGTCTGCTCAAACTGGTAAAGAGATCTAATGAACTTAAACGTAATTTGTTATACAGCATTATGTATTTAAATTGTAGGTATTTCATATGGAAGTACTCATAAGGCACTGAAAACAAACTTACATATGCACCGATATAAAGTTTATGTACTACAATATTAACGGGGCAATCACTTTGAGCAGAGATTGAATTATTGCAACTGGTTTCATGAAATATTACATAAAGAAGACTTGAATAGCACTGTCTTTTCGGATGAAGCTTGGATTCATTTGTCGGGGTATATCAAATCTAAAAATTACCGTACCTGGTCAACAGAGAATCCACATGTTTTTGTTGATAATAGTCTCCATCCTATCAAAGTGTGTGTTTGGGTTGCAATGTCGAAAAGACGGATTATTGGACCAATTCTTTTTCATTATACAATTAATGCATTACGATACCGAGAACAAATATTGGAACCCTTCATTCACAGCCTTCACGAAGATGAATTAAACCCGGGGTACTTCCAATAAGATGGGGCAACTGCACATACTGCGCAACAAACTATTAATTATTTGCAAGGAAACTGTGGTGGCCGATTGATTAGTCGAAATCGTTGGCCAGCCAATTCTCCTGATTTAACCCCACTGGACTTTTTTCTCGTTGACCATCTAAAAAATAAAGTGTTTCAGAACAGACTGCATAATCTCGATGAACTTGAAGAGGCAATTACAATAGAATTGTAAAATATTACACCGGAAACACTCCACAATGTGTTCAATAACATGAGAAGACGTGTCAAACTATGCATTGAGAATAACAGTGGACATTTCGAACAACATTTATAAAATGTATTCATTTGGTGACATAATTATGGGATTATGTTTTACAGTAATAAAGTTGTAACGCACTTATTATTGTTTATGATAAAAAATAAAGTGCAATTACTATATTTCTAAAAAAACTCTTTAATATAGTTCAACTTAAAACTAACCCTATGTCATTGACATTTATCATAGGAAAATTTTAAATAGGAAACCTAACCACAAAAATAAATGAAAAAGGCTTGCCAATTACACCATGTTCCCATATTATAATCAGTATGGCAACTAAGGACAGTTCAAAATGATCACGTAGAATTTGGTACTTCTCTGGTCGTATAAGTTTTACGTATTTCATTTCATGTATTCACTCTAAGTAGACGCTTTGTTCTTAGTGGTTAATATTTGTGTTTACATAGCAATTTCAGTGTATATCAATAAAATGTTACTTAGAAAACCAGGGTGCCTTACTCTTCATGAAAAGTCGCTTGTAATTCAAGAACTGAATACACAAAGTGTAATGTGTTTAGCCAAAAAATATGGTATCGTAAAATCTAGAATTTTTAAATAAAGCAAGAAAACGATTTCTACAACTGATACTTATGTCGGATCAGGCAAGAGACTGAAGAGTTTAGAGTTCCACAAAATGGAAAAAGCATAGTATAGATGGTTTCTTGGTCAAGGAAATAATAATAAATATATACTGTAACTCATAAAATAATTAATCGAAATGCCAAACTTAATCATTCACAAATAAGATAAAATAATAAACAATTTATAGACAGTGAGGGATGGCTACAAAGCTTTAGACACCAGTTTGGAATTCGCTTTTTCGAAAATGTTTAGGGAAATATGGTCCTCTAAGCAAGAACTCGTTGATCCATTTATAATTCACTTAAAAAATAAAATAGAAGAACTTGGTATTACATTGGAGCAACTATACAGTGCCGATAACACAGGACTCTATTTGAACTTGTTACAGGGCAAAAAATTTGTCTCAGAGAAAAAAATACTGCTCCTGATAGAAAAACAGAAAAGCAAGTATAACATTTTTAGCAAGTACTAAGTAAAAAGTAATTGGTAATTGATAGGGTTGCTAACCCAAGGTTATTTTAGAATTTCAAATTTCCTAGTTTTCAAAATCATCTTGGATGAGTTCTAGCATTTTTAAACACTGATTTCAATATTTTTTTGTACCTTAGATAATTTTTAGTTTTCCACTGCTAGATCTTAAAACTTTTTTTACTTAACGATTAAAAGGTTTCTAAAGGATGAAGCTCTCCCGATAAAAGCTTTATTTCTATTACATAACGCGCCATCGCATCCAAACAAAAAAATGAGGTGTGGCCACCACACGACTTTCTTATACGTATGAGCGTTTCAAATTATAGAATTTTAAGAATTTTTTTTACAAATATTATTCAAAATCCTATTCTAAGTACTTCTATTCTCTTAATAAATCCCTATAGAATACATACTTTGCAAGATATTATCAAAAAAGTGCTCCTCGCTAAGAGTAAAAGTGCTACTTCCGGTCCGAATTTTGAAATTTCATATATACAAAAAATATTGCAAATCCAGTTTTAAATACTTTTGTACTCTTGATAAATTTATATAGAATGCATAACTTACGACATATTTGCAAAAAATCGCTATTCGATAAGAGTAAAAGTGGTACTTCCGGTCTGAATTTTGAATTTTTTTTATACAAAAGATATTGAAAATTATGTTTTAAATACTTTTATACCCGTAATGTACTTGTCTAAAAAGCATGACTTGCGAAGTATCCGCAAAAAACTGATTTTCGATAAGAGTAAAAGATCTACTTCCGGTAGGAATTTCGGAAAACTTTTTAGATAAAATTATTCTCAATTTTAATTTTAAGTATATATGAATTCTTTATACATTTTTTTAAACTTAGTAGTTGACGAAATATTGGCTAAATTTGATTTTTTCGCTGAAGTAAACTGCTACTTCCGGTCTGCCGATTTTACTGAAAAACTAATCAGATCTCAAGAGGGAGATTACACACGTAAATACAAAATTTGGAATTGATATGTACAGCGGTTTGACCGCTATCGTGGTCACACACACAGAGAGAGAGAGACACACACACAGAAATTTTTTTAAAACCACTTTTTCGGTATAAGGGGACTTCAAAACGTGGACATCTGCAAAAATCTCGAGGTCGAAAATTTTCATCATCACAATACTTCCTGATACCGCGCGATCATTTAAATTCTAAATTATAGCAGGCTGTCAAATTTAAATTAAGTTGGTATATAAGTACTAATTTACAATTTGAATTGTCAAAGTGACGTTTCAAAATGTTAATTAATCAATAATTGACATTCTGGACAACCTAATAAAAAAAATCCCGCCTGCTATAATTTAGAATTTAAATGATCGCGTGGTACTACGTATAAGAAAGTAAAAGAACTAGAAAGTGAGGACGGGAAAACTGTAACAATATTTCTCCTTCCTAATGTCACACTTCTTATACAGCTGACGGACCAAAATATAATTAGACTAACAAAATTGTACTACAGAAACAGTTTTATATTTAATGTAGTAGAAAACTACTTGAATAGTATTTCCAATACCTTGAAAAGTTAAGTATGAGACGCGGTACTCAACATAGTAGCGTGGAATCATCTTATTCCCGAAATAATTCCCAGAATATTTTAGATGGAGTGTCAACTAAAAATGATAATGAAACACTGCCACTCGCTATTTTGACACGTTAGTAGGACAATGACAATTCTATGTCCAAAATCTTCTGAACTTCGGCGTACACTGGAAACTTCAGGTTAGTCCCATCTCCATAATACATATAATTGTATGTATTTGAAGAATCTGATGTTTTGAAATGGATTCAGCGTGACCCTGAATTGATGAAAAAGTTGAATTCGAAAAAGATTTGAAATGCGACGAGGCAATCGACAAAACATCTTGAATACAGTTTCGTTAGATAGCGCTATAAACGCTTTAAATGTATTAAGTTCAGTGGGCAGAGCAGAATGATATTGGCGTTAGGGACTACAGAAGAAGCCATTATGCAAAAAATTAAAAAATACCCAGCAACAAACAAGAATTTCTAATTCTTGGGCAACAAGTAAGTTTTATTACTTTTATTTATTTATTTGTATTTTTTAAAGCAGCATTACTATATTTTATATGCTTATTTTGTTAAATATCATTGTTTATTACGTATTAGATATAACCGTCGTGAACGTAAATAAATCGATAATGTGAACAACCGTTGTTTTTACTGTAGTATAAAAAAACTTCATTTAATATTCAATTTTGTTTCCGATAATAAAGATGTCTGAATCTATTAAGCATTTGGAACTATTTTTGGATAAACATATAGAAGGTAATTTCACGTAGACTATAATAAACAAAATAATGTATGTATAATACATTACTGTTATTGTACTCGTCCGTGGCATATAATCAGTTTGCTAAATTTGCTGATATTATCAAGAAATGGTTACCTTTATTTTTCTGATTATGAGGTAAACTTATAACTTTTTTTAGTGGACGGGGAAGAGCAGCTGACATGTTACTGCATCAACTCTTGTTTAGTTTGATGACCAAGAGTCATAATAACAAAAATATGTACACCACGATGCATCTCCAGTAAGCTTGATGATAAATGAACCTATGTCGTCTCTAGTAGAACATGCTATTGGATTGGCAAGAACGTTAGTGTAATCCATCTTGCACCAGCCTCACCTATAGGTAAGGAGCTATAAAAAGTACTAACGTGCTTTTTATAGCTCCTTCGTTCGAAGCTGATAACTAACGCTTCTTCAGTGATGACTTTTCCATTGCCAAATATTTGGGTTTCTGATAACATTTGACTTGACCACGTCTGCGCAAGGATCCACAACAATTTCCAAGATTTGACAGTTCGAAAATAGTTGACTTGAAAGGGCAATCATTTCCATGCATAACTAACACTTCTATAACAATAATTATTTGAGTTTTCAATAAATTTAGTGCACGAAAAGAAAGAAATTCTTGGGTCAATTGCATATTTGTCGAATAAAACAAGTTTCTCATTCAAATATGTGCAAACAAATATTTGCTTACCACCACCAAGACTAATTGCCAGAGTTTCGTGTTTGAAAAACAATATGTTGATGTGAACTTCCAATAGTTTGTCAAATGAAATGTTTGAAAAGTTCAAAATCAAGTTTTTACGTGGCGTCTGGAAGTTATTCACCCTCGTTTCAAGGAAGTATTTTTATTTTTTGTAAACACTGTATTTATCAAAAATTTGTTTGATTAACAGAAATAACTATAACAAAATAACATTCTTGCTTCAAGCATGTAAAACGTAAAAATCGAATAAGTTTTTGCTTGATTCCGAGAAGAAAATCTCTGAATTAAAGCATATATCTTTGCGTCAACAAACTTTCGTTCCGTGTGAGGAAGATGTGGATGAATTTTAAAAAAAAATACCAAGTTTTTATTTTATGCCAGCAATTAACGTTTATTAAGATGTAAAAATAAATTAAAAAGAAATAAGTAAAGGTCAAAGCCTTTCTTGTTCAATTTATCAAAAAGGGAAAAAACAAATGTCATCCACTTTCTAGAAAGTACGCTCCTGTAAAGTGTTCTTCATCTTAAGAGATTTAACCCCCTAAAATGTTTCGTAATTTTGCATATTTCCAGATTGAAAATTCGTCTCTCCCACATTCCCCATCCCACCTCACCTCCGCGGGTACCGTCCCGCATAAAAACCTTTCCACTTTCCTACCAGTGTTTGACTTGTAGCTCCATCCGCGAATCCAGTACCCGAGACTACATCCAGAAGGCAATAAGAACAACTAACGATAAAAGCGGATGTGGGGGAGGAACGGGGCGAACTGAACACGAAAGAAGCAGGAGAAAACGGAGTCTGAACAGGAAGGTAACTGTATAGGTACATAAGTAAACGACTCGCAATTTTATAACTTCTTCCCGTCGTTCAGGAACAAACAAGGTGTATCTAGGAAGATTTGCATTAATTTTACGCGATCATAAATGTAGCTTATGCTGCGCTCCAGCAAGCGTGCGGATGGTAGATATTTCCCGTTCCTGGGTATATATACCTACTACCTACATATACAAATGCATATGGATTGACTTCAAAAACGAATTTACAGTCTAAAATAAAAATATGTGATAAAATTCATCTCTAATTCATTTTCTGTTTTTATGGTTTAATTTTTGTACGCGAGAGTTTGATACAAGATTTTTTGTACTTTATACAATATATCATCACTATGACATAAATATTTAAAATCACGTGATTTATGCAATACTGGTTGCATATGCTGAAAATTAGCAATGCGTTTTAATAAGTATGACAAATACTAACAATATGCCATTTCAGAAAGTTTTACCATAAATTACCAAATTTTCATTATCGAAACTAGAATATACAGAATGATAATAGTTTTAGCAGCCATGAATGAGAGAATGTCGGCTACAATATCGAAATTTAGCACTAATATATGATAGTTTATCATTTATGGTTCAATAGATATGTTGCCAAATGCGATGAACCACCAACGAAACGCACATCTGAAGGTAGCGCAAATGTTGAGGAACAACAAATCTGTCGCAGGGGATGTTTATTCAAAAGCTACTTACAAATCATTCTCACACAACACAAGAATTTACCGAAACTGGCAGAAATATTTGTGAAGCAATTACTCATACGTAATTGTATATAGAAGAAAATTCTGATCTTTCTTGCAAACAAAATCAATATTAGTAGGCGAGTAATGTGAACTATGCTTTGTTACATTTTACATTCTGATTTGGCATCTTTTGAGCGTAATTTCTTGTTCTTTTATTTTTGGAAATCCATGTACGTTAATTTGAATTTAAAATCATTAATTATTTGGCTTTTTTGTGTTGGCTACCTGATCATAACGCGCCACCTTTCGGAAAAAACCCTAAAATTGATTTTCATTAAGTTATCGACATAAGATATATTTCTGTGCTGGATTTGTAGTCCTTGAATAGTTGTCTTGATCGATTTTCGTTTCTAAACTTATTTTCTTAATTTTTATATATCGTACATTCTTTCGTGTTCGTCCATGCGCCAGGTATGTGCACGCACGCCTCACTCGTAGTCGGAGGGTGTTTAAGTTTCACTTTATCCTAAGTTACTGTCGCAAAGATACCGATTCCACTTGCCGTTTATGCTTCGACTAATCGCTTAATTGCTTCGGAGCTGTTGCCAATACCTTACTAAAAAGAATAATAAACGAGAAGTTAATATTTATGGTATGTGATTTATTTTGTTGGAAGAAAATTGCTCCATGTGTTCTCGGGGTTATTAATTAGAATGGGTTCGGCTAGAGTTGAATCGGGTAAGTTTCTCTATACCAGATCTTCGTGGGTACGTTATTCGTGATTTCATTTTAATTCTGATTTCTTTCTCAGTGTTTTTATTCCCTGTTGCCTGATTACCAACACGAGACGAGATAATTAAAAATTATTTGGTGGACTTTTACTGTCACGTGGTCACACCTGCCGAACATAATTCCTCCTCGACATCAAAAACGATTCTGTTTTGGAGTCTTAAAACTAGTTAATCACATTACTTTCTTATACGTACCTACTATAAGGAAGCATTGTGATGATGACAATTTTCGACCCCGAGATTTTTGCAGATGTCCACATTTTGAAGTCCCCTGATACCGAAAAAGTGGTTTTTACAAAATGTCTGTCTGTCTGTCTGTCTGTGACCACGATAGCGGTCAAACCACTATAGCTATTAATTCCAAATTTCGTATTTACGTGTATAATCTCCCTCTTGAGATATGATTAGTTTTTCAGTAAAATCGATAGAACGGAAGTAGCAGTTTACTTCAGTGAAAAAATCGAATTTTGCCAATATTTCGTCAACTACTAAGTTTGAACAAATTTATATAGAATTCATATGTACTTAAAATTAAGTTTCAGACAAACTGTCTTAAAAAAGTTTTTCGAAATTCCAACCGGAAGTAGGTCTTTTACTCTTATCGAAAATGAGTTTTTTGCGAATATCTCGGAAGTGATACTTTTTACACAAGCACGTTACGAGTATAAAAATATTTAAAACATAATTTTCAATATCTTTTGTATAAAAAATATTTCAAAATTCAGACCGGAAGTACCACTTTTACTCTTATCGAATATCGATTTTTTGCAAATATGTCGAAAGTTATGCATTCTATATATATTTATAAAGAGTACAAAAGTATTTAGAACTCGATTCGCAATATTTTTTGTATATATGAAATTTCAAAATTCGGACCGGAAGTAGCACTTTTACTCTTAGCGAGTAGCACTTTTTTGATATCTTGCAAAGTATGCATTCTATAGAGATTTATTAAGAGAATAGAAGTACTTAGAATAGAATTTTGAATAATTTTTGTATACATTTTTTTTTAAAATTGTATAGTTTGAAACGCTCATACGTATAAGAGTCGTGTGGTGGCCACACCTTATTTTTTTTCTTAGTAACCACAAGGATAGTTATTTAGTTAATTTGCAAATTTAAAAGTTGGATGTTTTTACTTTCTTATACGTAGTATAAGGAAGTATTGAATCTTTTGCAGATGTCCACGTTTTGAAGTCCGCTGATACCGAAAAAGTGGTTTTTAAAAATTGTCTGTGTCTGTCCGTCTGTGTGTCTGTGACCACGATAGCGGTCAAACCGCTGCAGATATCTATTCCAAATTTTGTATTTACGTGTATAATCTCCCTCTTGAGATCTGATTAGTTTTTCAATAACATCGGTAGACCGGAAGTAGTAGTTTATTTCAGTGAAAAAATCGAATTTTGCAAATATCTCGACAATTACTAAGTTTAAACAAATTTATAAAGAATTCAAATGTAGTCAAAATTAAATTTGAGACAAATTGTCTTAAAAAAGTGTTTCGAAATTCCAACCGCAAGTAGGTCTTTTACTCTTATCGAAAATCAGTTTTTTGCCAATATCTCGCAAGTCATGCTTTCTAGGCAGGCACATTACGTAAAGTATTTAGATTATAATTCTAAATACCTTTGTATAAAAAAAATGTCATAATTCGGACCGGAAGTACCACTTTTACTCTTACCAAATAGCGATTTTTTGCAAATATGTCGTAAATTATGCATTCTATATATATTTATTAAGAGTACAAAAGTATGAGTTGGATTTGCAATATTTTTTGTATACATGAAATTTCAAAAGTGGGATTATTTTGTAATACACAAGGTATATTGTATTCTTGTTAATTTTTAATTTATCTATGCAACACTTACAACATTTTAACTTTTTTTGCTTAAATACTTGCGTTTTCTTATTTAGCTGTAAATAATTTCTTGTTTTAAATATATGGTGCTTAAATATTATTTAGAAGTTACTAGAAGAACAGATTGTTGTGGTGTTCGACTGAACAACTGCCAATTGGCATCATGTATCGATTAATATACACGAAAGCTTTTGTATCTTCTTTGGGTGGTAATATTAGATAAGAAGTGGATGTATTATCTGTGTTTCTCCTTTACTAATAAAACTTAAATTATTTTCTTTATCAAGTTGCAACAGATAATACAGAGGGTAAATCTTAAAATATTCAGCTTTTAAGTAAATCATTACGATTTCGTTTCAAGTTCACATAGTCAATGTACTGGAAGGATATTAAAAATTGCTCGTATTTTATAATAATAAATTGGTCCCATTTAATTGCTTATATACATTGCAAAGGCAGTTCATGGCTCATTCTGTAACATCAAGCCGTTTTTAATTTTTAAGTAAATCTTGTTATTATTGTGATTCTTACTTGTTGTTGAACACCTTGAAAGCTTCCTTACCTTCCTTTCGGGTGAAAATACCCACAGGGAGCTTGCCAATTAACTGAGGTGGAGCCATTTTCGATCGTCATTCTAAGAAATATCTTTGAACCACACCTTCTCCGCATCGGGCTTAGCGGCAGCTAGCTAACCTATATTTTAGGTAGACAAGAGTGTCTCGACCAGGGTGAGACTTGAGTAGGTTACATAAGTAAAGTACACAGAACTCGAAGCACAAGATTTATAGAAATACAAGACGACCGTTTTGAAAAGTGCCATATATGCCTCTACTTACGACGGGGGTATAGTACAGCATCTTTTATGGGTAAAAGTCATGAGATTTTCTACTCAAATATTCTAAAGGATCTAAGCTTTTATTTGAAATAAGAAGGACAGCGGAAGCAACTGTCTGAAATAAAAACAATTACGCTAATGCTCTCTGATCAATGTAACTTTCAGATTAAGGGAAATTTCTACTGAACAGGAAACTGGCTGCAGTGATAAGAAATCAGCCCAATCAAATGAAATAAACTGAAAGCGATCAATCAATTACTTACATTTTTTAACTTATATATACGAAGCATTATTCCTTGAGATTTTGAAATTTGGATTTCGAAATATGCGCTTAATAATTACATCAGATACACAGAATTCTCAATATTATATGAAAGGGATGAAGTAAACTAAATGGTATGATTAATAGTGTTCTGCACAAGAATTCAACAATGTCTGCATGATATCGAGTTTCCAATTAATAAGTTGTATCCGCGGACAATACTGTTGGCTAATATCATTTCTTAGGATGCCTGTAGCTTCTACCTGGTAATGTTTGAAGTTAAAGTATTATTGATGGCGATGTGCCTTATTTGAGGGGGGTGAGGGCGTGGGCTGTGTTATACATGCTTTATCATTTGGCATAAAACAAATAATATAGCTTTATTACAAATTCGGACAAGCCAATCGTAGAAACTACAACATTTTGTAGGAGTACCTTTAGATATGAATTTTATTTTATAGAAATGGAAAAACTTTATTGCAAACTAATAAAAGTAAAAACGCTATTATCACTAGAACTTCCCGAATGTAAACTCTTGCAAGTAATAATTTTGCACTGGTTGTTATTTAGACCCATTATCAAATGACCTACTTATAAAAAAACACATTGCATGCATATATATGTGTATGTAAATTTTTTTTTGGTTTTGTATTATGTCAAATATATATAACTAAAAAGATTTTTATGTGTAATTAATAATATGTATTACCTCAGACGGAATCGGAACAATTCTAGTTGAAACCTTTCTTATATAAGCCAGCTTAATTCGAGAAGCTTGTTCTTGTGCATCGCATAAATGAATTAGCCTTTTAATATTCATTTCGAACGTAAGTCTTCCGGACCATCTTCATACAAACAGGCGAAAAAATGTAAATTCAATTTATGGCCAGTGCGACAGTTCCATACAATCTGTTTCCGAGATGAGAAGCAAGAGAAGGAAAATGAAGAAAATCTCTAACGACGACCACCCCGAAAAAGACGAACAAATAAACAAAGGTTCCTCACCTTTCTGGCGTCTCTCTTTAACTCCGCTACGACTTCAAAAGCTCCAGTAGTCGCCTTGATTTACCTTTTTGATTACTTGCACTGCTTCGGGGGATTTTGTTGCCGTAAGATAATAAAATCCACAGTCACCGGCAATCTAATTTGTTAAGCAAAGCAATTTTATGTAGCAGTAAATATATATATGCATAATATACCTTGATATATGTATTTCTGAATTATTTCTTTTTTTTTTAATGAAAGAATATTTAAATAATTTGATACTGTATTGCAAAACAGGAATATGTAAAAAACGTTAATTCTTTTCACTCTCATAAATCATTATACTCCGAATTTTGGATTAGAATACTTGCAGCACCCCACACACAGAGTAAAATGATTCTTTAAACCAAAAAAAATATAATTCGTCCAATTAATTTCTTTGACGGAAATAAACTTTCTTTGAATGAAAAGAAATGTACGAAAATTAATATAAACAATTTCTTTAGTATATCTGCAGATAAGTGATTTTTTTGACTCACGAGTTTATCTACAGATTAATTAGTCCATTTAGGACCAATTAGAAATATAAAGAAGAACGTTACTGATTTTATCTATACATATTTATTCGAATATTTACAAGCGTCTTTTAACATTACAGATTAAATTTCGAAAGTAATTCTTATTTTTTTTGGGTTGCATTAACGCAACATTGGGACTATCCTTGAAATAAGACAATTATGATCATCTTTAATACAGTGCGATGCAATAGAATTTCGCATTTGCTACACATAAATACAGTTGTACCAGATTCTGCATCGTCTATGTGAGCTACATTGTCCAACCTTCAAGTGTTGACAATGTGTTGAAGTACCACGCCCTCGAAGTTGTAGTTTTGTTGGCACAAATAAGACTCCGCAAAAGTTCGTATTTGAACTTCAGCTGTGAAACTGCTTGTTCTTTATATAAAAGCCTGTGTAGTTTCCAATCATTTAAAATAACGGAGGCTATCATACTAAAAACTATAGCCACCACCATTTTTTTCCGCGACAACTAATTCTGTAATTTGCAACTGCATTATCGTTAAGGACCGGAAGATCTGGCCCAAACTACGACGGACAAAAGAAATAGTGTATAATATCACGTAGTTATTTAAAATTTTCAAAATATCAGTTTCAACTTCCCCACCTAAACCAAAATCCATTTTGGTGTTCTAAATGGTTTTTCCACCATAAGGCTTGAACTGATATAAATAACCACCACCTGATGTTATGCACCACCACTTGAAGACGAAGCGTACGGGTTTTCCCTTCAAGAACATTTTTGCCGAATAACGACAAATCATGAATAAAAACACCATATTTTAACAACAAAAAATTGTTCAGTAAATGAACCAATGGTGGTACATTGGCAATTTTATCATGTGAGTCTAGCTGATTATTGTCAGAAAAATGTAAATTTTGTTTTATACAACGAAATTTGTTTCGAGACATGGTATTGTTTACGAACTGGACACCCTTATCTTCATCAGATGACTAATAAAGTTTTACTTGTGGCAGAGTATTAAAATTGGTGTTCCTAAAAAAATTGTAAGTCATTCTGGTCTAAGCTAAATTGAGGTCAATTTTTATCGCTCGCATATTTGATTGAATTTGTAGTGATAGACTCCAATACGTTTTCATGAAATATTTCTTTGAAAAAATACAGATTTTCTATGAAGAGCCACGGTAATGTGTTTTATGTTTTCATTTTCATTTGAAGTGGCTTCTCTATCATAGTCAACGGGTGTCTTGCAAGTAGTTTCTTCAGTTTTTCTTCATTTATTTGCAGGAATTCCATGATTCACATCGTCCACTATTTCATTATCTGGATACATGATCTCGGAAGTTCCAGCAATATCAGATTGTAAATTATCTGGCTCGACTATTGCATCAAGCTCTTCCTCATCTATGAGACCGTCAATGTCCGAAGATACATATAGCAAACGTCCAGTTCTTCGATTATATCAATGGTCTTAACAATTGCTCTCAGTTCTCTAAGACTCAAAGGTCTTTTAGGATAATCCCAATATTTAACTTCATTTTCGTTCTATATTACATTTAAAAAATATATATTTATTATTATTGTGTATACATTATTCTAGTACATTTCGCTCGGTCTGATCAAGTTTTCACGTCAAAAATTCATACGTACGCATGTATATATACAAATAGACAGAGACGCGATAACTATATCTCTCTCGCTCCCTTAGTCGACTCGACTCGACTTTACCCGAACGAGCGTTACATTCCGAGCCTGACGGCTCAGTCTCGTTCAGTGCCCAACAATCAATGCATCAACGCGCCCATAGAAGTTTTCACTTCAAAAAATTAATTAAATTAAAATAAATGATTTAGTTTGTCTAACAATGCATGAACTTATCCGTCTGTTCTACACAAGTGTCTCTATGAACATGTAATAATACATGTAAAAAAAAGTTAGGTGTGGCCACCACAGGACTTTCTTAAAGATATGTGCGTTTCACATTATACAAAAGTTAAGCGTCTCTCACTGGGTGTATCCTCATAGCTCATCTAGATGTGCCACGTCAATTTCCTAACCTATTTCGATTTGATAATAACTTCAATCTACTTATATCACGGGAAACCGTTTGTTCTTTTATAGGTTAGGATTAATTAGTAATTAGACATCAATTTCGTAATACCTAATACCATTACTGTTCCCTTTCGAGATCTCCTATTGGTAGTATCTTGCTTGCTGCGGAATGAACGGCCTTCTCAAAATCAAATTTATGTATTGTATGAAAACATACTTGACAAAATTCCTTCAATTATTGCCATTATTCGGTTTCATTCCTTCGTAATTAAAATAATGTCCAAAATTTGGCTTAATGTTAAATCAGATTAATTAAGAGTTTGATAAATTGTTATGAAATTTATTTATTTAATGTTTAAAAGAAATTTCCGATTATCCCATTTTATTTCAAAGTATTCTTTAAATCGAAATTATATTGACGTACCGCAACTGGGCGAAATGATTATCGTGACGATTTTTGCATGCAGTTAGAAAGGTGACCAATACCTCAACTCAGATACAACAAATCCACATACAGCATGTGTCAATTTTCATTAGCCATAGGCGATCAAATCATGCAATACGTGACAACGTGGCACCCCTACTTTCCTCTCCAATGCCAGCGCGACCGATACATGCTCGAAAATACAAGTTAGCAGTAACTATTGGACCACTGACTTGGGTGTTTGTAATGCGTTCAGAAATAATATTTACGAGTTGCAAGGATTTGTTTTTCTTTTTCCTTTCAGTAAATGCAGAGAATTATTAAGCTGCGTTCACGCTGCATGACACAAACAAAAGCGTAATTCTAATAAAATTAAAAAATAACCCTAATAAGGTAAATAAAAAAGGATTCTGAAAATAATAATAAACTACTAGATCAGGAGATCGCCGCGGCCAGTTGATGTTTCCCGTTCCAGTAATAAGACGGCTTTTATTGCAGGCTAGATCGCAACGTGTTCGCAGCTAAACATTGAATGTAAAATCTGGTGGGGAGAAGTGGGAAGATCGGAGAAAATCGTTGTGATGTCGATTGTTGCCGGGATTGGTGACGGACAGTAGGGGTGCCACGTTGCCACGTGTTACTTGTATACGTTTAGATGAAATTTGACACATGCGGTATATCTTTTTCTATTTCGGTGCTATAAAGTTCACTTTACGACACCCGGTTTGGTTGCAAAAACTATTACTTTATCGCACGCTAATTTTATTTTTGTGATGTGGGTAACAAATCATATTTAAATGTCAAATATAAGCCTTTACTGTAACAAACATGTGCAAAAGGAGTTACACAAAGAATAAAAAACATACGCGCTAGCATTTTATTTACTAATTAACAATATAAATTGTTAAGCAGAGATAAGATTTCTGGTGCTACTATTGAAATTTACTTCCCATGTTGAATAGCACAACTGTTATAAAAGTTTACTATAACACAAACAGATTCGTGTACATTAATGGATATTTCAGGAAGATTTTGGGAAGACACTACGTTTTGTGTGAATTCCTGTTGCTTCGCATTGACTGACAAGTACGGTAATATTCGCTATATTATTTTCTTTACACCAGCTTAAAAGTGCTGGTATTGTTTTTAATAAATATGTCGAGACATTGTTGGATTTGCAAATTGTCTTTTGCTATTTTGCAAATCTCTGGGGGCGCGCAATTATTTATTTCGTCCATTTTGTTGATAATTCGAAATAATTTATAATATACATATAATACCGCCGATATTCAAATATTTAAAATGTTCTACTTAAAAATCAGGTATAATGTGAACAATAAAGATTGCATCTAATATTACTTATTATTTTACTTGTTGAAATTTATTACATTGTCGAGTAGTATACAATGTAGATTCAGACAAAAATAATTAAAGGTCTTTCAATAAGAACGCTCGATTTTTAAAAAAACAAGCATAGTGTGAGATATCCAATATTTTTTTTTAATTAAAAGAAAATTTTATGGCATTAAGTATGGAATATAACGTCGTTCAAATGTCCGCCGCAGCTTTGCTTGGTGGCACATATTCGAGAGATTCAATTTTCTATGTGGCATAAATTTGGCTGAATTTGTTGGATGGCGTTCATTACGTTGACTGTTTGCGGTTTATTCGGACAGATCTGCGATTTAGGATAGCCGCAAAGGAACAACTCGAAAGGCTTTAAATCAGACGACCTCTGTGGTCAGTTCGGGTCGCCACCGCGTGAAATGACCATGCCCATGTCCTCAAATCATTCGTACAGAATATCCATAGTGGCTTGCGCTGTGTAACACGTAGCGCCGCCCCGAGGAAACCACATGCCATTGGTGTCCATATCATTCAGTTTTGGCCACAAGAAGTTGCTTTTCATCGCTCTGTAGCGCTCACCGTTGACGGTTAGGGCAGTGCCAATTTCGTTTTGAAAGAAATGACCAAAATCCGCACCAAAGAGTGTCTTTATCGTATTCCGTGTGGATTGGTATCGTCCCAAATCCAATACATTTGCTTGTTTACACATCCATTTATCGAAAAATGAGCCTCTTCGCTAAAGATGGTTTTTGGCGAAATTTAGGTCAACTTCCAACTGCTCAATTGCCCAATCAGCAAATATATGGCGTGGCCTATGGTCGTTTACCTTAAGTTGTTGCGTCAGTTGATTTTTATACGGGTGCATACCAAAATCTTGACGCAAAATTCGCCAAGTTGAAGACACAGATATGCAAGTTCTTGTGAACGACAATAAATTACCTGCGTCGGGTTTTCCCGCACACTCTTACGCATAGCAGCGATGTTTTCAGCACACTCTGCATTTCGGTGACGTACGGGTGTTGGCTGATTCTTTTTCGAACCGGCTGACTCGAATTTCGCAGGACGCTTGTGGCGAGGATATAAATCACGTAATACGCGGAACCATTCTCAAACGAAGCACTGATTTAGAAAATATAATTTTATAATCTGCACAAGTTGTTCAGCGCTATAACCTTCCACTAATAAACAATTCACAAC
The DNA here is from genome assembly GCA_963170755.1 of Amphimallon solstitiale. Classification (NCBI taxonomy): domain Eukaryota; kingdom Metazoa; phylum Arthropoda; class Insecta; order Coleoptera; family Scarabaeidae; genus Amphimallon; species Amphimallon solstitiale. The sequence continues at coordinate 29,995,788 of OY720681.1, read as the reverse complement.
AAATTTTACAGATGTTGCTTTAACAACGTGGCCGCTATATCCTAACAAATTTCAAGCGTCCCCATTGAAAAACCCTTTTATATATGCTCTTAAAGAAAATGATTTCCAGGTTGCAACCTCGTGTCTAATTCATTTCTTCTGCTGAAGTTTCGTCGACAAAATCCAGGTATATTTCTTTTTTATTTTATTCTGAATGATGTTGTTTTCCTGTATCTTGATTAATAATCATTTTTGTCGATATTCTCAAAAATACATAAATGAATAAGTACAAAAAGTGCATTTTATACATTGTCATCGTAGACCCACTTACCACCATCCTCCTCGGGTATTTACATGAAGACTCTACAGACGCCTACGGGATACGATTTATATTTTCCGCTCGCTTACCTGAAACAAACAAAAATAAATGAATTTCACGTGCAATTAACCGTTCAAAGCAATTTCTCTTCATTATGTATATTAATTTAAACACGCGGCACACACGAAAAAAAGATCATAAATAATGTGTACGACATTTTCGAAACCGCACGTACTAGCATACATATAAACGATAATTTATGCGTATCTTTCTTAATTTAAAAGAAATAGAAACGCATTTGACATGTGTTCGTCGTCTTCGTAGCGTCACAGGCGTCGTTTTCGTCGCTGTGCAGCTCAACGCCACGGAAAGCGCCGCAAAAGAAAAATATTCTTGACGTTTGGTTTAATCGCCTATAGGGAAATTTGTAACCAGACAACTGACATTAATTAATACACGGTCATACGTTTTGTTGAGCACCTCTTGGTTCTTTCCGCATCTCCTTTTTGACGAATATAGACGGCGTCACCTTCGGCGAAGTAAGGAATGAGAAATACGTAACGTTTGAATGAGATGAATCCATGCGGCGGAAAGAATAAGTGATTAAAAAGAAGCTTCTATACTAGAAGTGCTCTATATACATCTCTAGAAAGATACTTCATTTTATCTTATTTTAATATATCTTAACTTAATGTAATTTATTTCAGTCTGAAACATACAAATATCATGAACTGCAGTTGCAAAAGACATACACTTATTAAGATGCAAGATTAGAGGAGAGGATTTTCTACGAAAATCAGACGTACAAAACTTGTGCAACGTATGACTGGTGTACTAAATAAATTGCACTATTTTCGACCTATTCCATTAATTTTTCCTGTTCCTATATTATATAATTTAGATATTAGATAAAATATAAGCAATTACTTTCCATCATATCTCTCTAATAGGAAAATCCAACTTAAATTTGAACAAGGACCGGTATTAGGCACATTATTTTTTATTTTATTTATAAGGATCTTCCAAATTGTATCTTATGTGGAACTGTTTAAAATATTTTTAGGAAAATGATTGAAGTGGGGTATTTACCAACTCTTGACAAATCGAAACTTATGCATCTTGTATTACTACCGGGACGGTAGACGCAAGGGGGTGTGAGTAGGTGGAGCTAGACGATTTTCGTGTTTCGATCAGAGCCCCTCGGTTTTATTGACAAATTCTGTCGCTATGTAGATCGTGAAAGGCGCTCCGTTTTGAAGGGGAAAAATTGGCGCAAAACCAGTTCAAACAAATTAAATAAAATTGTAGACTAAAAATTACTTATGTCGTATTATGATTTTTCATTCGACTTGCATATTTACTTTTTTTGTTTTGTTGGTTTTTTATAATAATTCTATTTCCGCTTGCCCATCTGTTATATACATACACTTCAATATTATAGGTACTGCATTTTTTCTAAATGCAAAAACTGTCTGTCGTTCGGATTCAAGCCTGCAATAGCCGACCGATTACCATAGATTTGCGTCTTTGCTAGGCACGGTAGAGATACCGTAAAGTGGGGATAGACGATGCGATCTCTTCGAAAACCACCTGCTTGAAATGTGTGTGACAATGTTTACTATTTAAAATTTTTTATCTTCAAATATAATTACATAAATTTTATTTCTTTTTATGAATTGCAAAAAACATTCTATACACTTAATAAATCTGTTGAGAAAGCATGTCTTCCGATATTTATCCCAAAAAATTTTTTTCGATAAGAGTAAAGGACTACTACTTCTGGTAGAATTTCGGAAAAACTGTTTTAGCAAGATTTTTCTAAAAAATTTTTTTGAGTTATTTGTATCCTTTAAAAATTTGTTTATAGTAGTAGACAAGATTTTGCTAAAATTTGAGCTTTTCAGTTAAGTAAACTGCTACTTCCGAGATACCGATTCCATTGTTCAATCATATTTCAAAATGAACGTTAGACTCGTGAATAATAAAGTTTGGTATTGACAGCTTTAGCCGTTTAACCGATATCATGGTTACAGAAGAGAGAGAAAGAGAAAAAATTTTTCGGTGTCAAGGTATTGCAAAATCTGCAAAAATTTCAAGGTTCAAAATTTTTCAGAATACTTCCGTATACTACGTACAAAAATTGAGTTGTGGTCACTGCACAAGTTTCATTTACTTATCTGTAAGGTTGTTCTAAATTAAATTTTAAATACATTTATCCTCTTACGGCCGTATTCACCAACAACATTTATCTCACTAACAGTGTGTTAAGCTATCTATCAGACTGTTAAAATATATTTTGGTATTCACCATCTCATTTTAATATTTACCAGAGAGTATAAAGTAACAACGAAATCTCGGGCTGATAAAAATCTAACAAGCTGTGCAATTTTAAAAGTGAGGTTAAAGTAAACTTGTTTGCATCTTTTGGTACATTTTAGAAAATGGACAGAATTGAATTTAATTTTTTACTTGACTCTTCAGAGTCGGATAGTGAAGATGAACAAATCGCGCGAGAGAGAAATGTGCAGAATCGCAATGACTTGTTTGAAGAGCTAGATGATACTAAATGTAAAAAAAAAGATTTAGAATTACTAAAGACGCGTTTCAACAATTGGCGAACTCATTAGAAGAAATATTGGAAGCAATCAATGACAGGAACCAGCCAATATCAAAAATAAATCAAATACTAATTTGCCTTAGATATTATGCTACAGGATCTATTCAGATAAATGTGGGAGATCATTTCCATATTTCACAACTCACAGTATCTCGTATTGTCAAGAAGGTGACAAGAAATATTGCAGCTTTAAGACCACATTTTGTAAAAATGCCGGAAACAGAAGAAGAAAAAAGAGAATCTGTTTTATAATTCTACAATATTGCAGAGCTTCCAGGGATTATAGGTTGGTTTTTTTGATACCTATATATTACTGCATTAAAGATGCATTACTATGCATCTTTTCTAATAATTTTGGGTGTTCTAAGGTAATTTTGTTACGGGTGCTTTGGACTGTACTCACATAAAAAATCAATCACATGGAGGAAATAGTGCTGAAGCTTATAGGAATCGTAAGAACTGGTTTAGCATAAACAACAAGTAGTGGGAAATGCTGATTTGAAAATAAATGACATAGTCGCTCGTTGGCCAGGCTCTGTGCATGACACAACCATCATAAATGATTAATATATTAGAGCCAGATTTGAGAACAACGAGTTTTCACCCTATTGTTTACTTGGAGATGGGGACTACCCATGGAGGTCATATCTGTTAACACCTCTGGAACCTTTGACACCTCCACAACAAAGGAATGATGCAGCACACATATCAACAAGGAATCCAATCGAGCGTTTGTTTGGTGTGTGGAAAAGAAGATTCCCGTGTTGCGAAGTTATAGTGGCGACTGCTGTGTTGCACAACATTTGCATTGATGCCAAAGACTACGTTGATGCTTTACCTGAAAATGACATAGAAATCGATAATATAGGAATTGTGCAGTATAGTGTTTAAAGAGATCAAAACACATCCACACGGGATGCTTTAATTGCTATTGTTTTTTTAAATTTTAATTTTGATATGTTTTTATTTATTATGCAATATGTTTGTCTTGTTATTTTGTTATAAATTTAAATATATCTTTTACAAATTCATATCAATCTTTTTTTTACCTTAAGGTTAGAAAATTTAAATTATGAAACAACACAAATAAATTTTAACTTCTAAAATATTGGCAAAAAAAATTGTTAATAATGTTATCTGTAGATCTCACTATATTATTGAACTCTTGGCAAAAAGTGTTCTTTCGGAAAAATATACAACAAAACTACCTTTATTTCATATCTGTAACATATAGGAAATTTTAGATTTTTTTGTGATTTGAGGAAATAATGTAATTTTTGTATTTACGATTCCTTTTATAAACTGTAGGTAATGACTGAGTTGTACCCGAACACCATGATCAACAGACAACATATCTCTGTATTATTTATATGACTGGCCATTAATCAAGTATTAACAGAATTAACAACAAACCTACTATATACAAATGCTATAGCTTATCACTTATCACAACTTCAGGAATGCAAAAAAAAATACTAAACTAAAGATAAATTTTTAATAAAAGATAAATATTTTACATAAAAGTTGGAAAATCATCGGGAATAGGTTAATTTACTTTTATAATTTTGTTTTACTCTGTAGATCTAGTAATGCCTTTGCTTTTATAATTTCCTTTATCTCGTTATCAAGTTTCTTTCCTTTTAAATTTTCTATTTCAGATTGTTCAATCGTTTTTAATATATTTAGCTTCAATTGGAGAATATCCATTTGTGTATTGTTTAGTTCATTTGTATGTATGTTCTTAATTTTCTTTCCTACATTAGTAGGCGTTTGGACATGAACTTTTCTTTGTTTCGCATAAGGTTCACATTAGTAATTAAATGTTGATTTGAAATATTGTTTAGATAATTATTATTATTTAATGGGGCAATAAATTATTGGTTATTGTGTTCAGACATCTCTTCATATACTATTATATTTTCCTCATCCTCACAATGACTGGTACTTGGGTTTGACATCTTATTCAGAATTGTTCCAGTATAATTGCAATCAAATCGATTATCAATATTAAAGTAATCCTCTTTTATTACGCTTAAAATTTTGTCGTCAATACTTGTAAGCTTCGGGCAAAATATTGCTCCTTCGGTCTTCATTATTTCTACCTAAAATTATTATACAAAAAAAATTTTACAGTGACAATGTTTTCTTAAAAGCTTACCTTTTCTTCTGCTGTATAATTGTTTTCATTTGCTCATTAGCACTTTTTAGTTGTGCACCTGTTCTTAGACAACTTGTTTGAATTGTATTATATTCACAAGCTAATTTATCCGAACATTCTCCTTTTTGTTTATTAAAAACTGCGTTGGTCTTCTTGTTTTCGATGATATGAAGGTATTTTTCAAGTAATAAAACCAGCAATTTTTTTCCCGTAACGTGTAATTCGATTTTCTTTTCCTTGCCTTTTCCATTTTAAACGAAGGGAACTTTTTCTCTTCAATGTCATAATACTTTTTTAGAAAACAATTAACCGTCACTCGGAACTAAAAAATGTGATGTTAAAGTAATTTACGGTATGAAGCTAGTCGTAAATAAGCCACCGACTTAATTTCCTAGTAACTTTCGGTTAACACTCTGTTTATTATCAGAGATTCTATATTTTTGGTGAATAAAATATGTTAACAGACTTATAAATCTTTTACGCCTGTTAGCTAACAGATAGTTAAATTGATATTGGTGAATACGGCCGTTAATAAATCTAAGCGAAATGCGTTTTTTGGAACAAGCATGTAACCTTGAGGCATACCGCCAAGCTTCCTTTCGCCAATCAGACTTGATACTACAATGTATTGCTCTACGTTCAGATACGATATCCGATCGCGAATTGCACTCCTAACGCTCACGACCTGCATCTTCTTGAGAAGTTTAGTATGCTGTTAGCCACCCGAGAAAAATCCACGATAATGGATATACGGATATCGTTGATATTTTATCAGTCCTTCCATAACTTCATCAGTAAGTTGATAAATGACATCTGATATTGATCTGTAATTCATACATCGATTCTGAGAACAGATCAAGATGTTATGTCTAGGTATAAATGCAGTCAATTTTTGATGTAACGTTTTTGCGTGATTTTAAAACTTTAAGTTTAAAATTTTGACTTATGTTCATAAAACAAGTAATGTAGTAATTATTGCATATACTTAACCTGTCCAAAAAAAGCCAAATTATGAAGACGATAATGAGTTAATTGTCAAAAGAAAGTTTACCTGCTAATATCCAATAATATGCTCAAATACTTTGGACAAACAGACGCTACAGAAATTTGACATTAGTTGTTTAACACACAAGCATGACTTTATTTTACGTTTTGGCGTTGATTGAAGGAATACATAAAGATGTGCCACTACATAGCACTGAGCGTAGCCAAAACTGGATCCGAGATCTATAGCGACTGCACGATTGCATCAGTCGTTTGGATCCGAGATTCGAAACAGCCCGAGAGAGCGATGATGTTTCTCGGCAAGGGGTTTGCGCTACCAATTTAATGGAAAGACACGCAATTTTACTATAGCGTTGCGCATCTTTATATATTCCTTCAATCAACGGTTTTGGTATTATAGAAAAGGTAATTATTATTTAAAAAATTCTGAACAAACGGCAAAAACTAAAATACCAAATAAATGTTTTGACAAGAGAAAATTACAATCTCGTATTTAACAGGCGAACGTTTTCCTTGTTCAAAAACTGATAGATTCAGCTTTTATCAAAATTAAATATTTTAGTATAAACTAATGTTGCAATTTAATCTGAACACATATGTACATTGTACATACAGAAAGGTATATATATATTATACATAAGCATGTACATAAGATGTATATGTTTAATATCGTAATAAATACGGAAGTTAGATATTTGTTTTCCTTTCCTTGGAATGAAGGCATTCCGTAAATTTTCTCAAACAGTAACGACGGAACACACACGCACAGGCAGTCATGGAAAAACAAACAGATTAGAGTAACCGTAAAGGGTATATCAAAGGACTATGAAAAATACTTCTGCATAATGGGTCGATGCGAAAGAAAAGTTCCACTATTAATAATATTTGCTCTCTTGTTCTAACGCAGAAGAAACGGAAGTGACGCTTATCTAATATCACAGAGAGAGTTTTTATTGCTTTGTTTGGTTCGATACATCTGAAACAATTATGACAATGATACAGGGATGAATTTTAATGTAGTTATTTTCTTATATATACGTTTGTATTGGAGTTCTTATATGTAACTATTTTGCACATGATTTGTGTCAAGTCTAAATAGGTACAACTACTGTATGATTTGCGAATATACGCGGCTAAATTTCAGTGATATCTGTTTATATCATTTTCATTTTTATAAATATGTTAAACTTTCTTTAAAATAAAATTAACCAATGTGGCATTTTATCTTTCTGATTAGAAACTAGATCACCTGATACATTGCATTTTAGATACTTTCGACATTGTGGTGCTCACTTGAATGTTATTCATGTGTTAATAATACTATAAGAAGTCTAACATTTGTACCCCATTCTATAAAACATGCATCATCACATCCGACCCAGAATTTATGGCGCCTATTAGAAAATGTCCAGGCTATGTTTTAATTTTACCTACCAATCAAGTTTCCTTGTTAATTCTAAACGTAACTCATAGAAAGTATAATACACTAATACGTTAATAGAAGAAAAGTTATTATCATCTGCAACTGAAGTAGGTAGCATCAAAGGGCTTTAGTCCCATTAATTCAAATTTGGATATGTAATATGTAATGATTTAATGCCATCGACAATATTGCAACAAAAGTAGTAAGTGTCACTAGCGTCACACCGCCTCTTAAAAATGTCTATAGATGTCGTTAGAGTTAAATGGAATAGCTATTTCGTATCAAACGCATAAAGTTCCGGCCGTATTCAGTCGTACAAGTTAGTGTACGTTTCATACTGGTACTAGTTTTCTTGATTGTTTTACTACGGAAGACACTAAAAAAATTCTCTTAGGTGATTCGTGGGTAAACACAGAAGCAATAGAGTTGAGTGGAAGTCCTATGTGTATAAAAGAAGAAGACAATACTGGAGAAACTACCACCAACCAACCAGGTAAGTATAGTTTGGTGTATTACTTTCAACTAAAGGTAATATAAAGACAAACATTTAGAATAATCTTAAAAATTCTGTTAGATAAATCTTTATTTTTCTCAGGTGATATGCAAGTGTTATTTCGACAGCAAAAAAGTAACAATCGAAAGGAAGCTAGAATTTTCTAACAAATTTCATGAAGACAATTTTGCTACACAAGTAACTTATATAATGGGCTTGATGAAATTTGTTACAATAAGGAGACGTCACCACGGCAACTATGAAGATCCTAAAGATAGCTCACGGAGAATAACTATCTCCTATAGCGTTTCAAATGAAAATGGTGCGTTTATTCTTGTATGTGGCAAAACATTCATGAATATATTTAAAGTTACACAAAAGCGCCTTTTCGTTTTTACCCAAGAGAAGAACTTGAGTTACACAACCCACAGCGATAACAGCACATACCCATGATCACCAAAATTTACCAAAAGAGATCGGCAGCTTGTACGTCAACATATTTTATGTATACCACTGGATATATCACATTATTTTCAATGTAAGTCGAGCAATACATTACTCTCGACTTAAATGTATATAGATTATATAAGGATTTTCCAAAGGTGAGCTTTCATGGGCCACGAGTAGCTACCTGACATATCTGTGATCGGCTACTCGCTAAATAACAACTCCAGCCGTGCTTCCCAAATTCACCTTGAACTTCATCATCAAAAGGATGAACAATGTCTCCAGTAAATACAAGAAGAAACCAGAAAATCACATCCTCCTTGCAGTGATAAATGTTATATAAATTTTGACATGCAATACGTGATGTTTGTCCGAGTTTAATGCATTCAGATATGTTCTATTTACGAGTAAGTAACCTCTCCTATTACAATGTTTGTATTCATATGGTTGATGCTTTTACGTGTATGTGGCACAAAGGCATGGCTAGTAGAGGCAGCAATAAAGTAGCATCCTGCTTACTTTCGTACTGCAGCCGTGGTGCTACTCAAAAAAGGTTTATTACTTTGAAATTACACATACGCCGGACAAAACAAGAACCGAATGGTTTTATTTGTTCTGGTATTATTACAGGGCCATGAAGTATTTGGGTCAATCAATTGAATATAATTTCTTGGTAAGAGGACGTACAAGTCCTGCGATAGAAACGCTAATATAAATGAAAAAAGGAGGAAAGCTATGAAGGGTACCCACTGACTTGCATGAATTTCCCATTTCTATTATCGACATGGTAAAGAGTAGGTTCTGGGATGTTAAATTTGCAGCTCAGTCTTTCCTAGATATCAGTATGGTAATATTTCTTTTACGTTTGACATCTTGACAGGGTCTCTTTTAAGTTTCTATTTTCGTAGTTATTTTTATCTTTTAATCTATATTTCTTTAATTTGATTAGATTTTGGTTGATGGTAACCATGTTTACGATGGTCCAAAATGGAGAGTATAATGTTGTCCATAATAAGCATCACTTGGAAGACTATACAAGATCCCCAAGATCCTCACGGTCATATGACAGGTATAATTTTTCAAGTTTGAATTCATATTGTGTTTCTTTTAGAAATATTAGTCCATATATTAAGATTTTTCAACTTAATATCGAAGGTATATCCAAAGACAGATGTAACTACTTAGAGAGATTGGCGAAGGAAATGGAATTTATTCAAGTGGAATGTGATTGCGAGTCCAGCTTGTGATTGCGGAGCTGAGATTGAAACATATTGTTGAAGAATGTCCTCTAGCTAAATTTGAATTTGGATATACATATTTACATAACTCCAGAGGCTGTTGCTTGGATCTTAACAACTAAAGACCTTTAGGTGTGTGGCGCTGTGATGTATGTTTTTTATGCTGCAGGTTTTTTCCTACATCCTATACCAAATGGTGCAGTGTTTCAAAGGGCCCCTGCAGTTATGGTCCTTCTAAATATATTTCTACTCTTATAATATAACTTACATATGTTTCTTTTGTTGTACCTGGCATGTAGTTTCATACGAATATACAGTGCGTTCATGATGAAAGGAACAAATTCGTTTAAAATTCAAGTAATTATTTTGCAGAAAAACGCTCGGGCAGGTCGATTAGTATTTTTAGTTGTGAACTTTTTGACATAAGAAAATTATATACAGGGCGTCTAAAGAAGAACATATGCAGCAATCATTGTTTTTTTTTAAATGGAACATACTGTATATTATGCCATATTTGAATTGTATGGTAACTTCTCAACACTTTTTGTGTAACATACCATATCCCCAAAATCAGCGGTTTTCGGAATAATGACGTTTGAAATGTGATAAATTAAAAAAAAATACATGAAAATCGATTAATTTGAAGTAGTTTTTTGTTGAAGACAAAATTTGCAATACCATGTGATTTTTGTTGGCTTTTAAAACATGTTCAAGGTGTCCTTGTTCAATTTAAACATTTTATTTCATTACCTATGTGTATTTTAATTTATCACAAACCTCATTATTCCGAAAACCGCTGATTTTGGGGATATGGTATGTTACAAAAAAATGTGCTTAATGTGTTTAGAATTTACCCTACAATTCAAAAATTGCATAATATACAGGGTGTTCCATTTAAAGAAAACAATGATTGCTGCATATGTTCTTCTTTAGACACCCTGTATATAATTTTCTTATGTTAAAAAATTCAAAACTAAAAATACTAATCGACCTGTCCGAGCGTTTTTCTGCAAAATAATTATCTGAATTTTAAACGAATTTGTTCCTTTCATCATGAACGCACTGTATATATAGTATAAATTAAATTTAACAGCGAAAGCCTTATGATGAGCATGGAAACCTTTTCGAAACTAGAAGGGGAAAGACTACAAATATATTTAAAAAAAGGTGTAAGGCAACTAAAAACTACAGAATTACAAGCTACCGCCGGAAAATAAAATATCTAATACAATAAGATCTCTTGGAAATCTGTTAATCTATCTACACAGTGTTCTTTCGTACAATTTTAGGCATGTATATTGATGATTAGTTAATCGCAAATGCCACTTAACACCCAAATAGTAATTAATTAAGATACTTATTTTATTCGCAGTGAAAATGCTATTTACCTGGTATATATACCATTTCAATTTTTTTTTAAGAATTTGAAATAGTTGCTACTATGTTTTTATTTGCCACAGAATGGTTTTGTTTAATCTAAAAGCAAAATTTTCCTTTTTGAAACATATTTAAAGTTTTCGTTGAATAACAAATAATACATTTTTCGTACTTGATGTCTTTGATACTTCTACTCCTCAATTGGGCATTCCTTTCACCTGACTTTGTACAACAGATTCTCTTGGAGTTGGCTTCAATAACCCTACAAAAATAAAACATGAATAATTCCACGATATTTCCAATTCATTTATACATTCTTTTAATGTATACATAACCTTAATTAATCTGTCATTCCTTGCAGATAACAAATTAAAAATAACACATCGGAATTTTCTTATTTAAAAATCTTTGTTCTCTCCTGAAAACCGCAGGCATAAATTTACTTTGTATATTTAGTTTTGACGTCATTTTATTTGCGGTATAATGTTTGGGTTTCGTATTTACACAAGATCGCGAAAGATTGCTTGTTGAAAATTAACGAAAAAAAAACACACACATTTTAGTACGTTCAATCCCTACGGTGCATCCAACACACATTTTTACCATCTCTTTATTTGTGTTTTTGCGGGATTTTTACTATTTAATTTGGACAGTGAACGCTCGTTGTTCGTGTTAGTGCACGTACGACGTCCTACTCGGGCAAGGTTAGATTTAATTTTTGTCAAAAAAAAAGATTCTCTTTACGTTCTTTCTCGTCTCGTTGTTTCAACGCGGTTTACATTATTTTTACAGGTATGATAAAAATAAATCTCTGAAATTTGCACTCATATCGTCGCAGCGGTGTACTTGGAACATTGCCAAAACGATATATCATTCGATAATATCTGCATGTTAAGTTTTTAGAGTATGTATACATATACGTAAGTATGTATATGTTTTTGCACCTAGAAACTACCTTAAATTATTCGCGGTAGATGGAAAAGGAGTTATGAACAGTAAAAGACATTTAATACTAAAATAATATACTGATCCCAAGAAAATTATATCTTTTAATCAGAAAGCAATTCCTAAAGTTCAGCATGCAGCACCCTTTAATAAAATTAGAATTCATTTTATATTAAATATTATAGGGCCTGTTTTGCATTCGTAATAGGTTCTCTAAAACATATTTTTAATATTTGTTTTTGAATTCGAGTGTTTTCCTGATGAGTGCAAATAAGCAAGAGTTGTGATGGTTTTCATGTCAGGCAAAGCGAGATCAATGACGAATCCATTTCTGCCTTAAACTTGGAACGTCTATAATAGAACATTAAATGGTCAGATGAATTATATGCAACTGAAGGATGATTTGAATAATCTGTGTTGGTGGGGTCAAAACAATAAGGTTCAGCTAAATGTTTTCAGGTGCAAATTGGTAAGCCTTTCTAGGAAAAAGTGCCCTTTCTTTCCGGCTATCAACTGAGGGATCTAGGAGTTGTTTTCCACCACCGCACCAGTTCAGTTTTACTCAGGACATTCAAATAATTATTAATGAAACATACAGGAATCTTGGTTTCATAAGGCGTAACTCCTTTGTCTTCTGCAACGTGAAGTCAATCATTGTCTTATATAATGCGTTAGCGCGGTCTAAATTGGGAAATGCGCCCTCTATATGGTCTCCTGAAGCAAGACGGATACAATTTTAATTGAGAAAGTGCAAAACACATTTTTAAAGTGTTTGTATTTCAGGAGACATAAGTGCAATCCCCCTTTTGAGTCCTACAAGAATATACGATATGAATTTGATTTACCGCAGCTTAGGAATATGTGCAAAATGGCATTGTTTTATGTGATATACAGGGTTTTCAAGAATTACTTTAACAATGCAACTTTACTATTTCTAGACTACATATTCCGTTTTATTGCACAAGACGTGCCCAACGATGTTTGTACGTATACTCAATAAAATGTCTCGGTTTTCAATACCTACAATAGAACTATTTAATGCCTCCAGAAAGATATTTTTTACTACCATGATTGATTACCTAGACCTACGATTTAGGCTTATGAACTGATATTTAATGTACCTATAACTTTCTGATAAGTTATTTTAGTATGAATCTGTTAACATATCTTATATAATTATTAAAAAATGTAGAGTAATAAGGAAAGTTTCCTATTATGTATTTATTATTTAAATAAATAAATAAATAATATTTTTACGCCCTTCATATCCAACACCTGTGCCACAGATAAGTAATACGGTGTGCTTAAATATATGCCTTTTTGACGTTTTGGGTAATTATTAAACACAGGAAGAGAATTTTAAAAGACCGTATATGTTATTACAAAGAGAAATTTTATATTATACACTCGGCTACGAAAGAAAAGAGCTTGGAGAAAGATAATATTTTATTTTTCAAGTAATAATCCAGTAACAATCCTAACATTTATTTCGCCCTTTTTCCTATGCTTTCACAGAAATAGTTCTTGTAACAATCAAATACATAATTAATAAATATTAAATGGCGCAGTCAGTAGGATTTGAGACAACGCTCCCAAAATGTAGTCTGCGTACTTCAAGATTGAACTGTCACAGGTGTTGGTAGCTAGTATGTTGTATTTATTTGAAGATACCATATCGACTAAGCGTTCATTTTAAAAATTACTAACAAAAGGTTTTAAATTATCTTTCTATTGTAATCATATTATGGTGTCGAAACCAAATATTATAACATTAATTCGGAAAAAATATTATCTACATTATAACAATCATTCTTAACTCATTTGTATAAAATCTAATAAATAATCACCTCACAAACTCCACGAAAATCTCCGGATATAATAAATGTAAAAGAGATCAACCTCTATCAACGCACACCGGTACCTAAGGTTACAAATCTAATCTGTGTTGAATTGGGTATTTGTCACCGGTTCGAAATGAAATTGCCGCCTGACGCAACCTGTATATCTCCATCTTTTTCGTACTTATAACCACGCACGTCTTTCTCTGTCTTTCTACGTTTGACGCCGTTTCGCAGATTCTCGCATCTAACATTTGGACAATGAACTGGTGAGAGAAGTTTTGGTGATTCGTTATTGGGATCAGACGAGAGGGGTTTCTCGGTGTGTAGTGCCGAAATTCATCGCGCACCTTTCGCGACAGTAATCTCGATTTGAACGTCGATAATTCTTTTGTTCTTTCGACTTCGTCATTTATGGAGATTTATAAGAATTGCTTTATAAAAGATGTCGTTTCATTTTTAATTTGGGACGTTATTAGGTCAAAATGATTTGGTGCGTGTAGAGTTATTAAAATAGGAAAATACACAAATTCGACTTTAAAATAACTAGCACATTTCAAAGTGGATACTTAAGGGTGATTTTAACTATGCTAAAAGCTTAAAAGACAATCGTTCAAATGCAATACTGTATATAATCATAAATATGCCATATTTGTAGGGCATATTTGACTATTGATGGGGTTGATTGTAGTATATTGAACACGTAGTTATTGGCCCCTTTATTAAGTATAAAGCTATAGATTAATGAGCGCTGCTTGTATGGTCTATATACTTGCTTGCCGGTTAATGTCCCTATCTTGCTCTAAGAGAGAACTCATTTGAGAGAAAGAGAGATGCTTCTATAAATTTGAAATTAATGTTAACCGACCTTGTTTGACAGCTAACTCAGGTAGTCGGGCCTCGATCCGGCCTTCCCATTGGGTGAACAAATATTTGGGTGCATAGAACAACAACGCATGTACTTATTTATCTGACCGCTGATTGCTTCTATTGTAATTATTTCAGAAATTACAAAAGATGCAGTGGCGAGCAATAAATTGTGGTCGTCAATGTTATTCTTAATGCAGTTGACAGCGCTCTAGTGTATATCTGGCTTTAGAATTAATGTTTTCAAACGTTGTCATTATTTTACATGTGTCAGATATGATAAATATTGGTATAATAATGCAATAAAGACATTAAATAATAAACACAACACAGTTCATTAGACTAAAAAATAAATAAACGAGATGTTAGTACTTGATCATTTCGTCGTTTACTAGAATATTTCTATTTAAGCGGATGAGGATCGACAAGCATACATTTCTGAAATAGCCTTCTGGAAGATCAATCCAAGCTGTGCGTATAGAGGCCAAAAGTTCCTCCCTGTTTTGAAAATGTAAACGTTGATTTTGTATACTTTTGACCAACTTTCCCCACATCTTTTATATAGGGTTCAAATCAGGACTTTAACTCGGCCACTCAAGCACATTTATATTGTAGGTTTGGAACAATTCTCTTACCCTAGGAGCAGTATTGATTGGACAACTGTCCTGTCAAAATATAACGTGGGCTTCTGGAAATATTTGCATCACTGAGGGCAACATCACATCTTCCAAAACCCTAATATAAACGTCACTTATGAAACGTTGTTCTAAAGGCAATAATACCTCAGAATTTTTTGCAGATATCCATGCCAATATATTTACCGAAAATCGAGGGCTGGTTTTGTGTATTTTTTGCATCATACCTCTAACTTGGCCGAAGGGAGATGACTGGAAGGTCTTTCGATCACTAAAAATTACGTTTTCCCAAAAGTTATTGTCATTCTCAAAGTACTGAAGCGAAACGCCTAATCTGTCTTCTTTGAGTCTAGCTGTAAGCGTGATCTGTTTAGCAGCAACGTAATTTTTTAAATTCGCATTCCGAATACGACGGGTGAAGCTAGGATAAATGATTGCCTCGGTTGCAGTCAGAAAAGGGTAATTTTCAATATTTTGGACAAACACAAGATCGTCCATCGCAGTTGACGATCTCTCTCTCTCTCTCTCTCCCCTCCCCCCTCTCTCTCTCCACCACTGAACAATTAAATTTACCGAACTCTTTGCCATCCCTAACTGACTTGCTGCAATAGCTTCAGATAATCCTGTTTATATATATAGGGAAATGGCTCTAAATTTATTAAAGTGAGAAATTGGTGCCATAATGACTAGAAAATTTCTTGACAACTCAAAATAAAATTTATATTTGTTGGTAATTATTGACAAAAAAAGATACAGAATCAGCTTAAATTTCTAGTTTTTCAAAATATGACAGAATTTTGTATGGCATTGACGACCAGAATTTACTACTGCTCGTGACTGTAGGTATAGGAAACAAATGAAAGACTCAAAAAGGATCTTGGTATTTAAAAATTTCAGAATGTACTAATAGTTTTTGCTCTTTTTAGAACACAAAGAAGCAATCGAAGAAGCGGCTACTAATTACTCACCCTGTACTAGGGTGGCGGGAGACTAAAATGTTTTAATTCACTGAAATAAACGATGGCATACGTGTTATAGGATTGGAGTAGAATTCCATATCGCTTAATAACATCCAAGAAATGTTTCCAAGATGCTAATAAAGAAAATGTAAAGATAGTCCATATTACTTCCTATTTATCAAATTCAGTCTGATTTTATTCAGGACTAATGTTTATCATATACCTACTCTAAACAGATATAAAAGTGTAATTAATCTAAACTGTAAATAAGCATCTCTGAAACAAATCGTATGCTTTCATTTTTTTTACGTTGTCATCACTTTATTTTAAATCTAATTTGGCACAATTATAAAATGTCACCGTAGGTGCCAAATGTAATTTAATTTTGTTTTATTGCAGATTACAAAATTTTTTTTCTTTAACAAGAATGCTCTGAACTATTAATGGAAAAACTAATTAAACCAATTTTTCGTGTATTTACTTTGTTAATAGACCGCATTAAGACCTTCATGTATATTTTTCTCAAAGCATAATTATAGTCATTTATATATTTTCTAATAATAGCTGCCGTTTTACTAAGATTCTTATTATTTTTCTAGACAGTCGTTTTAGATTATTTTAATGTGCTCTTCTAACTTTAGTTAGGCCAAGATACGATTTTCGGAACAAAGTAGATGTAAAAACGAAGGGGCATGTTCATCACGGGCGTATCTGAGATAGAAGTTGCTTATTCATTGGGCAAAGTCAAGTGAATCATGCCATTTTTCTTGAAAACACATCCAGGCAGGTAAAAATAGGTGTGTTTAAAATGCTTTTGCGCGTACACTGAAATGTTATTTTTATATTCTCTACCTCTAACATATTCGTTTTTCCCTGCCTTCTTGTAAGACAAAGATAAATACTTAGGCATTTCTTTCTTGTAAAGTCACACAAAAATACTGGGAAAAGATTTAATGAAAATGCATTTCTCTTGGTTAGTATATATTTCAGGACATTATTTTTAGAGAGATTTCTTTACGAATTAATACGAATCAGCGCATTTTACCTATTTTCTTTTCATTCCTGGAATATATTTATGTTACTTGCTTCACCTAAAACTGATAAATCTAGTTCTGTGCAACACCAGGTCGTCTTGTCGAAGGTATTTTAAGACCGGAAATTGCCGCCGTGTGGGGTTTATGTACACAAGCAAATGCACGCGAACATACGCAAATGCATACAAGATGATTATATGAAGAATCTTTTACCGGTACATCAACCTACATTTGGAAATGTGTAGCATTCATTTGGATGTGGAATATATACATCAAATAAAATTAACGCCTGATGATTAGATTTGTTTTAAAGTTATATACGTCAAGAAAATTGAATGTATGATTTAAAAAAAATCAATTTATATATCATCAAAATTAGACTATCTATTTGAAACCGGAACCAGCTTTCTTTTTTCTCTATTTTTTCCTAATCTATCGTTTGGATTTTTCGCAATAATTTTTCAGTAGATGATTCTCTTACGGCTGATAATTAATTTGAAAATAATTGATGAGTGTGATTTTCACAATTACTATTAAGACAGCAATATTCTGACTCGTACTGCCGCCAGTGATTTAATTAATTAAATTAGTTACAAAGTGACTTTTATTTAATTTGTGTGTTAGTAACGCTACTACATTATTGTTGTATGCTCATTTAATTTTGAACGCCTGTATATATCGTTATATCTCTGGTTGCATTGCTTGATTCCGGTAAGAATATTGGAATAATTTTATAGTAAACTGACAGGAAAAATTTGGTTAAAATTTCTTACAATTCTTGGTATATTAGTCCTTCATTTTGGATCAATTATTCGTTATTGCGCCATCTCGGTCGCGAAAGTGAAGTTATTCGGAGGCATTTATAATAGGCAAGTCTTCTACAACTATATCTTTGTGCCACGATCTCGATATACTTTGTCTGTGCAGCTCTTTACCTCTCTTGGTCGGGACACTTGTGGATGTGTACTGGATAGCTTGTCGCTCGCTGCTATGTTCGTTGCAGAGAAGGGAGTCAAACCTATATGAGAAGAGGTGTCCTCTCATTTAGATTTGACGAGCTTCCTGAGGGTGCTTTCAACCGAGAGGACAAAAAGGAAGGTTAAAGGATTATTAGACAATATTTAAGAATTCAAATACCAAGAATCGTGAATGTCCTACTAAGGTATAAATACAATCAAGAGTTAAAAACGGATGTGACACGACTTATATATGATTTCAAGATTTAGAGTTGCTCTGTGTCTATTATTCAATAATTTAATAGCAAAAATTAAAATTGAATATATAAGCATAATTAATAATAAGAAAATTAACTAAAACACTGATAGTACAAACAGTGCTCGATAATTAATAGCATCTCCGAAAGTGCGAAAGCTTTCGTGTACAGAAATAAATACAAGTCACTCCGGCTGAAAAGTACAGCAAACCTTCCAACAAATGTTCTTAATTAAAATTTACGGACTTCTACGAGCAAAGGTTCTATCTTAATATTTATTACATTTTAAAAATGAAATTAGGGCACAATTTAAAAAAAAAACGTAAGAACTATAAATTCAAGTCTAAAATTAAGTGTAAATGCAAATTTAATTGTAAATAATAGAAAATTCGCAAATTCAGAAGGTGCCTTTCTAACGACAATTTAAAACAACAACTTCACAACAACTATGCTTTTGTTAGAAATATCCTACAAAACGTTCCGTAGTTACCCCCCCCCCTCTGTTAACTTGTGGTTTTGCACACACTTTCCATTGTCAGACCATAAATTCGTCTAAATGGAGGCTTATTTTGGCACCTGTTTCGGAACTCCGATCATGACCAGCTGAGCCGGCAACGGGTTGATAAGAGATATGTAAGAATTACCGTATTTTGCTTCTGTCGACACATGAATACTGCTCTCAAACGGAATTTCGTTTTAATAATAGCAAAGTGTCTAGAACACCGAGATAAAAAATGTTCAGTTAAACCATAATTGGTGAACACTTTTAAACAACTACCAGTGAGCAATAGTTTAATTGCGATCCAAAATTTAAACAGAATTATCATATTTCTTAAAAGATGTTATAGCAGCAATAGCTTGCCAAATAATTAATAACTGACATTATAAAATAATCAGTTTTTAGAAGATTTATTTTTTATCGCATCTTTGATTAGGTATTCTCTAAATTAACAGTAGCGTTATAAACTAGTGATTTGAACCGTTAATTAAATCGGAAAATGTATGCAACATATTTTGCAGTCTGCAGAAATCGCAGAAATTACTCGCATTAACAAGCGTTTGACGAAAAACACTAAATACAAATTACATAATATGTGTTACGAGAACACTCTTTTGCAATATTTAAATAACAATTACTCTTTGCGAAAAATAAACACTAGAAGCTGTAAAAACACCCTGTTTATCTGTGTCATATCAGCTAGCAAATCATCACGTGCTGAATACGTCACAATCTAATAAATGCATCTAATTTACATAACCTACCAATAATTTTTTCCGTTAACAAAACATTTGTTAATTTAAATACATTTAACATTGATATAGGGGCAAATTGTTTTGTTTAATTATATTTAACTCAAATTCGTGTGTTCAGTATTTGATTTTCTCTCCCTGTACATTATACAAATAGTACCTAACGTTGTATAAGTACTATTTTACCATAACTGACTTTTGCGACCCTTTCTATATTGCCACGTTGTTCTGCCTCCACCTTTTAATGAAGATCATTTGCTTGAATTACATCAACGTTCTAAAAAGTACCAGATCATTTAACACCACGATCATAAAAACACTCTTAGACAAAATTAAAGCACGATCACTCCTATATATTTATAATGTTAATACTTTACGTAAGCTATTTTCATTAAAAAAAAAAAGAATGCAGAGGAGACAGAACGAGAAGAGTGAATAAAAAATCGTAAAGGACCCAATTATCTTCAACATGTTTCCATCCGTTCGACGTTAATGAGAGACACTGTTAATATAACCTATAAATAACGGGGCAAATTGCTATACGACACGCATATAAACGTAATATAATATAGTAATAGGATGGCCATCATCGCGTAAGAGCTACGGACAGAGATACAGCTTTGGATACAAATTAAACTAATCAAGTATCCATAACTGGGCATCGTCCGTATATTCCGGGACGATCATCGAAAGGGGGCGCTGCTGCTATCAGGTTCATTCTCTTGTCCAGGCGTCCACCTAATTAAGGGGGTTCCCCCTAGTTCATTATAACCCCGTTGGCATCGTGGGTGAGAGGGGGGATCCATCTCTCCCGATCCATCCACGTAATTTATTGAATAATAACCCTGAAATCGCCTTCATAAATCTCTATTAAACAAACGGTCCAGGCGAAGCGATACAACACCATGCATCGTCGCGTGGTGAGGCCATGGCGGCGGCGATACTCTAAGCGGAATGACCCCCAGAGTCACAACGAGCACGGGTATAAAAACTGCCGTCGGCGCCAAGAACCAACAACCTCTTAGATGGAATTTAATTATTATGCTCTTCCGTCATTCGAAACATTTATTATTAAACTAAACGGGATTGTCAGTTATTATACAGTTTGGGTGTTTATATAATGGGCATTAATGCACGTATGTATCTAGGTATCTACTATACGATGCGGTTATACTATAGAGATTCAGTTATAGATATAGCTGATCAAATGTTTATTGGCTGTTCGATTTGTGCTCAATTATGATGATGATCCCGGCCGTAACGTTTGGATGTAAACAATTACATCTGTAATGTAGGTGGGCTTACGCGGAAACCTTACCTCTTAATTACAACGTGTTTAAATCGATATTTCGGTGGAATTTTCTGGGTGGTTTATGTATTATTAAATTAAGAAATATTTTACAACTACAGCATGGGTAAAATTATTTTTGAACAAAAGTATGTACCAAACGTAGCAAGACAAGAAGGAATGAATGTAGAAAATAAATGTTATAATATCAGAGAGAAACACTCATTTTTTGGAGAATGTAGTTAAACATCTTATGTGTGTATTGGTCAATAGTCAAAGTGTGGTAATGTGATGGATTTTCCTGTGCATGCAAAAAAGAAAGCTTGTTTTGTATTTTTGAAATGATCTAAAAATATCTTCGCTTAATGTTTCTACAGTAAGAGTGACAGACGGGTAAGTAAATACATGTTTACAGTTCTCAACGGATTTACCTCTTTCGAAAAATCATGAAAGCAGATGTTATCACGAGAAGAAACGGTATGGCCATTAGCAGCAGCATATTATGGTGCCTTTAGATGCAGTAGGGAAAATAAGAAACCTGCAGTTTACAACTGAAATAAAAATGAAACACTCCTTCTGGCCCACCTACACGTTACTTCCGTTTCATGCGAACCGGCGTCGGCTCAGCTGGATATGGTCGGGGTTCAGAAAAGAGTGAATTACATAGGTACCACTCACACGATTAAAGTGTCAAAGTCAAGCGTGTGTGAGACGGCTAGAAGACAAATGAGGTTGGGAAGTAGGGTCAGAAAACAAACCTTCATAAAAAATAAAAAAAATAAAATAAAACTGAACACAACTAAGTACAGTACAACTAACATATGATGGTAACAGATACTACACCTAAACCGGTATGGCCATTAGTAGCAGCATATGCCTTTAGGTGCAGTAAGGAAAATAAAAAATCTACAGTTTACAACTGAAATCAATTTCAAACACTCTTTCTGGCCCACCTACATGTTACTTTCGTTTCACACGAACCGCTGTCGGCTCAGCTGGAGATGGTCGGGGTTCAGAAACGAGTGAATTACATGGGTACCACTCACACGATTAAAGTACGTCAAAGTCAAGTGTGTGTGAGACGGCTAGATGACGGAAGAGAGGTAGGCAAGTAGGGTCAGAAAACAGAGATTCATAAAAAACAAACAAAAATAAAACTGAACACCCTTCATGTGTCAAAATCAACTAATAAGTTTATTAAACGCCTCAGCAATAATAGGAGTTGCTTATAAAGAAGATAATAGTAATAAAATATTTGTTAATACAGTATTCTGTAAGAAAAAAAAAAGATTAACGTAATTCTTGAAATTATTGAAAGTATAATTTAGTTAGTTAGAAACATTTATAAATTGCTGAGAATATCTCAGAAACAGAAAAACATATAATGCACCTTCGAGGCTGTTGACTGCCAAGCAGGAGGTCCTAATTGAAAGAAAATAGGCAAATGTCCAAAATCATCGTATTACAGAACGAAACCCCTTGTAGTGATACATCCTCTATCTCAAATCATAGGTATGTAAGCTTTAAGGAATTCAAAACTACGATAACGTTGATCAAGATTCCCAATGACGATGTTCCTTAACAGAATTCAGACTTAACCCACTACTTACGTAGTTTTTTCCCATGCCTGTAAATTTCAATATTTCTATATACAGTTTCGATAATTTATTATATATGCCTACATTTTACAGGTTTTGCTTTTCATGGCCGGAAAACTTGAAGTAAAATGCTCATTTTTGACACATTTCTCTCCTTCTAAAACCTTTTCAAATTAAGAAACAAATGTTGTTAATTTCGCAATTTAACACTCTCAATATAGATTTGAAAGAATATAATATTCAATAATTAAAAATATTGGCTTATTAGAGAATATAAAAATTTTTACATTTTAAAAGAGAAACAGGCACTATTACACATGAAATTGTTTTTGTCAAATTTTAGTTATCAAAACATTGCTCATATCATTACAATTAAAAACCTATATAGGTAATCAAATCACCGCAAGAAATGATTCTTTTTCTATTTTCTTTCACAAACCAGTTTAATATACCGTATGTGTCAATTTTCATTAGGTATAGGGATTCAATGTTTACGTACGATTTATACGTATACAAGTCATACGTAGCAACGTGGCACCCCTACTGTCCGTCACCAATCGCGGCAACAATCGACATCACAACGATTTTCTCCGATCTTCCCACTTCTCCCCACCAGATTTTACATTCAATGTTTAGCTGCGAACACGTTGCGATCTAGTCTGCAATAAAAGCCGTCTTATTACTGGAACGGGAAACATCAAATAGCCGCCGCGATCTCCTGATCTAGTAGTTTATTATTATTTTCAGAATCCTTTTATTTACCTTATTTTATTAGAATTACGCTTTTGTTTGTGTCATGCAGCGTGAACGCAGCTTAATAATTCTCTGCATTTACTGAAAGGAAAAAGAAAAACAAATCCTTGCAACTCGTAAATATTATTTCTGAACGCATTACAAACACCCAAATAAGTGGTCCAATAGTTACTGCTGTATTTTCGAGCATGTATCGATCGCGCTGGCATTGGAGAGGAAAGTAGGGGTGCCACGTTGTCACGTATTGCATGAATTGATTGCCTATGGCTAATGAAAATTGACACATGCTGTATATATTTATACGTACTTATTAATAAATTAAATAAGTACAATCTGTCTATTTGGTGTAAAAATCGCTGGTCATAGGATCCGACTAAACTTTTTGCCGCAACTACACATACGACAATATTATTGGCAACTACAATATTAAAAAATCAGTAAATGTAAATTAGTACTTTACAAGTTTTTTTTTTCAATATTTTTTAATAGCTGAAATTACCGTAACATAACAAGCACATAAAATCACGCCAATAATGTTTACATATATCGCCTTACATTTCCAAATATTTGACGTGTTATTTTATGGAATATGTTCAACATCAGCCGACGTTACCTCCACATCAAACTGCAGGAGTTCGCTATTTCTTAACCGTTCTGTTTGTTTTAATCTCTCCACGCACCGAGAGAATCATGTATACAGAACGTTAAATTGACGATATAAAATATTGTGTGGATGTTGCTCCATTTTTTTCTCTCCCGCTTTCCTCGACTTTTTCCGTAACACCGTTCTTCTCTCCGGTTTATTTCCTTCTTTTCTTCACCTCCAAAAAATAGTGCGCCAGCGTTATACTCGCCTATAAATAAATATTTATATCCGAGACGAAATGGTTTTAATAATATTGTATCCTGATTTTATATTTATACGATATGACCGTTGGTGACCGTTATGAGAGCACATGTTTGGTGTATGTGGATATTTAGGTGTCTTAAAATTTGCGTTTTACTGCTCAATTAAAAGACAGGGTAACGTGTAAAAAATTGCGCTGGATTCCTTAAAATTTGTGAATAAAATCGGGAATTTCAGATCATTAAGAATCATCGCCCAAATGCGAGTTTTTTTGTTGTTCCTTTTCGTACTTTTTTCGATAGGTTTCGACAGATTCCGTCACCTTTTCCTAAAAATATATTTTTCATATGGTTCTGTAGCAATAATGGTGCCATTATAAAATGGAAGTTCTAATTCCAGATAATATAATTTGAATTTTATGTTAGGCTCATTAACATTTCGGAAAGGCCATTAAAAATAGTTTAAATAAACCTATTTATGAAACAAAAATATAGGATATTGTGAAATATCTATTACCAATGTTAATACGCATATATTTTGTGTCTGTTTACTCATCATGAATTTTTTTTAACTTTATAGCGTTCATTCTAATTACGTAGTCAAACATTATAGAACACTTTAGTTTTGTTTGCGAGTTTGGGCACAGGTTTCTCTTATTAGAAGTAACTTAACTCGCTTGCTGAATACCATATAAACCAAAGACTTCGTGCAATGCTGAACTGCATTTCTTTACTATACGTAAACATCTATTTTTACAAGGAATTAAAGTGTTACGTTATTATCGACTCACAAATATAACCTTATACATAGTACAAATGGGCTGTATTAGGCTAATACGCACTTTTAATACCGAGATATAACAATTAAATTGGTCAATAGTGGTCATGGATTTTATAATTATTGTCGTAGCGTGCATCGTACATTTAGGTATGTCATAATTTTTTGAATGTCAAAATCTGTCAAGTTAATGTGTTGAAGTTTTCTAATCCTGCACGGTTTTTGATTCATGGTTCTCACCACAGAGCACAAAATTTAGATGATTGAAGCCTATTTTCGAACGGGTGTGCTAGTTAATGGAACTTGGGAATACAGTCAACGTTTGTGTTTGGACAATTTTCGAGAGCACTTCCCAGCCGTAGCAGTATTACCGGACAATTTTTATGCATGCCTTACAAATTGTGTTAAAGTGTTTCGCGAAACTGGTTCTGTGACGCATAAAAAAGGTGCTGGTAGACCAAGAGTTCGTACAGAAGAAGTTATTAATGACGTTCGTCAACGTATGGAAGAAGAGCCTACAAAACCTTTAAAACGTGTCTCTCAAGAAATTCGGCTTTCTTATGGAACATGCCAAACGATTGTAAAGAAGGACCTGAACATGCATCCACATAAGATGCAATCATATCAAGCTCTTCTGCCTGCAGACCACCCCAGACGCCTTGCGTACTGCCCTTGGTTCGTTAATAATTTAATGAATGACGATCTGCTGAACTTAACTTTTTTTTCTGACGAAGCTTGGTTCCACCTTTCGGGATACATCGGAATAACCCACATATTTTTATTTAAACGCTACTACATGCTCAGAAAATTGGTGTTTGGATAGCAGTTTCTCGCAGAAGAATAATTGGGCCAATTTTCAATTTTTCAATTTCACCGAGAATGCAGAAAGGTACAGAAATATTTTTTTGACTGAATTTGTGCAAGAGTTATACGATTTTGAACTTCAATACGGTTATTTCCAGCAAGACGGTGCAACAGCAGATACTACACGAGAAAATCTTGCTTTTCTCCGCGAGTTTTTGATGACCGGCTGATAAGTTTGCATACGGAAGTTTCCTCCGAGATCACCTTGCTTGACAATTATGGACTATTTTATCTTTCCTTATTTAAAAAATAAGATTTTCACAAATACGATACATAATTTGCAAGAGCTGCAACAAAGAATTGTTCAGCAATGTGCAACCATAACGCCAGAAATGCTGCAAAACGCTTTTCACAGCATGAGGAGATGCGTAAACTTGTGCATTGAACAAAACGGGGGACATTTCCAACAATTACTGTAATTTAGTTTTTCTGGTTAATAAAAACGTTATTTATTTCATAACTTGTAGTTCATTATTATTTTACAGCTGAACTAAGTAGGTAACACATTTGTAGGTTATTGATAATGTAAGTGTAGCATGACAATGATTATATTATCTCAAAAGGATGATTTAAACTAAGACAAGCGTTTTACATTCCATGACCAACATTGACCAATTTAATTTTTGATATCATAGTACTAATTTATGAAGTACTTGCTGAAACGACTCAAGTTACTTTTTCAGTATTTTGAGATAGGAGTGGGAATTCACTCGTTTAACCTTTACCCATCGCTTCGTGTAAATCGATCTCAAGTTCGTCTTGCTTTAATATGTATACTATTTTACTATGTCTCGATAATTTATATGTAAAACAACCCACGTCGCTGATTTGAGTTACTTCTGCGCTAAACACATTGCTGAAAGTCAAGAACATAACCTTAAATATTTTTTTACTGTGTGACAGTAAGAATTAAAATGGAACAAAACTATGAACCATTTCTAAAACGACAAAGGTGTGATAAGACAAAAACAGATGTCATAAAGTATTCGAGTTCAAGGAAAAGGATATGTTAACTACCAAGGAATGACTGTTTCAGCAAAAACTATTGGCCTTTTTGCAGGTAATATTATTTGAAAGTATTGGCTATTTCTGATTTGTTAAAACAGCAATTTTAATAGTGGTCTAATAAAATGTTTTGAAAAACCTATTCTCGAAGAAGATTTTTTTTTAAATAGCTTTTACTACATATCCAATAAAAACGAGCAAAATTATTTATGTGCAAACTGTACTATAAACAGTTCCTATTGCCATTAAACGAAAACGTGATGGGTCATCGAGAAAAGCAGAAATCATTTCGTCCTTTCTGTATTTGAAAGAACAACAAAAGTGTTGTTAGCTGAAGGAGAGATTAATAAAGACAAACGCGGTCGGAATTCTTCTAAAGGAAATTCTACAAAAGAAAACTATAGAGAAGATGTTAGGGATCATATTCTGTTATTCCCTATTCAGAAAAAAAGATTATACATACCTTGATGTTAAAATTGAAGATTATGTAT
This sequence comes from Amphimallon solstitiale, assembly GCA_963170755.1. Classification (NCBI taxonomy): domain Eukaryota; kingdom Metazoa; phylum Arthropoda; class Insecta; order Coleoptera; family Scarabaeidae; genus Amphimallon; species Amphimallon solstitiale. The sequence goes on along the minus strand of OY720681.1, from coordinate 29,968,367 downwards.
CAGTTACCTAAAGAGGCTTCTGTTAAATATAGCTAATATATAAAATTCTTCAATGAAAATTTTCTACTTCGTATTGGCAGATCTCAAATAGACACACGTGTCATTTGCGAAGATTTAAGTCTGGAAAAAAAAGTTCTACCTTGGAAATGAGAGCAAAACGCGTAGCTTTGGCGAAAAAAATGGTTCGTAAAAGAAAGGCCAACATTTTTTATACTACACGTAAAAGAACGAAATGAATTGGAAGCATTAACGTTTGATTTTATGCACAATTTGCAGCTCCCGGAAATTCCAGGCTTATTTTATTTGGTCAGTGTTTTGTATCACCGACTTGAAAAAAAAAACTTTTATATTTACCATGTAAGACTTGAAGCCAAGGATCCTAATAAAGTTTATTCTTTCATAATGGATCATATGAACAATTATGTTTTAGCATAAACTACCGAGGTGGCCAACTGTCTATAGAACAACAATTTTTCAACAAAAACTGAAAACCTACCAAGTAATGAAAGCATGGGGATTTCTGTAGCACAATTTCACCATTTTATTCAAAAACAACCTGCACGGTAAAGACATGTGAATACACACATAGCTTTACAGGATTACAGGAACATCTATACCACATCTAGACTAGTAAGAACAGCAAACTGAAGTGTGATATTTCCTACAACACGAAAGACCCAGAAAGACAAACTTCCTATAAACAAAACTAATCAATCTAAAAACGTGCTAAGTGCCCATCTTCCCAACAATGATTTTTTTTACGAAGTTGTCATAGGAAACCACTTGACAAAATTTGTCAAAAACACAAAAAAATAGTCTCTTAAGAAGTTCAATATAACTGATTGAAACATTTTTAACTAGCGGAAAATTACATTTCATTAATATAATCATTCAATTACATTGTTATTGTCAGAAAAAAAATATTTTAAAATGTATTTAAGTGTGTTCACAATAGCAATTACAGTATACAATTTCTAAATAATGTAGGATTCACGATATCGTTTGGTATATTGGATTTAGTTAGCTAATTACTAATAATTATATTTTCGTAATGTTTGAAAAACAGATATGCAGTAAAGAAACTATGGTCGTATTTGTAGAAATTATATATTGACAGATTTATTTTTACTAATCGAAATGTAAGGAACCTTGCAAGATGTACTACCTATACGAATAGCATTAATATAGGAACCGGTACATAATTTGGCGAACGCTGGGAGTGCGCTTCGAACGAATGTAAACCATCATTCCTGGTAACTGAATACCCCGATCGCATCACCAACGCCGCCCTCAAAGCCCTCCCCAGGAAGGGCATCATGTCTCTGACCAACATCGTCAATGCCTCACTGAGGCTACGACATTTCTCCGAGACCTGAAAGTCAGCCCAGATCATTATGATCTGCAAGCGTCTTCCAGACCCATATTCCTACAAAACTACTGACCCATAAGCTTACGGCTATGTGGAAGGTCCTCAAATGTATCATTCACACCAGACTCCAGGAAGAGGTGGAACAGCTGAACATCATCCAGCCAGAGCAATATGGCTTTCACTATTCCCACTCCACCACCTTTCAACATCACAGGCTTGTGGATCACATCACTGAAGGCTTCAACAGGAAGCACACCACCGGAGCCCTCTTCCCGGACGTTGCCAAGGTCTGGCACAACGGACTGCTCCACAATCTCATAACTGTAGGATTTTCACTTCCTATCGTCAAACTCCTCCAGTCATTCCTGCATGGCCGCTACTTCAAAGTTCTCCATAGACAGTTACTTTGCACCCCAAGGTCCATAGCTGCAGGCGTGCCACAGGGTGCGTTACTATACCCAATTTTGTACACAATGTTCACCTATGACATGCCTAGAACCCCCGACACGTAGATGGCGCTCTTCGCTGACGACATACTAATCTTCTCTCACCCTCGACCCCAAGCTAAGTTGGAGACATCACCTCCAGGATTTATCGAACCGAGCCCGGTCTACGCTAGTCCAGCTGTATCCCCTGCTATGCAGAAACATCAAGTTCAAATCCTTCTCAACAAAGTAGCTATCAGACCCAGAATCACGTAAGCATGCCCCGCCTGAAGATATGCGGCCGCGTCCCACATCAATCTGCTCCAAGTCCTGCAGAACGAGATCCTGCACACCATAACCGGAGCCCCCTGGTATACCAGAAACTCAGAATAATGTATAGAACAGTACGACCAGTCCAAAACCAATTCGTTTACTAGATACTGCTAAGTAGGACTTGTTTGCTACTGCGCAGTCTATGTTTTATTACATTTTCGCCTTGATATAGCAATTAAAGTAATAAACAAATACAAGCGTTCATAAAGATTAAATAAAACAAATCTTGCAATAATAACATTACCAAAGGAGATCACAATCATAATTTAGTCATCTAATATAATCACTTTTGTTTCTACATTTTCTAACCGAAACTCGTATACTCTAATTATTATAATTATTATTGTATCTTTTATTTTAAGAAACAAAATTCAAATTAATTTTTTGAATCTTTGAAGTTAAAATAGTAAGCATGAAATGAACCAACTTCAATGTTGTATACACATTGTGAACACAAGAAGCTATCAATTGATTTTTGTATTTAAATTTTAAAAGATTTCCCCGCTCTTAGAAAGCTATCTATCTACGTAAAACAGTAAACCCACCACATACATAATTCCGCTCGAGATTAAGGTATTTAAAATGCTCCAAGTAAACCGGAAATTAACTAATCTGTTTAGCGGTCGTTCCGCAGTCTAACCTTTAACCCAAAGTCCCTTATGTCATCAAGGCAGTGCTTTTACGGCAGGCACTCACCGGGATTCCCAGCGGTACACCACCTGAAGTTGGATTTTTAAAATAGTGCATGACAATTTGGATAGAAAGAAATAAGATTAAATTCACAATTTCTTCTATCTTTTGTGCGAGCTTTGTTTTCTTTGTTTATATCGGTAAAACCTATAAACGTAAAAAGCTGCAATGCTGAATACAATTAACGAACATTTCATAAAATAATTTCATAAAATGATAAAAAAAGGTGAAATAACAGATTTTTTTGTTATTTTAGTAGTAAATACCCTACCAATGACTCTTCCTAACGCATTTATCATCATAATATCATACAATCTTTGAAGACTGCAGTTATTCATTGTATCTATTTAAAATTTTACTTTTCTCCAGAGAATTTTCATAATATTAAATCATTGCCAATATCATGAAACAGCATTAATAACCTATAATTTTGCATTCATATTTTGTCAAAGTCAATTACTTTATGTTCATAAAAACCCTTTAAATTGCGCTTATGGTTTTCTAAAATAAAATTTGATTATTAGTTTGAATTCAAGCGGGAGTGGAAATTGTAAAACGTAAAAATCCCTACAATGCAGATGGCAGCCGCGTAAATCAATTACAAATAATTTATACGTAAGTTTATTAAAATAATAAATATAAATATTACAATATAAGTTAATTGACGTTGAATGTAACATATATAAAAATAATGTTGGTCTGGCATGATGTATATGGCTGAATAGCTTCGGCAACCGACATGCGCCAGTAAATTAAAAGGGCCTAAAATTTGAGATGTCACATTTTATCTGTCAAGTAATATAACCTAACCTCAGGTCATAAATTGTAATATTCATACTTCTTTTGACATTTGTCATAATTATCTGTTGACGTCTGTTATAATTAGGGGGCGGACATGACCGGTTTAAACTACGACGACGTTACAACGGAGCAAAGAAATAATGTAAGCAACACACGCTTACTGAATAGCACTAATTGATATGGTGAACTGCAACATATGTTTACGCCCGAGAAGCCTTTCTACATCGGCGTAGATTGGAGCGTGAGGGGTTTTTAAAATTTATTATATTTACCTTATATTTCGCAAGAGAAATAATGTAAATATGTATATACTTACTGTTATTTAGTTTCAATAACATACGCATAGATTTTTAGTTATCATTTATTTAGATCTAGAACGTTGTTTATGTTACTTTTTCTGATATGAAAATGAATTGTTAGTGATTTCGAAATTTATTACAAAGTCTGTAAAATATCGTTACAGAATGCCAAAATATCGCACGTTCGTCACTTAGATTTGCTAAAACATACACAGAAATAGTTTTCATGCAGAGAATTTCGATAGTTTACAAAATTTCGTTACATGTTTAAATGACGATGCTCGAAGTATTTCTGAGTACAAGGAACTAACACAAATCCCAAAATTAAAAAATGAGGTGTGGCCACCACACGACTTTCTTATACGTACGAGCGTTTCAAACAATACAATTTTAAAAAAAAATTTTTCAGAACTTATTCAAAATCCTCTTCTAAGTACTTTCATTCTCTTAATAAAATGCTATAGAATGCATACTTTGCAAAATATTCGAAAAAAGGTGCTACTCGCTAAGAGTAAAAGTGCCACTTCCGGTTCGAATTTTGAAATTTCATTTATACAAAAAATATTGCAAATTCAACTCTAAATACTTTTGTACTCTTAATAAATATATATATAATGCATAACTTACGATATATTTGGAAAAAATCGCTGTTCGATAAGAGTAAAAGTGGTACTTCCGGTCTAAATTTTGAAATTTTTTTATACAAAAGATATTGAAAAGTATGTTTTAAATACTTTTATACTCGTAACGTACTTCTCTAAAAAGCATGACTTGCGAAATATTCGCAAAAAACTGATTTTCGATAAGAGTAGAACACCTACTTCCGGTTGGAATTTCGAAAAACTTTCTTAAGACAATTTGTCTCAAACTTAATTTTAAGTACATATGAATTCTTTATAAATTTGTTTAAACTTAGTAGTTGACGAATAATTGGCAAAATTCGATTTTTCCACTGAAGTAAACTACTACTTCCGGTATACCGATTTTACTGAAAATCTAATCAGATCTCAAGAGGGAGATTATATTCGTAAATATAAAATTTGGAATTGATACCTATAGCGGTTTGACCGCTATCGTGGTCACACACACAGAGAGAGACACACACACAGACACACACACACAGACAGACACACAGACATTTTTTTAAAACCACTTTTTCGGTATCAGGGGACATCTGCAAAAATCTCGAGGTCGAAAATTTTCATCATCACAATACTTCCTTATACTACCCAAGCAACACAGCTTGGTTTAGTACATGTATATTATACGTAGTATACGTTTTATATGTGTGTACGGAAACGCAGGTATATTTCCGAAACGTTTCTTATATACCGGTTTTCACCAACACGTATTTTATACGGTATTTATATGTAATATTTATACTACCGTGTACGGATAAACCGTCAATATACGTATACATATATCATATATTTTACGAATATTGTTTCAGTCTATTACGGGTATATGATACCTTTATATAAAACCTTTACCACTACTTAACGTTTATAATTCGTTTACGAATTACGAAATATATTTACGTATAAACATATACCGGGATTTATATGTATACGGTATACGGTAACTTTAATTATGTGTTATATACGTAATTTTGCTTTTAAACGGAATATTTAAATAAACGTATAAAAATTAAACGTTTCTCATATACCAGATATAGATTATACGTATGCTGCAGCTGCGTCATAATACAGTAAATGTGTTTTGGTATATCCCTAACAACATTTTTCGAATTTTGCGGGTATTCTAATAGTTTACACTGGACGCAATAGAATAATATACAAAGATGTACTCTATGATATTTCACTGCAAAAGTTGTGAATAGAAATGTAATTTTATCAATAAGTGTTTCTACATCTATTTTTTGACCAATCTTCTGCTTAGGTACACGCTTTGTCTAGTAATTCCGCAATAAAATGTGATTCTATTCGCTTGTCTTCGTAGCCAACTTACAACAGCCGCGAAATTCAAAAAGTTCGCCCATTAAAGTATACGTATACATACATTTACTATATGTATTTTTTGAGTATATTAGAGGAATACTCTAACTCTAATGGTATCGATTAAAATATGAATGTAGGTAATACATATATAATATATATATATATATGTTTAATTTATTTCATCAATGCATTATTAGAAGTATTAAATTTATACTTTTGTGTCAATATGTACCGCCGCGGTATATACGCGCATATCTAGGTTTTGCACTTGGTGCTTCTTATTGTATGTGTAAGTATTTTTTTTAATACGGAATATTGAAACAAAATACTTATATAAAAATTAAACTATTTTTGTGTAACATCTTCGATTACACGTATTTTACATCTGAGATACATCTAATAGAAATATTTTGCTATTTAAGCTTCTAGAACAGAGTAGAGATATGTGTAGTATATTCGCTCTATACCTTTAAATTTGGTGCACATCTGTATATTAAACATTTACCAACCACTTTTATAATACATTTATGAATTACGGTATTTAAACGTATACTCAAATCCCGGACCAGATTCAGTGACCACGTGGGGTTCACGTGATCACACCAAACTCGTATGCACACATATAATTGATCTTTGGCGTCGGCCGTTTTTGTGCATAGAATGCCTTGATCACGCACTTTTATTACCAAATCTCTTCGGCGATTCTAGTATAGATATATGGTATTATAGATGAATACCTATTCTCTTGGTAACTCTGGAGCATATATTTTGCTACAGATATTGCTCTGCTCATGCGCACATCGAACGGTAAACGTAAGAGTTTAAGAAGTAGGTATGCAGTCGCAGTCTACTAACAGAGTAACAGTTTAAGGACTTATCAACGATCTCATTTATCTGTTAAAGTTTCGAAAATACTTTAAGTGATTGCAAATTATTTATTTCAAGTGAAGTGCAATTATTGTTGTATGGTTTAGCCGTCTTTTGGTAAGTATATTACATACAATGCATGCCAAACAACCTACAATTAGTAGGTACATAATTCTGTGCAATTAATACGCCATGTTTTTGTAATGCATTCACTGCGGTTTATTAACTATAGATACATAGAAAAACCGATATTTACCGTAAACACACCGATTTTGTTGTACAATATATTGTCTCTCTTATTTCAAGAAAATACAAAATAAAATGTTGTTTGATTTAAACAAATAATTTTGTTAAAATATTTGTTTCATGTAACTAAATTATTTGGCGAATTATATTTTAAATCAAGCGTCTTGTTGCTTCAAATAAAGAAATTGTTGACTTTCAGTAAATCTATTTTCAACTAAAACAGAGATGTTAAAAGAAAGAATTATTTTAATATTACCTAAGGCATTTTCCGCCTTAAAAGAGACATATATATATGGGAAATAGACGACTGTCTGTCTACGTTTTTTGCTGATATTTGTCCAAACGTTGCAAGTATTTTTGTGCTGCGTATTGATACCGATTTCGTTTTATATTGCATTCGAGTCGTTCGTACTAATTTTATAAGCTTTATTTAACAAAAATAATGTGTTTAAATTAATTAAACATCTTAGTAGATCAAGCAATCATATTTGTTGTTTTAATTAAATGCTTTCCTAATTTCAAACATACATATTAATTAAAATAACAAGTTATTATGTTACAATGAATGTGTATTATAATTAAGTTAATGAATTTATATGTTTATAGCTAAATTTTATTTAGTTAGCTTGAGCTCATTGTTTGTTGGCGCAACTATATAGGTATCTAGTAGGAAAAAATGTTATTTAGTAGAAACAACAAAATGAACGTAACAAAATTATTTGATTCCAACAACCAAAAATTAGTTTGCCTATATACAAAGAAATAATTTGGTTGGGTCATACAAAATTTGCTTGACTCAAACAAATCGGTTTTTCCATGTATGCGTTTGACAAACATATACATTATATTTGACAATAATGTTTCCAATATCGTATCAGAATGAAATAAGAATAACTAAAAAACTCTGGCTTTTAATTTTGCTTAGATTTCTTTAAAATTTTGTTTGTTGCAGCCTATTCAACAAGTGACAAGTTCTCCTAACTCCTTGAAGTTATTGCATGCTCCTTATTCTAATTTCTACTGTTTGGCTAAAAATAAATTTCTTGAGATTGTATAAATATATGTAATAAATCGGAAAGTATGTGGTTAAGATGTCTAAGTTAAATAAAATTGTCAGTAAACGCCATTTGCGTCGAAAATAACATAGAAAAAAATCAACAAATCAGCGTTATTCAGCAGTTACAGATACCTTCCACGATGCCTGTTTTACCCATCTCGTCTAAAGCTGCGTACAAAAATTTGGAGCTATTTTTGACAGACGAAAGCAATGCTTTGTACATGGTAAGCCTACACGTTTTTATTCAATTACTTTGAGTCTGTATCCGAAACGTTTAATATTTTCTAGAGACGACGATTAGCAGCTGTCGGGGGTTCTAGTGTAAGGTCTACAGTAATGAACATTTTAAAATTCGTCCCCAGCAATGAGGTTGCAACGAAGTTTAATTGGCCTTGTCATCGGGACAAGAGGGCCTTTAAACATACTGCAATAATGTCGATAGTTAATGGTAATATTTTAGCAATTCTGCTTTTAATTAAGTATTTATATTCTTTTATTTTTTAGAAGCGGTAAAACTGTCTTATTCGGGAAGGGAACCATCAGATTTGACTGATACTTGTATTAAAAATGCTGTTAAAGATTGGTTAAAATTAGCCAAACACAGATACCTTTACTCATCAAAAAAAGTAAGAGTTGAATAAAATGTTACTAGGTTTTTCTGTTTCTAGAACACGTAATCTTTAATGTTTATTACGTAATATATATTTTATTTTATTAGTTATGCATTCAAATTCTTATTTTGTATTATCTATATATAGTTCTGTTTAATAAACTAAAATTAAAAATATATGTATACATAATTTTTTTCCACCCTCGAAGGCATTTATCTAATTAAAATTAAAAAAAAATATTAATATGTCAGATATAATGTTTGAAAAATATCGTCGGTAGAATAAGTTTGTATCTACATACACAGAGAAGTTACAAAATAGGTGAGTAAGCTTTTGTTCCTGTATCTATTATTATTCTCACATATTATCCCAACATTTTCGAATTGTATGTAATGCATCTAAGATATAAAATGTGTGGATAAAAAGCAAAATAGCTTAAAATTTTGTTTAATCACACATAACTCTAATTTTAGTATTACTAACTAACATTGCAAAAATGTGCTCTTGCTAAATACACTTACACACTTTTATTTGTAATCTTTCCGATTAACCTTGCAGGATCTATCCTCATTTTATTTATAAATCGTACATTAATTACATACATGAAATTATTTGGGTATATGTATTATTTTACCTAATTTTAGCGTATACGTGTACTCAAATAATGATGCAAGTACCGCGAAATCAAAAATTATATTGATAAAGGTTTGCCATGGAAAGTAAAACGTCTGTCTTAAGTTATATCATTAAGTGTCATACTGTCATTAATTGTTTGTCAATATGACACTTAATGATATAACTGAAGACAGGCGTTTTACATTCCATGGGCAAACCTTTATCAATATAATTTTTGATCTCGCGGTATAAAATACATGCTTCATTTCTGGTGATCTTCTACGTATAAAATCAGACATTCATATAGGTATATATCAATAGCGTCATTTAAGTGCAAAATGAGATACCATACCCGTATAAATTCTGTATACATGAATTGGGATAATTAACGTTAAAAGTATAGTGTAAATATACGTTTACATCATATGTATAAATTATGTATAGAAGACACGGTTTTTTTTTGTATTCCGTATGCCAATGATTCCGGTTTATTAGATACCGTAAATACACAATATAATCAGTGCATATTACCTACGTATAAATTCAGTATATGAGAAACACTTGTTTTCCAGACTTCGTCTACCAATTATTAATGGATTTCATATAATATAAATAAACGTCGAAGTCGCGGACATTTTGCAGTTTATTATACCGTTTACATATACCGTATAATAACCAATATACCTACGTATAAATTCGGTATATGAGAAACACTTGTTTTCCAGATTTCGTCTACCAATTATTAATGGATTTCATATAACATAAATAAACGTCGAAGTCGCGGACATTTTGCAGTTTATTATACCGTTTACATATACCGTATAATAACCAATATACCGTATACGGATATTTTAGATATATACGTTTAATCTACCATTCTGTGTTGCTTGGGTAATAAGAAAGTAAAAATCAGTTGTTATTCCTTCAGGAACACTTGGAAATTTGCCTAAACTAATCACATATTTTGAAAATCGAAATCATCTCAAATTAAAAGATGGTTTTTAATAGAAATCCAGTTTTAATAACATTGCGGCAATTGTGTATGCTAAATACGCTGAAATAAAAGAATATTTCCAGTACGCACCTATAACCAGTTGCGATGTAGAAAGGACGTCTTCTATCTACAAGGATGTACTTAATTCAAAGAGAACAAGTCTTACAGAAGAGAAAATGAACAAGTGATCTATAAAATACAAAAAAGTATTTTGTATTTTATAGATCACCAGCCACTTGTTATACAATTATATATAAATAAAATTAAAACCTCTTTAAAAATACAACATTTCAATAGTGCGCCCATGTACTATGAGTCATCAACCGCTCGTAGTCGCCCCCTAGTTATAATAATTGCTTACCATACAGTATAGCAAAGTATTAAATAAAATATATGTATAGAAAATTAGTATTTAATAACTTTACTTATAATAATCAATTTGTAACTGGCTTTTATGTTACAGTATTTTACTAACGGTAGCTATATACCCGTAAATATTGATTAATTACTTTTATTTTACTGTTCTAAAATTGTTACAATTGCAGGAATAAAATTTTACTTAAAATAAATATTTAGATTTATAAATACTTAGGCAGGAAGGAAACATAGTGAATAGCTTGAGAATATGTACCTTACGTTTCTAATAAGCTGTACTGACTCAACCATATTGATGCTTAAGAAAAATCGGTTTAATTAATTAAAAAAATGAAATACTAAGGAAATATAAAGTGTGTCAAGTTTTGTGATTATGATTAATAAAATAATTAGGTCTGGTGTGAATAAACATTGTCGATTAAATATATGCATTATATTTTTACGCTTAAACGCATTAAATTTATACGCTTCGTCTGTTTTACCTGTCTTACATTTTAAAGAAATAGCTTACGAAAGAGAGAAAACTGCCCTTGTAAAAGAGTCTTAACAACAACAACAAAATATACTGCAAGGAAATAAGGACATCGCAAGTACCAATTCAATCAACTAAGGCAGATTATTTGGTGTGTTATTAATAGCGGGTATATAGTATAAATAATTGCAGCTAATATGTCAATTTATTGTTACCAATATATGGCATTTAACCAACTCCCAAGTCACAGCAATACGTTACACGTAATATCATTGGAATATGTTGTGGCCTTTCTAATATTAATTGTATATATGTACGTAAAAATATATACAATTTCTATACATTCGAGATTGATATTGTGAAACTAGGAATAAAAATAAATTCACTGCAATTAAGCTCATATATCAGTATACATGTTCTAATAAAGTGTCCGACTACTTAATTAGTACTATGTGTGACATAAAAAATCTAGTATTGGATTAAATTATAGAGTTTAAAAAATATTTTGGTAGGTGTGCTTTTTGAACCGGCAAAACCCATTAAACCTAGTTTAAAGCGTGTGTATTTCGAGCAGCTAATTGCAAGCAAAACGGACCACCGTTATTTTCATTAATTATACCTCTAATACCTACACACCTAGAATAGATTCAATCACTAGGTGACATCTCCAGTCGTCCGTAATAGAGGAGCCATTTAACTCGTATGTTCTTGTTATGAACAGCACTTTGAAGTGACCACGTCTCAATACTAATTCATTTTCACCACTTTCATCGTCTTCCAATTAAAATCTGACAAATCTTAGTTGCTCTTTCAGTGCTGCCGTTTCTTCTTTCAAAATATAATTCTTCTCACTTCGCCGGAGAGGTATAATTTGACAGGTAATTTATTTTTTTCGCGTAGACACGTGTATGTTAAACGCGAAAATATCACATAGATAAATCAATGACAAGCATTATTTAGTAAATTATTTATACAGGGTGCTCTTATCTGCTTTTTTTTTAAATTAAATAATTTGTAATATGTGTTTAATTTGAAAACTTTATACTAATTTAAATTGGCATTTTTAAAAAGAAATTGGGCTAAAGCGAGTCGCGTTTTCTTTTACAATAAGAATAAATTATTTAACTGAGATCTGTCATTTAAATTGTCAGTCTATATACAAAACACTTTTACAATTGTTGACACGTAGCTGTATGGTCCTTTCAACGATATAGGGACCCCATATTTTATTGCATATTTGGATTATCTCAAATGTTTGCAAGTGATTATTGGTAGGTACCTATTACGTACTCAAAATAAATATATTAATATTTAATTATAGCTACATACCTTCCATTTACACATTTGGATTTCTACCTTTCAAAATATATCTCCCGCTGTGCTCGGGTACTTGCCCGTGATAAACCTAACAGTTCTAATAATTTAGTCGAGTCACTATATCGTTAGAAGAAGTATAACCAAAACTTACCTAGTGCCACGGCAGGCGCTGTAAACTTTGCGGCGGGAATTAGAAATCAATAGGTATATGTTTTATGTAGATAGAACAAGGTCGTCCTTTAATTCTAACTATCAAGAATTATGTGAAAAATGGTAATTTCACGTGCAGATTTTCGCTGGATGGTTTAGTAGCTCTAGCGCGCAGTCATTATCGTGACGACGAATATTGCCACGTTTTCGGTTGCTGTTTTCCTGATCTTGTCTGAGACTTCTAGTAAAGGAATTGTTATATACCGAGTTTTTTTTTGAAATAACAACCAATTTCTAACTAAACAAAATTCTGAGAACCAGCTATAAAGTCTTTTCTGATACTTCATTATTAGATGGTGATTGAATGGATAGTATGTATTTAGGCTGCTACTGTTTTTACAAGAATTTAATTTCCTTTCAGAGTTTCAAAATGTCTTTTACTTTTACAGATGTAGAAAGGCAATTGCTGTAGATCTTGCCCTGTTAGATTTTTAGTTGATGACAGTAACATAAAAAAGCACCTTCCAATACGAGTCCGTGTCCTTGATTGAAGAGAAAATGAAAATCCGTGAGTAGTTCCCAGAATTCGTGGCGATTGATCAAATGGATTTTGAGACTATTGCTGATGCATAGAGATATTATCGACGGTATAGGTATTGTCTCCGACAAGTGTGTTGGACAAGGACATGACGGTTGTTCAACAATGGCGGGTAAAAAATACTGAGGGAGCAATTTATTAGAGGAATATATTTCCACAGTTCCGCCATAAGTTAAACGTTGTGGTTAACTACATTAATCATATCACGAAAGAACGAAACAAAGCCTCGCCGATAAAAGATATAATCAGCTTCCCTCATGAACAGGTGTTACGAAGGAAGTATGCACGCACCTAATATGCTTCTCCTTTGTGAAACAAGGTGGTCTCAAAAATATAAAAGTACTGCTGCTTCTAAACTGAACTTTGTGGCCACTCTACAAAGACTTCAGAACCTGAGGAAGGAAACGGCTACCAGGACAGTGACATTTCAGCTGGATTCGATAATACACTTCTGGACAAAATTAAGGGACCACCAGTAAAATTCAAAATAAAACTCAAATAAGATAATATTGAAACGAATAAATATATAAATTCATGTGTTTCCTTAGAATTTAGTTGATTTAAGGGCTATTTAAATTAACAACACATACTTTTATGGCTAAAAAGAAAAAAGCCAAAAATTAAAAAAACTAAAATGCCATTGGGTCTTATCATGAACTTAAATCCTAATTTGTAATAAGTTAATAAAAATATCATTATTAATAGCGTGTATGCCCTCCTCTTGCAGCAATACACGCTGCTAATCTTCTTGGCATGCTTGAGATTAAGTTTCAGATCCTTTCTTGAGGTATCTGGTCCCATTCTTCAAGAAGGATGTTAGAGAGCTCATCAAGTGTTACTGGCGGTCTCGGTGAGTTTTTAATTTTGTTGCCCAAGTGATCCCAGATATGCTCAATAGGAATGAAATCAGGGCTTTTGGTAGGCCACTCCAAACATTGGATATTTGCATATCTCAACAGAGCTGTGACAATGTTAGCTTTGAACTTCAATAAAGCGATCTTCTCGCGTGTTGTTTTTCTTTTAGCACCCTGTCCGCGTCTTCTTTTGAAACTACCAGTGCATCTGAACCGTGCTGCAACCCTCCGTACCGCAGATTTGTTTGTATTTAGAATCCCAGCAACTTCTCTTTGTGAATATCCTTCACGAAAATCATTTGGGATACTTCTTCTGGTCTGCAATGGCGTCTAGGCATATTTAATTAACTTAATGAAAACAACTTCATTAATTATCGAAACAAAAAGCACGCTTTATTAATTAAATAATAATAATAATAATAGTTTATTACCAACAACAACAAAGAAAAAAAAAATAAGTACATTATAAAGAACTGAATTACAAAATATAGTAACACATAAGAAATACTGAATAAGAGCAAAAAGAGAACAACAAACATTGAAAAACTCATTTCAAGGTTTGTGTTATATACATAATAAAGATTTATTAATTTACATGTAACCAGTATTGCAGCAAATTTAAATTGAAGGTAAAAGGACTAAGAATCAGTCGAAGACTGGTCTTCCTCTCAGCCCTGTGACTTAACTAAGCATAGCAGTTAACAGATGACAGATGACAGACGCGGCCAAGGCTCAAAATACGCAATGCACACATACTCGGCAAAGTTCATTCAGAAATGGTGCCAAAGACTTCCATAGCCATCACTTGCTCACGCCAACGGCGCCCGCTCCCGAAGCAAAATTGTTTTCAAATTATATTTAAGTACAGGAAGGCTCGTGCTTCTGAGATCATCGGGCAATGAGTTATAGCAAACGTAAACACAGTACGAGAAGCCACGCTCATATAGAGTCGTTTTGTGAAATGGCGGGGAAATTAAGCCTCTCGTACGGATGTTCACATTATGCACATCAGCCCGAAATCTAATTTTTGCTGTCAAATAGGGCGGACAACCAGATTTTATGATTTTAAGAAAAAATACAGTAGACTGCAACCGTGCCCTATTCCCCATACTAAGCCAACCAGCATCATGCAGCTTGTGCGAAATATGGTCAAACTTACGGATTCCATACATGAAGCGAAGACACGAATTCTGCACCAGCTAGACCCGTCTTCTATCAGAGCAATCAAGGCAAGGTGCTATTACAGGAGAGCAGAATTGAAAATGTGACAACACCAGGGAATCGCACAGCAACTTCTTAGTCTCCACAGTTAAGTACGATCTATGCGGATAGAGTAGCTTAAGAGCTGAATAACAACGCTTAATGCATTGAGAGATATGCGATTTAAATCGTAGAGACGTGTCTAATATCACCCCTAGGTTTTTAGCCTCATTTACTATCGGCAATGTTATGCCATTAGCCGATACAGTAATGGAATCCAATAATGCCTGTGACCTGCAACCGAAAACCAGCACAGAAGACTTGGCCGGGTTCAAGAACAGAGAATGCTTCGCCGAAACCTCACATAGAGCATTCAAGTCCTCATTCATGTTATTGACAGCTCGCGATACGTCCACAGCACTGAATGAATGGTAGACCTGCGTATCATCGGCATACATATGAAACTCACAGACACGCAAAGATATCGGAAGTCTGCAAGTGTATATAGTAAATAGAAGAGGGCCCAATACTGAGCCCTGAGGCACTCCACTAACCACCGGAAGATCACTAGAGCACTTTCCATTCAAGGAAACTCTTTGACGCCGATCCCGAAGATAGCTAGCGAAGAACCCAATAGCAACATCATCGAAGCCCACGAAACACAAAACTGCAAGAAGCAGCTCATGGTTTATGGTATCGAAGGCCTTACTGTAATCCAGTAATACCAAAACCGACACATTACCAATATCCAGATTAGAGATGATATCATCAGTCACCTTCGCCAGGGCCGTCGCACAACTGTGCATGGGTCTGAAACCAGACTGATTCATTGGCAGCAGATCATTAACTAATAAATGTTCCCGTACCTGTGCGTCCACAACCCTTTCCAAAATTTTAGAAAGACAAGGAAGTATACTGATTGGACGAAGATCTTTAAAGTCCTTAGGATTTGCACATTTAGGTATAGGAGTAATTAACGCTGTTTTCCATTGATCAGGAAAAACTCCTTCAGCCAGACAATAATTCAGAATGTGAGTGATGAACGGGATTATATACGGACAACACATCCTCAGCATAATAATATTTATTCCATCACAACCCGTTGCACGAGATGAAATAGTCATGATGATTTTAGTAACCTCATGTTCAAGTACTGGCTTGACACCAAAAGAAGATTTAAGATTAGGGTGTTTATTATCCAGATAACCCCGCAATGTATCAGCATCACATGTCAAAGGAATATTAGAAACTGACGATACAAAGTAGTCGTTAATACAATGTGAATCTCCCAGGTTTGCAGGGATAGGTGTCAATTTTTTCCTACAGATATTTAGTTTCTTCAATTCCTCCCATGACTTAAAAAGCTGTCAACAATTAGACCTTTTTGTTGATATATCGTTTCATAGCAGCGAATGTCTTGCTATTGTTAATTGTTTCATGGCGCACTATTTGGATTGTGTTTAACAAACGTCAGTTTAAGACATGTTAAAAGCCTATTAAAAATGACTTGTAAATTAGAAATGTTAATTCAAGCTTATTTGGTGGTCCCTTCATTTTGTCCATAAGTGTATTATAACTTTTGAAAATTTACATGATTTTCATCATTTCATTCTCGATGCTGAAAATATTGATTTTGCCAAAAAGGTAAAATGCATTGACTATTCTTCATCTTTAGCTATATTTCATAGTAAAAGATGTAGCAAAAATGTAAACGGGTTATGTGACTTTCCCGATGAGTTATTATACAGATAAGATATCTACTTCGCCCCCCAGATATATCAAGACACCGCCCCACCTACCAAAAAAACCAGTCAATCTGAATTTGAAAGTAAATTACATGCAACCAAAAAAACTATGAAGTTGTAAAATTTATTTTCTGAAAGTGGTAGTCTTTTACGACTATGGAATGGGAGCTAGTCAAACAACGAATTCCAGAAATTGTCCGGTGTATTAAAAAATGATGGAAATAGAAGAGACTATTATCTACTGGACATGTTTTAAGTCAACATACGAGTCATCCTGTTGATATAACTAAAAACTCTATTAAAAGAATATTTATCTATACGGTGTAGTAACAGCAGCAGAAGAATAGATTATTATTAATAAACATGAACATATAGCAGAGAACTTTCGCTTCGAGTTATATCTACTGATGCTATACCTAAATTTACAGAAAAAAAGAAAAAGAATTTGAAGCACTATATTTAAATTTTATACTTCAAATTAACGCTCTGGGCAAATCTGAGAAAGAAGAGCTCTACGAATATTTTAATATCGCAAATATTGACCAGCACTAAGCATTTCTAGCGTCGAGGTCTGTGCCAAGGTAATCAATAAATCGCACCATAATTTTAATACACCCTGAGTTCTGCGTTTCCAGTAACATGTCGGGCCACGTGTCTACCTATCAAACTGACCGCTGAACATAACTTCGCTCCACGCCATCCTGTGCTGACACAGAAAACGTCTTCCTGCAGGACCGTAACAGGCAACATTATCTCACCCGACGCGACGCGACGGCAGAAACTACACAGCACATATTACACATTTCGAAAATCCATAACTTCTTCCTGTTAAGCACGAATAACGTCTGCATATATAGTGTAAATACTGGATATTTATACAGACATATTATGTACAATATGGAAGATACGATACACAATTTACGCCTTCCAAACATATTAATATGTGTATGTGTATATGTAGCAGACATGTGTCTATAAGAATAGGTGCTATAAATAGTCGTTTGATTTATGAGAAGAACAGTTGTTAGGGACAAGAAATTGACTCGTTTAAAAAAGGCCGTTAATAACCAATAGAAATTAATATTTTCGTCTAACGATGAACGAAGATATGTTAATATTAATGATTTATTGTTATGGGTTGCCTTTTTACGTCCAGAACGTCTGCAAAAGAAAATTCCCGTCATTCTTTTTAAGTTAGTTATGTCAAGAACATGTACACGATGATGGTGAGATGTTAATTATATGACAGTGATGTGAAAAAAGGCAGTACTCCTATTGGGATTTCCTTGTTTTTTTTTTTTAAGTGGACTTTATCCAAGATCCAGAATGGTCAAAGAAACACGCACTGAATTTTTGTTTAAACACGTGAGTATAAATAAGTGTAAATATGTAGGGTTAGTTATTAATAAGTTTCAAGAAGTTTAATAGTTAAATAAAATAAAAGTAATAAAAAACATAGTAATAACATATTTTGTATACATTCGAAATTGCTATGGAACCCTGCGACGTTGGCTAGATATAGGATGTCTTAATTAAAAGCAAATATCGCTGATGTCATGATTTCGTGTAAAACACCAAATGAAAATTAAGAATCATGATTAGAAAATACTAACTAAATAGCCGAAATCCGTTTTTTCGCATACTTACTAGTAAAAATGTGAAGTAACTACGAGCATTTGTAATTTCGCGTTCTTACTAGAAAAGAATACGAATTAAAATTGTAATTCGGCTATTTACTACAGCTTTCAGTTAGAATCCGTTCTAACTACACGTATAATACTAACTAACCGAAATGCACATCTCTTAACAGCGAATATACTTATGAAGTTATACCAAATACCATCTTTCTTCTCTTTCTTATAATAAAACACAATTGGTTTCAAGATTATTTAATGCGTTGCGAAGTAAACTGACTTATTTATTATTACATGGGCTATTATAGTGCCAATATTGAATTGCATAACACTTGCTTTTTTTGCACTTACACAAATTACAAAGACACTTTTTGTGCACTTGCACATGGAAAATTCTTGGCTGGATCTTGACACAGACGAAGCCGCATGACATAAAGATATTTGCTTATCCTTCTCTACTACATCAATGTCAATAAATTTTTGCTTACAAATGTCAAATTCTGATCTGGTGTACAGATGATTTATAACACCATCCTTAGTACCTAACTGGTACATGTCCTCATCGGTCTTTAATAAAGCAACAGCTATAATATTTCTGAATCCATCTTTAGCTTTGTCAACGTCGGGAATAGGTATTGTGACGTTATCGCCGATATTAGCAGGAGGGTACGTTTTATCACTGAAAGATATCATCTTTTTAGCCTATTGAAATAGGCTTCAGACCGTGCTGCTGAAATGTTATCCTCAATTGTACAATTCAAGCAATAGTCTTGATTAAAGTTGGCTTCTAAGATAGCACTACATTTAAGGCATAATCTAAATTCTATTACCTCTGGTTCTTTTTCTTCATTTTCATACCCTATGTTTGAATCTTCTCCATGAATTTCCGCCATGTAAATTTTGACGTCACCAACAATATTTTCCAAATCTTCTTCCCTCTCTAGAGAAGAAATAATGTCAATAGGCGAAGACGATGAAGTTAATCCAACCCTAGAGTCGATGCTAAACATAGCCTTATATGGAGTTTGCTTTATGCCTGAATGAAACGCACGGTTTATCATAAACTGTACAAACGATAGACCTGACCATTTAACTTGAGTTCGTTTATAAGCTATTTGGCAAATTCTCGGCCGTTGTGTTGTTGTTGCTATGTAATATGCACGGCGCTCCAAACGTCAAAAATATTTCGTTTAATTTATACGCTATTTCTTCTGCTCGTTTAGATGTTAGAGCTCTTAATAAAATAAACTTGGTTATTATTTATTATGTCAAAACGGTTCACGCGTTGATACTGCGATGAGGTTTTCTGCGATGCCAGTTTCAGCAATCAGCGCATAGATCACTCATAGACCGATTCTTGCTCAGTAGTTACTGGTATGCGTGTAGTTAGAACGGGTTCTAACTGAAAGCTGTAGTAAATAGCCGAATTAAAATTTTAATTCGTGTCTTTCCTAGTCAGAACGCGAACGGATTTCGGGTATTTACAGTAACATATATACTTATCAGGCGGCAAGTCATGAATTTTATGCATTTTGGAGAGGAGAACGGCACAGTATACTTTAACAATTTGCAAAATTCCATTTTATGATTGACCAAAATTATTGCTTATTTTCAATTTAAAAAATTATACGAAAAAATTATCTAGTATGGCTGTATTTTGACGCAATCTATTTTATATTACTCGACTATTTTTATATGTAGCATCCAAAGAATACGTGATATTATTTTAATTCGTTCAGTGCTGTTGTCTGTAGAAAACATTATTAAAATGTCTTTCTTTCCACTCCGAATATTGTCTCGAAAATGTCAAAGTGTGAGGTAGTGTGTTTGAATGTGCCATTGTTACTACGTATAAAGAATTCATATCGTAGGTTTCCACGGTTGTCGTTGATACCTTCTGAAACATGTCTGGGGTGAAGCCACGTTGTCTCTGCTTCTACTGTCGAGCTCCTACTACTGCAATAACCTGAAGCACGCTGGCGTGTATTACCAGAAGGTGGTCTATATTGTGTTTAGTGTTGCAGTTCAGTGGAGGGTGCTTTTTATAGTTGAGCTGAATTTATATAATGGATTTTCAAGAGTTATGGAGATAGTAACCTTCGCCTCAGTTTAAGTTGTTAGGCTTTTACTGGATTCCGATGAATTTGCGTTATTACAGTCGCAAAATCCACTAACCCATCAAAATCCACAAACATCTTAACAACATAAACCGAGAAAAAGGCATCTCCCACCATACAATCTGAACTCGGCCATAACAAACACCCTCCACTGAACTGCTGTAGCACTAAACACAATACAAACAATTCCCCTGCCAACACACGGCAGTTTCTTTCAGGTTATGGCAGAAGTAAAAGCCCTGAATATGTCTCTTAGGATGGTGGACGAAAGGTCGTCAGTACAAGCAAAGACGAACACACGATTTCAATCCAGAAATCAAGAACTTATAAATGCATAAATAGTTCGCACATTTGTATTGCTCTAAATCTATGAGGAAGCTGTCATAAACATGTAAGTAATTAATTTGATTTTAAATTATATTACCGTCCATAAAACTAAACTGATTTTCAAGAGACGCAGGAAATCGCGAACTTGATAAAATATCTAATGCTGAATAGGTATATTTATGTTCAAGATTTTTTAATATAACACTTTCTACCACTAATTTATAGGGACAAACTAGATCTGCTATATTTCCATCAAGAAATCTTTTTTTAGTTTACACAGTTCAAGTGAAAACTGCTCATTTCAACACAAGTTGAGTAATAAATTCGATGTGATTATTCAGCAGCAATCTAATCAATAAGGCACGAAAAGAAATTGCTTGTATACATCCATAGAAATATAGAAAGGTATAGTGTATAGAAAATTTTTCCATTACGGCTCTGAATAATCTCTTTTACTGGAAACTCAATAATACTTGGCAGCAGGTGCAAAGGAGAGGTGTCAGCAGCAGAGGTCGCGCACCCTTACCTAATAAATGAGGTAATTTCCACACTTCCAGGCACCGCCGCAAGGCGTCACTTCAGCCGGCGGACCCGCTTATTAGAACTTGTACCTGATGTTCGAACACGGTTCTGCCCTTCTGCCTCGAGTTGTTCAAGGACCACTTCCCGGACGTTTCAAACCAGCATACCCAACAGCCATCGGATTTGAATTAGTCAGGTTTCCTTTGCCTCGCTCGTTTTGCGTGCGAATGCGAATTTTAATGTCTGTTATGCGGCGATGGTCGAATATTCGAGGGAGGACATCGCAAACACACCTTCCTTTCTTCCTTCCCTCTTGTCGTTAATACCGCGGTGCGAAAGAAAACAGGTGAAGGGAATGGGAGATTAAGGAAGCGGGATGGCTCAAAAGGGGCGAGAGGTTAAGGATTAATTTCGTCTCAATTGAAAATTAATTTGTAAACGCAAGTGATCGTGAGGTGTCTTTTTATACAGTGTGTCATTCAATGGCATTACTAAAGTATTGAGGTATACTTGCTTTTATTAAATTACCAAAAGTATACGTAAATGAATCGATTCGTATATGGATGAATGCGAATTTGCACCAAGCT
Organism: Amphimallon solstitiale; assembly: GCA_963170755.1. Lineage (NCBI taxonomy): Eukaryota > Metazoa > Arthropoda > Insecta > Coleoptera > Scarabaeidae > Amphimallon > Amphimallon solstitiale. The sequence goes on along the minus strand of OY720681.1, from coordinate 29,946,204 downwards.
GACACGTGTTTCGATATAGATCTCGTCAGTGCGCGATCGTGTTGTCATAATGCCCGTACGTAATCTGCGACCACCCGCATTATACGTTGACTTGCAAACCAAATGCCTATGAGAAAATGTCATCGATATCTGTCACCCAAGCGCAATGACACAAGACAGCGTTAACTCTCACTTGCTGTGCTACTATAATTGAACAACTGCAATATATATTATTCAGTAACTCGCAAGCGCTTATTTCAAATTGTAACACGTAAATACTACAATGATATATGTGCTACATTGTTTTTAAGATGTAGCTAAGAATTTCTAAAGCTTCATCGTTCTGAATACTTCATTCCATAATGAAATACTATATACAGCTTGTGTAATGAAACACTTGATATTACCAAGTAAATATTGCAACGTCGTATTGTTTGGCCGTACTGGGAGTGCGACGAAAGATAGGAGAGGGTAGAGATAACTGCTATATTGCCAGTCGATGCTTCACCGTTAAATGTAGCGAGAGCGGGGATACGTACGCCACGTTGCAATTCTGATGTATTTTGGACTTGATATATCAAGTGTTGTATTACACACAACCGGTATATTACGTTTTTCCATATTTCTTGGAAATTTATAGTAATATGCAAACCTAAATGTACATTAACGTAGAGCTTAATGATCTAGCTATTAAGGACTAAAATTAGCTATGCTATAGCCTTAAAATAAAATGTATAAGCTAAATATAAGTGAATCTACGCCAATACTCTAATATTCCTGATAAATGTGGATAGAATCCATAATTTTGGAGATATTTGGAAAAAAACTGCTACTTTCGATTGTAGTAAAAGTGTTCTGGTAGAAATGTTCACTGGTTTATAAAATTGCTTTCGAAATCATTTTTCAGTAATTTTGTAGATATTGTTTAGAAAGTCGTCTAAACCTAGTAGTTGACAAGACATTAGTAAAATGTTATATTTAACCCGAAGAAAACTGCTATTTTCGGTCTATCGAATTGATTAAAAATAAATTCAGCGCTTGGAGGGTATTTTATACTTAATATAATATATTCTTGCTATACTTACTTCAGACTGCAAAGAAGATATATCACTCGGATATCATAAGCGCTTCCAGCATCTAAGTGGAATATTGTTAATTCATTAAAGAGGTCACACATACGAGGAAGTCAACATTTAGACGAATTAATCATGGTAAATGAAAATGTGAAAATCCGAAAGTTATGGCAAAAGCCTTTGAACTTGAATGCTGCTATACAAAATTCTTCTTCGATTTCTGCAAATTTCGTCAATACTAAAAATAAGGGTCTGTCGGAGTTAAGTAACTTATTTAACTGTCTTAAATGTAACAGTTCTCTAGGCACCTGCAAGCTAATAAGCACGCTGCTTAAAGAATTTAAAAAATACTTAGCATAGCCGATTACTTACCGTGTAATCAGACAGACTTATACAAACTTATCTAATGATCTTACTAACTATTTATATTCCAAAATTAGGGTACCCTTCTAATACTAAACCTACTTAGCAAAGTTGGCATAGTCTGATGTGTTATGTTTATTCGATGATGTAAATAAACAAGACTATGCCTTTCATGTCAACTTAGTTGCTATATCAATGTTGCTAATTGGACATTCTGTGACACTGGCATACACTTGTTAACGTCGAGTTGATTTATATATAACACATACCGCTGCACAGTACGTACACACATGACACGTCAATACCGATCGTTGATGAAGAGGATTTACATTATCAGCCAATAACGTGCTAATAAAGTTGATTCTATAATAACAAATTACTTTTAAATTTAACAGAACTAATTCTCTTAGATTCCATCCAAAAGAAAACGTAATGGATCAGAATTGTGATATTTCAATTAATGGTAGCGAACTACAAGAATCTATTTCAATCAAATCTCATAACTGGAAGTAGGCATGTAATAATATAGCCATGAGTACAAATAAGAAATGCTTTTTAATAAGAAGGTTTGTACAGAACATATTGTATTTAGTTATAGTAAATAGTTACTTTTATGACCCGTCCTGTAATTTATTGTTAATAGGATGAATAAAGAACTTACTTACTCTAAAATATAAGGTTTGGTATTAATAACTTTAACCGCTTGGCCGTTATCGTGATCACTTTTTCGTTATCAGGAAACTTCCAAACATGGACGATGAAAAAAAATACTTATTTATCGTACGTATAAAAAAGTAAAACTGTTTGTTTTTTTTTGCAATACTGGTAATATTTGTAAAATACAGAATGTAATCTCTGTCTTCTAAGTAATCAAACATTTGCTTATAACATTATTTGTTTTACTCCAATTGAAAGTGGCAGTAATAAAGCCGTTAATTTCACTCGGCGAATATGGACGTTACACGTGTCGACTCGACGTCTGAAGCGTGTGACACGCATTTGCTAATTGCTCCGCGCCAAAAGGAACTCCGAAAATCCCCGATGATTGATCACAGGCGATAGGTAGAGGCAGGCATCACGGGCACGTCATTTACTCTTTACCTTACCGCTTGCTTCTTTGTGCGCCTCGTACGCCAGTTCTTTCCCCCCTTCGGTATTCTCCGGCCATAGACGCGGACGAAGTGGCAAGCTCGTAATTAGCAAAAAACGTCGTCGATAGTTTTATCCACTCCGTTCCCAAAAACTCCGTACCCCACCACCACCTTCGGAAAGAGAGACAATCGATCCTTTCCACGAGAGGGATGTTTTTTTTGACTCGGTGTCCGTATCTCCTATGTATTCACCCCCTTCATCTCTTTACTGCCCCCCAACCGCGGCTTCGCTGAAAAGTGTGTCGTAAGGTAATTCTTATAGGAATGATTAATGGTTCGTTTATCAAAGTATTCAGGTCTCTTTGCGTACGCCGTCGTATATAACCCCTTTCACTTGGATAAGAACGTGGAGTTTCGAACGTTGACGGCAATTGTTTCGCATTGTTTCTAATCTCATCCCCTTTCGTTTATATACGTACACCCCTATATACACCGATTGTCCGATGGGGGTTTCAGCATTGGAAATATAAAAGGAAAGAAGGGTGGTGAGTTCCTGCAAGAGCGCACCTTGTGCGAGCGTGATTTAATCCGCCCAAAGCTCGACACCTGAGTACATTGGCCTCGGGGGATAATAGCCACTAAAACTAAATGGAATTGGTAGCGTCCCTAACGTTATGCATATACACAGTACGCTATACATATTATTCTGTGTGCAGTGACTATAGCTTCACGTGAGCACATCTGGCGTTACTGTTTAGGTGCGTGGCAAAAGCAATATAGGATTCGCTTTGTCTGGATGCATATGCATTGTGTTCCTACCTCAAGTCACCCCATTGCTTGCCATCTGTCAGTCACCGGGTACCTACGAACAGTATTACGGACTGAGTATTACTGCTATACCGTAAAACAACACCCCTGCAATCCAATTTGGTAGCGATCGGTATCTGTGTTGTTGCCGTCGCCGTGTGCCCTCTGGACGCCAATCAATAGGAAACGCTACATATCTGTCAATGTGTATCTGTTGCAATTGCATCGTGGATTGTTTATAGCGGTATTTAATTGTTATCAGTCGCGTATGGTCGCTGTTAATGGATCAATTTTATCTGCTTTAGATGGTCATTTTTGAAATCGAGTTGTTAATGTGATGCTGAATGAAATCAGAGAGAAAATTCGGGAAGCCGGAACATAATGTAAGTTAGGAGAGCAGTTTGGAATATTTGGTGCTTAATATTAAGGTGATCATCAGAGTTTAAGTTTAGGTAATTAGGAAAAAACTTCAACGAGGAAATACGAGGGGTAGAACGAAAGTAAAAAGAAACAGTTAAAACAAAATTAATATAAAAGAAAGCAAACAAAATAAATTCGATTTTTATATGTTATATGTTAACATACGAGGGAGCGTTTTAATTTCGCGGAGTGGGGGAAAGAAAAAAAAATAAAAATACAAAAATATTTTTTTTCAATATATACTCCTCCAACCCTAATGCATTTTTCAGATCTATCAATTACCTTATGTTGCCTCCAAGAAAAAATGTTTTATCAATGTCTGAAAAATATGCCAAAACTTTGTCCTTTATTTCTTCATCCGATCGTAAATTTCTTTCCATGCAGCCCCTTTATCACTTTAGGGAACAGGTAAAAATCGCTAGGAGATAGGTCTGGATTATAGTTGTAGATAATTCAAAATATGGAAGCCCACTTTATGCAGGCCAGTCAGCGCAACACGACTCTCATGGAAGCCAGCATTATTGTGCAAGAGCTGGAGACACAAGGTTTTGAAAAATATACCTATATGCTCAAAAACTCGACATATACAACTTCGATGTTGTTGAAACATATACTTCCTAGTCTACAGGTCGAAAGCTACTGTTTTATATACTATTACGCTCATTTGCAGAACTTCGAATTTTTGTAAAATTTTGACTTTTTTTTTTTAATGGCGTAGGGCTAGGCGGGGTAATTGTAAATCGAGAGTACCTGTTAACATCCATTTATATTCCTTCAGATAAGTATTCGTCAAATTTGGTACCATGGTGCTTCTTCACGACATATACGTTGTGCACTTAAAGCAAAGCAATTTGCGTCAATGAACGCCGAAACCGCTAGCAGACGTGGGAAATTTGTTTTGAAATACCATCAGAAAAATAAACTTATGTTTATAGTCTACTTACTGCACTGCAAATACTTGCTTTAAAATATTTCATTTGAGTTTTCGAGACTGTGTTTCAATAACCCCGAGTCTATATAGGTTAGGGAAAATGTAAATGATTTTTCGGGGTAATTGTAATCTTATATATATTGCATAAAAATATTATTATAGTATGCTCTGAAAGTATTCGAAAACCGCTTTGCCTAGTTAAACCAAAAAAGACGTATGCACGGCTGTTCATGAGTGGTTCACCTAGAGATCTGCCAGTAGTAATTGAATAGATCTTGGTTAACGGATTTAAATCAAAGAGGCGTATGGGATGCCCTGTGATAAGGAAAATATAAAAACTTTTGTTGAGGAATATGTGAAAGAAAATCTTAATTTAAAATCTCCGTTTAAAAATAGAATACGCGGAGGAGATTGGTATTACGGGTTCATGAAAAGACATCCTAAGCTCTCATTTAAAAATCCAAAAGAACAATAAATTTTGCAACGAATTGTAAACCCTGGTTTGCGAAAAAAGGTTGAACGATAATCCTGAATTTGTTTTTAATAACGATGAAAGCGGCTTTGTCATCGATATAAAACGCTCAAAGCTATTGAAAAAAAAGCAAGACACTGGTACAAGTTTCTGAAGGTTGTGGCAGAGAATCCATTACTATCCCCGCGACAATTTAGCCGATGCGATGGTTGCTATATGTCACCAACTGTAGATTTCAAAGGTGTGAGAATACAGTTGGACTTCACCGGAAGTCTATTCCACAACGTTCTACACCACTTCCTCCAACAGATGGATAGAAGACCTCCAATTTTTTAAATGACTTTCAACAGCATTTTCGCCTATATCAAAGGCACCAGCTTGAAGTTTAATTTATCGGTCCAAGTGCTGTTGCTCATGTATGAAGTAATATCAGTTATCGCATTATCAATACAGCCATGGAAAATAATATTTGCCTAAAGAAGTTTCCCAGCCACCTAGCAGATAAAATCCAGCCCCTTGATGAAGGAGTGTTTGGACCCGTTAAAACATATCGGGAAAAAAATTAATAGATTTCGCAAAAAAAAAATAAAACAAAAGAAGGGATTCTGAGCATTTATGAAGTACAAAATATTATTGAAGTTTGAATTTTCGTTAAATTACGGCTTTCTTCAAAGAGGTATAATCAGAGAAAATCGCAATTTCGATCAAGTCACCAATTACCATGGAAACATGGTAATTGGTGACTTTTGTGTCAATGTTTTGAAAAATGCTGAATGCAAATCTGACCTTTCAATTGGTATTATACTATAATAATAAATATTATGTTTAAATTTGTTTTAATTTTAAGCCATCAAATTGGGCGTTCAAAATTGTAATAACAAATGACAATATTCAAAACCACGTTGTGTTCCAATAATATAAAAAAAATATGTTTATCTTTTTAAACTAGTCATGTTTTGTGTCAAAATTATTATGTAATTCGTGTGTGTTAAATGTGTGTTCAATTTCATTTATTATTTATTACTATAACTAACTAATGCCCAAATTTGTTAATATTGAACTTTTAAATCCAATGTTAGAATTTTATTAACACACAGTATATTCATATGATTTGTTTTAATGTAGGGTGTACTTCTCAGTCATAAGTGTTCTTCAATCAACCATAACAAAGTTGATACGATCTTAAAATAGTATATTGTGATATTGTAGTAACTACTTTAGTGTTTACTACCATGAGTTGGCAAAATTCCCATGCTTACACAGACATTTTTAGCTGTATTAGAACAAGTTATTGTAGATTTGAATAATATAGTCTAGTTTGTAAAATAAAGTAAACTTATAGGTATAAACGTAATCAAACACGGAAGCGTTTATAAATTATTTTGATAGGTGAGTAACTTTTAATCATAATTCCCATTTAAAACTGATCTATTCTAATCAATTTAATACAATAATTATTTCATTTTAAACAAAGAAATCTAACTAGATTATATTAGTTTCTTAAGGAAAAATTAAATATCGATTCTGTTTTATAAAATAGTAAATAAACGTTATTATAGATAGGCAAATTGATTTCAAAATACTTGTATTTATTATTAAACCCATAGTAGGTAATATCATACCAACATTTTTAAAACTTATTACTTATTGCATTAATGGGATGATTAACAAATTCTTTCGGGAATTGAACAATATAACAGGTAGGCGTCTTTCTATTTTCTTACATGGATTTCAAACAGATATATCTTTTGTACTGGATCTTGCAGCTTCGTCAAGGTTATATTTCTTTTCAAAATCGAATTATAAATTGGTTACCTTTTTTCGTTTTTATCTTGTCAAAAATGTCTAATCCTCTATTTAAATATTGTTTCTTTTATATCCACCAATGAGCACATAATATCTATCTCTTACATATCGGATTATCTATTTGTTACATATCGGATTAAAATTATATGCAAATACTGTACTGTTGCTTGCCTACTATTACGTTGTGCCCCTAAAAAGAATGATTTTTATAAGATTTCTCTTTTGCTTTGTTGTTCTATATTAACGTTTTTCTCTTTCTAATTCTGTTAAATTATTAAAATACTTATACAATAATTAACAATCCTAAGAGTAAATAAGAATTTTTCTACGACCTTTATTTATATCTTTGTTCGGAATTTAAGCCAATGATTTCAAATTACCTGCATTTCTGTAATATACAAACATTACAGTAAACTGAGAATCTTAATTTGAAATTTCGCCCCGTTTGACCTATATAAAATTTACTACAATTAAGATTCTCAGAACATATGCGAGCTGTTAAATTAAATTATGAAAATTCAAGTGTAGCTAACCATGTTTTAGACACGGGACATCATTTCTCAATAGACTATTTAGAAGTACTGTATATTTTAAACAAAAGTAAAAAAATGCATGTTCTAGAAGGTTATTTTATAAAAGAAAGTTTACTTTTACAACCAGGCAATGTTCTTAATGAACAAACCGAACTCATAAATTCACCGCTAATAAACCCTAGCCTTGTAAAAACGGTCTTTCCAGATAAGTCATGACCTTTTCATAATTTTCTATTTTTGTATATTTTTCTATTTACATTTTTGTTTGAAGTAGGTAGTTACAGTATATTAAATTTTACTTTAGTTTCTCGAAAACTCCTGACGATGCCGCAAGGCGAAATGTACATCTAGTATTTAATTATATATATTTGTGAAACAATACCAAGTGTGTTATTTGTTATTACTTGCTTATATTTCGACATGTTTCACCAAGAGATTTCCATCACTTCATTTAATTATAAAGCTAGTATGCCAACATGATATTTTCCATTAGTTTTACTTCATCGACTTTTGTGGCGAGCGTTGAGGTAAACACGTTATTATTTATGTGAATGAAAATAAAAAACATTTGCAATTATAAAATTTCTAATAACATAGATACAGCTCATGCGATAAGGCATAAGATAATATTTCTTCGGTTTACATCCAAGCAAAAAATATATTCAAATTTTATAAACAAAACTTTCGACTCAAGTTCGAAGGATTTCATTTTCTTTGAAAGTAAAACGCATCTGTTAGGTTCAAGTAGCTTATGTTATATTTTTCAGCATAATCGAAAAACCTTTTTTTTCCCATTTGGTGAAAACTTTATGGTGAAAAGGCACATAATAGCTACTGTATTTCTTCCATCATCTAAATTAAAATTATCACCGAAGGGGGCCTCGATACTCCAGTAATATCGCTCAAGGATGGTCAACCGTCTCAACAGTAAATAAACCTTAACAGTTATGTATAGGAGAAGTAACGATTTCGGCCACCATTCTCACCGATGCCATCCGGGGAGAAATAATCCCAAAACACCGTCAGAGCCACCACCACGTTTCTCCATTCTCTTTGTACGCGTGTGTTAGAGGATATAGCATCCCAGTTGCTGCTCGGTAACCAAACAATTCCGACATACCTATTCGAGCACGTAACTCGCCGGTCAACCGAGTGTGAAGCGAGAACTGGTAGGATGTGATAGCGGGAATTACATCGCCGGAACGAGAATGGTGGACGCGCCGGGGATTAGTCCCGGGTAGGTATGTTGCCCGTGCGGGGGCATTGAAGGTAAACGGCCAAGAGATAAGAAGGACTCGCGCTGCGGGACTCAGATATTGTGGAACTAAGGTAATCGAGAGAAGAGAAGCCGACCGAGCGTGAATCGTTTTCGGAGCGCGCGTTCACCTATAGTCATTATTACGGTGCGCGGAGATTGAAAGAAAGATGAAAATGACCACACGAAAACGGGCGATGGGAAAAATGAGAATTTATTTATTGCTTTGATTACGTCCCGAGAAAAACATCGCCATCTTAACGGCGGTAATTTAGAGAGCTCCAATACTTATAGATTTTTATAAACACAAATTACGTACACATGTTAAGAGATTATGTTTTCACCAGAGGCCGTAGCAAAAGTTACTTTATATATGATTTTTTTAATATATGAATTCGAATTTCTATAATGAATCTTCAGAAGAGAATAAGTTTCAAACAAAGAGGTGTACTTTGTTGTCTTTCAAAGTGATGTTCAGTTTCGCATTAAATATATAAAAATCAATAATAGCATACGTTGCAATTTCAAGAAATGAGTAACAGTAATATGTTTAAAATAATTATTATTTTTTCAGGAGAATATGATAATAATCAAAGTTAAAATTCACACATTATGGTGTTAGTTGTAAATTAAGATAGGTTTATCCAGCATATGGCTGAACATTTTTTCTTTCTAAAATATCACAATTTCAATAACCAGTCAGCTCCTGAACAAAACTCCCATATAATAAGCATTTACATCTATTTATATGTACTTTTAACACTAACCGCCACCGTATTTGATCCACAACTGACACTGCCAAAAATGATGGTAATACTCAGCAGTAAGATTAATTAGATTTCGTGTCATGTATACACAAGGATACTGCAGCTCCATATTGATAAAAAATATGGAGCCGCCATAAAAATAAAAAGACTGTAATTAGTTCTGCAGGAGACAGATCGTATTCAAAATCTCAAATGTCTTCAGAACGTTTCTGATAATATTTTTCTTGATTAAGAGTACGATTTATAGATAAATGATCTAATTGTAGTTACCAATTAGAAAGAATTCACCCACCGTATTTTAAAAGAACAAAACAACAGTATCTTTAACTTAATTTAATCAAAGTAAATCAATAATAATAAAAATACTGATTAGATACAAATACATATCTGTCATTGTCTTATTATATTCTGACTAATTACCAAAAATGACAATTTTCAATTAAACGTATTATCCTGTGCAAAAAAATATCATATTTCGAACATTTCCAAATAAACGTCGTTTCTCACACCAAAAATGGCTCTAGTTATAGGTAAAAATTCGGCCACTCCCGGGGAAGACCTATTTGGAGGACGCTCGAACAATAAAAAAAAACAAATCTGGATTCATTTGTGGGAAGACGTATATTCGCACAGACAACTGGACGTTTCTTCTTGATCCGGGTGGGTTGGTCTAAATGATATTTTACGCGATGAGCGCCTGGAGTTCAATCCAAATAGCTGTAGGGCCGGCATTCTCGACCACTGGGTACGGTTCTAACCAACGTGGTCCGAAATGTTGACCGCGTTTTTGGTGGGCACGGACCATGGGAAGCGACGCAAACAACGGCGCCAGTCTGGCGGCGGAAGGATCGAAGGTGCCCCCCTGAAAAACCGTTATTTGCGTTTCCACCACTTAGTGGTCCGTGCGGCTGGGTCCCGGTTGTGGCTCCTGTACCTCCTTGTGGTGGCGGCGGTCATGAGGGGCGTGTGCCGGGATGAAATGGTATATGATCCGGATTGGTCCAGGGTGTTCAACTGTATGAGTGTAAGGTCGACGTTGATTACTGCTAGACCTGGCTTCTTTCAAGGGCCCTTCAAAGTTCGCGTATACGAACTTGTTGCATAGTTCGTTTGACGGTGATGGCAAGTCGTTCCTGACTGCTTTCTGGTTCAAGTGCCGGGGCATCGGTTTCGATGATTGAACCTTTTTGCAGTACGGTGAGTTTTGGTTTGGTGATGGCTTTCGTTGTTTCTGGGCTTCTTTTTGGGTTTAGGTTATTTGTTTTTGCGGGAACAGGCACAGATTCAGGTGAGTAATTCGCCAGGAGTCGCTAAACTACTCACTCGGCAATTTGTTCCATGAGCTCCACGATGTTCCTCGTAGGAGACAATAAGGGTTCGGATCCATTCGCTTTGTTTCGGCGGGATTCTCTCTTTCCCAGAGACTTAGGACGTTTTGGAGCCATTGCCTCTCCTGGATTCGTCGATGCACCAGAAAAGAACAAAACAACAGTATATTTCACTTAATTTAATCAAAGTAAATCAATAATAATAAAAATATTGATTAGATACAAATCTCTGTCACTGTCTTATTATATTCTGACTAATTGTTAAAAATAACAATTTTCAATTAAAAGTATTATCCTGTGCAAAAAAATATAATGTTTCGAACATTTCCAAATAAACGTCATTTCTCACACCAAAAATGGCTCTAGTAATAGGTAATAAAGTGTTTCATTTTGATTTGTTATTTTAGGGCGAACTGTCTTGTTTCTTATTTTTAGAGGCCCGTGTACGTTAATTAATCGTTTGTTTATTTACTGCTGGATACTACAGGCCATTTTCTGCTGTTATACTTCAGTTGGACTTAGCGGAATAAAGTAGATTTCTGTGTACTATTTAAACTTTTCTAGTTGTCCTGCTCCAAATTTATTTCATTGGATTTTTTAATTTCGTGCGTTATTCGCCCTTCAATTATTTGTTTTCTCAGTAATTTGATCGTGGCCCCCTTTTACCTGTAATTATGGACATGCGTCATTCGCGCGTAAGCCTGTCTCGTGTCATGAGAGTGCCACTTTTGAGCATTTTGTCTTTAATATCGTTGTTCAAAACCCCTACACTAGGTTCCGGTCATACTTCACTATAGATATATGATTTTAGGCAGTATGCCACTGTGATAGTGTTTGGGATTAGAAGTGGAAGTAAATATTTGTCGTATTGGTTTTCTCAGTGCCGTTTCTCAGTGCTTTTAAATATAAATATAAATATAAATAAATGTTTATTGCCCAACAGTTTAACCCAATAATAAGGCAATGTAATACAATACATAATACATAAAAGTACTTAAATAACAGAATAGGACAATATAATACAATAACATGAGAACATAATATAAATGCACAATTAATATAAGGATAAAACGCAGAAGCACCATATAAGTAAAAATAAAGTTATAAATCTACAGCTAAACAACTCAAAGGATTATTCTAAATTCACCCGTAAAAGCTGCTTAAGGGAACAATATAAATATAAAATATCGCATTCTGAGCTAATTTTGTTATACAGTGAACATATAAATGAAGTCGGTGAGCGGGATAACAGGTTACTTCTGGCCTGGTTGATATGAAATGTATCGGAATCACGTGTAGATTGACGAGGTACATGAAAGTTAAGTTTTGGAATAAGCAGACTAGCGTCAATCTGATTATGTAGTAATTTATACGAAAAGGTGTGACCTATCTTGTTACGACTAGCCTCAAGAGCGGTAACTGAAATTGCTTCATTAAGTTGTCATGGGGAAACCCTCTATATGGATAGACGTCATGCTCTTTATACCATAACTACTTTATGAATCGTCTCTGAACATTCTCCAATGAAAGTTTATGGGTTTCGTACTTCGGATTCCATACAAGTACAGCATACTCCATTTTAGAGCGTACCAGAATGAATTATAAGGTCTTGAGCGTTGAGATATTAGTAAAAGATTTGGTATTCTGGAAGACAAAACCCGACATCCCAGTAGCCGCAACCACCACTTTCTGAACATATATACGGAATGGCAGCTTTTGTTTGTATCTCGTGATACCCGATTACCACTACAAGACGGGATAATTGTGAATAATTTGAATATTTGCCGCGACTGCACTGCTCAGCTATTTTGCTTAAAGTCCCTAGATATATAAAGTACCGCAATCGGTTTGTCCCATTATAACGGCGCCAAAATGGCGGTGATTTGGTGACTTTTAGTAGTTATTTAGTAATTCGTACGCATACATACAAATAGACGATAAGACAACACACACGCGGGCGGCTCGGGATCGCATCCGCACGGGACAAGAATTTTTCAGAAAATAAAAATACAATATTTCGCGTATTAAATTTGTAAAGTTGAAAAAACAACCGCACAGATTTTTAAATTTGCCGCTTCTTTGGCCCCAAAATGGAGGTAATTGCGGTACTTTATATATCTAGGGACTTCAATTTTGCTGTTCCGCAACTGCCGAGAAGATTTGCCTGGATCTAATCTCAATTTCAACGTATTGGAGGCTTGCTGAACCGTTTATTTTATATTATGCCAGTCTTTCAAACATCCATTTCGAACATTCTGCAACCTGAATACAGGTAAACTACTTTTTTCTAAATAATTTATGTAACGGAGATTACAATTAATTTGTAATTTCCGTTATATTTAATTTGTAATGGGTTTTTTTTTTGTAAATTTGAATTTCATAATCTACTTAACTGTGGTAATATTCGGCTACAATGTGTTGAATAGAAATGAATCTTGCTTTTTTATCATCTATTGTAAATCAGGTTTGTATCAAATTTACCTGCCAATTTTAATATTAGCTGTTTGCAATTTACATATTGTACTACCATAATATTTTCAAGATCGAATTTAGAACTAAATTTAACGTTGATCTCTTTAATTATTAAGGTTTTTTTTTTCAAGCCCATGTTATTCATAGATAGAATTTTGACAAGTTTGAATTAATTATACATGAAATTATTACTAAATAAACATCAATAGATTCAATAACAAATCCTAATTATATTCATGCATACAAAAACTTTAATGTAAACACAGGCTTTTACAAATACAGCATTTACCTGCCCTCATGTAATAGAATTAATGGCATTACAAACACAGAAGAATAATGTTAAGGTATATAATAAACATATAGTAATTAATCTTAAGCACACTCTATATGTCAAAGTCAGTAAAGAATAAGTGCTAAAGCTAAAAAAGAGCAGTAAAAAGGTGTTTTATTTGTATCATTAGTTAATAACTGTCAGCGGCAACAATTTCTTAAAATACAATTTCGAAAATTGCTACAAATTAATTTTTGACACTTTATTCAGTCAAAATTATTGGTATTTTTTTCGCTATTTGTTCCAAGCAGAAAGAAAAACAATAAGACGAGAATTCCCTTTATCGAAGTTGATATAACTTTAATTCCACTTTCAGTCATTGATTCTTAATGCGAACAACTCTACGGACGTTTTAACCCAAACGACCATCGGACCGAAGGTCCCACATAATCCGCAATCTGTGCAGTAGTTCTGAATCGAGAGCCGTATCACCGTAACAAAGACGTGTCTTCAACCTCTGTGGAAGTAGCAGCGGCCAGTCGACCTGTTCAACCGAACCAGACGCCGCACACGACAGCCCAGTCGCTCTTCTCCACCTTCTACTGCTGCTGCTCTGGATTTTGTGTTTTCGTCCCTTAAAATCTACTCCGTATCATGACTGGAAAGCCACTCTGTCTTTATATATATACGCAGTCAGTACTAACGGGAAATAATCCGTTTAACCTGTGCTAACATAACTTTCCCATTTCGTCGGAGGCCACACACACACATACGCGCGCGCGCGCAAGGGCTTCTGCAGCGATTAACTTTACTAGCACATAACTCGATGATAACTGGTAGTCATTAAAAGCTTCTCCGTTTATGAACCGAGGCCGAGTGCTTTCGGGAAAAACTAAATTGATTAACTATGGAACGCTTTTGCCTTTTTTTTCCCGAGTTACTCTTTCAGATACCCTTTTGATATGTTGTTTTCACCTGGATAAGAGTGAGGTCCATTTTAGACGTATATGACACAAGAAATTTGGGTAATTATTGTTGAAGGACCGTAAAAGTGCAAATATGATAATTATACAAAAGCTTTTGTCGACATAGCATGTTTATACAATTTATAATATAAATATCCTATGATAATAGAATAAAAAGGAATTCTATTACATACTATTTTAATGATAATATAAACACTCCTTGTATCTACTTCTTAATAATTTAAGAATATTATATAATGAGTCCAAAATATTTAACTCAAAATTACTACTTCGAATATTTAATTAAGAAAGATTTAAATTATAATATTATATTTCTACTAGTGTGTACTATTATGACTGGAAACCGTAATTCTTTTTATATTTAATCAGTCTCACATTAGAAGAAATTCAGATCGATTCTACAGACTACAAAAACAAAGAAACATTCAAATCGAATAACTATGTAATATATTTTAGATATTACTACAAATAATTAAAAATAAATGGATGTATTATAAAAATAAAAACTATGCAGGTATATAATAATGATCAACACATGTCACATAAACTTGACAACAGATATTCAAACAAGAAAGATATAAGATGTATATTATTATATAGTGAAACAAAACAAATAATTTTTGATATTATGTTTTCTATATATTACCAAATTTTTAACTAATTTAATAATGAATTCTTTGAGGTTTTGACTAATAATATGAAAATAAATTATATAATAAGCAACAAATTGTACAAATATACAATTATATTTCGTTACTAAGGTAATAACATAAATAAGTCTCATGCATTTATAATTTGAACTAGCGATAGCGCACCTTGTCACACCAAAAAAAAAAAACTACATGTATTTAAAGGTTTGAAATTGAAGCTAATCACATACATACATCCAGTTTTATAAATATAAATTTGAAATAACCTTGCACTAATAGAATATTTAAAAGTATGTTTTCTTTCGTTTATTACTGAAAAGGCCTTAAATAATGTGTTAGTACAAATTTAACCACAGAATAATCACAGGTGACCCAATGTAAATAAGATTATTAATGCAACTTCATGGATTAGTACTAATCTAACCACTGATTAATCACAGGTGATCCGATATCAATAAGATTAAATGATCGGCACCAAATTTCATACAAACACGTTCCACATTATGCTAGAGTTTTCCTGAGAATTCCATCAAAATGGGTTGGGTTATTTAAAAGCCTACGTCAACGGACAAAGGGGAACGTCAGAATGTATCAAATATTATTTGTCAAATCATTGCTAGGGAATACAGAGTTAAGTATAAAAAAAGAATCTAGTTGATTGGTTAATGACGTAAAATATACGCCATGAGGGCAGAATTCTGCTGAAAATATTTCGCAATTGAGATAGTTTTTCACACCATGTGATAAAAGACCTGCAAGGATTTCTGTTTAAATTTAAGAGGGCCGCGGAAGATATCAACATGATCATATCAACTGAAAAGACCAAGTCAACCGTTATATTGAAGGATCTAATCCGCTATAAACTAATGGCGGGAAACGAATCAATAGAAAAGGTGATGAAATTCAGTTACCTCGAATCACAAATATGAAGGGCCGAAATTTAATGGAAGAGCCAATTCCATCAAAGCTTCGATAATCTCTGACTGTCTAAGGGATGTAGTGTAGAGGTATAAATATAAATATATGGTGACACAGACTAAAGAAAAGATATATAAAACTTGCGTTAGGCAAGTCCTAACACACGCAGATGAAACCTGCCCAGAAACACCAAAAACCAAGAGGTTAACGATAAGCACGGAAATGAAAATTCTTAACAGTAATAGGAGAACATCGAGTGATCCAATAACAAGCAGCCCTGTCAGAGAAGAACTGAAAACTGAAGACGTGGTTAGATATTCCACATCTCGGAGAAGACAGTGGGGGGGGGGGGGGCACGTTGATAGAGTAATTAATGAAAGAACGGAATGATTGCAGGGCTGAACGTCAGCATCAGGAGAAGGATAGAAAGTAGTAATGACTTAACATAGTTCTGAGCTACCAGGAGGTAAAAGAATAACTGTGAGATATTCACTTTTTTTAATAAAAACTAAATACATAATTAAACAAATTATTTTTTGGCAGAAAAACGTTTGCCGTGTCAGTTAGTAACTATATGTATTTTTATAGAGTAAAGTAAGAATTGCACCTATTCTCTTCATATTCTTCGTGTTCTATGTATGTATTAAATCAGGTTTACCCGAGATTTTTGGAGATGTCCAGGTTTTGAAGTCCTCTGATACGGAAAATGTGGTTTTCAAAAAATGTCTCTCTCTCGCTCTGTCAGTGCGTGTGTGATCACAATGGCGATCAAACGGCTGAATATATCAATCCTAAATTTTATATTTACAAATATAATCTATGATTAGATTTTCAGTAAAATCGGTAGGCTCGAAGTAGTAGTCTACTTCAGTGAAAAAATCAAATTTTACCAATATTTCGTCACCTACTATACTAAATTTTAACAAATTTATAAAGAATTCAAATGTCCTTAAAAGTGAACAAGAAAAAAATTGTATCAAAAAAGTCTTTTGAAATATCTCGCAAAGTACGCACTCTGTAGAGATTTATTAAGATACTAGAAGTACTTAGAATAGGATTTTGAATAATATTTGTGTAAAAAACTTTCAAAATTCAGACCTGAAGTAATATATTTACTGACAGGTTTATTTTTTTAAGAGGATCAAAGTATTTAAAGCTTTATTTTGAACAACTTTGCATAATTTGAAAGGCGCATATGTATAAGAAAGTCGTGTGGTGCCCACACCTATTTTTTTTTAGTTTCTTATACTTCGTATAATATATACAGATATCCACGTTTTGAAATCCCCTGATACGGAAAACGCGGTTTTAAAAAAAATCCTTTCTCTCTCTGTATGTGTGTGACTACGATAGCGGTCAAACTGCTGAAGCTATCAACTCCATCTTTTATATTTACGAGTATAATTTCCCTCTTAAGATCGCATTAGATTTTCATTAAAATCGGTAGACTGGAAGTAGTAGTTCACTTCAGTGAATAAATCGAATTTTTCCAATATTTCGTCAACTACTAAGTTTAAACAAATTTATAAAGAATTTAAATGTACTCAGAAGTGAATTTGAATAGGAGGTACAACTTTTACTCTTACCGAATAGCGTTTTTTTTTGCAAATATCTCGTAAATTTTGCATTCTATATATATTTATCAAGAGTACAAAAGTATTGAGAGCTTCACTTGAAATATTTTTGTATAAAAAAAAATCACAATTCGGACCGGAAGTAATACTTTCACTCTTATTGAGACACTTTTTTGCAAGTATCTAGCAAAGTATAGATTCTATAGAGATTTATCAAGAGAATAAAAGTACTTGGAGTAGGATTTTGAATAATTTTTGTAAAAGAAATTCAAAAATTCGGATCTGAAGTAATACATTTACTTTTATCGAGTCACACTTTTTTGTAAATATCTCGCAAAGTATGAATTCTATAGAGATTTTATAAGAGAATAGAAGTACGTAGAATAGAATTTTGAATAATTTTTGTAAAAGACATTCTGAAGTAACACATTTACCCACAGTTTTATTATTTTCAGAAGATAAAAGTATTTAAAACTTAAATTATAACAACGTTTGTATAATTTGAAACGCACATTACGTATAGAAAAGTTCTGTGGTAGCTATATACCTAATTTTTTTGTTTTAAAATATACCCCAGTGTAGGGATACGCATCGAACACCGATGTTTTCGAAACATCGATGTCTGTAATTCGATGTTGCGATGTTTTGACATCGATGTTAGTAGTTCCATATAAATCGATGTAGATCGATGTTGGTCCAAAACATCGATGTTCAATGATTTATAGAAACCTATATTGCCGGTGGGATCAAAATTTGTAAATTTGAAACGAGGAAACATAACAGCAAAGAAACAGATATCTAGATTCTCATGTACTTAAATTATCTCAAATTAATAATAAAACCAAGTACTTGGGGTTAGAGGGTTGTTTAATAGATTCAGTTTCACAGACCAAGGAGATCCATTCTTAAATTGTCATACGGCTCTAAGTAGTATTAATTTTTCAACTGAAAATACCTTTTTGATATATTTACTAATTTTTTTTATAATTTACCAATTTATTTGAGTCCAACTGCACTATTACTATAGTTGTAATGCCTAAACACATAGTGTGTCCAATAATGAAATTTATTTTAATTATAAAAAAAAACCGTAAAACGTACACAATTACTTTAACAAATACTGTACAAGGTTATAGTTTAAACATATTTCTATCTATAACGTTTATTTATAATATTGGTTATAATAATAATAATATCTATATAAAAAATGAACTGAAGATTACACAAGTTATTACCTACATATTTTACACAGAAAATTTGAAAGAACCATTTTGGTCCACTGAAATAAATATTTTATATTCGTAACATAAATAGTTTTATGAAATGACAAATATCTTTTCTATAATGTTATAATATTTCTTCTAAAACTCATTGGCGACTTAAAGTCATCAGTTTGAGGAGTGGAGTCCCTAATTACTCATACGAGAAATTTACTATTTTTTCTGATCGCAAAACTTTAGAATTATGGGATTTACGGACTCGAAACGGCACATCATTGCCTAAGGAAGAGATGACTGAAAGGGGTAAGTAGTTCACCAGTTAACATTTCTGGGATTTACAGCGTAAAAGTATAAATAGGGCCAGCATGCAGAACCTGGTTCATTTTTATTTTTGATACATATTACGATACTGTTCAGTTTAAGTATACGCCTCTTTTTTTTTTACTCCTACTTTATAATGTCTTCAATAAGAAAAACATTCAGATGGTACAGCGACTTGTAGATTGTGCAATAAAAAACTTAAAACGTCGGGAAATACCAGCAATTTAACTGGTCACGTAAAAAGTCTTCATCCACATGCTGTAAAAGTTAGTGCTTCAACACAATCAACATCGAAGTATGTAGCTTCAACATCAAGATGTGTACAATCTTCAAGTCCAGGTGTAGAATGTACTACCTTTGTCGAAAGTGGATTGTCCGAAACACCTCCTCCGGAAAAAAAGGCAAGTGAGTCTCTCAAACAAAGATTAATTTCTGAATCTTTTTCGGAAATACAGCATATTCTGAAAGAGGTGCGATATCCTCAAAAATTACGAACTGTATCGTATTCATGATTTGCAAAGACTGACAGCCTATTTCTATAGTAGAAAACGAGGGAT
The DNA here is from genome assembly GCA_963170755.1 of Amphimallon solstitiale. Lineage (NCBI taxonomy): Eukaryota > Metazoa > Arthropoda > Insecta > Coleoptera > Scarabaeidae > Amphimallon > Amphimallon solstitiale. The sequence continues at coordinate 29,926,410 of OY720681.1, read as the reverse complement.
TCCAGCAGCTTTTAAAAACAATTGCGCCACTCTATAAAATTCCAAACAAATCGAGTATTACAAGATTTATTGAAACAAAATACGATATAATGCAAAGGTGTATCAAAGAAAAATTGTCAAATTTAAAACACGTAACATTAACTACAGATACATAGACTGACACCCACCAAACAAGAAGTTTTTTGGGGGTCTCAGTACATTTTTTAAATAATTACGAACTCTCTGCCATTATTGTCGGAGTTGTAGAATTGTCCGAAAGACACACTTCAGAATATCTGGCTGATCAAATCTTGACAGTATGCAATGATTGGAATATTGCAAAGGAGAATGTTACTTGTGTTGTGACTGACAAAGGGGCAAACATATTAAAAGCTATAGAATTGGCATTTGAGAAAGGAAAACACTTACCATGTTTTGCTCACACTCTCAATTTAATGATAGACAAGGCCATGGAACAGACTACTGGACTTATTGAGTTAATCACACGAGTAAAAAGTATTGTTACGTGGTTCAAATACAGTGTTGTTGCTTCTGACGAGTTAACAAAAATTACACATTTAAAATTAATACAGGAAGTGTCAACAAGATGGAACTCAAGATATTTTATGATTGAGAGATTTTTAATAAATTATAAAGCTGTTAACGAAATTCTAATTAAACATCCGCAGGCTCCAAACATGTTATCAGCATTAGATATTTTTGAATTAAGAGAAATTGCTGAAATTTTGAAACCAGTCGAAGCAGCCACAAGAGAAGCTTGTGGTGAAAAGTACTTAACTACTAGTTCAATAATACCAATGGTGCACTGTTTACTTGACACTGTGAGTAACATAAAATTAGAAACTCCCTTTGCTACAGCACTTCGAACTTCAATAATGAATGAAGCTAAAAAAAGATTTGGACACAGGGTATTCTCTAAAAATTGATAAGTGTAGAAAAACTAACAACTATAAAGTTACTACTGACTACCTACCTACTCTGCAATTAATTAAAAATATATAAATTACCACTGACTGTATTGAATTTAGTTAGCTGAATGGTAAATGCATATTTTTTGGGATTTCTAAATAATATGAAATTTTTTTCCGATGTATCGAAGACATCGATGTTTTTTGTACGATATATCGAAGACATCGATAGATTGTATTTAATATCAAACATCGATGCACCATCGATGTTTTGCTTTCGATGCACAACCCTACCCCAGTGCATTTGACTTATTTGGTATGTATTTAGTACTTGTTATTCTTATGTATGAAGTAAAGATTATTAAGTTCGCCGTATATAATATATGAAATAAATATATTATCTTCTCAGTTTCTATTAACATAATCAATAACATCTTCGATTCGCTTCTGTCTTCGTTTGCGGTTTGAAATCAAGGTGTGGGAGATTGATAGTTCGAAGCGGAGAGAAGGTTAGCTGAGTGACTCGACGATAATGGCGACCGGTTTAACAATGGAAATGTCGCTTTAGTGTTTGCGCTGTGGTCGCACAATACCTCAACCGTTGCCAGACGCCTTTGAAAACGCTATATTCGCATCTTCGTCCTCATCGTATGTTAGAGCACGTGCTAGTATATGTGCATTTGAGTTTGTAGGTGTTCGTCTCTGTTGGATTGTACGTGAGGTATGCAGGTGATTCCACGTGAAACCCCGCTTTAATTAGTTCACTGTCAAAACACCATAGTGGCGCTGTCAGGCCCTCAATGCTGTTTCTAAGTTACACTGCAGTGACATAACGACCAGCTGATGTTTTGGGGTTCCTTTGTGTATATTCCTCGCACTTACGAGACTAATTACTCATTACCTGTCAGTTTATTATATTTTTTGCTATATGCAAACTTATAAATAATATATCTTCCTCTCATTCTATACAAACTTATTAAGAGTGTACAAGTATTTAGAGCTGGATTTGATATAATTCTAGAATAACAGAAATTTTAAAATTCGAACCGGAAGTAGTAAGTTTACTCTTACCTGATAGTAGTTTTGAGTAAATATATCCCAAATTATGTATTGTATACAGATTTATTAACAATATAAAAGTATTAAATTCATAAATTATTTACATTACATATCTAGGTTGAATACCTTAATAAAATATTAAATATTATAAAATTGGGTATTACAATATTTATTAAAGTGCGTTAAATTTGTAATATGTATATAAAAATAATGTTGTGCATGGCATGGTCAATAGTCTATACCATGTGCTTGCCGGCGACCTGCGGATACAACTTACTATGAGATAAAACGACGACACCGAGAGTGTGTATGAGTTAGTACGAGAAAGCAAATACAAACTACTTTTTGGTCGAGTGTAGTGTTGGAAAAGAGGGGATTCGAGTACATTTACGCTGAGGCTAGACGGGCTAGACTGACTCTCGTTTAACCAGGGCAACAAGGATAGATAGCAGCTATACAGCAGTTTGTATATTGCTTTCTCGAACTAACTCATACAAACTCTCGGTGTCGTCGTTTTATCTTATAGTAAGCTGTATCCGCAGGTCGCCGGCAAGCACATGGTAAATAAATATATATTTGCAAGCATGCTCAGCAGGTAGTGGAATGTCTCCAATCACCTACTACATGCCACTACAGAGCATTGTAGTACAGGGTGTTTGAGTATACGGCGACTTATATTCAAAATTATTTGTTGTATACATCTCGAATGTAGTACTGCATATTAGCAGTAGAATATTCTTTAATTTAGGTTAGTATTTCATAACGCCATATTTCTATGCATACGTAGACGTCGTGGCCCTAAAAAGATTCTTTACGATGGAACAAGAACTCTTGGGTAGATAGCCTATTAAAACTCGTATTTCCTTTCTTACTGTTTTAGCTTTCGTGTAATTTTTCACTTCATCAGAAACAAAACTAGAAGATACAGTGTGTTAATAATTGTATAAATTCAATAACACCATCAATTCGGTAAACAACGTCACAACACGCATTAGATTACTGTAACATAACACAACACAATTTTATACGATTATACGAAGAAGTTTATTTGTTATGATGTCTAATCACACGTCTCTCAAGGAGATTATAAGTACTGACAGAACAAGAGATAAAACTCCCACAAGAACACAGCCGGCAGTTCAAACAAGTAGCACCACTACCAACTTTGCCGAACCTCTAAATAATTTATTTCTGTGTTTTGCTTGATTTTCTTTTATTTCAAATAAAGTAAATCAGGCGATTTTTTGTACTTTAAGCTCGGTATTGCCCTTTCTGGGTAAGATCATTTATTATCTCCGCTATGTTTGATTTCTTTCAATTTAAATCTGGCCTATCTGCATTGTTTTGATCGACTTTTCTCTTCTAAAATTATTTATAGCATGAATTTAGTTAGGGTGGCTGTAACGTGCTTCTCGTAATATTTCGCAGTTTAAAACTAATTCATTATAAATTCAGATTTAGACGTTATCGACAGACATTATCCTCTTCATTTGCCGATAAGAACTAGGTCACTTTTGTTAAGACAGTTGCCGTGCCGAGTCAAACTTTTATTTTCGTATTAAATAAAGCCGTGTTAGGTTTGCTAAAAACTCTACAGAACATTGGTATTGATATACCGTGCAGTTATACATACCGTCAATTCAGTTTGATTAGGACATCCAATGCTCGCCGTTTTTTGTTGTTGATTCTCTGGAGCTGAAATTAGCAGATAATTTATGTGGACCATTGGATTTGTGTGACCTGTTAAATTACACGTGATAATTGTAGTTTTATATTTTGAATGTAAATTTTTCTAAAGTTTACGAGCAAGTCTCGCTCTTGGATTGGATTTGATAAGACAGATCTTTAGTCTATCAGTAAAACTTAACTACCTTTCTGTACCCATCTGGCACCTGCACTTTGTTAATAAATAATGTAAATCATGAGCTTTGATCAAAGACTTCGATAGCTTTTTTATTATTTTTTGTACTTTTGTTCTCGACTTTTAGATTATTCTTAGCAAATTCATTTAGATTTACTTTCTCATACAATATGTAAATAATTGTTCTTCTATTCACACCTGCTAACTTCATATACAATGTGTGATGTTAATGTTTAGTTAATGAAGATAGTATTTTACATTATACATAATATGCCCGCCTGCAATTTAATATACAGGTAGAGAATACAACCCCGGGATCCCTGGATTAGACTATGTGGTTTCTAATTGAGCTCAAATAAAAAAAAAATTGAGTAATTTCTTAAAAATTATTTATTGATATTGTTGCACAACACAATACACAATATACTAAAATAAGGAACAAAAAGACAATACAAAAAACTATTTAGTATTTCGAAAATACAATCGCAGAAATATCAAAGCATCCAATGTTTGACTTCCAAGCCTGCTTCGTAGTTTATTGCCAACATAAGCAGCAGCTGAAAACGCTCGCTCAAGTTCTACACTGGCTGGAGGAATAGACAGTAGATATTGTGGTGGTTTGCCGTTTGCCATTACTAGCCAACAATATGGTATATAGATAAATTTGGAGAATTTAATTTGAATTAATTATTTATTATATAGCAGAATATTTTATTGATAGAATATTTGAGTTATACCAAAAGTGATGTTAATGTTATCTAATGATTAGTTTATTTTGTTTTCTTCATGCATTTGCATAGGTGGATGTGGATCAGGATACATTGCTGCATTGTTTTTCTTCAGCCTGAAAGTAGAGATTTAAATATTACTTGTTTCGTTTGTATATGTAATATTATTTTTGTGAAAGCTTGTTTATTTAACAAAGTAGATGAGAATAGTAATTAGTAATGAATTTTGAAATATAAATGCAATAAAATGTTGAATAGATAGCGCGCCTAAATTCAAATTTTGGAACTGTCAGATTTTGACATTTAAAAATAATAAAGTAATAGAAATGGGTATTAATTTGCAGAAGCATAGAAAATGAATTCAAATATTAAGTTGAGATTTAAAATAGTAAGATATCGGAGTTTTTAATAAGTATTCAAAGCATTCACATATAATTTGGAATCTTTGTTGGATTAATATAATGTGTGGAAAAATGTAATTGGATAAAGAGAGTTAATTACTGATCGTCAAGGAAATGTGGAGTAAAAAGATAACAATTCTAAAATTTTTAGAAGATAGCAGACGTGTTTATCGAGTGGATAAAGTTTTTCCTCGATAAACACCGGGTATTGATCTCAATTTTAGCGTTAAAGTGAAATAGAAGTGGTTAAAGTTAAGCGGAAAAGAAAGTGATATTTTTTTTAGGAATAATAATTAATTCCTAGGAATTTTCAAATGATAATCTATGGTATATATTAAAAAGAAGTAAGAAGAAAGGTTTATATAAGAGAAGGGAGATATATAAAAACTTACCTTATTGTTGTACATCCACGAAAAATAGTCCAAATCAGACAGAGAAGCATTTCTATAGGAAAGTTGTTTTTTAAAAAGAAAAATATATTGAAGACTAAGAAAGAAAACCAATTATTATTTGCATCAGGTTGTATAATTATTTGAAGTAATTTCTGAATTCAAGTAATTTCTTATACATAATTTCTGATTAGATATTAAAAATCTTATATATAATTGTATGAATTACTATATATGATTATCCATAACAGTAAATTGAATCTCTACTTGACTATATAAAATTATGATCTCAATTTAATTTTTTTTAAAAAAAAATACACATAAAATATCACAAAGTTAAATAACATTTATCATTACGTGAAATATAAAATTTCTGCATTTAAACACTTTATAAATTATTGAGAATGTCGATTACAAACAGGTTCCCTGCATTATTATAATTAGTAGTTACATTTATTACTTACTTTATTGCATTTGTATCTATTATTGACAATAGATAATTTTGTACTGGATATATCTCATGTTGTTGGTTAAACGGGCTGTGTACATTTTCATGAGTGTTCTTTTGGTAGATTTTAAGAATTTCCATCGACATATTTATATTTTTCGAACGTACTAAACAAATTTGTATCTGATATAATTCTTTTATTTGGCATATTAGTAAAGTTCTTGAGTTGAGTTGAAGAATAATAAGGGACGCTTACGACAATAACCTAAAAGGATAAAATAAATGTCAGTAAATATATTCAGTATAAATAGATTATTAGAATACATACATACCTTGTCATAGTATTGCTTAAAATTGACTAATTCAGGTAGAATAGGTTCTTGAACAATTCAACATTTGTGTATTATTATTTTATTGACATATTTTAGTATTTTTAGAGATCGGTAAAGACGCGATCGTATTAGCTTACAATACTGAATTATTAAGATATAGGAATCTGTATGATCTATATGATTAACTGGAAGTCAGCAACCCATTTAGCACAAATAGAATATTTATTTAATAAAAATAAAATATTGTTAATAATAATAACTGAGTTAGTATTTGGGCAAAAATAATATAAAAGAATATAATTTAAACAGATTAGGATATAACTTGCAATAGTATAATTGTTTTCTTGTAACTATTATAAAAATAGGAAGAATGTACAAGGAACAGTCATAAGATTATTTAAAAATTATGAATTTCTAAAGTAAAATAAAAGTAAATCTGAATGTCTATATAAGTAGGGAGAAAGAGAGTGTTAAGACAGAGATAGGTATTTTAGTATTCTTCTTACATTAGAACAATATTTTGGTTGGTCCAACGGGAGGCATTTATATCCTAATAAGTAAATGTGAATATTAAAGTTGAATTTTACCTGAATGTAATAATACTCTTATAAACGAGGAGTATTGTCACAATATTTATATGTTAATTCTAAGTGATATCCACGAAGTCCTCCATTTTCGAACAGGTTCATTTCGCGTCTAATGCTATTTAACAACCCATTTTGTGCTTCAGGATCTGGGGATTCCATGCCTTTATTAATTTCCAGCTGTAACTTTTCCTTTAGTGTCAATTGCGGTTGGGAGGTTTGTTGCCTTGGCTCATCATCTCTTTGTGATCTTGACATTTCTTCCTCTTCCGTATCATCTCGACTATTTAGTCTTTTAACAATATTCTTTATTTGCTTCCTCACTAAAGCACGTGTAAGAACTGGAAATAAGTCAAGCCATTCGAAATCCGATAATAACTGATTTTCATCTTTGCGTGGATTTTGTAAATAATTCAACACATCAGTTAAATCGTCACTTCGTCGTCGCTTTATACGTTCCGCTAGAGCTGTTTCCATTTTATTGGCGAGTGCTAAGATTTCTAGACAATTGTTTTATAAGAACTTTCAAAGCGGAATCAGCTGTGCATAAATTAGCATCTCGCCAACAGATTGCGTCTACTGTTAATTTAATTAGGGTCAGCACATCAACAATTTTATTTACCAAGTTAAAATCAGCATCTTCTAAACGGATTGGATGATTGAGATCTATAAGATCTTTCTGAATGCAGTTTTTTAAAAGAGAAAATCGTTCTGGTATGGTTAAAAGACTATTCCACCTGGTTTTACAGTCCAAAAGAAATGACAGCTGTTTTTCATGTTCAATATTCACGATTTTGTCTTTTAAAAACCTGCATTCAAAAAGCTCTTATAGATCTCAATCATCAGATCCATTTAGAAGGTGCCGATTTTGACTTGGTAAATAAAATTGTTAATGTGCTGACCGCAATTAAATTAACACTAGAAGCAATATGTCTGCGAGATAGTAATTTATGCACAGCTGATGCCGCTTTCAAATTTCTTTTAAAACAATTGTCTAGTAAAAAATCAGCACTCGCCAATAAAATGGAAACATCCTTAGTGGAACGTATAAAGCAACGACGAAGTGACGATTTAACTGACGTGTTGAATTATTTTCAAAATCCACGAAAAGATGATAAAAATCAGTTATTATCAGATTTGGAATGGCTTAACTTATTTCCAGTTCCTACACAGGCTTTAGTGAGGAAGCAAATGAAGAATATTGTTAAAAGACTAAATAGTCGAGATGACAGGGAAGAGGAAGAAATGTCGGGATCACAAACAGATGATGAGCCAAGCCAACAAACCTCCTAACCCCAATTGACACTAAAGGAAAAGTTACAGCTGGAAATTAATAAAAGCATGGAATCCCCAGATCCTGAAGTACAAAATGAATCGGGGTTGGTAAATAGTATTAGACGCGAAATGAGCCTGTTCGAAAATGGCGGAGTTCGTAGATATCACTTAAAATTAGCATATAAATATCTATTGTGTATTCCTCCAACCAGTGTAGAACCTGAGCGAGCGTTTCAGCTGCTGCTTATGTTGGCAATAAACTACGAAGCAGGCTTGGAAGTCAACCATTGGATGCTTTGATATTTCTGCGATTGTATTTTCGAAATTCTAAATAGTCTTTTGTAATGTCTTTTTTGTTCCTTATTTTAGTATATTGTGTATTGTATTGTGCAACAATATCAATAAATAATTTTTAAGAAATTACTCATGTTTTTTCTTTTTTATTTCAGCCCAATTAGAAACCACATAATGAAATGTAACAGCTCTTCTTCATGTTCAATCTGCACATATTTTTGAAGTACTGTTTCATTTTTCAATGGTGATCTTTTGAAATACACTACAACTTTGCGAATTTTCTTTATCAGCTCATTAATGTTTTCATCTTTTGTTAACTCTGGTATGTGTTCTCGTTCGGGATCAAAAAACGGCCAAGATCCCGAGTTCCCGGGATTTTATTATCTATATACAGGGTATGTTACCTAGGCGGTATCTTTAGTTGAGCTACGTAATCTCTGGGCTTAGCCCATATATTTTAATAGGTTAACCTGCTGCGGCAAGGGTGTAGAGTATGTCTCCTTTTTTTTTCCTTTAGAGTAATGTTCATACTAATTAATCTATTTCAGTTTAATTTTACAAAACTTTTATTACTTGCTTCAGCAAACAATTAATTTTTCTCCAAATAATTTGTTCTTTTTGCTTTTGAGCTTCTTCTGGTAGTTTCTTGTAAAGAACTTGTTTTCACTGGATTAATTAACATTAATTTATTTTTAAAATTTCCCAACTTATTATCACCTGTTTGTATTTATAACTCTTCATCAAATTCATTAGTATAGATCAATTGTGCTTTCATATTATTGTTCGAACCTGTACATGTTTTTTTACTAGTAAGTTTCTACTTGATCTTCTTTTGTTATTTTGTTTGTATATTGACACCATTACTTGTTCGGCTTCTGACCCTTCTTCAATGCATTGGATGAGGAGCTTTATAATATAAAAAATGAACTACTAATTAGCTACTATATCTAGAATAACCAAATCAGAATCAATCTGTAATACTGGGTATTTACAAGAATCTACTAAAAATAAGAACAAACAATGTACTAACTTAAATGCAGCAAGCCGGATTTTTATGCTACAGAATAAAGCATTAAAAGTACTTGCAATATCGCGATTCAAGCAGGGGATACTTTACAAAAAAAGCTCACTTTGGCGTCGTGGTATATTTTCCATCTGCTTACTCATGTGCACGAACAGAGAGCAAACTTCGCAACAAATGGAAGCAACCACTAGTATCACTGAAGAGCGCGTGACAACTTAGGCCCCCAGTTATTGCCTAAAAATGACAGAGAAGTATATAACTAAATACCTGATGATTTAAAACACCTTCCAGTGAAAATTTCAAAAGAGTGGTACTGAAAATAGTAATGAATAAAAAATATTACTCTCGTCTAGAGTGCTTTATGGACTGTTTTAAAATTAAATTATTAATTAAATTATTGAATTTTCTTTGTAAGTTTGTGAAATGTATGTATTGTGTATTGTTGTATATTTATACATATACATGCCTATACCGGTTGTGTCAAATAATATTAGCCATAGAAAATCAATGTATACGTATATACGATGTATACCTCGCCGGCAGTAGGTACCGGATTGGCATATATATACATACGTATACATCGTACATACGTATGCATGAGAGTCCCTATGGCTAATGTTATTTGACACAACCGGTTTTTATCAGTTAGACGCGTTGTAAGCTGACAAATAATGTATGTTTTTACATAAATAAAAGTAATCTAACCATCTATCCCTACCTTTTAAGCAACCAGCGCAGCGGTCCTAATACAAACATAGCCTTGTCATACCTTAACTTATGAGTAGCGCCAATTATTATCCACCTATTTCGAGACTCCGACCATCGTCAGCTGAGCGGGCGGAGGAATAAGTGACATACGAAATCACAGGTAGACGAGTTAACAAGAGTTTTGGAAATTCTTCATTTTTTTAGTTACATTTAGGTAATTTAGTTTAATTAACGCCCAACAGGCGTTATACGCTGCTAGTGTCCCGTGTGTTTTGAACGTAACAATGTATTAAAATTAGAATTTGCATAAGCTGATGTAAAACTAATTTCTTGCAATTACTTCGAACATACGACTATGTAATCATAAGAGAAATGCACTTTAAAATACAAAGATAGACTAGAATGAAAGCAAGCGAACCAGACGCTCCGTAATACTTCAACATAGGTACTTTTAAAAATTTCACCTTTACTTAACATAATGAAAACCGGCTAACTCGATTTGCTGACGGATAAAATGTTGCTGCGGCGACATCGGGGACTCCCCAGTTGCTCCTGCCGTTGCTCTCCCCGACCGCTACGAAACGGTACACAAGTCGAGTGGCGATAGTAGTCACTCCGCTAATGAGAAAGAATAAGTTAGTAGGTAGGTGTATCAGGATGCGGTGGCAAAGCAAAAGTTTCAGGACAGAGTCGACGGTGGTGGCAAGGTTATGGCAGAGCGACTACGCCGGTTCTCCTACCTATCACTTACCATGCAAATTAAATAATTACAAAGTAGTAGTTAGGTAAGCAGAACGAGATGATGATGATATTTACTCCGCACCTACCCTCTCGTCGACCTTCTCGACGTGGCTCGCTCTTTCATGACTGTGTTCAAAGCGACCGGGTCTAAATAAATATTAGCTAGAGGGGACATAACTTTTATAATTATCAGTGTTCCCTGGTACAGAGTAGAGAAGAGAGTGTCATGAATGTTTTATAGGTCTTGGAATTAAGAAATAAGACGAGAACTTTTTGTTGAATAAGTTTATGTAAAATAGTCTTGTTAATTTGATGATGAGTTTGTTTTTGAAATTAATGGAATTTATTGATGGAATAATTAGTTCGAAGTGCATCAAAAGTGCAATATGTTCACAATCACTAATTAGTTAGTGTAGAAATTGTAATCTTAGTTTTATATATCATTTCCACCAAAGATTTGCTTTCATTTGTAGTAGGGGAGACCGGTGTCAGTTGTAACAAAATTTGAACAATTTTTTTTTACAGTTAAATTTAAAATTTAAAGTTTCGATTTTAAGAGGGGCGTTTACCTATCGAAAATTAAGGCATCGCCGTTTTGCGTTTTTTAAACTCATTTTGTAATTATAGAATCTCAAATTTGGGTTAGTGATGCAAAAGGCATAAATTTATAATGTCAAGGTCAGTTTTTGTACCAATTTATTTTCTTAAGAAAGTTATGTGTTTTAGAAATAACCACAAAAATGCATGAATTTGATTAACGTCTACTAACTAAGGCTGGTACACAAAAGAAAAAAAACGACCTCTACGCGCCAGCTGCACATTTGATGTACGATATAAAGAATAAATCAAATTTATGTAATTATTTTTAAAGATAAAAAACATTAAACAGTCAACATTGTCACACACATTTTACACGAGGTTTTTCGCGTCGTCTATCCCCACATTACGGTATCTCTACCGGTCCTAGCGAAGACGAAAATCTATCGGAATCGGTCGGCTATTGCAGACTTAAATGCGAGTGACAGTTTAATTACTAACTGTCACTCGCATTTAAATGTCATATATACCTATTAATATTCGAGTGTATAATAATATAAGAGTTATGGGCAAGCGAAAATTGGCTTATTATAAAACATCAACAACATCAACAGTTCCGTAAGTACTCATTCTTTTATTTATGTATACATTATGTTTCCCATCTATAGCATTACTTTATCTATGACAGAATCTGTGAATAAAACCGAAGCGCTGTGACAGAGCCGAATATCGTCTACCTCCACCTACTCACACCCCCTTGCGTCTACCCGTCCCGCGAGTAATATAAGTTGCATAAGTTTCTATTTGTTGGTAAACGCCACTCTTAAGGATTTCAATATTGAATATTTGTGTAATTGATTACATTTTTCATGTTTAACAATATGTTATCATAAAGGCATATAACATCTGTATTTGTATACAACAAACAAGTGTTACAATTGAAACCTCACTGGTGTCACTTGTAACGAAGCCGGTGCCGATTGTAACAGAGAGCCAAGAAAATTAAAAAAAATCTTAAATGAAAAAAGCTTTACTTTCCAAAATAAACAAGGAAGATTTTTATTCTAACTAAGAAAAATGCATAAGAAATATGAGCGACTTGTATAAGGTGATAATCCGGATTAAAGAGAAACCCTTTCCTCGAGCTGCAGCGGGTAATTAGGAAGCACTTGAAAAATATCAGGTACGGTCTACAGATAATTAGAAAGCAGCTCCAGGAAAGGGTTTCTCTTTAATCCGGATTATCACCTTATACAAGTCGCTCATATTTCTTGAAACGAATTATACGTACTAACAATAACTACACGTCTAAAAAAGTTAATATGCCTTAGGTATAAAAAAAGATGCAATATTATGTTTACATAGTTGCTTTTAATAAAACATTCTAAAGGTGGCACCACACATGCAACAAAACATCGTACCGAACTCCGTCGCGTCTCAAGTGTGGACGCAACCACGCAACATTGCAACAACGCAAAATTCCGCGTTCATGTTGCGCCACATGTTCGCATGTCTGGACGGGTCTGGCTGATTATGGGAGGGTGGGGCGGCAATATGTTCGCGTTGATGTTGCGCGGCAATGTTCTGGTGCACCTCAAAACTTTATCACACCGCAACTTTGTCGCGCAACAAGGAATGTTGCGCGACGGAGTTCGGTACGATGTTTTGTTGCATGTGTGTAGCCACCTTAAGATTCCTCACCGTAATCACAGTGTCTGCAAATGTAGTAGGGGTTTTTGCTACTGCAATTAAAATATGCCCATTGCTTACATTGACCACAACATTCTAAACAAAACGTTTCTTCGACACTTGGTTCTAAAGAGTACAATCTATTTGGTTTAGTACTTTTCTGTTCTTCTTTTGTTTTTCTTTATTGTTATTTGTATTTTGAAAATTACGTTTTGTAGGCATCCTCTTTTTTGGAGTTTTTTCTTCAATTAAACATTTCTCCGGGGTATCTGTTAAAATTGCCGTCCTTCCTTTTGCTCTTCCTCCTTGTCTGGGTTTATTTACGTCAGCTTTGGGATATGGCTTTATATTTCCGGGTGTTACAAATTTTTTGTTTCCGAAATAGGTGCTGTTGCGCTGCATCTTTCTGTAGAAGTGCTGGGTTGATTCATGTCAAGGGTGATTAGTCGAGTAACATTTTCGTTCTCATCATTATTAGTAGTTTCGCTTACTTTTTCATTGACTAAAGGTCTGTCGGTGACAGTTGATGGGGCAAAGTCAGACTCACTAAATATTACTCTATTGCAAGGCCATATGCCCGTGCAAGAGAATCCAGCAAGAATATTGCTTGGGGTAGTGGCCAGGGGCGGTGATGCTTTGACAGTTGAGGGCAAATCATAAATCGTCATCCTTTTCCCTGGATTATTTTTTATCTATTGATCACCAGAATTATTAAAATATTTCTTGAACGAGCCATAAACTCCACAGTCTAAAGGTTGTAACCTGTGGGAACTGTGTGGAGGGAATGAAAGCAAAGTTATTGAATTGGCTCTGCAGTAATCTATTAAAGGTATGGAAATGTGTGAGGAATGGTTATCTAAAAGAATCAACACTTTATTGGTTTCACCGCGTTTGGTATGCTTCATAAAGTCAAGAAAATTGTCTTCTTACATCCATCCTGGCTTATTGCCACATCCTGTGCACCCTACAGGTCCGTCTCTGGTAAAATGATCTTTAAAATGTTTTCGCGGAGAAATAAACATTGGTGGAGCCGTATTTCCAACCGCATTTACAGCAAAGCACATGGTAATTAGTGTTCCTCGTTCTTGTGAAGTAATAGAGCCCACTTGCTTGGTCCCTTTCTTAGCGATTACTTTGGTTGGCTGTTGCGTTGTAACCCCGGTTTCGTCTATATTGTAAATATTTTGTGTTTCAAATTTATGCCTTTCCATGACTGCAGACAACTTAACTTATCAAAAAAGTTTTCTTTATTGAAATTCATGGCGCGTGAGAGACACGTTGCTTAAGGAGTTCGCAATGATAAAATACTACGTCCCTATACGTATATTTACTTTTGGATTATAAAACACAAAAACTGTTTGTTTGCACACAATCAGTGCACACGATTATGGTAACACTATACAATATAATGCGAACTTCATTACCGAGAGCTTCCAAACGAACAATTTAATTTTTTTCCCAAAGATGTCTCCACCTCCTTTGTTACAATCCACACCAGTTACAACTATACATGGGCGAGATGGGGTTAAGTTTCACTCGGACTAGGCCGACTCGTGTTTTGTCGGCTCTCGGGGAAACCGGTGGGTAATACGGTACCCGAGAGCCGACAAAACACGAGCCGGTCTAGTCTGAGTGAAACTGAACCGTATTCCCCTCTCTCGCCCATGTATATGTTGCAACTAACACCGATTTCCCCTACACACAATATCTATAATATTAATGTTCGTCGATGATACTGCGGTTGTTGTGAGCTGTGTTTATACTGATCTACTGAGAGAAGAAGTAATAGCAAGTATGGAGAAAATAAAAAATTAGTTCCAAAATAACAATTTAAAATAAAATATCACGAAGACGAAAAGCATATAACGGTGAACAACTTTTATCTAAAAGTAATGCGAAATTTCTGGAAGTAACAGTTGATTCTCTCACCGTACATGGAAAAACCATATTAAAAGTCTAGCTACTTAAATCTCGAGTTTTTATGCCTTTTGAAGCATTTCCCAAAAAGCTATTACGCATATGTGGATGCGAGGATGCTGATGACTGACTGAAGGGTTTGGTACAGAAAGGGGTTGAGTCAAAGCTTGATCAAAATTGAGATAAATGTGTCGTCAGAATGTTAATAAAACGCTGCAAAATGTGAATCAGTCGAGTAGAAGAATAGATCTGTGTGTTTGAAAGTTTTCCTTCTTCACTCTTTGGTGGAAAAGAGAATAAATCAACAAGCTTTATCCCGTTTATGCGCCAAGGCGGTGTAACCATTCTACGCGAGTCGTGCAAATTTGACTTCAATACGAGTGTGCCCGTACCGCATAAAATACTACACGCGAGTTTTGTGGGATTATACCACTAATCACCTTGATAAAATTAAGGGCATCCATACTTCCCAAAAAATACGAATTAGAACCGAGAACGCAAGAAAGACATTTACGAAAACGAAACGTGTTTTCTGCTGGCGAAATCGAAATCCTGAGTTAAGAATACGATGGTTGAGATGCTGCAAGTTGTCAATATTATAATCCATAATCCAAGTTTAACCTCTAAAAGAAACTGATTTAGGGTGACTGGAGGTGTTCGAGCTGTGGATGTACCAGAGAAGACGGACGGAGAAGGAAAAGGAAGACTGACACGTTATAGAATAAAAAAAATGGAAAAACTGCTACAGCAGGTCATTAAACAAGGGAAGAAAATCCAGAGCAAGGAGACAAAAGTCATGAGTGAAGAATCCCACGAAATGGTTTGATTGAACCAATAACCAATTATTTAAATCAGTAGCCTCAAAAATAAAAATCATCTTCACGGTTGCCAACGTTCGGATCATACACGGCAACAAAAGAAGAAGAAAATAACATCTACGTACGTCCACCTAAATCTCTCGATGGGTTGCAAATATATATCTCTTCATATAAGCAAATTTAGCAATACTCGTATATTTCTCCGTTTTGCATCTCTTACACTTTCTCCTTACTACCCCGCAGTAGAAGCAATTGTTACAAACAAAACGAGACAATGTTTGTTTAGCAAGCATTTAACGAACGACAAGATTACAGTAACGGGACGATATTTATAAGTTGGTAGATAAATCAACGTGTTACAGCAAACAAACACATGAAGACGAGATAAGAGGCTGGCTAAAGAGGGGAACTTGTGACTTGTTTCGTGAGGATGATATGTCGCCTCTGCGTCTCCTACATACAGTCGAAACATGTATTCCGGAGATGTTTAACTTTTCCGGGTTGGAAGACAAAAGTGAGAGTGGTAATTACAATGGGTGGTTGGCTAAAAGTTTGTCTGTCGTTGGATGAAGGCAAACTTCTCGACCGTATCTCCGAAACTGGTAGAAACGCGGTAAGATCTCAAAAAAAGGTTTTCCTAATTTTATCGGCGGGGAACGGGATTAAATTTGAAATGATACGATAAACAAACTAAAGCGTAAAAAAGAAACAGGAAACAGTAATAAAACTATTAGCATTCAATGACTGATTGACCAAAAACGGATAGTCTCAAAAGTTTCACATACTGAATGTTTGCCTCTTATTTCAACAAATAAATTTAAATTCATAAATAATTAATAATCAAAATAATCTACACCTTATTGTTAAATTATATGTATATGTAGGGTGAATCATTCCCGTAGAGAAGTGTGAAGATTTTACGAGGTTTCTGCTCTTGGTAGCCGCTCATTGGTAGCACATTTTAAATATAATTTTTATTATACAGAGTGTTCCATATATTGGTAGCTGACCATAGTTAGAGTTTTATAAATGAAATATACAATACATGTATTCCCTGTACAATTCTTAATATAAAGTTTTCGATATCACCATTTTTCGGAAAACAAAAATGCTTTTAATAAATATATATTTCCCGAAAACATCGTGTTAAATGGTCACAATTTTTGGTAG
This sequence comes from Amphimallon solstitiale, assembly GCA_963170755.1. Classification (NCBI taxonomy): domain Eukaryota; kingdom Metazoa; phylum Arthropoda; class Insecta; order Coleoptera; family Scarabaeidae; genus Amphimallon; species Amphimallon solstitiale. The sequence continues at coordinate 29,909,527 of OY720681.1, read as the reverse complement.
TGTTGTTCATAATAAAAGGATATTCAATGTCTCCTCACCTACTAATAAGCATGTGTGGAGAACTGGATTACATGATAATTCCCTTCCGAAAAGTATTTTTTTTTCAAGTAAAAAGCCTGTACATCGCTTCATTTTTGAATTTGTTATTTGCTAATATGAGTTTTTGATATAATCTTGCCAACTTTATGTATTTTATTTGAGTACGGTATAGTGAGAAATGATATTTGCCGCTAAACTGCCAAATAAATAAATAGCATTTAATAAGTTGCTTCTATGTTGACAGGTATAATTTTTTGATGCAAGTGATTTTATAATGAATTTTTCTAAAAAAAAAGGAGCTTAGAGATTTTTTAGTGAAGAAATGTCACAGAAGTTACTTATTAGCCCAGAGGCTTTACTAGCAGCATTAATCTGGAAGACAGGTCCCAAGATAGATTCCTTTAGAAGAGAAATTGACACTTTCATTACTACTGGTAGTGTGGCGAGTCCAAAACTACAGAAATCTAAATACATATGTGATAAATAATAAAAATTAATTACGAACTCTTGTGGCAACAGCTGAAAATCCTCATGTTAGTACGCGTGCTTGATATTACCAACCCAGAGTTACAAGGACCTCAAAATCAATATTGAATACATTTAAATACTGAGTAGTTACGGACCTATGATTTTGTAGCTAGAAGAGTGTTCTGTCAACGAGTAATAATTAAAATTGACGGCTAGGCATATTTTAAATAATGTGTTATCTATGGATAAAATACTTTCCATAGTAACGAAATAGTTAAAAGAAGAAATTTTCATTATTATTCAAATAAAATCCTTACTTCATTAATAAATAGATCAGCATGAGTCGAGCATAAATGAATAGGGAGGCTTTCTTGGTGATCGGATGTCAGACATTGCAAGGTAGTATTAACGAATGAGCTCATGCAATTTCTAACAAGCAAATTAGTGGAAGTATTGGAAGATGATCCACTAAATTTAAGGAGAGTCATGTGGATGCGACAATCGGCGCACCATTACATTTTACGATTCGGGCACAGGATATTAAAAAAAAAGGCAATTGATTATGTAGTAGTGAAGTCAACCACCTAGTTGTGGGATGATGTGCTTTTACATCAGAGGTGCTCTGAAGATAGTGTCTCAGTGTTATAGTGTTGGTAGCTGGTTGTCTGGATAGGCGTCGTAATATATGAAAAACGCCTCACCCCGAGAAGAAGCAGAAAACTCCGGTGCAAGGTACTGCCATCGACTGATGAACTAGCACACTTCCCAAGATCAGAGAATTTAAATAATCAGTGCCGTTACTTAATCAGGAACTTTATTTGTAGTTCAACATCCGAGCGGACTCCTGGGTTGTTTATTTTGTGTCCCAATGATCGGTACGATAAAGTGACTTTTAAACGTATCATCAGTGCCTTTTGGCTATCCGAATTGTATATACAAATTATAATAACATGCAGTAGAACTGGGGTTGCCAGATGGCCGGGAAATCCGGGATTGTCCACGAATTTTGCGTCTTGTCCCGTGTCCAGTAATTAGACCTTATTGCCGGATTCCGAAAACCTATTAGTTTTCTGCTCCTTCGTTAGTTCCTAAATTCGCGCGCTAGCTTTACCTTGAGTGCATGGGACCGAGCCATAGAGCACTATGGGCCGAGCGCAATGGAGTGTGTATGTTTGGTCCCCGATCTGACATCTCTGCACTGGGCGCATTATTGTAAAATCATTCTATTCCCATTGCTCGACCTATAAACATCGATTATCACCTGCGCTAATAAACACGTGCGAACTATGAGGTGCAATAAGCAGTTAATTGCAATTATCATGGATTCATTGTCGACTCCATCAACAAGTAAGAAAAAGTTCACTGGATTTAATGATAAATCGACCAACGATCCTGGCTTTAAAGACTGGATAGAGAAGAAGAATGACTTTACTGCAATGTGTAAAGCATGTAACTCGGAAGTTACAATTCAATATGAAGGCCGTCGCGCGCTGACAGTAATTTATTTTTTACATTCTAGTTCCTTTTAATTTTGTTATATGCTTGTTACAGGTTCACGCCAATAGTATAAAGCATAAAAAAATGGATTTGGCTAAAAAAACTTCTCAAAGCATGAATAATTTTTTAATTAAGAAACACATCAGAAGAAAGATCTATAATAATTTCCGAATAAGCATTTGTTTATCATAATATGAAACATGGATTAAGTTACAATAGCTTGGACTGCTTGGCAAAAAATATCAGCAAGTTAATTCCAGATAGTCAAATAACAGCAAAAATGACATGTAGACGTACAAAAGCATCGGCAATCATTCAAAATGTTTTAGGACCCTATTCTCAAGAAAAAGTGATCTCTGATTTAAAATCTTGTTTTTATTTTTCAATAGCCTCAGATGCATCAAATGTTGGCAATTTGAAAGCATTTCCATATGCTGTTCAATATTTTAATTGTAATATAGGTATATGCAGGAAATTATTAGACTTTTACGAGAAAGCTGAAGAAACATCGCTAGATATATATAAATGCCTTAAAAAATTACTATTGATGCCAATCTCAGCATGGATCAAATAAGTGCATATAGTGCAGACAATGCTTCCGTCAATTATGGTGCCCATAATTCTGTATATCAGATATTAAAAGAAGAAAATAAACATATATTTAAAGCCAATTGTTATTGCCATGTAATAAATAATTGTGTGAAATATGCATTAAAAGGCATCGATGTTGATATAGAAAGCATAGTCATAAAAATTTATAATGAGTTCAGTTCATCAGCATTAAACACACTAAAATTGAAAGAATGTTGTGAGTTTGCTCAAATACAGTATAAGACATGTACCTACAAGATAGTTGTCACTTTTGCCAGCTATAGATCGCCTTATTCATAGTTGGCCTGCTGTGAAACATTATTTCTTAAAAAAAGGTTCAAACAACTGCCACAAGGTGTTATGGGACTTTATTTCAGAAGGTTGCTATATCAGTGACAAAAATAATGAGGAAGCATGTAAAAATGAACACAAGAATGACTGTTACCTCTTCTTCTTAAGTAATGTGTTGCCTGAATTTACAAAAGTGATTTTGCTACTAGAAAGTGAGAGCTACACTATTTTGGAAATGGATCATGCCGTGCGAAGTCTTCACGATCGATTAAAAAGTAGGATGGCTGATAATTTTTTTGGGAGTAAAGTCAGGACCATCTTTAGAAAAATTGATGGAGAAGAAAGAAATCAATTCACATCACAGGCACAGATTTTACTTCAAAGAGCCATTAAATATTTAGAAGAGAGATATGATTTCGGTCCCAATGGAATCTATAAAAAGTTTGAGCTTTTATCGCTCAAATCGGAGGAATTGGAGTTGACTTGGGAAGTGCTTTCCGAATTTCCCCAGATATTGAATATAGAGGATTCTGTTAATATTGATTCCCTTTATACAGAGTTTGCATGTCTGAAAACTATGTATAAGGCGCCTCCGAAAGACTTGCCAAGCGACGAAATATGGGCCTATTTCTTCAGAAATAACACATCGATAAACTTTACAAATTTAAAGAAAGTAGTTTGTTTTGTTCTTTCAATTCCAACAAGCAATGCCTTTTGCGAAAGAGTATTTAGCCAACTGAATAGTTTATGGACTAAAGAGCGAAACCGAATGTCCATCAATTTAATCAAATCCGAACTGCAGACTCGTATCAATTTTGACGAGTCGTGTTCAGAAATTTTATCACTTTTTCAAAGCTCTGACGGAGAAAAACTAATAAAACTCGCAAAATCCAGTGATAAGTACTTAAAAAAATGATCTATTTAAGATGATATTCTATTATGAGGTAAATTTTGCTAAAATAAAAATTTAATTTTCAAGCATAATTTTTTACTGGATATATTCTCAGAGACTAATCGATGGGACAGATTTTATGTAGTTGCTTTAAATGAACGTTTAAATCTACATTTTATTTAATAATAATGTTTATTGTCTTGAAGTTCACCTGAAGCGTAAAGGAATTAATTTGACGTTCATAATTTTTTCATTGCTGGTTCAAATAATTAATGTTTTCGGTTTAGTGCATGAAGGATTCTAAGTAATAATAAATATAAGATTCCGTATTTGCCATAAATGTGAACCTTTTTATTTAATATAATTCGCAATAGTTCGCTTGTTTGGTTAGTAATATAGAGCTTGTAAAATAATTCATGTATAATTAATTACTTTCAATCTTCTGGTGTGTTCAGTAATTTTGTATACGACTTATGAATGATAAGTGACAGGTTTTTTGAATGTATGTAATCTAATGTAAGGTTTATGCAAGCTTGCACGGGCTACGTTATTAGTGTTATTAACGAGTAATTAAATATTTACATATCCAGGTCGGAGCGCAATAGGCGATAGGCGATGTATTAAATTTTTATTTGCTAAACTTTGATTTAAATTCCATTATTAAATATTATTTTACATAAGTAAAATTTTTGTTTCATTTATAATGCGAATTTCAATTTTATCTTTTTCTTTGTTGACGTTAAACCGATTTTTTCGAACTCTCTGATCCTATTCTCCCTTCTTATTTTCTCTGATCATCAAGGATTCCCTATTGCCGCTGTGGCCGCCGATTCTAATAATACGGTGGCACAATTAACATCTCCTTGCATCCAGGCAACCTGAGAAAGTAGAGTATCCGGACCAAGGCCATCCCAATACTCTGGGCGGTGAGGTTGCAGGGGATAAGGGCGATGTTTTCTATATAATTTATTCTATATCTGTTGTTTATAGATCTTACATACTTCTTGATCGTCTTTTACGTGTAATCCTGTTAGCACGTATAATTATTGACAATTAAAATTAAAAAAACAAATCAATCAATAAATTATATTAAATAATTAATGTAATTCTGTTTAAGTAGGCTGAAATTGTGATTGTTCAGTTCTTCCATTGAAAATTTAAGAGAAGCATTCACAAATTTTGACCTAAATTTGAAGAAAATAATTAAGCACATAATTAATAAGTTACATTGTAATTATAGCAAAAAATACATTAACATAGTTGTAACATGTTTAAAATTGAGTCGTCCGATTATCGCAAGATCACATTTCGTCAAAATCTCTCGCAGAGCACACCTGTATCCAAAAATAAACCTGGACGCACATTTGACAGATTAGGATTTTTTCTTTCGTCGTGTAGTACTACCGACCGTTGTCCAAGAGGCATCGGGCCAAAAAAAAGACGATCGCGACGGATACGACGACGCCACAGCCGACTGCAAAAATAACAATTCCGCCTGCCAGACATGTAAACAATGAAAGGTAAAACTGACAGCTATTTGGAAGTACAAAAAGCGGACTATCGAATGACTATTTATAATATCGAACACAAACGTGAGAGGCAAAACGGAGAGTAGGACAGCGAAATAGAAAAAAAAATACATTTTGGCAGACGAACAGTCGATATTGTCCGCCACCATTCTTTCATCGGCTCTCGAGGGGGAACTCCTGGCATTTTTTCCCAACCCACTCTCCCACACGTTCAATATACAAACAGACGAAAACTTTTCTTCATTCATTGTCTGAAATATTTTTTTCAACGTTCCGAGCCATTAAGGATCTTCTATGCTTGCTATAGATTTACAGACAAATGACTTCATATAAGCAAGTACAGCTGATGATAAAAATAGAGGATATGTGTACTTAAATTTGGAAATATCGTACTCACTTAGACGTAACTGTACATTTCATGTAATGGAGGAATAGTTTGTGGACTGAAATCAAATCGTACAAATTTAGTTTATGTCACGATCTCCATATTTTTCTTTTCATCGACTGGTAAATCAGGGCAAACTAAATGTAGGCATTAATATGTGTCTGTACTTGACTCATGCATTGTAATTTAGAAAGTTCCATATTATAAAAGCGGCAACATGGAAACGTCTTCGTTCATTTCTTATAAAGGCAGATTAGTCCATAAATATTTAAATAACAAAATAAACATCATTTTAAAATCACATGCTTATAACCTGTAATTTCGAATTCATATATTCATATTTTTTTAAAAAAAAGTGTATGTCGATTATTGTCAAAATCACTGCTTAAAAATCCTTTAAACTACTTTTATGGAACAATTAATTTAAATTCAAGGAGGGGTGGAAATTGTAAAACGTGCTCTGCTTATGTGGACTCATAAATAAATTTACTATTACTTGCTCTCATTATAGAAAAAAAATTGAAATGATTTTCTAGAGAACTCAGGCGCATATGTAACCCTTTTTCTAAAATAAAATAAAAGTAACGTTATATACAGGGTGAGTCATTAGCAGCCGCTTCTTCGATAGCTCTTTTGTGTTTTAAATAAAAGAAAAAACAATTAGTGGAAGATTCATGGTTGCTTGTGGCGCATATTGTAAAAATACGTTAAGCTCTGACGCACTTCCGGTTTCACCGGAAATGCACGGAACTTAATTATTTTAAATGACTCACCTTATATATTTTTGGATTTTATTGTACAGATTTAAATTGTCTGTTCAACTATCTTTTCTTTTTCAAAATTTAGCCAATAGTTTTTGAGTTATTAATTTTTTTTTTTGAAAATATTTGACCAAAACACGTGTTCAGAAAAAAATCATTTTCACATTGTTTTTAAAAGTAAAAACATAAACTTTGATGGTGCTTGTAGCTAAGAAAATTCTGCATCATTTGGTAAAGTTGCACTCGACAATACTTCAAAAAACTTAGTTTTTTCAAAGCCTACTTCCTGAAATGTTCACATAACAAAAACCTATTTTTTTAAATGGAACACCCAGTATTTTATTGAGGCATTTTGTTCCTTTTTTTTATTCTCTTTCATTTTTGTTAACAATGTCCTATACTTATCTTTTGTAATTTCTGAGATAATCGCTATAGGAGCCGCATTCCAAGGTTGGAATGCGGCTGACTGCCTGAGTCAACTATTAAAAAAAATCGGTATACATTTATGTCAAACTTATAAAAGCATCATCCAAATGAATTATTCTTATGAAGAGTTAATAGATATTATTGACGTTTTGGGTGAATCTGAAAGAAACTCTTTGCTAACATCCAGACTATGTACAGCGATCCCTGGTAGAAGTCAACCGAAGCCAGAAACCTTCGAAAGTATAAAGTGGACGGTTTGAGTGAACAGAAAGTGTTGAATATGAAAGAAAAAGCGGAAAAAGCAATAACTGATGAGGATACGTTTATGGTACTTGCGAGTGTAGTCGAACACTCCCATAATAATACTACTAAAATTAGTCATCAGTTAGATGTAAGTCAAATTTGTGAATCCAGAATAATTAGAAAATATGAAATTTATCCGTAACACATTCATACACAGGGTTAGATGAAAGAAATTTTCAGAATCGCTTACATTTTTGTCAATTGGCAACAGATAAATTATCCAGGCTTTCTCTATTTTTTGATGTTTACCAACGAAGCCACCTTCTATTAATGTGAATACGTTCATCGTCAGAATTTTCGTTATTATAACACATAAAACCCCCCACTTTATCACACCTGTAAACTTTGAAAGTCGTTGGTCATTAAAACTGTGGAGAGGAATAGTGGGTAGTTACATAATTGAACCTTATTATATTATATTATATCTGTTAATTATTATATTATATTATATCTGTTAATGGAGGAGAGTATCTTCGCTATCTTCGATAGCTCTTTTGTGTTTTACAGTACGCTGATGATACGACGCTTGTAACGAAGTATCAGTGAGGATGACCTATGAAGAAAGGTCGAGACGACAACACAACAGGCAATGATCAACAGGAATGGATCAGCAACAACGGTTTAATCCTAAATATCGAAAAGACCAATTCCATGACTATATCCCTTGCACCGGCTGACGAGAGACAAACAGTGAAGTTTCTTGGAGTTGCTGTGCAAAACGATCTGAAATGGAGATCGCATGTTGACGACATCTGCAAACGATTAAGTACAGCAATCTACATGATAAGGAAATTATATCCGGTAACGAATCACCAGAGTATTCTAAATGCGAATTATGCCAGTTTTCACAGCCACATTTCATATGGAATACTAGCTTGGGGATCCAGCGCGGAGGGGCGAAAACTGTTCCTGAACCAGAAAACAGCAGTTCGAGCCTTGTGTGGGATAAGTGATCAACGGCATAGTGCTCGACAATTATTCAAGGACTGTAAAATCCTGACACTTCCTAGTGTTTACATACTTGCCTGCATTAAGTTCGTGTTGAATAATCCCTCGAGGTACGAACAACTGAGCCAACATCATGATTACAATACCAGAGGAAAGTGCAACCTGGTCACGCCTGTACACCGCACCGGCCGTACACCGCTGGACATTGATGTGTCTCGGTTCTTCAATAGGCTGCCACTGAAAATAAGAAGGAAGCCGTTGGGAAGTGTCGTTAAGTGGGTGAAGAACCTTCTAGTGACACGCGCTTCTATTCGGTTGAGGACTTCCTAATGGATGACACTTTCTGAGCGGTTTATTTATTTACAAGTTTGTATATATTTTCTTGTTTTGTACTTCTACAATATTATTTGCAATGTTTTTTACAATGTTTTGATAGTCTCATTTGTGTTGTTTTGTTCTGACTGTTGCATTGTGATTATGATTTTATGACGTATATCCGCTAATGTAGCTGGATATTTAATGTTTTGAATAAATTGAAAAAAATAAAAATATCTACGGACGGATTTTCAAAACTTTTTGAAGGCATCTTCAAATATGTCAGTAAACATAAGCTTTATTTTATTCCGATCTTAACCAGCAGTGTCAAAAATGAAATACTGTAACTGGACATTGCCGGAATTAAAAAATTGAAATGCGATGGTCTTCAGTCTGTAAAATTATTACATTTGGGATAGCTGGATTTAACATTTACTTTGGTTGACAGTTGACTAAGGAAGTCGGGCGCCATTCCTGCCTTCCATTGGTTGAACGAATATTTTGGTGCATAGAACAACAGCGCACCTGGTTCTTTAATTGACCGCTAATTGCACCTATAGTGATTATCTCAGAAATTACAAAAGATAGGTATAGGACATTGTTAAGAAAAGTGAAAGAGAATAAAAAAAGGAACAAGATGCCTCAATAAAATACTGGATGTTCCATTTAAAAAAAAATAAGTTTTTGCTATGTGAAATTTCAGGAAGTAGGCTTTGAAAAAACAAGATTTTTTGAGGTATTGTTGATTGCAACTTTACCAAATGATGCAGAACTTTCTTGGCTACAAGCACTACCAAAGTTAATGTTTTTACTTTTAAGAACAATCTAAAAAAGATTTTTTTCTGAACACGTGTTTTGGTCAAATATTTTCAAAAAAAATTAATAACTCAAAAACTATTGATACAATTTTGAAAAAGAAAAAATATTTGACCAGACAATTTAAAGCAGTACAAGAAAATCCAAAAATATATAGGGTGAGTCATTTAAAAAAATTAAGTTCCGTGCAGGTGAAACCGGAAGTGCGTCAGAGCTTAAAGTATTTTTACAATATGCGCTACAAGCAACCATGGATCTTCCACTAATTGTTTTTTTTTTATTTCAAACACAAAAGAGCAATCGAGGAAGCGGCTACTAATGACTCACCCTGTATATTTAATAACCTCTCTATACTATCACATGTACAGCTTTTCTAGAAGTTATAAAACAAATTATACTCAAAACGATATATCATTTGAAACTATGAAATAATAGAAAACTTGCTATAAATTATATGTGATGATCACTAATTATTTCAGTATTCTCACATTGAAATATCTGACATTCTTCACCGATTTGACAATATTACTCTATTGAAAACTCATTCAGTGAATCGGCTTTTAGATTCACAAAAATTATAATAATCAATTCATTCTGTGTGGATCTTGCTTCTTATTATTAACTATGAAAGTGGCTCACAAATACCACTAATAAAAAACATTCTTCCTATAACTGGTAATTTACAGTACAAAATAAATTATATCGATATACCAAGCTTATAATATTTAATTGAAAGAATATATAATCGGAAAAATAAATAGTTGACGTGTCCATTGACCTGCCCTGTATAGGAATTTAAGGTTGATGTGAGGAATAGCTGATAAACTCTAGCAAGTGTTAGCTCTCGTAAGACTTTGGCACCTGTCTGTTGAGTTCAACAGATGAGGCAGAATATAAAAGGATCAGGATACTCTAGATTTTAGATGATCTTTGGTGCGATCTCTGCTATTTGTAATCCTTAAACCAAACGATAAATATAAGGTAAGTCTTGGTAGAGTTTTGGAGATCTCATTTTTTTGTGGGAGTCCCTTTCAAGATGTCGACCTACAGTCAGCTTCCACAGAAATTCCTAAATAGGACGTCACGTAGTTTCTTCCATCAATACGACGCCAAGGCATTTTATCTCGTAGATGGTTTAAAAATTTATTTTCATATTAGTGCTTATTTCCCGATATTTCTCATGAAATGATAGTGTTGTGGTCGCCAAGTTGATTCATGATTGTTTTCCTCTCAGAGCAATTTGGTCAGATACGTTTTATGAGAAATATCGTCTATTATCCTTCCATCTACTACATGGTGCCGATCATATTCAATATGACTGTAAAGATCTAAGTAATGTCATCGGAACTATGTCATTATAATATTATATGACAACAAGAGATCATTATACACTGTAGAGCAGCATGACATTGAATCATTCTGACGAAGAAAAGCCGAAAACGTTACAATGTAATTATGTATTACGCTCAGTCGGAGTTTATTATTTTCCACTGCAGCAATCACACAGACAACCTACAAAGTCGCACAACCACACTATAAATAAACGCATTTTGAACACCAGTAACCCATTTAATAGGTAAAACAAATCAAGTTGACATGACTTCAACGTGTGTAAGATTACAAACACCTGATGAACATGTCATTTCCCCTCTAATTGCGGCGGATACTCTTCGCTGATGGTCGTCCGGATTTTTCGCCGCCTGTCCGCGCAGCACGGGTAAGTAACTGGAGCAAATTAGATGCTTTGATCTTCAAAATGCTAAGTGTGATTTATGGACGAGTGTCGAGTTTAAACTGGAAAGTGTAAACCTTCTTTTTGGTATATATGTTAGGTGCAACGTTAGGATATATTGCCCGTTGAATGTAATTATAGGGTTTGGTTAATAGAAGCAACACTATCTATGAAATCATCCGGGTTAAAATGTTCCTGTCCAAAATATTTTTTCAACGTAGTCATTTTGAAATTAAAAAGTTTTTAAGAATGGTGAAAGAAAAGGAAATAAGATAAGATCTAAATTAAACTCAAGATATGCTTTTTATTGCAGTTTTTTACCTTTACTGTAATTGTTTACCCCATCCAGTTTTTTGTGGATTTCCATGGATGTCCGTGGCTGTATATGTATGACAAAGAGCCAAGTGCGCATGTGCAAACGCGTTGGTTGTCGGGACTGTGGTAGAATTCCGAGAAAACTTTTTGCAACCAAACGAACTGAAGTTGTGCTACTTCACTGAATGTCGTTATTTATTATCTACGTATACACCGACAATGAATAATATAATAGGGATGGCTTTTAAGTTCCCGCAATGGAGAAAGGGAGATAAAATAAAAATAAAAATGATTAGTTTTTTTCAATATATTCACCCGTAACCCCAATACATTTTTCAGATTTTGCAATTATGTATGCCTTCATAAAAAAACGTCTTTGTCTGCCAAATACGCCGAAACAGCGTCCTTTACTTCTTCATTGCCTATAAATTTCTTCCTATATGGCTCCTCCTTCATATTAGGGAACAAGTAAAAATCGCTAGAAACCAGGTCTGGACTACAAAGTGGGTGATTCAAAATACTGAAGCCCACTTTATGCAGGGCAACAAGCGCAGCACGACTCTTGCGTGCAGGATCAGGCCACCTTTAGTCAATTTTTCCCTTCTTTCTTCTTTGATAAATTTTTTAACCGCTCCATAATTGAAGCGCAGTATTCTCCAGTTATGAAAACACCTTTATCTTTATAATCAATTAATAGGATTTCTTCTGAGTCCCAAAAAACAGCAGCTATGAATTTTCCGGCCAACTGTGATACCTTGAACTTCTTGAGTGGTGGTGTGCCTTTTTAATGCCACTGCATGCAGTCTTGCGCGGACATATAATGATGAACTCAAGTCTAATCCCCAGTATTAAGTCGACTCAATGCACAATCTCTGTGTTCATTACTAAGGTTCAAAAACGCAGGGGGACATTCCACGTACGTTTTTGAACGTCCTTTTGCGGCGGCGCAGCGTGAGCATTCTCGGTAACCATTCAACCTCAAAAAAGCGAGTGAAAAGGCCCTATATTCGGCGCTATATCATTTCTGAGTTAAGAAAATCACAAGAATTACCGTTGACATTTTCAGCCATCACTTAACAATATTACCTTGCATTTGAACTGACCAGCTTTCACGGTTTGTTTTATTCAGAATGAGTTTCGAGACTGAGTTTGAGTCGAGAGAGTACTGCGTCCACGAGGTTGAAGAGGCTATCAAGATTTCCTTACCTATTTCCCTGAATAATGTGCTGAAAATCGACGCATGTAGCAACGCTACAATTAAGGCGAGTTCTCTGAGGAAAATGTTGAAGATATGGAGAAATTCATGGCATTAGAGACAGCTCAAAGTTTATTCCCAAAGAGCGAATTCGAGCAATTTTACGGCATTTTTCACACGATTCCGAAAAAAAAAATATTTTCGCTTGGGCGTAAGAAACTGCTGATGTTAATAAAATTTATCAAAGCAAAAATACAGAAAAGCATCGCTGTTCTGAGACAGATCCTCGGACTGAACAAAAGACATTAAGCAAATCAGAACACAGCTCTTTACACCCCGAGTACTTCATCTGTAATTTTAGCTCCAATAAATGTATTTCACTCTATTAAATAAATCAAAAAAGTTTCTAAATATTTAAAGTTCTTATATAAAAATACATAAATTATAAAAGTGAATATAGCGCACACAAAAAGACCATTATATAAATCAAGAAACGCAGCTTTCTGTGACTAAAATATATCTATGTTAACTACAAATGCGCTTAGCAGAATTTTTTTTGGTTTTTAATGGTAATTATTTTCATTATAGATTTCGTTCATATAATATATTCACTTCATCTCAGTATCGTCTGGAAATATGTATAAGGTTTTACTATTTATAGCAGTTACAGAAAGTACCGAACAAATAAAATTCATTAAACAGAGAAAAGAAAGAAGTGCAAAAGTATTATAATGAAATAAGCACACAAAAAAAAAGAAGCAGACATCCGGGTGACGACAGAAACGTACCGGTAAAAAAATCGTAAATTGACTGCACTCATATACTACGTCGCGACAGAAAGTCTGGCATATGGTAGAAGAGAACCAGAATTTGCTAGACCTTTTGTCTGCACATATATATAAATGCCGCCGGTGGGGAAAGGAATTAATTCATTGAATAGTAGTCGTGCGGTATTTACTAAACAGTTTAAAATAAATACAGTGAGCGGTGCAGTTTTATTACAGTTCAAGAGAGACATAAATATTACAGATATAAATAAGTAGTGATAGAGATAAATACGTGTGTTAATTTATTTGTAGTAGTTTTAAGTGTGATACATTTATTTTATATTTTTATATCGTGATTAATTTGAGTGTGTAAATATACAGACTGTTTCAAGTTAATTGCACGAGTTGCTTTATTGCGAACCCGAAAACGCTACAGTATTATAAAATTGAAAATGTCAGAAAAAAAAATTTCATACCATATGCCCCTGGAAAAGAGATAGTTTCAGCTTCCTTACCTGAAACAAAAGAAAAAATCAAATAAATGTCACAACAAATTAATTTTTAAAAGAAACCAGAAAGGGCATACATCTTATTTACGGGTATTTACATTGAAAAACATGATGTTGGTGTAGGATTGGAATGACATTGAAAATTTGAAACTGTACCACAGGCTCAAAATTATGTAAAGTTATAAAACATGTATGGGAAAAAAAATTGTCACAGCATTTAAAAACAAATCAATAATCCAAGGTAGCATCAATGATAAAAAATAGCATAAGATATTCAAATGACTAATAATATGCATAAATATATTTTATACGTGTATAAACATTTTGTCATTTAAAATATACAGTAACTATTTAAACTATAGAAAATCAATCAAACGTATTATTTTTAAAGTGTTTTTTAGTCTAGGAACTGAAAGCATAAGTGTTCAATAATAAATATATTACTTAGATCTACATAGTAGGAAGTAGTACTTGTACTAAACATCATTTAGCGAGATTCGTTTTTATCAATCAAAATCCAATCACGCCAGAAAAAGGGCAAAAAATTACGACAGAAGAAGACTCGCATCAACAAAAAGCTAAAACATTTCAAAGTGAAAAGAGCAGCTTTAAAGACAAAGCTAGAACTGGGATCTATTGTGTTTAAGTTTGATTTTATGCAAAACCTGCCGTTACCATGTTTTTCGCCAAATCCAGACAGCTTTCGGAATTCACGATCTATCCACATCAGATAAGGCTATGGTGTACACTTTGAATCTATCGCCAAAAAAGTGATAATTATATTAACACTCATTATAAGTGCGGAAATCTTGTATTAATAAGTGACTAATATAGAGAACAAAATAAGAATTATACGATGTTGCACTATCTATCTATATCACTCATGGTGTCGAACTATTTGACAAAACAGAATATATTTTTAGTGACGAGCGAAAATTGTAAAACGTAAATATTGCTCAAATCCAAATGAAGGCGGCATAAACCAAATACAGACACATTATATACATATTTATATTATAATGCAACACATAGAAAGAAATAAAACCTATGCAAATTACATCTTTTATAATAGAACGTAGGCAATTTCAATTTGCGTCTAAATTTGGTTAAAATGTTCCAACTTTCCCAATAGCTACAGTTATATAACATGATAAGTATTAATATAATTTTCAGTAATATAATCATCTTATACCTCACAGAATCATCCTTTTCACGACGTCTTTTATCTACAGTTCTATGGAATTTGCGGATGTTTTCTCTAGAAACTTAATCAATTATTGTTTATAACCAACCAACTAGTAATCCAATTCAGATAGTTATGATTCTTAATCAAATAAAGACATAGTTTATAATAAATACAGCTTTGTGGAAAGTAGAATGGTGATATAAGAATGACCCGCATACAAATCTTTGATTAAAACTGAGTATTATTCCGCAGGCATAGAAGAAGAAGATCCCAGCCTGGTGTATTATCCAGGGAACAGTCACAGTTTCAGTTACGGAATGATGCATACTTCCGTATTATACCTTTCCAAGTTCTACCGGTCCTGAATTTATTGCAAAACACGGCGATACAACAGTAGAGAGTACACGGAGCTAGCGTTATGGAGTTGGTGGAGCGCCCGCGGTCTCAAACAAGACCTGACGTGACGTCCTTTGGAGTCACGCTCAGATAAAAAGCTCCGGTCCCCGGCTTGTGATTAATGACCGGGCAGGTTTATCAAAACGGGATTTTTCTTTCCGGTAAACAACCGGACAAAAAGTAACTGCATCTGCGACAGGGGACGCCGGAACCAACCGACCAGGTGAAGCGGGATTTTGACTGACCGGACATCGTCATTTATCAAGTCTTTTGTCCTTTCGGAAAATTAAGCGTTACCTAAAATCCACCCTCGTTGACGAACCCCCCAGAGGTCGTCGGTTTATGATTCCGCACACCTTATGAAATTCAAAAATTTATGTGAAATTTATTCTCAGTGCTATGATTGAGTTAGTATCATTCGTTTCAAAATTTATAGAAATAAATGTGTTAATAAAATTTTAAATACTATTTACTTATTTAAATATGAAACATATGGATAAATATTTACAATTGTATTTACTCTTTTATAAATACTTACGCGCCAATGTCCAACTCATTCAGTTTGGAAAAGAAGTCAATAGCGTTTGAAGTCAAATCAGTTTTAAAGAGTAGTTTTTAATAATTGTATTGCACATTGTAGGTAACAACGTAACAGCTTGCCTACAGTATCCATCTTGACACGTCAAAAAATATTTTCCCAAAAAACGACAGCAAATGTAAGTAATATATTCTGGAAACAAATGTAATGTAGTTTCGTAATATGTCTTTAACATAATCACCATCGAAACATCAATAACTTAAAATAGCGTTTCCTTTGTAATTTTTATAAACCCAAATTCTGCCATTTATCTGAAACTTAAATTGAAACTTATGATTTCTTTAAATCACTGATTTCTAGGAAATTAACTATGCAGGAATATTGATTAAACAAATTGAATGGTTTTTGGAAATAAATATCAAATGGCTTTCACGAATGAGAATATTTATTTTGATACAATATTCAACGCTGAGTCCTTTCATTTATCAAGTGATAATAGCTTCATTTGATCAGCGATATTTTTAAAAGATTGCGAAGTATTTCTATTTTTAAATAAAATTTAAGATGGAATTTATGAATAAATTATTTGCCCATTTTGATTCTATAATGATCTTATAAGGATCAGATCAATATTTATGAAATTTTGTATTCTGAAAACATGGGATCCCAATTATTTATTGCTATCATAGCCTTTCATTAAACATTTATCTCCCTACTAATTTCTTATTTATCCAATTGTATTCAATATGTAAATATATTATTAGTTGCGTACTACAAACATATAGCAGTACAATTAAATACAAAAACAATTGTTTATGTTCATCATTATAGTACTAGTATTGTCAACAAGCATTAACATATATAATGCTTTCCAAAATCACTTTAAAAAGTTTTTAGGAAAAACAAAATGTCATTCATTGATACTTTCAAGAAATGGTCAGTGAAATTTTAAAATAATTTTTAGCAAATAGATGTACCAGGAAGAACATTTAAATGTGGCAGTGCCAGCTTTAGAAAATAATTGCACTTTATAGTTTTGTGTCTCATATATTGAATCATTGGTTTATCAATATACAGGGTGATTCTTAATATATGCGACAAACTTTAGGAGCTGATTCCTGGGGTTATTTTGATCATAAAAGTTCCTAAGAACATATGTCCAAAACCGCTTAGTTCAGAAGTTATACAATGTTTAATAGAAAGTTAAAATAATAAATGGTTTTATTATAAATTAACAAAATAATCAGTAAAACAAAATTATTTTCAGAAGTTATACAATGTTTAATAGAAAGTTAAAATAATAAACTAAGAAATCCTATTATAGCAGCTTTTGAAACAATTCGAAATACCCCTTGTATTTTCGAACGGACTCGCCAGTCAATACGACGGAGGATAGCAGCTTGTAGTACAGTTGGGGGCGGTCAATTTCAACAGTTACTATAAGTTAATTTTGTTTTACTAATTAATTTGTTAATTTATAATAAAACCATTTATTATTTTAACTTTCAATTAAACATTGAATAACTTCTGAACTAAGCGGTTTTGGACATATGTTCTTATGAACTTTTATGATCAAAATAACCCCAGGAATCAGCTCCTAAAGTTTGTCGCATATATTAAGAATCACCCTGTATACCACCAACAACCACATGTAATTATAACACTAAACCTGTTGGAAAATACTAGTATTACCACTGTAAAGGTGATCCCACACTGAGGCGAAGCGAAGTGCAGCGTCGCGAGACCGGAGACCGCACATTAGGGCGAAATAGTCGCCCGGCTTGGTGCGCATGTGCGTGATACAATATTTTATTACTTACAACAGTTATTTATCATTGTGTGTGTAGAAGTGATCCGACCAACATGAATAGTTCCTCATCTGATGAAAATTTATTTCTTCTTGGTTTAATTGCTACTATGGAAGAAGAGGAGCAACCAAACAAAAGAGTTTGGGTACATGAAATTAATCAAAAGAGAGACAGTTTTGGTGAATTTCATCACTTATTCCCGGTTTTACGAAAAAACAAAAAGAGATTTTTCAAATATTTTCGCATGTCAGAAGAATAATTTTACGAACTTCTAGGACTGTTCAAGAAAAGTACGAACTGAGCCTACCAGATTCTCGTCGGAGAGCGGAAATGTCCGATAACTAACGAAAACGCAAAAACTTGATCTTACGCGTCTCTACGTAACGCACACTGGCGCGAAGAAAAGCGAAGCGCAGCGAACTACTTCGCCTGCTTGCTCTGGAAACTTCTCTCGCGACCACGCTTCGCTTCTCGACACGGCAGTGTGCGAGCACCTTTAATAAGGGTAATATAATTTAAAACGTAAATATTCAATACCGCTACAACAAGAATAGAATATCTATCTGAAAAGTACTGATTAAGAAAAATCGTCTGAAATGAGATTTGAACAGCTGCTTTAACCAGTTAAGGTAACCAGGTCGTTAAAAAGTCGAAACTTATTTACGATTTGCATCATATAAAAATTATTCTTTGATATTACTAAAAGCATAAATAAGATTCGAATTTGTAACAAGTTTAAATCTCATCCCAGACGAAATTCTTCTTAAATAACCGCTCTATCACATGTGCACAAATGCCCTCTTATGCGCTGACCCATTCTTGGGGAGGTGATGATGTATTTATGTTTTTTTAATGTTATCTGCATTTTTGTATTCTGTATTTTATTATTACCTGTATTTCATTTTTGCATCGTATTATGAATTATTTTAAGTCATTGTTATTTTTTTTATATATTACCCTGTAAATAGCTATGTCTGTTGGGCATTAAATGAATAAATAAATAAATAAATAAATAAATAACTAAATAAAATTATTTGTATTAAAATTTCGGTTTAAATAACAATTATGGAATAAGAACTATGTATTACTAACGCTGTAAATTTATTTACACGTTCTGTGATGTATTTATTTAATATTACGTATCGACAAATTCTTAACACTAAACACGAGGAGTGACATAAGGCAGTAATATCAAACTTGCGTCCGTTACATACAGATATGTACAAATATAAAATATATGAGTTAACAGGAAATTCGCTTCATTTCGTGGTAAAATAACACTGCAGGAACTTAATTTAAAACCCTATTTATGTGAAGCTAAACTCTCGGCGTACACGGAACCAATAATTTAGCCAGAAGAATGGCTTATAGTTAGCCAGGAAGGCCGAATATATATACGCGCGAAACATAGTTGCACTCGACGACATAACTAGACGCGACACGTAAATATTTTTAGAGTATTATGGATGTATAAATTGTATTGTATGTATGTATATACGTTGTACATTACAGTCTATTACAACACTCATGACATTTCCATGCATATGAAATCACAGTTTAAATGTACAGTTTATACGTAAAATATCGTTACGTAAATATTATAAGCATAAATTATTTTATGCATTTACATCACAATTATCGAAGCTGAAGGAATCGTACATTACATTGGTTGACAATTAAATTAACCTACTTGTATAATTAAATGAAAACCATTCATTAAAAGAGTCAAATATCTCAAGGAAACGACATAACAAAACCGATATTTAAACAATTAGGCGGGGTTAAATCGCAATAGATTTTATTTCTGCCAAGATGCCTAAAATTACCAAGTTTTTCAAACACAGATGTCTCTCCAAAAATCAAGTATCTATTCCCAAAACTACTAATGAAACAAGAAATATACTCAAACCCATAAAAACGTAACTTTGACTTTGATTATATGTCTGTTTTGCATGGAAAACAAAGTCAAAAAATTATTGAAATAAACAATGCTCCAATTCTGCAAATGATAGAAATGAAATAGCCAACTTACCCACAATATATTACCCCGCATCATACACATCAATTACAATAATTATAAAAACTTTCTTTAATCGATGAATAAATATAACCCAGAAAATATTTTCTATTTTCATCAGTTTCATATCGTATGTTTTATCGGTGTCATGATGGAATTGTACACCTTATAGTATATATTTCAGAATCATTTTAAAATCCTATTGAAATTTGAACAATATCTGACTTTCATCTGCTGCAAGAGAGGTATTAACACATTTTTTAGTTATTTATCCATAAAAATCAAATATAATTAAAGAAAAGAGGAAAAAGAAATACAAAAACGCAGCATCTCGTGTCGGAACACTTTTGATTGGAGAAAATTTTATCCATTTCAAAATATTTGGTGCATATTTTTGCAAAATTTTGGAATTTCGTGAGTTTTTATTTTGGTAAAAGAAATTTGTTAACATGTTGTTTTTGATTCTTCAACAGTCGTTTTGGCTTAATTTTAGTTTTAATGTTATTTTAGTAGTATTTGTTGATAAAACATGCCCAGTGGGTTACATTGTTCTTACTTCAAACTGCCAAATAAACCCCTAAAAAAAACCAAAAAAAATTTCAGGTACAACGATATTAATGATAATGATAATAATATATAGGTAATTAAGACTTCTTAATAGGAAAGTATTAATATATAATTTTACACGTCAATAGCTACAACCGTTCACATTAAAATCTTTGCAAATCACAAAGAAAAAGTAGAAGTGAATATATAGTCTTATAAACTAACAACATTAAATGGAAACCGCAAATATCAGTACAGTTAAAGTAATACAAAGGAATTTCGGTAGTATCACTTTAAATTATATTATATTATTTCTTAAAATCAACTTCCCGTAGTGTTAACTATGCAATTTTCCCTTTTTCTAGAAATGAACGTTGTTTCTTCAGCGCCACCTGTCTTAGTAACTAACATAGGTTGGTCCTATCGTCATCTCTTTAGTTGAATATACTTTTAAACTATTTTATGTTGGTGCATCTATTTATCCGTGTTGACATTGACTTCAATTTCAATGTTATTTTAAGGGCACTTCTTCGTTTTTTATTTTGAAAATTTTCCTCTGTCCGGCGTCTGCACATTTCATCTTTCTACACATTGTGCTCTTATCTATCCTAGGTAAGTATATATTTACATTTTTCTTTTTTCTCCTATTCATGTTTATTTACTTGATCTTAATATTTAGTTTACGTTAACGTAAGCATTCATTATATTTATATATGAAATTATTACTGTTAGTGTTGTTTGGTCAATATTTTCTCTGTCCATTTGTTAATCTTATTTGTATTTTTGTTTTTCTAATTTTCTTGATGAGAAATAGAAATATGATTTCTATTTTCTTACCTGATGTTTTTCCATGAGGGTTCATTTTTGTTTCCATTTCCTTTTATTCAAACCAACATATTGTTCTTGGTGAGTTTGTTAATTTTAGTATTCTAAAAATTAATTATCTATATTTTCTTTTCTAATGCTTTTCTCCCCTTATTTCGTAGGTATTGCACCGTACGTGATTGTTATAAGAGTGTCAGACATTAAACTAGGAGTATTTGAAGTAGATAATATATTTTAACATCTTATGAATATACACATGGATTTTATGTTTATAATATAATATTTAATACAATTATAATCGTAACTATATTCTTTCCATCGACATAGTATGTATTTGTAGTTTCCCTTTTATTTTATAGTACATTTTTTCTTCATAAATTATCAATTTATATTGTTTACATTAATATCTATTTTTGATTTGGATAATGTCGTTTTTTCTGGCATATCTGATTTTATCATCTGCATATAGTTTTATTGCGTTCAGATAATTTACGCCTCTTACCGTCATCATTATCCTCTGTCTATTATTTAATTTTAAAACCTTTTTATTCTTGAACTGTGGTTCATTGTTGAGTATGTTCAAAGCCCTTTCCACAGCCAATTCGAAGTTTGGTTCTTTATCATTGTATTCAAATACTATTTCGGGTTTATCGTTTCTAGAAATAAAGGTTTTATTGACATTTTTATCATGTGTATTTTACATTAATGACCTTTGTATTTCTATTACTTATTTCTAAATAATAATATAAATAATTTTGCATGTATTGTTTTTTTTGTATTTGTTTAAAGGATAATAAATATCCTTCATATAAATATTCATAATGTCTGTAACCTGCATTACTTAAATTTATTCTAACTTACTTATCCTAAGACCTACTCGCTAAATTATTTTAAATCATTCACTTATACTAACTATACTTAAATAAATATTTGCTTAAACTAGAACATGTATACTACAATTTATATCATTTCTTGAAAAAATATGTCTTTGTCTGTTTTTATTCATTTCTTACATTTAAAAAGTTTATCTATTTATATTTAAATGTAGGGTTCACGGCAATGTGTTACTTAGCTGCAAGTACCCGTCAAAATTGCAAATGTATGGGTTTCCTAAAAGTGAATGACATTTTGAACTGCATAAATCGGTGCTATGTGATATTTGAAGGTGTTCATTCAAATTATCTTCGTATTCAATTTATTTAATTTGCAAATGTAATTATTTCGCAACGTTTAAAACTAACTAGTATTTTAATTTGAAGAAGAAAGTTATACGTTTACGTATTACTATCAAAATTACCGGCTTTACCCCACCCTTAAATCTAAAAAAAAGTCATAATTAGATATTGTGCAAGGACCATTGTTGTATTTTATTGCAATTTTCTCGACCGGCTGACATTCAATAGATTAAACACACACAGGCAGTGAAAGCAAGACGACGCACGTCGAAAAATAATCACTGCATTTATCTGACAATTTCCTATATGGTAACCATTAGGGGAATCCCACATGAATGAAGACCCCCTATGCACTTCTGATCAGTCTTTTGTTCTTACCTTCTCCTTTTTTGGCGGATGAATGAGTCGCACGTGCCCTTAGGTGTATTGTTCTCGTTTCAACTAAAAGAGATTGAATTGGTCACCAGGTGGGGTCTAGGTGATTCCCACGATCTAAATAGATATTTTGGGCTTACCTCAGGCCAATCAGTCGCGAATTAGCGTAATTGTGCGGACCACCACGTGTTTACCCCTGAGGTATATGAGATAGGATAACAGTGCTGCTTAAGTGCATAACATGTAATGAAGCAGAAGTGTGTTTATTTTTAGTATAATATCCCTACCATGAATAACGCACAATTTATTTTATGGTTGTAATGAAGTTTCAAATTCGTATACAAAAATATATAATAAGAAATTTGAATTATAGTCCAATAACTATTTGAATAGGAAAAAGGATATGCAGCAAAAGTCTCAGCAAAAAATTTATTATTCATTTTGAAGAAGATTAAAATAAAAATTTATTCAGCTAAAAATTTAAAAATACAAATACAGTATTCATGAATAACAACTGTATAGGAATAAGGTATGGTTGGCGTTCCTTGCATGAGTATAACAATATGATAACGAATTAAAAGTACGACAAATGCATACCTAATAAATAATTAATTGTTATTTTAAACATTTCAATAAGGTTAATGTTAACTCTATTATGGTCTTGAACAAAGAATTATTTTTGGAACAAGGGATACTATCTTTAAGAATACAAAAAAATCTTACCTGTATGAGAAAATTAATTCTGTAAATGAACTTTTATATTGACACTAGGTACAAACAACTTACGAATGCTAGACAATAAAAGAAATCGGAGTTTACAGTAAATAGAGAAATCTTTCAAAGTATTTTATAACATGTGCAAGTTACTAGTTGCAAAAACGGAAGTGTGGAAAAAACGAAAATTTATGTAAGACCTATTTTCTATTAATTTTAGAGCGAAATACTGAACATTTAAAGAAGAATTAGGAACAGAAGAAAGTAACTAAAAGAGATGTAATTAGAAATCAAGTAATTAGACAAAATGTAGAGACCAAGACTACTGTACAAGAAAACCAATTAGGAGGGTCGAGCACCTGCAAACATTAGCAAACAATAAACCTGTCAAGAAAATACGGGAAATTAGAATAATGGATAAGAGACCTACAGGAAGTCATCAGGAAACATGGAATTAAGTGGTTATGTACATATTAAGGCTGGCGTCTCGGTACGCTGCACCGGACAATATTCACGTTGAAAACAGGCTCACATTTTTTTGATAAGAAATGGAAACTATTAATTTAATTGTTATAAAAAGTACACAGTTATGTTAAGGAAACTTGATTCGAGGTCGTAGGGGGTTTTTAAATGTCTAATTGGGCTGTTTTTACACTATATACTGTGAATAAAATACCCCTTTTAGAGGTAAAAATAAATATTTTTTATCTGTAATTTTCAAATAAAATATAGCATTCTTGCACCCCCCTTGACCTCAAAAAATTAGTTTGCATTGTAACAAAAAATACTGCAACGAAAATAATATCTTCGTTTGTAAATGGTATCCAAAATAAAAATGCGTGGACATTATATGAAATTAGGGTTACAATTCAACTATAGTGTGGAGAAAAACCGTCAAGATGCAGAATTATCACGCCAGGAACTTGAATATTAGTGTAGCTTCTGGGCATTAGGGGGCACTGGAAATTGTGCGTATATATGTACCTATTATTAATTAAAAATGTCAGGATAGGTACTTTTATTTACGCAAAAGTACAATTGCTCACAATACTTCGTCTAATAATAAAAACAGTTATATATTATTATTATTATATATTCAACAGTTTAACACTTTGCGGAATGTAATATAAAATATATACCTATAAAAAACAAAAACGATAATAAATTTGCTATAGGTATAATAATCTTACACAGTGTTTACTTTCGAGCGATGTATATTTATAGCAATTTTTGACAGTTTGACATTATTTGAAATATGTGTGTTGTGATAACTGGACGAAAAGAGAAAACCTTTATTGATTTAATATACGATATAATTAACTTCTTATAATGTTATCTAATTACGATTACATGTGTATTGTATTGTACTGAAATAAGTAAAATCTGCAGTGGTACAGCTTATATCTTGATAATCTCGAAGACTTAAACAATGCTTCTGCTCGTACTATTATCAGAATATAATATCCAAACAATCACATAAACATGGATAAACTAGAAGATGGTATACCAACTCTAGGTATATTTTATTTAGTCTACTTCAGAAAATTAAATAATTCTTGATGCACAAATTTATTGAATTTTGCGACGGGACTACAAAGGCATTTTGATACCTATAAATATATATAGGTACATTTTTTACTTATTCAATAAATTTTATTTACCGGTGCTTAACGCAAATTATCATTGTGTACATTACTCTAAATAAATACTATTTCATTTATTCATAGTGTATGATTAAATAATTAAAAAATATGTACCTATGTATTTATTAATAAGAGTCTATTTGAAATATGTAAATGTACAATAGCTTAAATTACATCAATAACTTACGAAAGTAATTTTTATATTATACACGTACACACAAACAAAGAAGCTGCAAGATTTACTGTTGCAGAGCATAACAAAATCTATATTATTCCTACTAATAATATTTATACGTCTAATTTGCTATGATTCCGATTGATAATTGGTAGAAAGGATTAAATATAATACCTATATACGATAAATATAACAAGCTTTTTTGAAAACTTTTTGGCTTATGAGCCGCCATCTGAAAAAACCGCTAAATTTTTGCACTATACCAGTTTTTACAAAATATCTTCCAAAGTATTCCAATACTTCCCGAGATAGACCTCTTTGAATTTACAGATTTTTTCTTAAAAATGTAAAAATCAAAGATTTTTAGTTGGTTTTTGCTCGATAGTAAGTATATAGTGAATCCTACGCTAAAGTTTGACACTGCATTTATAGTAGAGGTAAATAGCTAAAGTTCCGAAGCTCCAAATGTGGCTTGTCGTCCAGACACATTTTGTCTTATATAACAAAATATCACCATTTGGTTCTTATAATGT
Organism: Amphimallon solstitiale; assembly: GCA_963170755.1. Classification (NCBI taxonomy): domain Eukaryota; kingdom Metazoa; phylum Arthropoda; class Insecta; order Coleoptera; family Scarabaeidae; genus Amphimallon; species Amphimallon solstitiale. The sequence continues at coordinate 29,883,817 of OY720681.1, read as the reverse complement.
AAAGTTGTGGTATATCTGACACTTTTCTTGATGAAACTTATGTAGTATATAATTTATTTATAATTATTTATCAATTATTTATTTACTTACAAATTTATTGATATATAATTCACAGACCTATTGAATATATGAGATATACAAACTTAGCAATAAATGAACTTTTTTTTGTTTTTAATAAATAGATACATTAATTTTGTCAGTATTAAGTTATTGCGTAACGTGTCTTCCTAAAAGACTACAAAAATATTCAAAAGAGAGTATCATAGTCTAAACGAGCTACAAGAATCAGTTTGGTCTTAAACTTTAGCTACCTGCCTCTACTATAAATGCTATGTCAGACTTTAGCGGAGAATACACCATTTACTTACTATAGAGCAAAAACCGATTATAAATCTTTATTTTGACATTTTTAAAAAAAAATTCTCTAATTTCAAAGAGGTCTATCTCGGGAAGTAATGAAGCTAAATATTCCGTTTTTGTATTAAATTGTAGAAAATTTTCTCTAGTTTAATAAGAACGTAAACGGCTTTTTTGCTCAAACTAATACTTTAGGAGATATTTTGTAAAAAGAGGCTAAAAAATTTAGCGGTTTCTTCAAGATGGCGGCGTCTGCGGTAGTGGGGAAAATAAGAAAACTTGGAACTTTGCAACAGTGTACCAATCCATACACCATATCAAAATATCAAAGGTACCCTAATTAATTGAACCATGCGAGATTTTTTGGTATAGTTTGACTGGGCTATATGTATATTCTCCAAGGATATTACATCGGTGGTGTTTCTATCACAGAAAGTTAATATTCTACGTTTTAGATATCTCTTGAAGGTACTAGATTTGGTAGACCATATAAAAATATGGCACAAAAGGCTTAATTATGTGTTCTGCATGTTCAACCATTTCGTCAGGTAGGTCTTATTCGGTGGTTTATACCAAAAATTCTTTATGTTGTCATTAATAGTGAAATATTAGGTAAGTCTATTAAAAGAATATAATAGTTGATATGTCATCTTTGGATAATATGGAAAATCAAAACCTTATTTTGGCAAACTTACTTCAGTTCGGTAAAATATATTTAGGTACGTTTAACAACTAAAATAATTACTTTCACTTCTGAATGTTGCGCATCTCCAATATTATTTAAGAAGATAATAAAATATGAATAATGTTAAGTACAGAAGCGCAGTTGATTTTTGCCAAAAACACTAGTGTCACCTATAGACAACCTATAATTAAACAGATTTACTATGAAAATTAATTGTGGACTAAAATATAAACGTAAGTAATTAATACCTATTGATCTTTTCTGGTTATATTCTGAATCATATCTCCTAAACACACAGTTAAAGTTACGAAAATCACAATATAAGCTGTATGTTTTAGTTCATATGTTCAGAGACCGGACACGAGCGGCCGATGACTCATCACCCACGCGCACTATTGAAATTTTGTATTTTTAAAGAGTTTTTAATTTTATTTATATAATTGGATAACAAGTGGGTGGTGATCTATAAAATACAAAATACTTTTTTATTTGTTTATACTGTAGTTCGAATCGAGTAAATTCTCAGTAGGTACTTTATTAATCTCACGAAATATAAGGTAGGTAAATAGAAGAAAGGAATTTAACATTAAAATCGACTTTTTTGCTGTCCGTTTTCTCGACGAAACCAGATGTTGCCTCACCATACCAATAGTCCTATTCAATAACTGCGTGATGTTATACATTATTTCTTTTGTCATTCATTACACAATGTTTAGAATAAAACTGCAGTCTATGGTCGACTGTTCTACTTTTTCTACCCTTTGTAACACATCACACAAAATGTCACTCATAAATATTTTATTTTCATTACTTTTTAACAGTTTTTGTGCGGCAATAGAAGCTTGATGGCATTGTCCATCATTCTTTTTACGATGACCCATGTTTTAAATCCAAAATTCATTAAACACATTAAAAATTAAGCGAGAAAGAATACTTCAAACTGACTTGTTCTTTACCATGTCTATAGTCACATGAATTACTAAATATTGTTATTATTATTACTTCAAAAAATATTTTTTCCAAACATAAATTGTTTTATTCCTATTTATTTTATAAGGTGTACCTACTTGAAATTTTATAAATTGCAATAAATGAATGCTTGTATTTATTGATGCTTGACTGTTGAGATTATTTCTATATAGTCAGGTTCCTAATAAATACTAGCATAAATTTAAAATACTATGTAGACAAAAACGTGTTGAAAGCGTTTCTTTAATAATTTTTTGTGCCTGTTAGTTTTTTGTCTGTCTATGTTCGAGTTCATTTAAAAGCCCCAGATATAAATTTGTTGCTGTAATAGCAATCTACATTTCTATTGCTTCATCTCTCATCCTCAATTAAGTTCGTCTATTTGCCAACATGAACCGCCACCTTACCGACACCTAATCCTACCCCCCCACATTATATTCTTCATCACCACCAAACTGAAAACTAAACGCCAGCCTTAAGAGAGAAGAACCCGAGCACAAAGTGTAGACCTAATTCCCGGAAGAAATTACAAAGAAAAAAAAAATTATATGCAAACTTATTTAATCTTTCAACCTCATAATGACACAAATTACAATAACAAATTATTTCATCGAAGTAAATAGCGATAATACCAAGTTAAAACCGTGCGACACTGACGCAATTGGAGAATGTGTCGATGAGTTCAATCTCGCGTATGGCGTATCAAAAGTGATACCGCGATCATAGAGAAGCGACGGTATTGTCGGATCTTTTCATGTTTCGTGTCCCACTTTCGCCTCGTGGTATTTAAGTGATAAACAACGACCAAGTACACTCAGAGTATTTAACGTACTTATATTTACAATGAAATAATGTTGCGTGTATAATACGTAGGCGAATGTTAAACTATAAAAAACAAATTCTGGTAAGAATTTCAATTTTTATTTAGAATTATAAAATGTATTATATTTCTACACTTAAAATCTTTCTTTATGTACTTCTTAATATATACGAGGTGGAAGTTTAAGCGAATCAATACTGAATTTCTGTAATAGTAACCGAGGGTCGTACCTTCTGCAAGAGTAAATACTTCCCTCTCTAAAGTATAAAAACCTTAAAAATTGTTTCTGTACCTACCTCTGTGCAATTAACATAAAGCTAGAAACAGCAGCGGACCAATATTTGAGCATTGCGACACTCCAGATGTTGGGTGGAATAAATATGAATTGTACGCATTGAAGGTTATACACTGCATTCTATTTTGTGGATATGAAGACAAATAATTTACCATTGAGTACTGACACTAAAGGAGTTTAGTTTTTGCAATAATAATTCAATCAATACCGTCGAATGTCTTAGAGAATAAATAATAATATAATAGTTATATTATATCGACCTGGCGAAGGCAAAAGATATACAATATAAAGAGACATCAAAAGCATATTGGATGAAGATGGCAAGATTTGTGACATTAGAGCTCTTCTCCAATAAAATTCTTGCCAAGTGGATAAATTCTGAAATGAAATACTATTTCAAAAACCTTGGCAAAGTTGTTAAGAATAGAGATTGCGCGACAGTTCACTTGAGGAGCCACTCTTGAATATATGGAAATGGGATTTTACTTGAAATAAATAATAAATGTCAGTAATGAAACCATTTTCAATACATTTATAAATTTAAGAAGACGATATCAATTATGCATTGAAAATAACGCTGGATATATAGAACATCTGTAATAAAAATATTAAATATTTGTATTTAAGTTTCTTAAGTAAATCTTTGTTATTTTCTAAATATTTGCACTTTTTCATCCTTACCTTAAACCATTTTGACTATTTTATTAAGGAAATGTCATTTATCAAACACAATAGTTGTCATTTTCATAGCTTACATTAATAATGTTAACTATTCCATAGTACAGTAACTACGATATTCGACATCTAATAACTCGAAAATGGTTTAAGATACCGGTATCATATGGAATATTTTTGAAATCGGAATAAAAAGACCATTATAAAAACTTAGTAATATACAGGCTATTCCATTTAAAAAAAATATTTTTTATACAGTTGTATCTGCACGCCACTGTATTTTTGATAGCATACAAATAAAATTCAGTCTCAGTCACACAACCCTCATTTGAAACATTTTTTTTTGTATATGCAACAACAACGATGATAATGTGTGGGTAATTTATAATGAATAACCTGTACATAGTTGTACCTATATGCTGCATGACATGGAAAGTGCAACACCAAGAATGGGTGCGAATTTTTTGACCAAACTTGGTAGAAACGTATAACTAGTCAAAAGCAATAATTGATTAAAATTTTGTTGCGATAGATCAAGTGGTCATGACGCATCTGACACTTCATTCAGTTTTCGCTGACATTAATGTGTGGTGTATTAATTGTTTGTTTGAAATTAATTTCAACGGTTTTGTCTTATTATACCTTTGTTTAACGTGTTTAAAGAGTTTTATTATGCCTAGAGTGCGGCAACGTGGAAATTATCGCCAATTAAGCGAATTCGACAGAGGTCGAATTGTTGGTTTGCGAGAAGGTGGTTTTTCATACAGGGAAATTGCAAATCGCCTTAACCGGAACCAATCCACCATTATGCGCTGTTATCAATCATGGACTAGGGAAGGTCAGGAAAGACGCCAAAGAGGAACCGGAGGCCGAAGAAGAACTAATGAGATACAGGACCGCCGCCTTCGCTTAATGGCACTAAGAGACAGGTTTTCCAGTACCAGATCAATTGCTGACGTGTGGTTAGGTAATATTGGTCGTCCTGTAACCCTTCGAACCGTTTATCGTCGAATTAGGGGTTTCGGCTTACAATCTTATCGTCCACATCTTATGTTACCACTTACGGTTCAACACCGACAGCAACGTTTGGAGTGGTGTAGATTGCGACTGCACTGGAACGTGGAGTGGCACAGGGTGGTATTCAGTGATGAATCTCGATTTTGTCTAGGGATGCATGATGGCCGTATGAGGGTCAGACGAAGACGTGGGGAACGTCGTGATATTCAGTTTTCCGTTGAAACGCATGTGCATCGAGCAGTGGGTGTTATGGTATGGGGTGCTATAGCATATGGGAGTAGGTCTCAATTGGTGTTCATCCAAACCACCATGAACGCCCAGCGTTACATTGATGAGGTGGTAGAACCCCATATTCTACCATATCTTCAAACGCTCGAAGACCCACTTTTCCAGCAGGATAATGCCCCTCCCCACGTAGCGAGAATTTCTATAAATCGCTTGGAAGAGGCTCATGTCAATATCTTGCCATGGCCACCCAAATCCCCCGACCTCTCGCCAATAGAACATGTATGGGACATTATGGGACGAAAACTTATGAATTTAGCCAATCCCCCGCAGACACTAATAGCTCTCCGGCATGAATTACAGGTTGCTTGGTACACCATACCCCAAGAGGATATCGACCACCTAGTCGAATCAATGCCACGAAGAGTGAGGGAGTGTGACACTAATAGGGGCAGTTCAACACATTATTAATAAAAATTATGTTAAATTGTGTTAGTCTTTTGTTTTTTTTCTTTGAAATTTTAATCAATTATTGCCTTTGACTAGTTATACGTTTCTACCAAGTTTGGTCAAAAAATCCGCACCCCTTCTTGGTGTTGCAGTTTCCATGTCATGCAGTATACTAATGATATAGACATTATAGTCTATAGTAGGTTATAGCGTCTCCGGTAAAATGGGTTGCCTGATCCCATAATTTAATTAATAATAACTAATTAATATTTACGATGGTGAAGCTCCGATAAAATGCCGCTCAGAAATCATCAGGGTCGCTGAAAACCTTTATTAGAATGATGGATGATTTAATAAGGAAGCAAGTCTCCTAATCTCAGGATAACGGGAAATTTTAATGTTAGATGTATACAAGTGGAAGGATAAATATATCCTGATATTTTGAATGTCTAGGTTACAAAAATGGCACATAAAATTTAAAGGATCTCTAGCAACAGCACATTGCAAAAATTTTGAATTAAAAGTTTATTCAACCTCTAACTGACAACAATTATACATAATGACTGTATAGTTACTGCAAATCTAAGTTTTATACATTTTCTTAAGTCGCATTATAAATACGCTTACGTTAGTCAGTAATTCCGAAAGCTAACAGGATTTAGACAATATAAAATGGCTTCGGAGCAACTGAATCACATTGAAATACTTTAAATTATTAAAAGAACTTATTGTCAGCGGTAAGAATATGAACTGCTAGGAAGTACCTATGTGTATAAGAATAATAGAATTTTGAGCTCTTTTTCGGCCCTTTTGTAATAATGAAGCCATGACACGAACTAAATCTGAACACAAAGTGTTTACCCTTTTAAAACAAATAACTCTAGGGAAAGAATAAAATTTACACAATAATAAAAATAGAGCGGCCACCGTTCTGCACTGCCGTTGCTGTCGTTGTTATGTTCGAGCTCTTTGAAATATAAACATACAGGCAGGCGCTCAAACACACACAGAGAAATACAGAGCACGGGTAAATAACAAGAGAGAAACGAAACTGGGCAAGGGTCCGTGAACACCGGTCCGGGATTTGCATCCATTTGCCTGACGGCTATGATTCCGGTCCTTTTCAGTACACTCATAAAACTACCTTTGACTCACTATGACTGCCTCGAATAGGTAAGTAAGCACACCGTTGCCCGTAAGCAATCAATATAGCTGGGGGTCTTCTAACATTGAGGAAAATTTATATTGTGTTTGTACTAATGTCTGGAAAGAATACGACAAACAACAACTGGCAGAAAAATGAGTGTATTTTGCTTATTGTTTAGCAAAGAGCATGATGTCGAAATATTATACAGTCAAGAAAGCAATGAAGTTTTTCTATTTAAACTTCACTCTCAAATATTGTTTTGTAAATTTCAGATTTGAGATTATAAAATCAAACCTTGAGTGTATTTAAATGATACATTTTAATATTAAACGCTTAAAATGTTTGAGGCAATTTGTATACAAATAAAATCAAAAATATACCTGTTCAAAATAAGTAGGACCGAAAAGTCACTAGCTATAAATAAGATAGCATTAAATACATCCAAAAATGTATACAAAATAGTCTAATCAATTACAATAGGCATATTTCCAATAACCTATGCATGAAAAACAATTCAAAATTCGAACCACAAGTAACACTTTTTAACTTTTGTCGCAAAATAGTTTTTGGCGAATAAGTAAATTTGTGAAGACTGCAAATATACTTTAAAGCAAATTTGAAACAACCTGTATACAAATGTATGTATAATAAAGTTATGTGGTGCTATGACCAATTTATCTCCTTATCTAATTATAACAACTTAATATGAATTACTATTATTTTTGTTGAAAGTTTTACTGAATTTAAAAAATTTTCCTATCAGTTCTATATATAAATAATGGCATTAATAATTTACTCATCCCAGACGTAACTAAAATACAAAACACGTCAATATTTAAAACACATTTATCTTTTCTATTGCATTTAAATAAAAACAATCCACACATAAACTTCTCTCTCTTTCTCCCATCACTTGATATTTTGTTTCCTCCCCTCATCAAGTTCGACTCTGTACAATCTCCGGTTGACCGACTAGTGCTGCTATCTATCGACGGACAGCCAAACTATAGATAAGAGAGCTGACCAAGTAGCCGACGGTAAACGGATGGTACCGTCCCGCGCGCATCCTCCGGAAAGACAATCTTTCTCTTGTGTCTGCATTGTTTGTATCGTGCGTCACCATCGGGCTTGGATTTGAATTCCCAGCGGTACGAGAGGTCTACGAACCGGTTAGAGTTCTCGGAAGTCACGCGAATATTCGTCGCCAATCGGAGGGACATCATTCGTAAATTATCGTTTCTGATTTACAATCCTTCAATTTTAAACTGGTTTCTCAAGTTAATTATGAATAGGTTTATTTGTGTTGCGTGCAATGTGTGTTTAAAAGAAATAAACACAGATATTTAATTACATGCAAAAGATATCCTGTATTACAGAAGCTTCTGTTAAACAGAAAAGCATATGCAAAAACTAAAACTATTTTGAAATAAATAATAGGGTATACAAATAATTAAAAAAACATTTTTCTTTCTGTAATCATCATCGAGTATTCATAAACCTTTAGAGCACTTCACGGACCTATTTAAGCCCATTTGGTACGGCCCTTGTTTCCCTATCAAAAAGGCCTATAGTTAGGCTTGCCAGACGTCCCGGTTTGACCGGGACAGTCCCGGTTTTCAGACAAAATCCCGGTGTCCCGGCCGGTTTACTTCACGTCCCGGTAAAAATTAAAATTCGATTTTATAGTTGACCAAAAAAGTATAAAAATAATTAACTGTGAAGGATTATTAGAATTTTACAGATTTTTGAATGTCTGAAAGCGTCTTTTTAGTCCAAGAAATGTGCCCATCAACAATAACAAACTTGTTTACTGATTTAACGGGCGATCTCTACTTGTGGTTTGTCCACGGATAGCTTGCACTGTTTAACAAGGCCATCCTGGTAATGGAAAAATATAACACTACAGCTTTCGAGGTTGGTGATAAAGCTCTCAAAAGAAACCTGACAGAAAGAAAGGCTTCAAACTTTATCGCTATGGGCGCAAAGAACATCTATAGGAATCTAGATGAGCAAGTCCGTACCAGTGTGAAAGAAAAATTTGATGGCATTTAAGAAAGAAGCATTGCATGCTTGGACTTCTGGGAGGATGGTTTTGGAAACGCTAAACAGTTTTCATGAGTCAATCTGACCAAAACAAATGATGTTGATTGGGAAAACACCGAAATATCTGCTGAAATTATTAATAGCAGTCTTCTTGATGTACCCGATGATCATCTGTTTGACGAAGTTGTGCTTACTAGAGGGAGTATTTGCAGTCAAATTGGGAACAGTGGAAGCAAGAAGAGATTACCAGAGATGTGATTATTTCAAGTGACGAAAAATGGCTCAAGGAGAATTACATAGCAGCCCCCAATCTGATCAAGATGGTTGGGTATGCCTTCTGCTTACCTGGGACATCGGCAACAACGCATGGACTGATGATACGGGTTTGATGAAGGAATCTACGGTTAAGGCTTGATGACATGTAAAATTAATATCGGATTAACTTGTGAATATTTTTACAAGATTAAAACCAAAACATTAAGTAAATAAGTAAATAAATATTAACATGTAAGAAATAAAATGTTTAAATTTAGGTATATGCTTGTCATTTATTATTTGCCTCATAGCATTAAGAATATACTACCCTCTAAAACACTATAAAAAAACCGCCAAGGGTGTGTACCCTTGAATACCCACGACGCTGGGGGGCATTCCGGTGTCCCGGTTGAACATTTCAGAAATCTGACAAGCCTACCTATAGTAGAATGCGTGAAGCAATTCACTTTCGTCATAAAGGAAAAATAAAAGCTCTGTATTACCAATATCATAACAACGAAAATTATTGCCTTATATATTACTACATTTATAATGTTACTAATGTGGAATATATTATATGTATGTATATCATAATAATTATTTTAATAATTAATATTAATCAAAAATAATCATGGCGTTATCACAACCAGTTTTACTAAGAATATTAACATAGAATGTTGAAACTTAGTTTACACATCGATACCGAATCATTTGACAGTAGATTACATCCTTCGGGGTTTTGTTGTGTTTGCGGATGATACCTTCGTTATTTCATAGTAGCATTTTCCCAGATAAAAACCTGTATTTGATGTTACTTCGGCAATAAAGTTACTTACACGAATCTGTGGAAATAAAAATATTAATATAAGAGCTTTCTTATTATCACTGCTAAGGGAGCGTCGTATCTATGAAGGCTCTGTGATTTTTTGGTAGAGTACTAGCAGAAATTGGCCTCGGAGAGGATTAATGGAACAAAGATGTTGCTCTTACTCAAACCAATTTTCTAAGAAAATATATAAACAATTTACAAGCTAAAAATTCAATGGAATGTGTGTATTAGATTGAGACTTGGCTTCATGAAAATAGCACTGTAAGAAGATCATGGTAAAATGATGAAAATAAGGTTCGAAAGTTGAAAGTTGACGGCAAGAAAGGTAATTGCATTAAAATTAAAACATGTTTCTAAAAATAAAAATTTTCCTTTGTTTGATGATTCATTCATTCATACAAGTATATGTAATGGTTTCCCTAACTGTGCCTCTTTAGTATTTTCTTCAAATGCATGTAATTCCGATTATCATGGCGAAACGGATAGAAACAATTTAGTTAAACTGGTTTGAAAATAAATTGCTCTGGAAGCTAGAAGAGCCGTCTTTAATTACTGTGGGTAATGCTAGTTATCACAGTGTTTTAAATGATAAATGACCCAATAATTCTTGGAACAAAAGTGAAATAACGGAGTGGTTAAAGAGCTATTGTATACCTTCTGCAGATAATTTACTAAAGTTCGACTTATTAGATTTAGTCATGTGGTGTGCACAGAAAAATACGGTCAAACCGATTTACGACTACCACTGTATCCCTGCATATTCAAATCAACACATATCTCGGTAATAATATGATAATAATATGCACAATGGAGAATAGATATGTGGTGGAAAATGCAGCTAAGATGTGAAATAAGGTTCGAGACATGATTATACCTGAAATTTGAGCGAAAACTGTTCGACACACTAACTGTGAAATCAGAAAATGGTAGGACTGTTGTTTGATAGAAAAGAAGCAATACCAAATTGTAAACGTAAATCAATATTTGGAATCTGAATTCAATAAAATCTACTGTAGCATTATACAGCGTGTCCCAAGATTGATGTTAGAAGAGGTGTGCGGAACTAAAAATCTTTGAATCCCAATTTGATCTTTTGTAAGTAAGGCCTGTTATTTTTAGTATAGTTTCGAGTTTATGAAGTCACGTAGGCCTTGACAGTTGAGCAAGATCTATTTCCGTTTCAAGTAAAGTACCTTTCTCGTTCACAGTATGCTGAAACATTATTAAGAAAAGTTTTTCAAAATGAGAAACTATGGCCCTATATAAAATTTCAGGAAGATCTACCTACTTTGATTAAATCGTTATTTTTTAGATTCAACAAGTGTTTTTATAAAAAACTATTATTCGTAGAACATTGAACGACAGTAAAAGTATTTACAACACGTTTAATTCAGGCATCGTACGGCGTGCAGAAAAAGGTGGCAATTATGTTGAATAAATGATTGATTGTAGAGCAATACTATTATTACATTTTGTACACTTAATTTGTGAATAAATATAATTTTATTTTGTTGAATCTAAAAAGTAGGTAGATATTCCTGAAATTTTGTATAGGGCCATAGTTTGTCATTCTGAACAACTTTTCTTAGTAGCATACTGTGAACGAGAAAGGTACTCTACATGAAACGGAAATAGATCTCGCTCAACTGCCAAGGCCCTACGTGATTACACAAACTCGAAACTATACTAAAAATAAGTTTCAAACCAAGCAGGGCTTACTTACAAAGATCAAATTGAGATTCAAAGATTTTACTTCCGCACACCTCTTGTGACATCAATCCTGGGACACGCTGTATATGTTTTAGATGAAATCAGCGAATGTATTCTACTTTTCGGATAAAATTTGTATATAATATGTTTGTAATTGAGTTACGCAACCGCCATTTGCATCTTAGCGATTATTACGCCACCTCAGCGTGGATTTAAATTAATTGTCAAACTTGACATTAGAATCCCATAAGCGTAATTAAAAGGTTTTTTAGCAGTGATTTTAAAAGTTATCGGCATAAACCAAACAACTTCATTATAATATTTTAACATATTTTCACTGTAGTAGTTGCATATAAGCATGATCATATGATTATAAAATTGTTTATATTGTAAATTAAATATTTAGGCACGACACTGACGGTAGAAGCAAAGACGGAAGACGTTTCCAAGTTGCCAATTTTATAAAATGCAAATTTCTAAATCCCAATGCGTAAGTCAACCCAACAGGCACCCATCATGTTCACATAATTAGTTTGTAATCAAAAACTCCAATTATACAGCAAATATTAAAGATTAATAATTAGAAATATGAAAAACAAGTTTTGTCTAAATTTAATAGAAGCAAAATATCTTAGTCATATATTATGTAGTTATTATACAATATAGCCCTATATTAAAAACCGAGTCGATAATTATTTTTTTATTTTTTATATTACGTAAAGAGCAAATGAGTAATTCATTTATCATCTCTAATGAATCAAATTTAAAAATTACTAAGTTTCTCGAATTAATATTTTTTTTTCAAATGGCAAGGTGTCTTCTGTTAACCTATAATCCGACGTTTAAGCATAAAAAATGTGTTTTTTCGAGTGATCGTCCGCCAAAATTGTAATCGATACAACACAAAAAAGCCGCAATAAACATCATTCAGAAATGCCAACTTTGAAATATTGCAAATGATGGCCCGATTTTGATCATACAAGAGGTCAATATACTGTTTCATTTCCCCTTGTTGGACGCATGCAATTTAACCGCTACTTTCCTCTTCCATCAAACTGCATCAGGAACAATCGCTTGTTGATGCGCTTTTCGGGGATCGACATTTAAGTGAATCGGATTTTTTTTTTTGCACGGGACAGAAACTGGCAGCCGTGCATCACGGATGCATTTTCGCAAAACCCTACGTGTATCACGGTCCATGAACAAGTGAAACGGCCGTGGGTCGATATGTGTATGTATGTGTGCTATAGGTAGACGTACATATAGCCAGACGTCAGTGTCGCATTTGCGTGTTTTGTGGATGTTTGGGATGTAGGTGACATGACAGAGGTCCAACATGGCAAATTGCAACCATGATTGGTGTAATTACTGATGCGTAATATGGATTGCGTTCTATCAGAGTACACACAAACAAACTACGTTCATGCCTCGTTTCTATCGTTACGAAAATAACACAACATAGTGTAGGCTTATTAATTTTTTTCTTTTATAAGTATGTAAACATTAAAAATAAATTTATTTATAGGCGATTATACCGTACATGTTTCTATTCAAAGTTATCATGAGTAGAAATCAACTGTATACATATACAGTATGTGTCAATTTTCATTAGGTATAGGGATTCAATGTTTACGTGCGATTTATACGTATACAAGTAATGCGTGGCAATATGGCACCCCTTTTGTCCGTCACCAATCCCGGCAACAATCGACATCACAACGATTTTCTCCGATCTTCCCACTTCTACATTCAATGTTTAGCTGCGAACACGTTGCGATCTAGTCTGCAATAAAAGCCGTCTTATTACTGGAACGGGAAACAACAAATGGCCGCCGCGATCTCCTGATCTAGTAGTTTATTATTATTTTCAGAATCCTTTTTTATTTACCTTATTTTTAATTTTATTAGAATTACGCTTTTGTTTGAGTCATGCAGCGTGAACGCAGCTTAATAATTCACTGCATTTACTGAAAGGAAAAAGAAAAACAAATCATTGCAACTCGTAAATATTATTTCTGAACGCATTACAAACACCCAAGCCGCTGGTCGAATAGTTACTGCTAACCACGCTAACTTGTATTTACGAACATGCATACGTCGTGCTGGCATTGGAAAGGAAAGAAGGGGTACTATGTTGCCACGTACTGTATGGATTAATCGCCTATGCCTAATGAAAATTGACACATGCTGTATACAGCATTCCGAAATATTTTTGACACTGACTCTGAGTATGGGCAGTTGTCACATAATTATCGAATTCTAACATGATTTCTGGTAAATAGTTAAAACTAGTTAAAACAATGTTGGGTGTCTAGAAATTCAAAAATCATAATTCACAGAATAAAACAATTATCAATACAAATGACGAAGACTATATTAAAAATATTACTTTTTGCATGCTCGTCCTGCCGAAGTTTCTCATAACTGTCAATATCGGCGCATTGGCACGACCTTTGACCTTTATCTCAAATTTCAGGTGAATGGGATGATCCCCCGTTCTAAAAGTGTAAATACGTATCGAGTTTAATCATTTCTTAGACCTTTTACAAAATCAGCGTTAAATTTTTCAGAAAAATCTCGGAAATATCACATTCTATGCAAAAACTTACGCATTTCTGTCCATCATTTCTGACGTTTTAATACAAAAATGGTAGAGGTAATACAGATACCTTTAGTTTACTAATCGCCCCTCTTTAGGAAACATTTTATCCTTTCTTTGAAAATTTGGGTCATCTTCATCATACATCAATAGTATAACAAATGTACTTAAGTGATATGACTTTTAAAATATAACATGTCAAAATGGCATAATTTAATTCTTTAACTGGTATGGTTCGGTTTTCATTTATATTCCAAATCGAGTCAACTACTCGTATTTTGCCGCACCCGGTTTAGCAATGGTGATAATATAAAATAAATATGAATTACAAAGTAGAGACAAAAAACAAGCTGAATGCTAAATGACTGTGGAAAGATAGCTTCCAAGATGAACAGAACAGAGACGACTTGTTAAAAACAACCAGAACCACAGAAGAGGAGAAAAGTAAAATAAAATAATAATAAGATACTGTACTGGGGTTGCACAATCAAATGTGATCTCCAAATTTTCAGTATCGACAGTCTTAGTCAAACTAGTACCACAGAAAACACCATAAACTTAATGATTCAACCATGCAAGCCCCATACCTTCGTACTTTAGCCAGGCGCAATACCTAACAAAACATTAATTTTAAGTATACAATTCTGCTACTACTGCCCGTTTTTCTAATACATCCTGTATAGCAGACGATTAAAAACTAATTGGGTTTCATTTGTTCATACCCATCAACGTTTGGCGTGTACGCGTAATTTGTACGGATCCGCGGTCATCGATGGAATTGAATAGACAAGAGTTGTACGGTCCGAACTTTACGGTCCAGCAGACAGACAGCTTTTTGTTCGCAAAACCAACAAAATCGAACACCATACGGACTAACGGACGGACAGCCGTGGTGTCGCTAGCCCGGCGTAGCTCGCGCTAGTTATCTCTACCATGATGCTAGCGGTGGTGGTGGCGCCGGCCGTGGCGGTGGCATGGCACCTCGATTTTACCTACACGCTGCAAAACATTCGTCCATTTAGTAAACTGCGTGCACATCACATGCATGACAATGCGGAATTATAAATTACATTTGAATTAAACTATGTAATTGCGAAACCGACGGCCGAGGGTTCAGCGTACACCCATTACCCACACACACCTACAACGTAGATCATCCACCAACAACAGCAGGCTGGCGCCAATGCCATATATGTTGTATATGTTTTCCTGGATCTGTATAAATAAAATTTGTTATTGCTCGCTTTAAATCAACTGCAAACTTAACTTCGTCAAAATCAATTTAATAAAAGTTAAAAATCAAATTGAAAGTACGCGTATACGTTACATTTTCGTGCGACCCGCTCAGAAGTCTTAAGCAAAATTGCGAAAACTACACGAGGCATCTAATGATATTATTTTGTGTGCAAAGTGTTCAACGGTCCCCATTTTTCACATCAATGTCATTACACGCGAATAACCATTGATTAAAAAGAAGAACAATCTAACTAAGTCAAAAAACTTAAATCAATCAAAGCAAATTACAGAGCAAATTACGTGCTGTCCTTCAGTCTCAACTATGACATTGTTATCATTCCTGATACATGATTAGTAGACACCGTAACGGACAATGATTTTTTCCCCAATTCGTGATTTACGGAATTCGTCACCTAGCTTGAAGCAATGTGGAGGAAGTGTTCTAATAGAAATCTGTTCTGACTTATCGTCTTCCATAATAAAAATTCCAAACTATTCCTCTGAAGCTCAGATCTTATCTCTGTTGATCGGTAACGAGTACATCTTTGGTAGTGTACACGATGTAAATGGTATTTATGGTTTCTACTTTTTAAAACCTATATCCACCAATTCTTACGCTTTCAAACATCTTATTGTTCCCACAATAGTACATTTTCAGACTAGCTGACTTCATACTTTTGCTTCGATTGGTCTAAATCTGTTTCCCAAATCTTTTTTCCGTATTTTAAATCACAACGTTTAACTGCATTCTATTCTACTTCTCTCACATGCTAGTGAATTTCTAGATTAAAGCCCTTTTCTACTATAATTCTCTCTCACGTCTTTGTAGCTTGTTATGTTCCAACCATTCTCCGAGATAGATGCCTCTGTTTCTTTGGGTATTGTTTTATTTTTCTTTTAATTTCTTTTACACTTATCAGTTTTTTTCCTAGCTGATTGGACAAGAAGTTGATCTACCAAGAATTACCGAGCCCCGTCAAGTCGAGTTGGGCAATTTCTTAGCCAAAAAGTGAAATATTTGTCTTCAACTTGATTATTAATGAAAACCACTACGTTAGGTTTCCATTAAAATTTGTGTTAAAATGCTTTCTGCCAACTGTGTAAACAGAAAATTAATTTCATTGCCCATGTGTATTATTACTGTTGAGCAACTGTCAATTAATACGGACAGTGGTTGAAAGAGGGCAAACTCTTTAATAATGTAAAGTACATTGGATAACACTGACATTTTGGATAACCGCTGTCATGTATTAATTGACAGTTCTACAGCTATCTCTTTCCTTTGCAAATAATTTTAATTTATGTACATTGTGTTTAGTCTTTTATATGCGATGTTTGAAGGTACTTAACTTCTTTCAGTTATTTTTCTACCACTACTTTTGTGTTGCTGGTACTAGTAATTAAGCAAAAAAAATTGGTCAAGAAATTAACAAAAAAATATAAAAGAGACAAAGTCAACCATAATCTGCTAAAGAAAGTGATGGCAATTTATTGGTCAATAAGTTGACAAAAAATTGAAGAGAATAGAACAGATATTTCATGTTCGTCATGTACTGTGCCAGTGAAAATAAAATGTTTAGTCCTCCTTCAGTTGCTATGTTTCGTAGATTAGTTATTAGCACAGACTAAACAACCCAGACCGGCAACTACTTGAAAAAAAATATCCAAGATCTTCTATCCTTGTTACACATCAGTGAACTTGGTACAAAGATGGCGCTAGCAGCATATTGGCGCAAAATTTGAAATAAGCTTGTTTTTAGAATACCTACGCTTATTAAATACGTTATTTATGTAACAAAAACATACACAAAAGTTACTAAAACTATGGTAATAAATATTAGTTACTGTAACAATTATAGCCATAGTTTGAGCATCTTATGTGTAATTTTGTGGTGTTACATATTAAATATGTGATACGAAATGTAAATATTAATCTTTTACTTATATGTATTATAACATCCCTCTTACGGTGACCTATTAGACACAATAAACTACTACGCTATATAAGATTAAGAGAAATATAATAATGTAATAAGTGAAAAATGTCAAGGAAAACATAGGGATATAATAATAATAGTTTTTATTGATATATATACTTATACAATCAAACATAATAAAATTAAATTACACAACCAATAATGAGAAGACAATAATAATATATAAAAACAAAATTAATATGTACCAAAAGGAACAAATTCAGCACCAGTTCATTACTAAAATGCTGATTTTAAATTTGTCCCTTAAACTAACAGCAAATGAAATATATAACAGAAAAATATGCAGATGTGGAAAATTAATATTACAAGTCTATAGTATATAAAATTGATATTATACAGATTGCCAATAATAAAATCAACAACAAAATAGTAATAATAATACTAATACATAAATCAAAAGGTATCAAACCTGCAAGGCAAAGAGCATGTCAAAAATGCGCTTCTTAAACAAAGGAAATGCCAATCTTATCTTAAACCTGTGCTTTTTGTTAACTTCATCCTATCCAAACCCGCACACTTGGACACCATATTTGTATCAACATATAATTAATACAATGTACGAGAAAGGATTGCAAAAATATGTCAAATGTGTCAAATTTGAAATGTAGTTTTGAATGACATATAACCACAGCATAACAAACATTTCAATTGACGCTAGCGCCATCTCATCTCCAAGTTCAGTGAATCTGACA
Source organism: Amphimallon solstitiale (assembly GCA_963170755.1). Classification (NCBI taxonomy): domain Eukaryota; kingdom Metazoa; phylum Arthropoda; class Insecta; order Coleoptera; family Scarabaeidae; genus Amphimallon; species Amphimallon solstitiale. Next base: position 29,865,816 of record OY720681.1, on the reverse strand, counting down.
AAGATGGTAGAGTATTCAAATTTACGTTTGCTAAACAAGGATGAGTACTCTAGATAAAATCTAGGATTAAGTTACCGGTCTGGATTGTTTAGTCTGTGTTATTAGTTGACAATTATATCGTCAGCTAGAGTTACGCCCGGTTCCATAATCTATTTTAATTGAACCATTAAGCTTAAAGGATCATTATATATCAATATCCCGTTCCATAATCATCTTTTAAGAGGTAATGGTCCATTAACACTAATGTCACAAATTTCTTAAATTAAGTCGTTAAAGAATCATTTAACTGTGTATTTGACAATTGAACATAACCAAACATAACCATAAATTTTCGACCCGTTAAGATTGATAAATCTTTCATTTATAAAGTACTTTGCTTCGAATTATACGTTCATTTCATTAAATAAAGATGAATAATTTCGATACAACTGATACGTCGAGTACCAGTTCGTCAGAGGACAATGAATTAATAGTTGTTAAAAAACGTAAAGTTTACAAAGAACGCAAAAATTACTTAGAGTATTTGATGATCTAGAATTTTTCAATCGATCTCGTCTAACCAAGCAAACCGTTGAAATTATATTGGAGCAAGTAGGTAGATCATATGATTAGATTACCTACAAACAGGTATGTGTAATATTGTAGAGATAATGTCTTTTATACATATAAATAAACATTTTAGGGAAGGTTGTATAAGTCCAATGCATCTCTACATAACCAGTACATCAAGATGCCTACATACTACTCGGGAGGAAATGGAAAGAACAGCTGAACAATTTTATAATATTGCTTTATTTCCTCGAGTAATTGGTGCAATAGATTGTACACTAACAAGAATAGATTCTCTGGGTGGTGGTGATGCAGAGATATTTCGTTGTAGAAAATCTTATTTTGCATTAAATGTGCAAACAGTAAGCGATGCGAAATTAAGAATAAGAAATATTGTTGCCAGGTGGCCAGGATCAACACATGATCAAATTATTTTTAATAATAGTTCATTAAAACAGGTATTTGAAAATGGAAATTTTGTTAATTATTTTTATTATTGGTGGCAGTGGATATAGTCTTCAATTATATCTAATGAAAAAGCTCCAGCAAACCAGAACGCCAGCTGAAAACCTTTATAATGAATCGATCATTAGAACTAGAAATACAGTGGAACGACAGTATGCTGTGTGGAAAAGACATTTTCCAATATTAAGGTTGGGAATGAGGATGAAGTTGGAAACGGTAATGAATGTTATTGTGGCAACAGCTGTATTGCATAACATAGCATTGGACATGAACGAGGAAGTTCCAGAGAACTGGAATGAAGTGGATGTAGAACAGGAGAAAAAACAGCAAAATGCCGATAATGTGGTTCCTGGACGCAATGTTAGGCAGTTATTTATTTATTATATGATTATATCAATTATTAATATATTAAGAAAAATGGTCAATTGAAACAATAATATTATTAGGTAAAAAAAATTTATGTTAAAAAATTATATATATGTTACCGTAAATAGCCGAAATCCGCTTTTACGCGTACTTACTAGTAAGAATGCGAAGTAACTGCGAGCATTTGTAATTTCGCGTTCTTACTAGGAAAGACACGAATTAAAATTTTAATTCTGCTATTTACTGCCGCTTTCAGTTAGAACCCGTTCTAACTACACGTATAACAGTAAGTAACCGAAATACATATCTCTTAATAGCGAACAGACTTCAATAGCTCAAATCTCTATTTAACGGACAATTTTTCAACATGATATGAAAATACCTTTTAACAAATGGAAGTTATACCAAATACCATCTTTCATTTAGTTTCCTTTCATGATCACATATTTAATGCGTTGAGAAATAAATTGACTTATTTATTATTATATGGGCTACTATTGTGATTCAAAATGTCCGGATATGGCTCCTTGTGATCTTTTTTTGTTTTCTAATTTAAAAAAAGACCTTAGGGGACGTAGTTTTAAGGACGACAGCAAGCAGTTGTTATAGAACATTTTGACGGAAAAGCTTCAGATTATTGTTACAAGGGTATTGAATTATTAATTAATCGATGTAATAAATGTATAGAAGTTAGGGAAGATTACATTAAAAAATAAAAATTCTTATATTGTTCCAAGTTTCTTTTTTGTATATCAGGCTAGAATTTATGGCGCCTACCTCGTAGCATAAACACACGACGTATTCGGGATGAAATTGGAAATGAATAAATAGTATCGGTGACCTAAATAGACAGAAACGTAGTTCTGGTATTATTCGTTTATATGTTGTTGTTCCTAAACGCTACACACTACAAATGCACGCTTTTTCCTGCACATACGTAAACGTGTGTGTAATGGAGGAACATTGGAAGGGGAGACATCGTACTACGTGATTGCAGCACAGCACACGATCGGCCCATAAATTTCATTATTTTTAATACGTATAATTCCCGAACAACAATACAAGTCATGGACAAATCCGTTCCAACATTGCTTTTGGTTGTCGTCGGTCTGGTCGAGTTTAAATGCACGAACAACAACCGTACAGAACATGCTGAATATACAGAGAATGGATAGCCGGTCAACATTACCTCTGATCCACGTGCTGGACTTTAAACGCACGAGAGGTTAGGGTTTTTTCCTGGATTACCCTCGGAGTACTAATAATGTATGCACTAGGAATGAACGTGAGTGGTCGACATAATGAATTGAAAATTACTGATTTGTATGTCGGATAGGTATATGAATAGAAGAATTATGTAAGTTCTGATCCTAAAGAAAACGATATTAATGTAATTTTTTTAATTAAACCTAAAATGTGTATAATTATGTTGCAGAGTTGTAAAAAAATCCGTTGTAGAACTAGAGTAAGCATCCCAGATCAATTTCATTTAGATAGTTTGTTTAATGAAAACCAGTCCTGTAGTTAATACTACAATAGGGTACACTGGAACACTGCACCGGCGCGCCGTTGTTCAAGGCCACCAAAAAGTTATTTTGAGAAAAATGAATTTCACTACGTATTTGTAGCAACGAATTATTAGATAATCCAGCTTTATAGAAATATGTTTTATAACAAAACAATTCTTAATAAGCTGTGGAGAATACTTCATGTTACTTTTGCTTTGTAATAACATTCATATATTTTGCGCATATGATCCCATAAATTCTAGATATTATTAACGCTAACTGCGAGCTGCTCTTTATAAGAAAATTACATTTGAAGTAGTTTATCAACGTCTTACGCATGCATAAAGTGTCTGCAATCCATTTCATGTGATGCGAATAGAAATTTTCACATGAATATGGGCGTTTGAATCACTATGCCGTCGCACAATAGTCAATGTTGTAAATCTAGGAGGACAAAATTCTAAAACTCATCATCTCAGAATCAAATAATATTATAATTTTTATACTAACTGCCCCAGTATTTTATGTAAATTTAGAGTAAAATTCTTACTGTTGGAGATAGAAAATAAGCCACACTACAGGCGCTTAACAACAACTCACAACTCATGGTCGAGAAAGCTTCAAAACATCGACAACACAAGCACTAGAGGCAATTCCACAAAATGAGCTAGAACACGCATTTGAAGCACTGTTGAATCGCTGTAAAAGCTTCTTCTTCTTCTTAATGTGTTTTCTAGTTAGGCCTTAGGCCTTTTACTAATAGTCTGTTTTGGCTCCATCCTTACTTTGAAGAATTGGTTATGTACTCTTTAGAGGATTTATTGTATGAGAGCGAGCCGGGGCCGTTTGTGCTGGAGGTAATCCTGTGGATCGTATTTCATCTCCGGGGTGAGGGAGATGTTTGTGTTTTCATCCATCCTATGGTAGAAATCTGACGTGAGTTTTCTGATATGAGTTTCAATTGTTGGTGTGTTTGTTTCTCTATGGATCTGGTTGTTTCGAAGAAACCATGGTGCCTTCAGTACCATTCTCAGTGAGGTGTTCTGAATACGCTGAATTGCTTGGATGTTTGTCGGGGCGGCGTACAACATCATCGGTCTTAATATTTGTGTGTATATGCGGAGTTTCATCTTGCTGGCTAATGTGCTGGCTGCTCCCAGGAGAGGCCATAGTCTTCCTCTGGCTATTCTGGTCTTCTTGCAGACATTTCGTAAGTGCTTTGAATGACTAAGTCTGCAGTCAAGTGTAACACCGAGGTATTTGACCCATGGGACTTGCTCGTGATTTATGTACAGATTACCAGTTATTGGTTTGATTTTCCGTCGGAAGACTATGGCCTGTGATTTTTCGCCATTGATGGCTATTCGCCAGTTGTGGCACCAAGCAGTTATTTTATTAACGGCGTCTTGAAGATTTCTGAGGGCTATGTTGGGGTTTATGGAAGAAGATAAGATGGCAGTGTCATCGGCATATGTGGCGAGGAGTATGTTTGAAGTCTTGGGGATGTCAGAAGTGAAAATGGCATATAGATGAGGGGAGAGAGCTGATCCTTGAGGAACTCCTGCTGTCATGATCCTGGAGGTTGAAAGTTCGTTGTGAATTTTTATGGTGAATCTTCTGCGGTGAAGCTATGAGGAGATGATACGTATGTTCAGGGTATTGTTTTGCGATCATTTTATATATAAGTGCTTGGTGCCACACCCTATCAAATGCTTTAGAGATATCGCTGTAAAAGGTGTATTGAAACTAGAAGAGAATATTTTGAATAAAAAAATTTAAAACACTCAGATTTCTTCTTCCAATGATTTTTCCCACGGCCAGTCTTGAAACTTGTTTGTCACACTGTGTAATACGGGTACAATTTCTTTTTCGTGTCGTCTTGTTTTTACTATTTCTGTATTATAGATTATTTAAAAAATCGCGACAGAAATTGTGACAATATATTCAGTTTTAATTAAAATGTCTCTTTAGTAACAATGAATCATAATTCCTTTAGTTAAATAATGAAAACGCTAACATTGAAATGCCCAATTGACAAATAAAAATCGCTCGAAGAAATCGCAAAAAAAGAAAACATAAATTCAACATTATAATTAATGCCAGTCGAATTTCTAAGGTGTTACGACATTTTTTATTTTGATTTTCGTAACGTTCCATTTTATCCGAGAACTCAACTCACATGGCACGATATATTTATGCATGTTGTGTGTGTGTGTGTGTGTTGCCACGTTAATTTCATACGACCTAAATACGAATTAAAGAACAGTTTCCAGTTTGTACTTAGAACACATATAATCGTCTCTCAGAAACGTTGATAACCTTTCTGGTCGCATATGGTACTGTAGCACCTTTGTTATTTCATGTGTGAGACGAAACATATAGTGGATGTGGCACCTACTTTTACGTCAGGGGTGTCATAGGTTAATCGGTCGCTCATTTCAATACAGACGATAACAGGAGGCTGCCGTCGTCGTTAAAATTATCGCAAAACATGGTTGCTGTACAACAGTTTCATTTTTTTGTTAATTAACTAGGAATGTTTGTTGCGTATGTGGAAATTAGTGTCATGTGAATAATAAATATTGTTTTTTTTGTTGCTTCTAAAATTACGTTTTGGCATATATATTGTATTGTTTATCATCACAGATACAGAGATGTGTGGGTCATGTGATATTATACAGCAGTACTTTGCAAATAAAATATTGATACCAACACTTCCTATGTATACGATAATTATATGAAATGCCATTGCGATACCGTAAATCACACTGAAGAAAGTCAGTAGCTCAAAATGAATCCTTAATTCGGATCGCGGTAGCAAAATTTTTTCCACGTAAATTTAAAGACACATAGTCGTATGTTGAAAAATTGTTGATTCTGTTGATAAATCAGTACATACTTTATAATTTGCACATATCAGAGAGATATGGTGTGTGTAATTAAAGATGTTCTAAATTAAGATATATCTCATAGATAGGCGAATACCAAATATATGTATAATATTCATAACACCATGGGATCATTAATATAAAAAAATAAAGAGTAATAGTCCTAATATTGACACTCGATTTAAATCAAACTGTTTCTGATACTAATTCTTCCGAGAAGACTATCTGCTCCTACTTTACAAAAAGTTCCTCATTAAATCCAACGTAGTATTCTCTTCATTTCCCAGTACTCTAATTGACAGATGATGTTGTTGGTATACTGTTTCATGCAGGGATTTTGTGTAACTTGTCTTTCATCAAAAACTTCAACTGTTACTCTAAAAGGTCCAACATACTGTTGTTATGGACTGTTGTCATCTGTATCCCCTTGTTAAGAGTCAAACAACAAATTGCCGCTTATACTGTTGCTTCGGCACCTAAGATGCCTCGGACCGTAGCTCCTCTATCATACAATATATCGAAAAAAGTCTAAGAGAAAAACTGTTCATAATTACAATCACCATTTCCCTAAAATATTTTTGGTCATCAGTGCCGTGGCGTATTCTAGTGGCGTATTAAACCTATGTTTTTTAAATAGAACAATATATATTTTGTGGCTGATTCGAAAAGCCCTCGAAGAGTACTTTTTTTTCTCTTATGTAACGTCATACCCCTAACTTTAGCGGTTTCGCTGTTATAACGGTTTTTCTTCGCCGTTAGACCGTATTTCGACATTTTTTTTGGCAGGAACTACGAGTAAATTGTACCACTTCTACCTACTCTTAATTTTTTTCAAGTGATTTAAGGAAAGAGGATAATTTTTGATTGGGCTTTGCAAATAGTCATTTTTTTCTAAAATATCAAACGGGAACCATATAAAATAAATACATCGTTGGATAACCGAAATTCCAAGTTTTCCATTTATTAAAAAAAACACATTTCATTACACAATTAAAAAGAAAAACAAGTTGTTCGGTCAATTTGTCGAAAAACGTCCTTTTTCAAAGTCAGCTGTCATGATAAAACAATTGAAGTGCAATTGTCAATGCAAACGGAAAAAATAATAATAAACTGACAGAAGCATTATTGTTATCTGATAAACGTTGCGAAAATGCCTAGAAGTGCGTTTAAAAAGGTGTTGGATAGATTTACGTCCACTGGTACTGTTCAACGAGCAAAAAAGAGTTGAGAGAGAATGAACAGTTTTGACCGTAGAAAACGAGTTGAAAGTTCTTGAGGCTGCTGTTGAAAATCCTCATATCAGTGTCCGTGAAATTAGTAGGAACACTGATATTTCAATGTGTTCGGTGCATCGTACTCATCAGAAATACAAGTTCCATCCATTTAAAATTCAATTGCACCAGGAATTGCAACCTCAAGATTTTGAAACCAGGCAGATTTTCTGCAAATGGGTAATCAACAAAATCGACCAAGTTGAATCCTTCCTTATGCGCGTGTTATTTTCGGATGAAACAACATTCCATAAAAATGGGGTAGTCAATCGTCACAACTGTCATTATTACGCCGATGAAAACCTGCACGTCATGAGATTTGAAAACCACCAGCAAAGATGGTCACTCAATGTTTGGGGTGGCATACTGGGAGAACACCTACTTGGTCCTTACTTCTTCGACGGAAAATGAATGGCAACAACAATTATTTAAGGTTCCTTCGTGACGACTTGGTTGAACTTTTGGAAAATGTCCCATTAGCCGCACGCCGACAGATAGTTTTCCAACACGATGGAGCTCCTGCACATAATAGTCGTGCCGTTCGGGAATATCTTGACGAAAGGTTTCCAGATTCGTGGATTGGTCGTGGGGGTTCAGCAAGGTGGCCGCCAAGATAGTGATTGTATTTATGGACAATTTTTCTCTTAGACTTTTTTCGATATATTGTATGATAGAGGAGCTATGGTCCGAGGCATCTTAGGTGCAACACCCTGTATATACCTATTGATGTTTTTGTAATTTTTCGATGCTTGTAAAAGACAAAAACTATTTAAAACTGTTGTTACAATAACAAACAAATCTTTTGATATAAATGTTTTGCGAAAAATGCTATTAAGCAATAATAATTGGAAAAATAAAAAGTCTTACTCAACCTAAATTAAGGCAGTATAACTTGTCTAGCCTGATGGTAAAAGAAAATTAAATAGCTTAAATGTATTTGAAATTATGTCATATTAACAATCTTCTAGACAGTGTAATCTCAACATGTAAACTAAAAATTACTTATTAATAACTTCTTCAATGTAAAATAACAAATTAACTCTGTCCATTATAAATGCTACCTCCAACAAGGAAAAAAAACAACAATTTTTTTCCTTAAAATGAATGATAAATTACCTATTTGAAAGCTATTATTTTACAAAATTCCATCATAAAATAATAAATTGTCATTTTAATTCAGTATTACTGTATTATATTATTATAAATTGCAAACTCCACTGATCTAAATTAACCATCAACTGCTCCCATCACGTGTTCAAAGAGTGCATTCATGTGTTTTATTGATTGACTAGGGAGTAACAAATGACCGTGCCGCAATATATTAATCGATCTGTTGAAAATGCTGTATTTAATATTTGACAAGTTAAATATTTGTTTAGTGTTTGAGCATGTGGATCCGCAAGTATCTACATTTGTATGTGTGCAGAATAAAATATATTTATTATTTATTTATTTACATGAACATATATTAAAATGATCCATAAATAAACGCGATACATTTCATTCGTTGGTGTAACTATTTAATCTATAAATATGTATATTTAAAGGCTATAAATATATATTATCTGTCAATCATACAGATTCACTTCTAATACGCGATTTTAACATAATAAATAAATTATTCAATGGCAAAACGATTTACAATTCACGTTACACACGACGATTCGTCTTCTTTAAAAAGCTTCTTGTCAATTTTCCTGTCACCTATAATGGATCAAGGTGGTAGTAGGCAGAATACGTGACTAAAATTAATATTGTATTTCAGAAAATCGAGGACACGAAAGTAATTTCTTAAATACACAAAAATATTTGTTCTGAAGGCGACTGCCCGTGTTGTTTAGAATCACTTGACGGTTGGTTTTTAAACGCTTCTGTTATACATTTTTGGCCATATTTTTATAAGCAGTTTGGTGATAACCTGTGATGCACCAGTGTTTTTTCCGCAGCAATCCTTCAATTAAATAAAATAATTAATGGGATACTTGACAAAAAAAAAAGTTGTGTGATAGTACAATAACATTCATTTAGCGTATATTTGGCTGGCTTATGACCTATTGGAAACTAAAGAAAAAAGCAAAAAATGTTTCGACTGACTACTTGGAACATTCGAACAGTATTAGAGGTAAAAAAAATGGAATAAAGTAATAAAATTCCAGCCAGTGAATAGAAAAATTTCCAAAATTAGATTAAGAAACAATTATGCGAACATCTCAGTTACAAATATATATGCACTAACAAAAAAAAAAGCAGTGAAAAGGATAAACAAGATTTCTATGACAAAATGGAGAAGGGTCTACGACAAAATTCTAAAATGTGATACCACCATAATCATAGTAGATATTATCGCTGAAATAGGGTAAGAAAAGTACTACAGATAAGTAGCAGAAAAATCCATGACATGAGCAAAGCTACTGTGTAAGTCGGGGTGTGAGATAATATATTAGATACAGCGATTACTATATGGCTTTAAATAAAATAAATACGACAGTTTTCATTTCCATATGTAAATATTTATTTAACTTCCGTAGCTGATATTTCGTTTGTATCAATGCTCGTTACACATGGCCGAGATAGAACCTGTTTTAAAAAGTTCCTATTTAATATGTTCTTGTTAAAAAAGAGAAATAAATGCTACTTCTTTGAAAATTTATTACACAGTATCAATTAATTAAAACAAATTTATTATCAAGAAGAAATTTCAAACCGATTTTGTAAATTGGAATAAATATAATTTGACGATAAGACCAAAATTTAAAACTATAATTTATTCATCGATCAACACAGTCTGTATTTTCTAGCATTTATTTATTATGAACTTTAAACTATACTTAAAACAAAGATTAATATGAAAGGAAAAGGGGAGAAAATCTTTGTCATAATTATTACTCCCTACCTAAAAAATACAACAGTGTTACAATATAAAAATTAACTATTTTAAATAAAAATAAAAATAAAACTCTAGAAAACTTTCCACAATTTTTATTTAATCTTTGCGACATATGTTTCTGTATTTTTCATACCATTCTCGAGCCGAACTAACAGGTCAGCTTGTGTGTAGGGTGTTATATATGTCGTTGTATTTATTGACTATTTGTACATAAGTGTCTATTATGGGTGTGTGTGTGTGTTTGTAAAATCTCTGTGTGTATTCGTTACTTTCTCTTTTCTTTGAATTGATTTTTTAATTTCTAATATTTCTAACAAATTTAATTTCGGTCTTTGTTTACATTATGCATAAGTTTACAACTATCTATATCGGGAAAATAGAGGTTATCTATACAATGTTCGGCAAAGCCTGTATTTCTAATATTATGCAATATTGATCTTTTATGTTCTTTTAATCTAGTTTCGATCTTTCTGCCACTTTGTCCGATATAGATAGCTTTACAGTCTGTGCAACTAATTTTGTATACACCTGATTTGTCGGTAAGCTTAGTTCTTTCCTTGTTATTGACTAACATAGCACCTAAATTGTTTCTATTTATGTTGACTGTTTTGATACCTATTTTCTTAAATATTATTTTAATTTTATAATTAATATGTGGAATGTATTGTATAAAGTGCCATTTCGTGTTGTCTTTTTCTATTATTTTAGGATAAAAGTGTATTTTGAGTTTTTCTCTTTGTTTGTGTTTAATAATGTCGTCTACTATTTTCTCTTTAAATCCATTATTTCTAGCTATGGTTTTAATTATGCGTAATTCTGTATTGAAATCTTCTTCACTTAGTGGTTTGTTAATTAGTCTGTAAGCGAAACTATGTAGAGCTGCTGTTTTTGTGCGCCAAGATTGTTTGGAATTAGCTGGTATGATCGTATCGGTGTATGTAGGTTTCCTGTATATACTGAATTTTAACTTTTTGTCGTCTTTTTTATTTAAAATAGTTATTAATAAAATGTTCCACCAAGAACCGTCTGCTAACTGAATTAATAGAAACATAAAAATTAGTTGGTTCTTTTCATATTTCAACGATAATATATTGACACAAAGCAATTTTCTTCGAAATATCATTTTAGTTTACTTTTAAATTATTCATCTTACTCTCGTAGGCATATAAATCTAATTATTTTTAAAATTATCTGATGTTAAAATCTATAGTGGAGCTGAAGTCAGAGAAAGAGCGATATAATATAAAACATGGTATATTTATTAAACAATTTTAAGAAGTAAAATTAATGTTTAGCCCTTGAAGAAGTGACCTGCTACAAATCAAGTTGAGAATTGAACTTGTAACGTCTTTTAAGTAATATTTGGACATATTATTAGCCACTACTGCATGGGAATCTTCTTGTTTTACTTGTACTAGGTATATTTTTTGCAGATTCGACAGTTCCTTCTTTTAGATGAACTTCGCCGTTCTGGAGAACAGAATAGCTTTCAAGAAAACATAAAAAGTGTTAATTTTTTCCTGAGCGTCATACATATTAGCAAATCTGATAAGTTTCGCTTTCGATTACTGCAACGTGGAGGTATAGAAGACTCTTAAGGCAGATGGAATAGAGAGAGAGAGCATGCCACTCCGTATTTTTATGAAGTTCGTAACAATCTAGCAAAAATATCGCAAAACAGCTTCAATATTCGGTTACTCTTTACTTTGCAGGAACATGTTTATTAGTAGCTTACAGTGTACGCATAAGATCATATAATAACTGCGGGAGAATACCACAAGATGGAAATTAATTAGATCACATATTAATAGACAAGAAGAGACTAAACATAATCCAAGATGTACGATCTTGCAGAGGAACAACTATAGTCATACAGACCACTACTTAGTATAAAAAAAAACTCAATTTGAATACGATTAGCATAAAAGTAAAGCACCAAACAAGAAGAACCTGGTTTCAATCCCAAACGTAAAAGAAGCATTTCACAATTTAGATTCAAAAATAACTATTTTCACATTGGTAAAAATAATTTCTTACATCAAGAAAGAAATATTTTTGGGATAAAAATGTCTGATGTAAGAAAATTGTTTTTTCTTGGCTGAAAATTCTTAACTTAGACGAATATTTTAAAACAAATTGAACCAAAACAATTTTTCTACAGGAATGTATTGTGCACTAAAGAATATTTTTTTCTTTATGTTATAAGTAATACTTTTTATTTGCTGGAAAATAATATTTCATCTCAAGATAATTATGTGAGATATTATCCTTCTTGCTCAGAATAATATTTAGTTATTAAATATTTAGATTTTCTAGACTGAAAGCTAATTTACTTCAGCCAACATAATTTTCTGAACGTATTTGAACGAATTTTACGTTTTACAATTTCTTTCCATGCTTGAATTCCACAACATTTACATGTATTTATTAAAATTATCTAGAAATTATTAACATAATTCTAACCTACTTTAATAATATTAATTGAGTTGGCCGATACTTGCTGGACATCCATATTAATTAATAATAGTAGACGGAGTAAAACAATATTTACAACAAATCCATTATATTAAAACAACTTATTACAAAGTATATGACATGTTTAAAAAAAAAATTGAAACCAGCATATAAAACTAATAACTCACTAGGTAAATTCATAAAAAAACAACAAATCAAAAACTAGCAAAGGATATAAATCAGGAATATATAAATTGAATTGTAACGATTGCCCAAAAGCATACATTGGCCAAACGGGTAGCAATTTCGATAGAAGAATTAATGAACACTACAGATATTATAACAACAAAAATATGGAGTCAAATTATGCATGTCACCAGTTGGAAAATAATCACAAATTTAATAGTAATTTTGAAATTTTACTCAGAAACAAAAGGATTCCGATTTAACTTACTAAAGTCTCTTGAAATAAACTTAAAAATTCTGACATATTTCTCAATGAACAATTAGATCTTAATAACTCACCTCTTTTGAATATGTATTGTGAAAGTCCAAACCCACAATAAATAAATACCTTTAACAAACCTTAAGATCATAAACTATATAAAAGCCATTGTTAGAAAATACTTTTAACATAAAATAGATAATAAAAAGTCATTAAAGTAAATTTCAGAAATTCCCCACAGTATCCTAGACACTGTAAGATCTGAACACCTGATTTTGGGAAAATATATAGTTTAGTTGTAATTGAATATCCGAAGAAGCTACAGCGATAGCGAAACATGTCATATACTTTGTAATACGTTGTTTTAATATACTGGATTTGTTGTAAATTGTGTTTTACTCCGTCTACTATTATTAATTAATCTACTTTAGCAGAATATAAATTTACAATTACACGTTATTAGTTCTATTTCATCATACTGTCAAGGTTAGAGTCAAATTACACATTTATGTGTATTTTATAAATATTCAGGCACGACTCTGGAAGAACGACAAATGGAGAATGACATCGCCATTGCCAATTTACTAACAAAAACATTTATTATACATATATAATGTGTCTGTAATTAGCTTAGGCATATTGGCGATTTTAATATTTCCAATTTTCACCGTAAATTCACTTTATTGTCAAATTTGGCATTAGAATCGCATAAGCACAGTTTAAAAAGTTTTGTAGCAGTCATTTCGAAAACTATCGACATAAGTTAATCAACTTTAATGAAATACCTATCAATTCGAAATTACAGGTTATTAATGCTATTTTCTTATATTGGCAATGCTATAATTGCAAGTAGTAGGCACGTTTGTATGATTATAAAGTGATGTTTACTTTATAAATGAAATATTTAGGTACGACACTGGCGGTAGTAGAAATAAAGGAAGACATTTCCAAATTACCGATTTAATAAATAACATGAAAATTTCTAAATCGTAATGCGTAAGTCAATTACGATTTATTCATTATTATATATCTTTAACGTTAATATCACTTTGAAAAAAGAAATTTCAACTTCAACAAATCATAATGTAATAATACACCGACACACTTTCCTTATTATTGTTAGATTAACATTGTTTTCGACAGCTGTTTTCTTTACCCCAACATTATGACAAGCACGGGAGGTGCAAGAGGGAGGTAGCGAACGGTAAAAAGAAGAAAAATAATAATACAAAAAAAAGTATGAGAAAACAACACGAAAAAGACACGAGTCACCTCGAGGCGTCCGTTTTGTTAAGGTGGTAGCTCTAGCAATAGAAGCGGCGATGGGGCGGTGTGGAGGCGCGGGTGACGTCGGGAGCGCTAATGTTTTCACTTTGCGTTTACAAGAGGAGACGTTCAGGAAATTAAATTTTGCCTGTAAAGGAATAAGGTGAGAGGTTGGTTGGTTGTTCTTTCTGTCTGTAACTGACGGGCCTGAGTGACGCCCGTAATGGAAGAGCAGATGGTGTGAATGAGCAATTCGGTTTTAATTTACGCAGGTGGAATACAGGAATTCAACTTCTTGACGCGTTGCCCCGTTTCGACGGAAATTCGCTTTTTTAATGCCCCCCGGTATCAACAGAAGCAGCAGCTAACTGGCTGATGCTGACTGCCAGGCCGGCACTCGTCACCCACACCACCACCTTAGATTATTTATTTTTATTTCAATCACGGATTTGCCCGGAAGTATCACCGAATTGAAGTAATCGTATTTCATATAGCCGATTCTATATTCGGTAGCATCTATCTCTGTTTTATATCAGTCAAAACTTGAATGAAATTGCTTTGTATATTTATAAAGATTAGATAATATATGGAAATGAAATCTTGCAAAATTTTTAATTACATACCGTCGGAGGAATCCTGGTTATATTTTAAAGATTTAGGTACGTGAACGACCTTCGATATAGTGCTATTGGAGTGGATATTAATCCATGAAACCTCGCGGCAAGAGTATGACCATCCGACGTAAATCTTATTTTTTTTTTTGATGATATAAATATGGCGGCCCCCTGTAAAGCTTATCTTGTGGAAGAGGCATAGAGGCATATTCTTGACGGTTATACATATTCAGCCAGCTAGCGTCATTCAGCCAATGAGAAATGTATTCATATTTTCTGACATTATAGTTTTAACCGGCGGCAAGCGGTCTGTACTCTGCATGTAAAGGGAGGCGATCTGGTTCAAGACACCAGGGTAACGAACAACAGAACTTGAAATGTGATAAAATGAACTTGTCGCATAGATTCTTCTTGACTTGCAGATTCAAGCTATGTTTGTGAGGGTAGTAGGTAATGCAAAGAAACCCCCAATATTTTAACCTTATGTCAATGATGGATCATGTAGTATATAGTTAAGTTTTTCTAACGTTACTTAAGTTCCGTCTTATCTCTTTTAACCTAAACAAAGTAACCTGTGATGATTTTCCGGAGTTAATGTGGAGGCAATGATTTGATAAAGCAGTCAATAGACATTGTAAATCAGTGTTAATATGCTCATCCGCGGAGCGCCAATTTGATGAATGAAACGAATAATTCAGTTATGTGTCATCGGCGTAAACGTGAAATTTACAATATTATGCACGTTAAGTAACTTCGATGTGTAAATATTAAATAAAATTGTCCCAATCAAAGATCATTGTAGCACACCTCGAGTAAGCGTAAGGACATATTACTTGACAACCTGTTGACGATTAGCAGTCTCACCATAACCCATACCAACATTCTTTAGTATAGATGAAAGAATGTTATGATCGATCAGTCCAACAGTATAAGACAGGGAGTAACACCATTATCCGCAGCCGCATTAAGTCATCTCTAACCGAGCAGTTTCGCAGCCATACCCAGAGCGGATCTCGACTGACGGGAGGGCAACAAATTGTTATTACTATAGACTGGACGTACCAGGTTGAAATTACGACGGAACAAAGAAATAATGTAAACATCACGCAGTTATTAAATAGCACTATTCATATGGTGAACTGCAACATCTGTTGCTATCCCGAAAACGACAGCAAAAAAAGTAGATTTTACAGCTAAATTCCTTTCTTCATCGGCGTAGGTAGAAGCGTGAGAGGTTTTTCAAATTTACTATATTTCGTAATATAAATAAAGTACGGAAAGTTCGCTCGATTTGAACCACAAAATGAACAAATAATAACGTATTTTGTATTTTATAGGTCACCACCCACTTGTTATCCAATTATATGAATAAAATTAAACACTTTTTAAAATACAAAATTTCAATAGAGAGCCCGTGGGCAATGAGTCATCAACCTCTCGCGTCCGGTCTATAGTTATTACACAACAGATAAAGCAATTGCAAAGGGACGCCAGTTTTGTCCGTTGTGTCAAATACCTTTGATGTAACGGGCAAAAGGCTGATAAGTGGCAAATCCTTCAACTACAAATAGATATATTCTTTACTTCTGTTGTGTGCTATTATTATTTATTTATTATAGCAAATGCGTTGTCTCTGCTTCAAAATATCTCCTTAACAGTTATAAATTTAATTGCAAATTAACAGTCAGTGCAAAATGGTAAACATATTTTGGCTCATCATTACTTCTTGTCATTATTTTTTTGCAATTGTTCGAAACAAATTTGCATTATTCATTAAAGTATCAAACTAAATAAAATTTTGATCAAATAATAAATATAAAAGGGGTCGCCGTGGTGTAAGCGATGTTTGTTTTACATTATATAATCTGTATCTATAGGTACCTCGATCAGCGGAGGATGTAAAATGTTTGATCTGTAGAGTAAATATTTGAACAAGTTGATGTTATACAAAAGGACGCCCGCTGTCTGATATGCCAAAATGAATATTTCTCTTTTAGAAAAACGCAAACAGCCACAAGACTGTGTATCTAAATTAGTTTAATTTCATTATACCGGGGACATCCAAGGTACACATTGAAACAGCAAACAACTGCGTTTTTGTGCCTGTAAATCATTTATTAGATTATGGAAACATTTAATTTATTACAATTACATATCCGTGCATTATTTTTAACCATATAAAAAAAAACCATTTCTTGAATTCAATTTACTTTCTTATCGGTAATATAAGGAAGTACCTACATATTGTGAACTCGACAATTTTTTAAATACTTTCGTACTCTTAATAGGGGAGACTAGGGAGGTTTGATACTATGGGAGGCTGATACATTTTTAAATTTGCCGCTTGAATTGCTTGCAGCTCGTCAGAGTTGGCAATAATGGAATGTCTCTGTGTGTACATCACATTTCATGTCTACTAGTGAGCAATCAAAGCCGCATTTCAAATTTATCAGTGGAAGGTAAGTGTAAGAATTTTAATTAAAATTGATTTATATTATCCCGTTTTTGGAATTTATTTTGGATAGTGTAGAGCTTTAGCTATAATTTTATACTGAAGTCATTGTCGGCAATTAGGTTATGTTTCTGAATATCACATGTTTTATAAATTCGTCAAGTATGGGAGGACTGATACATTTCATCTTAGGGAGACTTGATACATGTATCAAGCCCCCCACAATTGTGGTATAGAAAAATATGAGAACATGAACCCTTTTTTATAATTTCAGAATGCCTTTTAAGTGGAAGAAAAAGACAAACAGGACACCGGCTTCACCTGAACGGATGGGAAAAGCTGTACAAGAAGTTTTAGATGGGTATAAATTAAGAACTACAGCAAATAAATACAACCTAGATAAAATGACACTAAGAAGATATGTCCTAAAGTTTAAGGAAGGGGGAGAAGAAACTAATACTGAAGAAGAGAAGAGCTTAGCCGAATATTTACTAACCGCTGCTAGAATGAATTATGGATACACATCAAAAGAGACGAGAAAATTTGCATATCTGTATGCTGTGAAAAATAAAAAGAAAATTCCCCAAAACTGGTCAAAAAATGAAATAGCTTCTTATGAGTGGCTTCGAGGCTTCATGGACCGAAACAAGGATTTGTCACTTCGGACACCAGAACCAACAACTCTTTCTCGTGGAACGGCTTTTAACCAACATACCGTAGGATAATTTACTTGGAGAGGTGTTGCGTCGAAAACAGTTTGAACCAGATTCAATATATAATTGTGATGAAACCGGAGTCCAGACTGTTCACAAACCCAGTAAAATAATTTCAAAGAAAGGGCAAAAACAAGTATGTAAGGTCACGTCAGGTGAACGAGGGCAGACAGTCACAGTTTTATGTACCATAAGTGCTATAGGTAATTCGATTCTCCCCTTTTTTGTATTCCCGCGTGTTCGTGAACAAGACTACATGATAACTGGGGCACCAGCAGGATCTAAAGCTGTGACTCATCCTAGCTGTTGGATGACAAACGACAATTTTGAATTATATTTGTCTCACTTCATAAAATTCGTTAAATGTAGCAAAGACAAAAAAGCCCTACTAATTTTGGACAATCATAATAGCCATATATCCCCTAATGGTCTAGATATTTGCAAGCAGAATGGCATAGTTTTATTAACAATACCGCCGCATACAAGTCATAGATTACAACCATTAGATGTTGCAGTATATGGACCATTCAAAACACATTTTAATCAATCGTGCGATGACTTTATGATACAAAATCCTGGTGAAACTATATCATGAAAAGCTATTGCAAAGCTTTTTGATGCTACACCAACGGGCTTTTACTCCGCTGAATATTGCAAAGGGATTTTCTAAAACGGGTATTTACCCTTTCAATTCACACCTTTTTACTGACCATGACTTTCTTACTGCAAAAGTTACCGACCGACCTGATCCTCGTGCACATAGAGAATGCACTCGTGAGGCTATTTCTGGAACATCCTACCCCTACAAGAGTCCCGAAGAAATAAAACCTCTTCCCCAAGCCCCACCAAGGAAACAACAAAGACATGGAAGGAAACCCGTAAAGTCAAAAGTTTTAACGGATACACCGAACATGGAAGAAATAAAAAATGAACATGAACAAAGGGAACACAGGAACAAGAACAAATTTAAGAGAAACCTACCAACGAAAAATCAAGTAGCGAAATCAATAACAAAATTACGAAGAAAAATAAACCAAAAGCCATTGAGGAGGAATCCGAATCCGATAATAATTCCGGGTTTGAACCAGCATCATCGTCCGATAAAATAACAGATATTGAAGATCAAATACAAAATGAAAAAGAAGAAGAAAGTTTTGTTACAGGATTGGTCAATGTAAATGATTACGTGTTAGAACGATTTGCAACAAAAAAGACTATAAGGTACTACGTTGGTAGAGTTTTAGAAAAAAATAGATGATAGAGAATATATAGTCAATTTTATGCGACGGAAGAAACCTGGATATCATTTTGTATATCCAAAATTCAAAATTCAAAATTAAGACCGGTAGTAACATTTTTTCTAACTTTTGCTGAATAGCAGCTTTTTTTGCAAATTCTATACAGATTTATTTAAAGTTGAATTTAGAGTAATTGTTGTTTAAACAGCATTTCAAAATTAGGATTATATTTCAATATATTCAGCAAAATGGCAGAAATGAGTAAAGAGTTTAACAACTTTCTTGTAATTGTATGACCATGCGAGGTGTAAACAACTTTTTTCTAATGTCAAATGAAAATATTAAGGAAAAAACTATTAGAAAGCAAGATCAATACAATAAAAGGAAAAAGGGAGATTATTATGCAGACTCAAAGAACAAAACAGCGTATATTTAATGTTAATCAGATGTACTTCTTCCGAAACCTATCAGTGACTAAAGTGCTTACACCCAACAGCGAGTATACCGATCTAGCTGATAGCCCTGAGTTATTTACAAATGAGAGCTATGGCTTAAAATTAATTAGGTCCTACTTATCAAATAGGAAACAGACGGTTCATTGGAAATCTAATAAATCACAAGTAGGACATACCACCTATGGAGTACCCCAAGGGTCGATTCTGGGTCCTTTGTTGTTTATTGTCTATGTCAATGATCTACTAGGGGTCCTGCCTGAGATAGAAATATGCCAATATGCCGATGACACCACCATCATTTGCAAGCATAGTGACGCGAAAGAACTGATGATACAATCCGATGAAGCAATTGAAAGAATTGAATTGTGGTTCGCAGCCCATAAACTGAAATTAAATGTCGATAAAACACAACAATTAGTTGTTAAGACGAAAACAGATGATGATGAAAGTGTTAAGTTTCTGGGTCTCACTATAGATACTGGGTTAAAGTGGGGAAAGCATATAGATAAACT
Source organism: Amphimallon solstitiale (assembly GCA_963170755.1). Taxonomy (NCBI): domain Eukaryota; kingdom Metazoa; phylum Arthropoda; class Insecta; order Coleoptera; family Scarabaeidae; genus Amphimallon; species Amphimallon solstitiale. Next base: position 29,845,733 of record OY720681.1, on the reverse strand, counting down.
GGCGAAAAAACTGACTTCGGGGATCTATGCCATTAGGAGAATAAAATTGATAGCAACACAACAAGCTGCGGTACTTACCTATCATTCCGTTTTCCATAGCCATCTCTCGTATGGAATTCAGTTTTGGGGCCCGTCAGGCGCAGCCGGTAGAATATTTATTCTTCAAAAGATGGCATTGCGAGCTCTTTGTGGTCTGAGGTATAATGAGTCGTGCAGGGGTTTCTTTAGACGAACAAAAATACTAACTTTGGCATCATTATGCATATATCATGCTCTGAATTACGTTCACCAACACCTTCACCAATACGAGACAAATGGAATGGAACACCAATACAACACAAGGGAACGTAATAAATTGCGTATTCCGAGACAAAGGTTAACGATGACTCAGGGCAGTCTTAACTATTATGGTGTAAAGTTATATAACCACCTACCAGAAGACATAAAACAACTTAGTCACACGCGCTTCTCAAAAGAAATTAAACGAATTTTAACAGAAAAGGAATATTATACCATGGAGGAGTATATGGGGGATGCCTGGTAAATGAAGATAAATGAAGATAGAGTAGTTCGTTTAACACCTCTCTGCGTATTTAATTGTTTTTCTTACACACACATACATATATATATATATATTCAACTTTGTTGTTTGTATGTAAACATTCTGTTTGTTTGTCATATACCTATTTTATATTTTATTTTTTTATATTTATATTTATGTCGGACCTGTAATTGTTTATATTGCAGTTTTTATGGACTATTATTGTATTTTTAAATGCATTAATAAAATTTACTATTACTATTACTATTATTACTATAAAAACAAACAATCTAAAACAAGTGCTGTGTACCGAAAAAGGATACTATTTGTACGTCATACAAAACTGAATAGCTAGGTATTTGATTTCACTTTTACCTCGATTTACACTTCTGTTAGTGAATGCGGTTTCAGGTCCGAACAATTCCAGCGTGGAAACCTGACACCTCAACGATAGATAGGTCTAATGGGCGCAAGCGAAAACTTAGACAGAACGTTCAGATATATATGTACATATTATCTGGCAACATATATTACATCCTACCCGTCTATATTACTCTGCAAATGTGTACAAACTAAACAAGTGCATCTTGATTACTTTGATCTGTAAACCTACACAGATGCTGCAGTATCTGGTAACGTTAATAGGTATCGGGCCCCCTCTGATATTGTCCCTGTGCTTACCGTTCCTTGCGTTGATGGCTCGATGAGTCATTCGGCAATCAAGAGAGTTCTACACGTAGGGCATAAGGGAAGGAAGGTGGATTTGGAAGAGGTGCATTACGCTCCCTCGGGGCTACCGGGAAATCCCTCGTGTGACCAATGCAGGAGAAAGAGTTTAAACACCGTGATGTATTGCGCATCGGTTAGATTCTGCAGACGCACAGGAGGATGATACTTGAAGGGATGAAACTTGGGGTGGATCTTACCGGGTTTAAATTGAAGGAGAGTTTAATTTAATTTAACGAATAGAATTAACGCATATTATTGTCTAAATTTTGTATCACCCTATAGGAATATATAATGTAGTAGTAGAAATACTGACGTGGAAAGTTACTACTTGACATAATTTCTGGAGATATTAAAAACTGGAGAGCAAACGCTGACTAGTAAGGAATTCTGTGCTTGGCAGTGGTCGCTATCATCTTTTATTGGATACCGGTATTTCAGCAAAGCGATAACGTTCATTATTGGTACCTTATAATGTAGATAGGGAAAATTTCTAATACATAAATTGTAGATTAACTAACTTCTACAATTCAAAAATATTTTCATTTATAAAGAGTGTTTGACAACGGCAAGCCAAAACTTACGTGTTTCTAAATATATTTTATGATGACCCATAAAGGGTCCTATATAGTGGATCGGAAATGTAATATTGGTTGCATAGCACATACTTTAAGAAGCCAAGGATGTCCGAGTACTTATTACACATAGGGAATATATAATAAATATTTGAAGTAATAGCTCAATATCTAAGCGAATAAAAATTCATTTATGACCAAATATTTACACATTTGTAACCGCGGGAAAGATTTTTGCCAGAATAAACATTCATTGTAATGTGGGTTGCCTAATTTTAATCTATTTTATATTCATTTAAAACAAAGTAAAGACATTGACATGAGATACTTGAAATGCTATTTGACTATTCTGGGCTGAAGATGACATAAATTGTCGAAACTAGTACTTAGAGTAAATATAATAAATATTGTAAAGAATAAAAGAGGAACCATCAACATTTTACGTTTTTCCAAAGTAAAGAATAGTTGAACGAAAAGTAAGTGCAGAGCGAGATAACTTTTTATTCAATTTATAACGTGAACCCAAGCACACAAATCTCCTCCGAAGGATTTTTGAGAAAACTTGTTTTTAATATTTTGACATATTAATTAATTTTCTTTAATCCGATAATTTTTTTCTAAATTTGATTCTTCAGCGAGGTAAATTACTAAATTCTTCATAAGTTGACGTTGAAAGGTTTTCTCCAAATTTAAAATCAACAAAAATATCTTGCATGTAAGATCTGCTATTTTTCCATTGTTGACAGATCCACTATATAGAACCCTTAAAAGATTACTAAACTGGCAACTTATATTAGCCGATTGTCAACTTTTTCGTCATTCATTATACAATTTTTGAAAAATTGCCATGAATAATTAAAAATAAAAAAAAAAATAGATAAAAGATCTACTATCGCTCAATAAGTAGAGTAAATTCAAGTGCGCGAATTTAATGTTTATTTCCAGATTTCAAAGCATGTTTTTCAGAATTACACACAATTCGCTAAAGATTGGAATTCTAAAAAACAATTAAATGGAACACGTTGTATATTTACGCTGCAGTAAAATGCACTAAAATTATACTACATAAAAATACCTACTTTCCGGCGTCTATGGGCGATATTGCAAGAGTTATAGAATGTTATATCTAGATAAACCAGATAGCAACTTACTATCCCTTTCGTGCATGACGGTCACTATAATGAACACATATTTTTGTTGTTTCTATTTATTTAAATCGCGTATTTCCGACCTTTAACTTTAAATGCGTATGTACATTTCAGTGGACTTTATTATTATAGCGCCATCTATATTTATAGTGTGAAGTTCGAGTTTCCAATGTAGCTGTGCAACAATCAGCTGATGAAAAAGGATGCCGATAGTTTTAGAAGTTTGAAGCTGCGAAGCTTCAATAGATTACCGAGAAAGGAGGTACAGAAATATTTATTATATAGCTCAGGAACGTGCATGTGCAAATACAAGGGTTTTCAAAAAAAAAAATATGTTTTTTTTAATATTTTGTTGTTTTGTTACTGTATAGTGATGACGAGGCTGATTTCCTTTTCCTGCCAGCGGTCATAGGATTGAAACTTAGTAACGTAGGTATATCAAGTTGAACTTACTTGAAAACAGACGTATACCAAGGTATCGTAAACACTATCAGAGAAGAACCTGTAAGTATCATGGCAAAGAACGCATTTAGTCGGTCAAGTCCATTATATCCCATCACTAGCGTACAGGGGTATTAGTTACGAGGTATCAGATGAGTAGGTTTTATTCACGTTTTCTACTTGTGTTTTTGACTTATATACTACGTGTTCCACATTTTTAAGTAATTTTATTATAAATAAAGTGTAAGTTTTAGACTGTTTTGGCATTATTTAATACATTGGAATTATGCTTGGAAAATAGTATATTATGCAATGAGCATTTAGTGATGGCTATTAAGACACGAGAATGCAGGCGAGTATTGTAATGAATACGAGTGTCTTAATAGCCATTAAATGCGAGTTGCATACATTATATTTTCTACGACCCCATAATAAAACATATTTTTTGAACAATCCATTTCATAAATTGAGCGTAAAATTTTCCGTACGTTTTTGCGAATTTAGATAGTAATAAATTGTTTGTGGCTACTAAGGCTTGGTCCATAATTTCTGATGGAGTTAAATTTTACATTTCACTGTCATTTTTACCGTTTATATTTTCATGAAAGCACAAATTTTAACTACTTACTAGTAAATTGCAGAGAACTGTCAAATTTAATTAATTTTTATATCTGTGAGATATGAAGTGGCCATATTGAATATTGATGAATATTGGAATGTGGCATTCCTATTGGATATAAACTTGTATCTTAATGAAAACCTTAATCTTAATGGGCATCATTAAAGTACAGGTTCAGCATATCTAATAATACAATTAAAGTATAGGATTAGGAAAAATATTTTTTCTACGTACTATACAATTTTTAAATGAAAATTTCGCAAAACAGGGCAATAATAGTTATTTATTATACAAGGGAAAAAGTATTAGATTTTAGCTCGAGATTATGTTTGTCTAACAAAATACCGAGTTAAAATCTAATGTTTTTACCCGTGTATAATACACTATTTTTTTATGTGATGAGAAAAACGACGATTTAATATTGAAAAAAAACATGTTATTACTATATATATTAAAGTCAGAAAATCAATCGATGTAAAATTTGAAGTTTTAAACTGGTAGGCTGTTGTACTTATAGCGACATTAGACCTGCGTTGCTAAGGAAACCTGTAAAGTATTCAAATATCTGTCAATTTAATTTTATGTTTGATTTTAAAAATTTGAGAACTTAAGTTGATTATTAGTTATTTTGAATGGAAGGTGAATATCATTTCCAATATTTACAAATGGTAAGCTTATTTTACTTCGTCATAATAAAAAAATTCTGAGCCTTATTCCTTAATCACTTTAAACAGCTACTCCACTCCACTGGCAGTTTTCGACACCAAGTGGTTTTCTAATTTCTTTCTTGTCACATAGAGACTTTATTTAATTATTTGTGCGTCATTTAATGCTAATAAAACTGTTGTTACTAATTTTGTAACTGTATTTATAGAAGTAACTTTGCAATTAGTTCTGTAATTAGCTGACACGTATACGACTCATTAGTGTATGATAAGCGAAGCAGTAGCTCTTCATTGCCATTGTATAGAAAAAAGGCTCATTTTCTTTTATTCTTTCTCTTTCTCTTAATGTTTTGGTTGATCGACAATCTATGCTAGTTTATAAAGTTCTCTCTATATTTACACTAAAACAACTCGCTATACTACTTTTTCTTAACCTATACCTACGTTATATTTTAATCGTACTGATTAGGGAGATATGCTAGACACAAGTCGCATATTGTGAAAGCATTGCTAATGCTTACTGCAAAATATAGCCCTCATAGAAAGAAGAAGAAAACAGAGAACGTTGCTGTTGTTTATTTTCTTTCACACTAATATACTGTAATGAGATAAGCCCACAAAAAAAAAAGAAGCAGACCTCCGCGCGACGACAAAAACGAACCGGTAAACAAGTCGTAAATCAACTGCACTCATATACTACGTCAGCGACAGAAAGTCTGGAATATGGTAGAAGAGAGCCAGAATTTGCTAGACCTTTTGTTTGCACATATATATAAATGCCGCCGGTGGAAAAGGAATTTATTCATTCAGTAGTATTCGTACAGTGCAAATAAACATAAATACAGTGAATGGTGCAGTGTTATTATAGTTCAAGAAGTAAATAAATATTACAGACATAAATAGTAGTGATAGAAATAAACATGTGTGTTAATTTATTTGTAGTAGTTTCAAGTGAGTTACATTTATTTTATATTTTTATATTGTGATTAGTTTTAAGTGTGTAAATATACAGACTGTTTCAAAACAATTGCACGAGTTGTTCATTTCGACCCCGAAAACGCAACAATACCAAATAATGCTCTTAGTATGAATTCATCATTAGAAAACTTATTATTCATAATACGGCTTAATTATACTGTTATGTATTTCTACTAGTTTGTTGTCTATTTTTATAATGACATTAGGTAGATTATTATTAATAATCTCTTCCAACTGATTACCTAATTAAAATCTTGTAATTGTCTGAGTAATTATATCTCTAACAATCACTGTAACTTTTTATATAGGTTTCAATATATTTTCTTCAGTTTGTTGTTGTTAAAAGACATAATCTTGGAGAATGCACTGATTGGTTAACTTGATCTGGCTTAAGAAAGACGTTACCGTTAACTGCTGGTTTACTTTATAGGTTGTACATTTTCAGTGAAGGTATAGAACTTAATTAAAATAAATTAAGTTCTAATTTAATCTGAACAAATTATGGAAGCATTTTATTAATGTTTAATATTTATGTGTGCTAACATCTCTCGTGTTTTGTGAACAGCTTTGATGAAAAGCATATATGTAATACAATAAACCGAAAACATGGGACAATTCCAATTGATTTGTACAACTTAGTTATTATACTCAAAAAATAATGTACATATTACCAAAATTTAAATTTAATACAGTAAACATATCGATTTAACCTTGAAGAAGGAAGGTTGAAAATATTCCAAACGTCTAAAATTTTCAAATTCAATTTCAGAGAGCTCCAATTCCACTTCAAATGCAATTTGTATTTAATCAATACATGCTGAAAAGAAATATTGTCACCCCTATATTTTATATGCAGATTTAACATAATGGCTTCGTGTGTGGAGATATCCAAGTAAAAGGGGAAGGTTACCTACTACTATTACTACTGGCTCCAAGTGCTATCACCATTTCCACCGGTTGTTCGCCTTAATCTAATCAAGTGAGAGAAGGTGGCCCCATAGAAAATAAAACCTAGTCAGCGCCCTCTATGCGCAATCTACAGGCAGATTAGGACCTTATTGCTTCAGTCACTGATTAAGGTAGGAGCTTTTTATCCAGAGAGCGAATTGATTCGTTCTTATGCGTGCTGCTGTGATGAATTTGCTACTTTATATTGCCAGATGACGTACAGGAGACTTACTGGTATTGAGTAAGATATGTGGATGCAGATGATGGAAATATATATTGTTGTAAATGTTCATAGATAGAAACTATTTGTATTAGGAAAAACTATAACAAGATAGTGCAAATTACATAGAAATTATTTTATAAAATTCCTTGCATGTGATGTCGATACAAATTCAATGCAAGAAAAAATATAAAAAAGATAAATAAATAATAAAACTTTTGTAATGAGTAAAATGAAAAATTTGAGAAATATTGAAAGAAAAATCCCGTTGTTAATAAGATACATGTGCTATTACCTGTTAAATTATTGAAGATTCTTTTTCACAAACACTTGTCCAAACTAAGAGTTGAATACTGCTCAAATATTTGTGTGAAGTACATAATTTAAGTGATATTCAAAAAAAACTGTTAAACTTTATACAGAGGTAACTGGATTCTGACTATATTTATATTTTCTGTACGCCCTCATAAAACTAAAAGTTAATAGGATATTCGTAATAATTTTACGAACAGTTAATTAAGCATACCATCAAATTAAACAGATCATGCTCAAGAAATCACCGACATAAAAACCGTAGCATATAAAAATGGTTATAAAAGAAAATAAAAAACAAACAAACAAAACGGTTACAATATTTTTTTAGCAGGTAATAAAACAAATACATACGAGACATTGTTCATTCATACATTTTATAGATTGGCTTATGGCTCTTTAAGATATATATACCGAAGGCCAACAATCAAAAGAAACCGGAAGATACTCGCTATTGGTAAAATACACTAAGTAGTTCAGTACACAATAAAAACAATGACTACATTAGCAAAAGCAGGGCCAAATCCAGATCGAAATACTTTTTTATACTTGCAATAAATTTGTACAGAAAGTGTATTTGATAATAGTAAAAGTTTACTTCCGGTCGAAATTTTGAAATTCTTTTATATACAAATTGTTTCAAGTCTACCCCTAAATATTTTTGCCGTGTAACAAATCTGTATAGAATGCATAATGTGTGAGATATATTCAAAAAACTGCTACTAGAAAACAGAAAAAGAGTTCAAATTCAAGCTTTAACTAAACTTACAGACACGTGTCTCTGGTTACTTTAGAGTAAAATTTACCCCGCATTCTTCTTCTTTTTGTTTTGTTTGTATGTATCCGCGATATTTCCTTTTCCGATTTATCTCTCCTGAGTTTTGATGGCATGCAACTAAAAATATCTTCCTCGTGATGATCTTGGTTGTTGTAATCAGAACCGAGGATTTCCTAAGAGAAACTACAAATGGCGGTTTATCACCTGCTCTTCTGTGTTTCCTTATATCTTCAAGGTTATCTTACTTTATTCCTTGGATTCAACGTACTGATGACGACCAGTGAGTCGGAAACACGTATCTACGGTTGCTATACAGCAAAATTGTCCCGACATATTTCCTTTTCTTTCCTTTTAAGTACGTACCTATTCCTTTTTTGGTTTATTTCTCCTGGGTTCCGATGGCACGCATGCTAACAATGTCTTCTACATGACGATGGTGGTTGTTGCAAGCTACAGCTGAGGATCTTCTAACAAAAGCTACAAATGACGGTCTGTCACCTTGTATTCTTCCGTGTATGTCTAAATCTCCAAGGTTATCTGACTACTATAAATTTAGGATGCCATAAATTATAATCTAAATCTAACCAGCATACAAACAAAATATTTGAACACCATTATATCAGCTACGGTAGTAAAATGGTGAAAGTAGAAAAAGTTAAAAAAAAACCCGCATACGTATATTTCGTCTCAATTACTTACAGATGAGTTTGTATTATTTTTGATACCTTTTGTAATGTCAATCATGTAATAATATTCCTACAAATAACCAATAAAATGTTTGCCAACATCGACAGTATATACTTACTCATAATATGACTTTGGTGCCGAAGTAAAGCACAAATTCCTATTAATCGATTTAGTTCTAAAGCTAATGAAATGTTGGGACTAATATAGCAACGTTAAGATTAGAAAACGCTGTCGATAGACACACAAAGAGACATGCTCCGAACAACCACTCTTTCGTTTATGAGAAGACCCCAATTTCCACGCTAACAATACCAGCATTCTTCGCTCAAGATAGTTTGAATGATGTGCAGAAATACGAGGAATGATCGGAATGTTTCCAGAACGAACCAGAAGATGGCGTTGTGCGCGCGTACCGGTCATGTGTTTTGAATGTCCCATTATATATAATAAAAGCCCACAGTCCTCTTCTACGCGTCCCTAGAATTAACACGAGACAAAAGACGGGCAAAAGTGGCGAATTGAAGAGACACTTTTCTGAGAACCCGGCCAATCGACGGTGGGAACGAAGTGCCACGCTACGGGGACTACGATCCCACGTGCTTTAGGCTATTTTTCATGTCTCCGATGAAAGAGCGAAGGCCCGAAAAGAGTTTTTAGAAATTTTCCGACGTGTAGAAAATCACGTTGTATCGCCGCTTTCTGAAATAAGGAGGACCTGTAACGCTATAAATTTAATTAGGTTTTCAGTATGGCGGTGGGTCGGCACAGCTGACAATGACACCCCAATGTCCAGGTAAGGTTGAGTAAAATGTAGTTGGAGACATCAAAATTGACTGACAAACATCCACCTAGCGTTTGATTAACGTTGGCAGTCACACGAAAATTCAGTAGCAGGTTATGAACTTTCAAAACCATCGATAAATTTCAGTTTGCTATGACACTCGCCGAAAAACGTGAGCACTAGACAAAACAGTGTCAGTCGTGTGAGACGCTATAATTTTTCCTCAAGCAAAGGTCTAATTTTGGCATGCAATAAGTTTGATGCAATCACATTTAGAAGAAAGACCAATTCCACGAGCCCTGTCGTAAATTAAGGTGGAAAGAATTTAAAACCACAAGGTCAGTAACTTCATACGAATTTATATCGTGTTATGTTTAGAGTTTTAATTTATATATAAAAACAATTGTTTGGCGAGGCCAAGGTACTCAGCGAGTATATCTGACGTTTGATTTGCGATGAAAATTCAATTTCACTTATGAACCGTCAATAAGTCTAAGTAACACCGTAAGTGGCGCAGCGCAGTCCTTCACGAAAAACAAAAAAGTAAGTAGTTGATTATGACCAGATGTAATGTTTGCTTTAATTTTCGTAAAGCTTTGCAGTACTTCATTGGACGAGAACGGTTGAATAGTTTATTAACTTCAGTTGAAGTAGCACTGGTAGATGAGCAACAGCAGACATCAGAAAAAACATGGGAAAACGCATTTGTAAGTATAATAATAACAATAACGAGTTTTTTGTATTATAAAAATGGTCCTTAATACAAAAAAATACATTTACTTATGTCAAGGATGATATTCAATTTGACAATTAGGTCTCTCAATAGATTTTTGAAGTTTATAGGAACGAATAAACGTCAACTAACTTTTGATGCAATGGCAGTTTGTGTAAAAGCTAAAATTAGACGTACATACAGAGCGCGTCAAAAGTTTAGAAAACCGGACATTATGAAAAGCATCACACCAATGCTTGCGTTTTATAGGAAATTGTAATAAAGCTGTAAGCCGTTGTAAAAGGGGTGGAGTCAAGCTCGAAGAGATTTAAAAATCCAACTAGTCTAATATATAACTACTGTAAATTTTTTAGACAGATCGTGCATATAGTAAAGCCGGTATAGCAAAGCGAAATAAACAGTGCGCGCATTTTCATAATCATGAATAAAACAGAATTTCGTGCAGTCATTATACATTTTTTTAAGGCTTAAATACTAAAGATACAAAAACGGAATTTGACGAAGTTCATGGTGAGTCTTCGCCGTCGTATGCCACCGCTGCGAACTGGATTGGTGAATTTAAACGTGGTCGAACACGCATAGAAGATGCACCGCGTTCTGGGAGACCAAAAACATCCACCGACGAAGAAACCATTATAAATCATGGAATCATGTTGAATTATCACCGATTAAAGTTGAGAGAGATAGCAGAGGCAATAAGCATATTTTCTGACTGCGACATTACATTTTACATCAACATTTGGACATGGGAAAGCTCAGTGTAAGATGGGTGCCGCATTTGCTGCCAGTCGATCAAAAGCAAGCTCGTGTGACCGTTTCTCAGCGATGTCTAGATATGTTCAAGCGTAACCCTGTAGATTTTTTTTAGATATTTTGTAACCGTAGATGAAACGCGGATAAACCACTTCACTTCAGAGACTAAAACACAATTAAAAGCAGTGGACAGTGAACGGTGAACCAACACCGAAGAAGACGAAGATGATGTCGTCAGCTGGAAAGGTGATGGATACCGTCTTTTGTGATTCCCGAGGAATAATTTTTATCGACTGCTTGCAACACGGGAGGACAGTAACAGGCGTGTATTATACGTCGTTATTAGATAGATTGAACGCAAAAACCAAAGTAAAAATGAGGTGTGGCCACCACACGACTGTCTTATACGTATGAGCGTTTCAAATTATAGAATTTTAAGAATTTTTTTATACAAAAATTATTCAAAATCCTATTCTAAGTACTTCTATTCTCTTAATAAATCTCTATAGAATGCATACTTTGCAAGATATTATCAAAAAAGTGCTACTCGCTAAGAGTAAAAGTGCTACTTCCGGTCCGAATTTTGAAATTTCATATATACAAAAAATATGGCAAATCCAGTTCTAAATACTTTTGTACTCTTGATAAATATATATAGAATGCATAACTTACGACATATTTGCAAAAAATCGTTATTCGATAAGAGTAAAAGTGGTACTTCCGGTCTGAATTTTGAAATTTCTTTGATACAAAAGATATTGAAAATTATGTTTTAAATACTTTTATACCCGTAACGTACTTGTCTAAAAAGCATGACTTGCGAAATATTCGCAAAAAACTGATTTTCGATAAGAGTAAAAGACCTACTTCCGGTAGGAATTTCGAAAAACTTTTCAAATAAAATTATTCTCAATTTTAATTTTAAGTACATATGAATTCTTTATAAATTTGTTTAAACTTAGTAGTTGACGAAATATTGGCAAAATTCGATTTTTTCGCTGAAGTAAACTGCTACTTCCGGTCTACCGATTTTACTGAAAAACTAATCAGATCTCAAGAGGGAGATTATACAAGTAAATACAAAATTTGGAATTGATATCTACAGCGGTTTGACCGCTATCGTGGTCACACACACACACACACAGCCAGACAGACACACAGACATTTTTTAAAAACCACTTTTTCGGTATCAGGGGACTTCAAAACGTGGACATCTGCAAAAATCTCGAGGTCGAAAATTTTCATCATCACAATACTTCCTTATACTACGTATAAGAAAGTAAAAATGCTTCATTTGGCAAAGAAAAAGTCTTGATCCAGTAAGACAATGCCCCATCCCAAAAGTCGGCAATTGCGATTGCGAAACTGCACGAATTACGATTCCAATTAATTGAACATGCACCGTACTCGCTACATTTAGCTCCTTCCTATTTCCGAATCTCAAAAAATGGTTGGCTGAAAAGAAATTCTTATAGAATAATGAAATTATCGAAGCTGTAAATGATCATTTGGAAGGTTTTGATAGCTCTTACTTTTCTGAAGGAATGAACGATCTTGAAAAACGTTGAACTAAATGCACTGAGTTAAAAGGAGTCTCTGTAGAAAAATAAATATGATTTTACCTCGAAAAGTGGTGTTGTGTGTCTCAATCTAGAAACTTTCCGATATTCCCTAGTATTCTTTATAGTACTGTAAAATTATTCATTCTTAAATAGCTTATTTTCTATTCTCAGATCTTACGCTTGACTTAGTTCATTTCTCCTAAATTACTCTATTTGTCACTGACTGCTTTCTTCCTAGGTTTAACTTTAGCTTAGCTTATTTACCCTACACCAAGCATGATCACATCGTATTTATTTGTAACTGCTCCTAATAAAAATCATCTCCAGGTATGATGCACATTGGCTCTTCTGGAAGACCATTAATATATAATATATTCATTAATGGTCCCAAAATAGACTCCTGAGGTATTCTAATATTAACAGTTTGCAATACCATTAAATTAAATTTAATAATTTGAAAATCTAATTATTTAATTAATTATTTATAATAATAAGTGAAATAATAAATCAAATCGTTTGTCTTTCATTCTTTTTCTTTACCCCCGCGCCTCTCAAACTATAATGTTTTAACGTTATTAAACAAAAATAACGACTTTTATTTAATATATATTAAATCTAGATGGTATACCAATATAATGTTGGTTTGTTTCGACGAACATGAAATTTGGACTCTTCCATTCACACACCTCAAAATACACAAGTATGTTACTTTGATACTGCACATTCAACTATGACTCCCATTATTTTCAAGACGTGGACTGAATAATCGAAGAAAATACCACCCTGGAATCCAAAAGGTGGGCTGATGGGCGGTTCCGGACCGTAGCTCACATTGATTTATATCGGCAATCTCGGCTCGGCACCACTTTATAATAGAGGGGCACCTCGGCAAGCACCGCGTGCGTCCTAATTATGTCTCATCAAGACATACTTATGTACGGTAGCGCTGGATGTTCTCTAAATTATATAGGTAGGTGCGTTCCACCGTTACTACGTTCCTTTCAGTGGTGATTGCATGACTACCGTGTGCGTCTCATCCCCCAAATTCGACTGCGACCCCGCGCCTTCAACCCCAACATGCTGCTCCTTCACGAATAATTTTACCTCGACGAGATAACTGCTGTGTTTTCAATTAGTCCTCTTAATTATGTTATCTTGATTCGTTAATTAGACCATATTCTCTCCTGCTTCCTGAGCGATGAGGGGGAGGTGATTTCGATCGTCGACGCCGACGTTGGTGAAAATATATCAAGAAGGATTCTGTCTGATGTATAATTTTAAGACTATTAATTTGGAAGAATTTCGAGGTGAATTGTCATGTCTTGTGATCACTGTTATTTACCCAATTATCCAACAGTTATATTCTAATTTTGCAAGCGAATAACTAAGAAATGGTAAGGAGATAAGCGTGCGTTTCTCTATTATAGTAATTTTTACGCTTGTACGATAGGCTATGGCTGGCGAGTGAAAAAATCGTATAGTATAAAATGTTACACTTGTATTCTGGACTTTCAAAACATTATGGCGCACGGGATGTTATGATTCATACAAACAAGTCTCTGTAAGTCTATCATAAACATGCGAACTACATGTGGATACATTGTGGTTTCATATGTTTTTGCAAGTAATCGAGTAAAAATCTGTTTTAGAGAGCAAATTGTGCTTTCAACATAAACAGGTAAGATGTAGAATATACCTGGCAAGATGGTACAAGTGTTTAGATACATTTACCTGAAGAAATACTGTTTACCTTCTCGTGCGACGTTTTCTCCCTTTAGACATTTTTCGTGGCATATATGTAGCCCTTTAGTAATGAATAATTTGCAATTCAACACAAAGAGAAAACTAACTGAGGCGGAATTGTGGGAGGCAGCTGAGCACATATGGGATGAATCCGAAGATGAACCTTAAGAAGAAAGCGGACCAAAATCTCACTCCTCCAGCAACTCTTACGTATATAGGAGATAATGTAGAGAAAAGTAAAGTGGCTATTGGAGAACCAGTTGCTTCTTTTAATAAATAACATAAAAGCACTTCAGGAAATATTGAGTGGTATGATTACAATGATATTTTTCATCCAAAATTGCCAGTTAGCTATGAGAAAATGTTGGCCAGTATTACAGTAGAACTAAATCGATTCTCTAAGAAAGTAGACGTTTTTCTCTTTTCAAATATTTCCCAAAGGTTTCTCCTGCAGAATACACGAATTTGAAATCTGAAATTTATTCAAAGCAAGCCAAAGACAAGTTATAAGTCCCGATGCCGGTAAAATAGTTATTAATACAGGATCATTGGTAATAATGAGTTCTAACATACTACCGAATATGTACCGCTATTGGTTTTTCACATAGGCCTCTCGAATATTAAATACTAACATCTGTAATTACCAGAGATAGATTTCTGTTGCTTCATTCGTATTTATATTTCAACACACATCAAAACCCCGAGAACAGTACAAAAAAATTGAATTAACAATTAAATTACCACAAAGGGCATGTTAATGTTCGTATTTGACTCAATTTTTAAAATAACAACATAAACGTGCCACGAAATACTAAAAAGAAGAAGAAATTCCTTGTCTTATTTTTGTCTTTCGAGTGCTCAGCACTAAGTTTGTATAAATATGCGAAGTAACTCTATCAAAAAGGATCAATCTGTTGGTTTAGTAAGTAGGTCAAGCTCCAATATTTAATAATCCTAATAATAATTCTGTTAATAAAATATATATGATATGTAATCAAAACTAAAAGATAATAATTTATGCCAATGTGGTAGGTACAATGAATCATATACTTCGATGTTGCGTAAAATGTAGTGACCACAGTCCAAATGTAAACAAAATAATGTTTTCAATAAAAGATTCTAATTCTTCCTTGTTGCTATGACGAATAAATTCATATCAATTAAATTATTGTAAACAGTGATATTCCAAAGCAAACATTAGATTTTGAAAATATATTTAATTACGCTAGTCAACACCGTTATTTTTCTCTTAAATATTAACTTGTGTATCTTGTACGTGTTTACACTTCTAATTTAAAAATTATTTCATCACGTTAGATATTAACTTCAAAAGTTTCTCTCAAAAATGTAAAATTTTAGTATCTTGACAGTTAAGAAAGCTTACATCTTAGCAATTTACATGCAAAATATTACAAAAAATATAGTACTCTCTAATATCTCTCGACATGTTTCGGAATATATACCATACCGTATCCATTCAGTCGCGCTGCTTTTTGCTGTTTCCTTTGTTACTGGGACATAAGAGTTAAACCTTCACGTCAAAATACAACAGTTAAGGTGCAGTACAGAAATTGGTAAACGAGCATAATTCATAATCCAAAGCGGGCCTGAGAAAATATTTCAATTACTATAACACACTAAATTAGGTAAATGAAGAAACTTGCAAAAATGTCCCTAAGTGAGCATCTTGACATTGACATATTACAATAGGTTGCGGCTGTTCAGGAGATTTTAGTTGACTTTGAAAGCGATTTTTAATATGCTTTTAAAAACGCAAAACAAAAATTCTGTAAAACAAAATGGCTATTTCCCTATCTCGAGGATATTTCCATTAAACCAAGCGGCAGAAAAAAATCTTGTGTAGCACACACATGCCCGTTACTCTCATAGATTCTATCAGCTCTATTCTAGATCCTGAAGCCATCCGATTTTAGCTCTAGTTACCCCTCTCTCAACTTCCCCAAGCTCTATTTGATCTGTGAAGTTATCCCTTTCTTTTTCGGCTATCCCTTTTTCTTTGCCTCTTAAATTATTTTTTTCGCCTTTTCACTTGGTTTTTGTATTGAACATGTCATGTCATCTCTGTTAGACAAATATTTCTTCCATAATTTTTTTTTCCTTTATTACCCCAGTCGGATTTCTTCCGACCAGCATGCAGTTCCCTTTCTGTTTTCTGACACCATAATTTTACCACATACGAGTACTTCTTCAAATGAATCCACACATATTTTCCAAAAAAAATCCCAAATCTGTTCTTCCACCGTTTCTTGATATTTTCTTATTGCTTCGTGTTTCAACTTTTAGATTTTTATAACAGTTCTTATATTTCCTTTTTTTATCTCCCAACCTATATTTGTTACAGTTTGTAGACAGTGATCACCGGCAATCACCGCCCAGTTCGAATCCCTATTTAACCTTTATGTATTTGACCTCCTTTAGAGCTTCGGTTTCAATTAGTATGTAAAAAACTTCTCTGTAATCTGATGAATCCTTTGTGTTGGAAGAAAGCACCCTAGGACTAGGTTATTTAATATACAAAATTATTCTTTACCATTGGAATTTCTCATATTTTCTCCAATCAATTCCTGTGCGTCTATTGTTTCATCAAATTACGCCTCACTCTGCCACTAAAGTCAATTGCTATTACGGATTTGTCTTTCGTTCCACACACTTCTTCTTATACATCATCCCACAATTTTTTGTTTTCATTTTTTTCTGGGCTATACACCCAATTATTGAGAACCGTTTTCTGATATAGGAGATAATGTAGAGAAAGGTGAAGTTGCTATTGGAGAACCAGTTGCTTCTTTTAATAAATAACATAATAGCATTTCAGGAAATATTGAGTGGTGTGATTACAATGTTATTTTTCATCCAAAATTGCCCGTGAGCAATGAGAAAGTGTTGGCCAGTATTACAGTAGAACTAAATCGATTCCCTAAGAAAGTAGACGTTTTTCTTTTTTAAATATTTCCCAAAGGTTTCTACCGCAGAATACACGAATTTGAAAACTGAAATTTGTTCAAAGCAAGCCAAAAGACAAGTCATAAGTCCCGATGCCGGTAAAATAGTTATTATTATACACCCAATTATTGAGAACACTTTTCATTTTGACTTAAATTTTACTATCAAATGTAACATAAATATCAATAATTTAAGACACGAAAACGTTTTGCTTTCATAATATTGAATATACAAAGTCGATTAAATTAGCAAAGTTGCTCCTAAATTTGGGAAGTATTGACATCTTTCGTCAACTTTTAAAAATATTAAAAAAAAATTGAAAATTTCGGCAAGTTTCAATTTTTTCTAAATATTTTCAAAAGTTTACAATGAATGTTAGATCTGAAATTACTATCAAATACTCCTACTACTTTGTTAACCAAACCGATCCTGTATCTTCTATATTAAGAAAGTTACCCAAATAGGGATTTAGAAAATGGGCCTCATGTATATGTTATGTCAAAAATCACATTTAATGCTAATTTTGAATAGATTTGACATATTAATATAAAAAAGGCTCATACAATCATTATTTTATTAATATATATTCTGTACACTTATTAGAACAAATCTAAAATTTAAATTTGTTGATAAATCACTTCATTCTTAACTTTTTATATAAATAAATTATTCAGCAAATAGCATTTCTATGTTGTGTTTGGCTTTATAGCGGAATATTTGAAGCACTCCTCACCGTAAGACACAGTATAATAAATAAAAACGTATTAATACGATTTGTAACAACCTAGCCTCTTGAACTATCCAGAAACAACAGCTTGCTCAATGCAATGGAAATTGCGAACATTAATGACATCACAGTAACTTTATGTCGTAACTCGTGTGTTTCGTTAAATAACCTATATTCAGAAAACAATATCTACTTCTAAATTCAAATACATTATACTTGCATGTAGGTACAAAACATAATTCATTTTCGAAAAATTATTAAATTACACATACATTTTAATCTTTTTAATAAATCCAGAACGTAATAATATCTCGAAAGAACGCATGAATAAAACATCTATGTAGTATTTATTCATGAACATGTACTCGCGCTGTTGTGTTTTGGAAGCCGAGAGAGGCTAACTTCCGTATATCATTCAACAAAGAGGCGAAGTCGCAAAGCTTTAAGTGCCAGTGCGTAAATATGATTTACGACCGGCCAAGCTTTATAAGTGCGAAAACGTCTCGGAAGAAGCATGTGTAAGAAGAGTAGCGTTTACATAGTAAAATATAACGAAAATAATGTACTTAATGCATATGGCAATCAAAAATTTAAATAAGAAGTATAATAGCGCGATACTTAACAGTCAGATATTTTAATTTTGACTTTTTCACATTGTTGTAGGTACAGTGACTCAAATAAGTGACCGGACATTAAGTTGAAACGGAAAAAGTGCAAATGTATGATAACAATAGTATTTTGCATTGAATATGCGTGGGAAGGTAACGACTTCAATAATGCTTTTGATGTTAATCTATCCCTTATATAACTTTTATGTTTCTTATTTACATAATAGATTCAATTATGTATTTTATAATGGTCACAGATCATTTAAATTTTTTCTATTTCTGTAGTGTCGCAGGGCTTCAACTTAGGGCCCATTTCTATTCATCAGTTATTTTATAAATGATTTGCTAACATCATAAATGTTTTATATGAGCATGGTATGGTATATCTAACCTACACCCAAATTTGTTTATTATAGGCTGAATCATGGTGTATTGTTGGCTATTTTGGAGAGCATTGGCTTTGCCGGTGCATCATTATCACTTTTTGACGATTATCTCCGGAATCGTAGGCAATACGTCAGTATTGGCGGAGACGCGTCTGTATCACTCGCTGTCTTGCATGGGGTTCCTGAGGGATTTGTTCTGGGTCCGATTTTGTTTTCAATATATACTTCAAATTTTTTCTCAGGTCTTCTGCATTGTAATGCAAATGTTTACCTTGACGATACTCAGCTTTATTATTCGTTTGAACCGAATAACTGAGAAAATGTTGTTGCAAATATTAATAGAGACTTGCGCTATCTCCATAGAGTATCCACAGAACATTGTCTTACATTAAATCCGGATAAATCTAAAGTAATCCTCTTCGGTTCTGCGAAGACTTGTTCTAATATTTCTCGCACTTTTAATATTGAAATTAATAATTCTAAGTTACCAATCGTGGAAAGTGTGATGAATCTGGGACTGGTTATGGACAATAGACATAGGTACAGATAGCAGGTTATGGCTATATCCGCAATGCTTATCTAAATTTGAAGAAATTTATCCTCACAGACATGTATTCAGTGAAACCATCAAGAAAAATCTTTGCGATACTTTTGTTCTCTCTCAATTTTCATACTTTATTGCAATATATCAGTCGGCTTTAAACAGGTTAACTCAGGATCGCATACAAAAAGTACAAAACGCCGACGTTTGATCACATCTCGCACAAACTTAGCTGTGCACGATGGTTGAATATGCATAATAGGAGGGAGTTTCGGTGTTTGAATTTGTATAACAAAATTATTACATTGAAAGCACCACCATATTTATATCAGAAGATCACCTTCAGAAAGGATGTCCATAACCTTACCACAAGGTTTAGGGGTAGGATTTCCCCACCACCGCATAAAACCGCATTAGATCACAGATCATTTTCATATAAAATTTATTGTAAATACAACGGGGTACATGCTGATGTCTTTTCTGGCTCATCTTTCCGTAGTTCTATGAGGAAAGGTTATTACGTGGGCAAGGTGTTGATGCTTGCTAGTGAATTGATATAGTAATTTTGTAGAATTGAGAGATATTGTAAAGTTGGTGAGTTTAAAGTTTATAACTCTGTTTTTTGAATGTCAGAATTTCAAATTAGAGTATTCGTTTTCTTGTGTAGTCATTTTTTGCAGTGGTGCTTGGTGCGTTATCGAATTTTCTTTTTTTTTGCCTTTGGCACTCAATATCAAAGTACAATCTTTTCTGGTAGAATATCCAAGGTTAAGTTGTAAAGCAGCATTAGCTGAACATCGCCTTGCGACTGCAACTATTAACTATTAACTTTAAATTTAATTTTAATTTTCAATTTGCATATCAGTGTATTTATGTTAATTATATAGCTGTATACCTTGTTTCCTGTTCTAAAAAAGACACTTTATTATTATTATTATTTTACCTATTCGTTCTCGGTATATAAATTCACACTAAACAGCAACAAACGGTGTTTTACCTCTTGCACCCATAACTTATCTGATCTTGACGCGTTTTTATGAATTGTTACACAATGTTGACATTACCATAGATCTCGGTACAATTTTCGATTCGCAATTGAGCTTTGTTATCCTTGTAACTAATATTTGCATTCCTGCTTCTCCAACACCGAGGTTTGACATAAGAACTGCTAAGTACCTTCGTTAAATGGTTTCATTGTAATCGCTTTCGCAGCTAAAGGCCGTATGTCCGGGTTCAAACACTTCCAGGTAGACCAGTACTTAGTTTTAGGCAGCTAGTAATTTCTTCTTAAGAGCCAATTAGCTTGTTCGGTATTCGTTTTCACATGTTCCTGTCATTCAAGTTGCGCATCTAGATGAAGACCCGAGTATTTAGTTATTTCTCCCAATTGGATTGTTTTGTTGTTCAATATTACTGAAAAGGAAGATTCATTAATTCTTCTCCTTGTGAAGTTAATGTGACTCTGGCTAGATTTGTTATCGTTTATTTTTATACGCCATCTTCTGGTCCATGCATTTATCTTAGTTTTCGCGCTTTAGAGATTGGCAGTTGTTTCCTCTACGGCGTTCCCTACAGCAAGGACTGGTGTATCATTTGCAAATGTAGCTAGTGCCATGTTTTTTGCAATTGGTATATCACAAATGTATAACAGGTAAAGTACTGGTTCCAGGACGCTGCCTTGGGGCACCATGCATTTATTGTTTTGATACTCAAGTATTGGTTTTCCTGCTTAACTTTAAAGGTTCACTGCGAGATGCAGGATTCTAAAAGTTGCACATACTGCACTAGCATCTCTTTAATTTCATTATTAGTCCTTTATGCCAAACTTTGCCGAATGTTTGGCCCACATCCAGAAAAATGGCTTTTCTTCTAAACATTTTTCTATGACATCTCTTATTCGATGTACTTGTTCAACCGTTGCATGTTTATTACGGAACCCAAACTGGTTACCGGAAAGCAGTTTATTCTCTTCAATATATCTTTCAGCTTCTCACGAACAGTTTTTCAAAAACTTTTGATATCACTATTAGCAATGAAATTGATCAATATGATTTCATTTTATCTATAGGTTTTCCTGGTTTTGGTATTATTATTACTTCGACAGTTTTTGATAATATTGATAGTTTATTTTTAATTAGGTGAGTTAATTTTTTTTTTTTAGGCAACTGCATTAATATTTCCACAGTAATTAGGCAGGTGGAGCTTTTTTGGGTGGATATTTAGTATGATTCCTTTAGTTACTTCTTTAGGTGTAAATAGTTTTATTTCTGTAAATTCTTTTTTATGGTTGATCAATTAATTCTAATTCTTCGTAGCGATGGAAGGCGTTTTCTAAGTGTGTGGCAAAGAGCGCGGCGTTTTGCTTTCTGTTTCTCCCCTAGGTATCAGTGTCCTCTCGTATGAGCTTTGACCATAAGTTATTCAATAATTCATTTTTTATTTCCTAAATTTCCTTTTTTAACTGGTGGGTCAGTTTATTTACTTTGTTTTTATTTTCTTTTGTTCTGGATTTTTGCCACTCTTTTCTGGTTTTCCTGTTGTCTTTTACTAAATCACGAAATTCTTTTGGGTAGGTAATTGCAGTTGTTTTCCTTTTGATGTCTGGTATGTTATTCCATGATGACAGCTGTATGTCTATAATTTTCTTTCTGACTGATATTCTAGCTGACTGCCTTTATTGTGAAATTCAATTTAATTCTAATGTGTTCTAATTTAAATCTTTCCCAGTCAGTGCCTTTGTTTGTTAGTACCGGATTTGGTTGTTTAGTTATTACTTTTACTAAGCATAATTGGTGAGTGATCTGACGATGGTCTCACTCCTTTTTGCACTTACATAAAGTTTATGGCTATATTTCTTGAGATAAAGATATCCCAGAGGTCATGAATCGTACTCATACTAGCTGGCTAATAAGTTGGTTTTCCTATTGAATGTCACATTCCATTCAGTTCTGTTATCGATTGGTACAGTGTTTTACTCTTTTTGTAATTAAGCATGATCTCGAATGCATATGCTTGGCATTAAAATCCCCACCTAATATAAATGTATTTCTGAAGAAGTCTACGTATTCATTTTTCTGTACTTTGCATGTCCTGGTGGTGTGACCATCGCTGCCATGGTAATTTCATGTTCTCTTCTCTTAATCTGAACTTTCCCGGTTTCGTATTTTTGACTTCGTTATTCTTTTACTATGACTGCTACTCCTCCTCTCGCTGAGTTTTGTGGATGCAAGGAATGCTCAGTATTCATTAAATCTTATGCACATTTGGTTTGTTAATGTGTTTCTCAAATCAACATACATCAAAATTTTGGTGAACTCCTGCTAGTGCTGTAGGCGTTCATTTGGGTTAATCTATCAAGGATAGATTTATTAATTCTTTTTTATGACGACGCTCCTTCTCAATGCACATCAATCATCATGTGATGAATATCTTTAGGTCCAATTCCTTCTCTCATTAAGATATTGATTAAGGTGACTTTTTCACATTTTTTGTTAATTATTGCTTCACTAAAACAACAACACTATGAATGTGAACCAAATTTGGCCAGCCCAAAATTCCGTTAAAGCTGATGTACAGTTCTGTGCAATAAATTGGCATACACTTAATATACGCATATGTAAATATGACTTTTGTTTGAATACCTGTCATGTATGACAAATTTAATTGACGCTATAATTCCATTTGTCAACTTAACTTAAGCCATTTTCACAATGGCAAAATAATGTCAATATTAGCAATAAGACGTGTACGCCAATTTATTGCACAAAACTGTACATTTGATTTGTGAAATCTGTTTATGAAATCAAACAAAACATTGATGTATGAATAGTTTGTTTAACTCCGGCTGGTGTTGTAGAAGTTCATTTGCGTTCCATTCTGATATTCTTAGCTCAGAGACCATTAAGATTAGCACGACGATTCAAATTCTTATCAATTTTGGTTATTCTATCAAGGGTAGATTATTATTAGGCCTATATACAAAAAGGGCGATAAATCGAAGTTCGAAAACTATCGACCCATAGCCCTACTATCAAACATCTCAAAAATTTTTGAAAAAATAATCTTGACAAGAATCGTAAAGTTTTTGGACAAAAACAATTTATTAAACACGACCCAGAATGGTTATGTGAGGGGACGATCAACAACAAGAGCTATGTTCCAATTCCTAATGGAAATATACGATGGTATTAATAATCAAGAAAGCGTAATTTGTACTCTAATAGACCTATCTAGGGCTTTCGATACAGTTCATCATGGAGTCTTCTTGGAAAAACTGGAATTGGTTGGCTTCAGAGGAGTGGCGCGAGAGTGGATTGCGTCCTATCTGGCGGGAAGGAAACAATGTGTAGCAACATATGATAATACGGGGAAGGAAATTCGCTCGGAGTAGCGCAGGGTTTCCTTTGGGGTTCCGCAAGGTTCTATCCTGGGACCGTTGCTGTTTATACTCTATGTCAACGATTTCCCGGACGTTGTAGACAGCTTGGCTGTTATGTATGCCGACGACACCTCCATTGTGACTTGGGCAGCTGGTGAGAAAGATTGTATCAATAAATTAAAAACACAACATGGAAATATGGAGGAGTGGTTCTCCAGTCATAATTTAAAACTTAATATACACAAGACCAGTTTCATAAAATTCACCAACTTTGAAGAACCTTGGCAAACGTCACACAATGGAAATATGCTTACTTCTGTAGAGAGTGCACCTTTCCTGGGATGGTCCATAGACTCTCATTTGTCTTGGCGTCAGCATGTGGATTGTCTAGCTGGTAGACTAAGCAGTTCGTGCTATGCTTTGAAAATGGTGGCAAAAAACGTTGGTGTTGGCACCGCGATGACTGTTTACTACTCTAATGTGTATTCCAGACTTAAATACGGCGTGATATTCTGGGGTAACTCGGTGGACTCGGATAGACTTTTTATACTTCAGAAGGCCTGCATAAGATCGGTTTTTGGTGTGCGTCCAGGTGACTCCTGTGTCAACATTTTCAAGTCAAACAATATACTGACATTGCCATCTATGTTTGTGTTAGAATGTGCACTGTTTGTGAAGCAGAACTATCTCGAATTTTTCAAAAAATATGAATTATCACACTGCCATAACACAAGAGGAAACTCTCATAAGTTTTTGTCACAACCGCGAACGCACTTGACAAAAATTCAGAAAAATGTTCTGCATCAGTGCATGAAGATTTATAATCATCTTCCAGCCAAGATTAGAGAACTGCCACAAAAACGTTTTAAAAATACACTTAAAAATATTTTAATTGCAAGAACCTTGTACAAGATCGATGACTTTTTTAAAGAGCCTGTAAATTTAAAATTTGAATGTGATGTCTAAAGTCTGCTTTTACTTTTACTTTTACTTTTATATACTTGTTTATACACTTATATATTGTTTTATTTTTTTAAACTTTATGTGTATGACGTATTCTACGCTCTATTGCAACATAGAATAAAGTATATTATTATTATTATTATTATTATTATTAATTTCTTCTTGTTTATAACGGTGCTTCTTCCTTATGCATATCAATCATCATGTGGAGAATGTAAGTCGGTCCATTTCCTTTTCTCGTCAAGACGTTGATTAAGGTCAACTTTACTCATCTTTTGATAGTTAACGCACACTAAAACAACAAAACTATGAATGTCAACCAAATTTGACAACTTCACTGGTACATATCTAGTAAGAATTATATTTCTGTTGCTATATTTTCACCATTCCCGTTTGATATCGATGCACGGTCACATACTTGAATCACTGTGTGTAAGTATATATAATATATACCTATATATTGTCGTAACCCTGAGTGTATAAAAAATACCTAAGTAAAATCAAGCTATTATAACCATCAATCACCCAAAATATCCCTTAATTACACTCTAAGTCAGACATTTAACTTCTTCTCACGTCACACGTTGGGTAAGCCAATAAATTAGAGTAGAATGTTTTCAATATAATATCTTACTTGTTTATAAATCAAATATTTATATGCCCTAACTAACTCAGTCGTTTAAAAAATTTCTAATACTTGCATATTTTTATTACTCATAAAAAATCTTAGTCCGGACCTGTCTCTTTTAAAATATCTAAGAAAGATTATTGTCCAAGTTCTTTTCACTCTAAACGTTGGTAATCCGCAACTAAACGATTTTACCGCTACTCATGTGAACTAACTTTGATACTTCTACTAAATATTTTATTAAACCGATATCTAAAATATTTATATTCAGTTTAATCTCAAGACTACATCTTTAATTATCTCCCAGTCTGGTAAGTTATTTCAGAACTGTTACCATATCTTCCCTATAAATTAATCTGTATGTTTACTTTTATTTTTTAGGAGGTCAAATAACCAAGAATGCTGAATGTTTTTCTAACTAAAATACATCTACGAAATGAAAAAATAAAAAAAATGGTTGAGAAACTACAAATATAATATATAGCAGTGAAATAACAGACACTATACATGTATTTGATGAAAATGCCAGTATTTTAACAATTTCTTATTTAAACTTGTCCAATATCTTGGTACTTATATCTGTGGTTATGATAAGAATTGAAATTATAACCCTATTTTTATTTTTCAAGGTAGGTTAAATTAATGCTTGTACTAGAACTTTTAATATGTATACCCTTGATTTCTAATACAAATAGTATTATGTATCCAATATTTATGATTCAGTGTTTAATTTATTATACATTTAAACATTTAATTTTAATCTATTCTGTATCAATTCGTTAAATTAAAGAGATTTTCATATTAATAGGAACAATTAAATAATACAACCTTATAATTTATATGTGTAACTTCTTATTATGGAGTTCCTTTTGATTTGCTGATTCTTGTCTCTTTGTAGCATCGGTTGAACTGGAATTCCACAAAATACCAGCTGTTTATGCTTCGGAAAAATAATTACAAGTGTTCGAACTGGATATTCTACTGGATATGCATGTACTTGGATCCTATTATTCGGTGTCTTCGTCCCAGAAAAATCTTCAATACCTATGGTCGCTCAATAGTTAAACTGGTAAAACGCCTACCTCGGCTGGATTTTTTTTACTGGATATGCACTTCTTATATTTCTAATGTTCGTGAACTGCGCTCAAGAATATTCTCACAATGAACTTCTTGCTATGGATATATTCTTCTCCTTTTCCTTTCCAACTGTAACGTGCTACTGGAATTCCCCAAGAAATTAAATCCTTTAATGGTGAGTACTTCTATTTATTTTTATGTTTTATATTCATTCAACTCTTCTTTTGCTATCCAAATCACTTTATACTGCCTACGTTGCAGTAATGATGTACAAATACTGAGTTTAAATTTATATTTTACGTAACCCAGTATCAGAATATTAATTTTCTATACACAATATGTTCTTTATGCACTTTTATGTATGAAAATACGGCTTAAATTCTTCGTACCGAATTTTCATCAACTCTCTTCTCAGAATTTTTTAAGAAGAATTCCTTATTTACTCTCCAATTACCTTAGTGATAATTTCTATATTTGAATTGACCAATCTCTATTCAACACCTCTTATTTATATTCAAAATACATTCTATTATTTTAATATTCTCTTGTATGCCTTTCTATATTTCAATACTCATATTTTAACAATTTTAACCATGAATTTATAAATGTATTTCAGTATTCAAAACAATTTTAAAACATACTATCTCAAAAATTCTGTAAATGTCAAAATCTGTCAACCATTGACTTTTCCTCTAATTAAATTATGGCGGGAGTTTTTATCTATTTTGACGTTACATTTAAACATAGTTTCCCTTTTAAAAATCAATACTCATCATTTAAGACAATTGAACAAGTTCTTACAATTTTATATTACAAAACAAACACTCAATTAATATCAAAATCTCTATTTTACAGGTTTTGGTATCATTTGCTGAACTATGGACCTTAACCAAAGGACTTTACTAAAATATCAACTCAACAATTGTAAATATTAATTCTAGAATAATAAACACCACTCTTCATAATACTATTTCTATTTATACGTTCTTAAACTTTTAACATCAAAATACACTTTTTTACCATAACCAAACACAAATTATTGATGGTCAGTACCTAGTACTACCTCAATATATAATAAACCAGTTTAATTACTGTTTCGTAACTCCGAAAACAGAATGTATGGGTTAGGTTTAAAGAAAACACTATATTGTGGCTTATAACGTTTCGGAAAAAATTCTTTCTTTCTTCAGATAATTGTCACACAATGGACCAAGGAACTCAGTATCTATATTCATAAGTTTTAATTAATGAGCATTTTGACAATCACTAATTGCTAAAACGTCTGTCAAACTGGTTTATTGCAATTTACATAAATCTAACTGTGTTAGCAACTACCAATTTCTGTTTCTGAGCTTTTTTAATTTCAAATATTTCTATCAAATCTAATCGTTTACATTTAGAAATATAGCCAAGTGTATTATTTTCGACAATTAAATTAATTTATTAAGAAAATATACAGGGTGTGCCACCGAAAACAAAACAGATTGAATATCTCGAAGGAGAAAACTTTTTTGAAAAAACGCAAAAACAGGTTGATTTTTGATCCAAGGGGGACACCCTTCCATCATATCTTCAACTGTGATACGTCATTCCTCCCCTCCTCTCCATCACTCTAACCATTACAATTTAAATAGGGAAAGTACTAAATACGATACATCATTGAAAAAGTAATTGTACGGAGAATTCAGCAAAGTGATTGTTGGTCGCACTATTTTTGATTTTAGCCCCCTCTAGTGGGAAAAAAAACGGTAACGTATTCCACAATGTGACACATCATTTCAAAGCTAATTTAATTAGCAACTAAATACGTAATATTTTTGACATTTATTTGTCATCATTGTCAAGTACAGACTGTCAGGGTCTTTTGTAAAGTAATAAGTTCGTAGTTTCTAATATTAGAGCTCTGCAAGGTTTTTCAATTATTTAAATTTTTTTCAATTGTGCATTAAATTGCTAATAAAATTAGCTTTGAAATGATGTGTCACATTGTGGAATACGTAACCGTTTTTTTCCCGCTAGAGGGCGCTAAAATCAAAAATAGCGCACCCAAAAATCACTTTCCTGAATTCTCCGTACAATTACCTTTTCAGTAATGTATCGTATTTAGTACTTTCCATATTTCAATTGTAATGGTTAGAGTGATGCAGGGGAGGGGAATGACGTATCACAGTTGAAGATATGATGGAAGGGTGTCCCCGTTGGATCAAAAATCGACCTGTTTTTGCGTTTTTTCAAAAAAGTTTTGAGATATTCAATCTGTTTCGTTTTCGGTGGGGCACCCTGTATTATTGAAGTATTATTATATGTATTATGTAAGTATTATGAAGTATTATTATATGTATTATGTAAGTATCGTCGAAATGTAAGTAACGGTACGAAAACGTGTAAATTTTGTGTACATGTACGTAAAAGCGTTATAGTTGTTATGGATATTTCGGGGTATTTCGGGCGATCGTAAACATTGTATAACTGTTTGACACATAAGTGCGTTGTGAATACATTGTCCGATTTTACAATGTAACAAGTGTTCACTGTATACAAACGCGGTTTTGTAATGTTTAGATTATCCTGAGAAACTGAAACAGAAGTCCAGTAACATACGAACGTGCATTAGTTAGTGTGCTTGTGCTTAAATACGTATTGTAGTGTATACGCAATAAATTTAATGCATTTTAATAAACAGCACCAGCAAAATTGTTTTCGCGTTTTTTTCTATTTCTCTCTTATTTTAATTGGTCGTATTATTTTGTTTATGATAAATAATTTTTCCCGGGGCAGTACTTAGATTAATTAAAATATATTTTTTTAAAATTTAATAAATGACAAAAGAAAAGAGTTGTGATAGTACCATACCTGTGAGAAGGTTTATAGTTTCTTGGACAACTTTTTAGTGATTCACGTTTGTAATAACTTAGTAGAGAGGGAGAGCTTTGTATTTTAACTAACGGTCTAAGACTCGGAGAAGGGCAGACCATGGAACTGTTTTTCAGTTTATTGAATAAACAGGAAAAGTAAAGTGTCAGAAGCTTATTCCCAAAGAGAACCACATAATTAACAATAATAATAGCAATATTTAATGACATATGAAACATAATACTCACAGTTGATCTCTACAGGGAAACAAATAAATAATCGTAATCAACAGCAACGTGAACGTAATAATAAACACGGATATTATCCAAACTATGTGTGTGTCATCGATGACTTCAACAATAGAACTAAGCAAATGCAACAGTCTTAACCAAAATGATAACAAATAATATAAGAACCTGATGGTTTTGACACCATGTAATTGTAAAGCAGAATAAATAAAACTACAAATAAACAGGTAGTTGATAAGAGTGAGAATTTACATTTCTAGCTTTACAAAACAGTAAAAAGCAATACATATTTTTATCGGAAGCGACGGTAACTGACTTTCAAAATTGTAAGAAATTTAACGTTACATGTGTAACTAAATAGCGGTTGATAGGTATGTTAATGAGCTTCGTAGGTAATCCTAGGTTGAAGATTTTACTTGGTAAGGAATAAGGAACACAACAAGGCTTGCCGAAGCTTCTTCGAAGGGAACAGGCAATGTAAAGGTTATATATTCGGGTACCGTTAAGAAAGGCACACGACTTCGTACCTAGACCCACACATTCGGAATTTATATTTGTCGAACTAGATCATCTTAACTTGGTGGTTCACAAACATGTGTATAAGCAACATATTAGCAACCAAATAACTGCAAGGCGGACAACGGCGTTGAACCCTTCACTTAGTCAGTTTCGGTCTAGTTTCTTTTAGTTTGCTAATTTCTTGACTGCAATGACAGAATTATCCATCCCCACAGTTTTATAGACATCCGACCTTGAAAATTATTCCAGAGCGATTAACGATAACGTTGCACGGGAATGGAATGCGTTATGCAAACAAACAGTTGAAGCAGGCCGCTTCTTCTATCATGTCAAAATTTTAAGGAAATAGCAAAATAAATCGAATGTATTATTGTAATGCAAATATAAAAATTTAGGAGACAAGAGAATTAAATATCTTAGGAAAACCCTGATGGTAAAAATATAATTACTAGAAAATATGTGAAACTGTAATGTTAAATAACTATAAAAATATTATTATTAGAGAAGAACGAGTCATTAGTGTAATTATAAATAAAGCGCAACGAGTAAACGACATATAGAAGATTCCTTTATAATTTTTGTATTACATTTATAAGTTGGCTTACTCCTTGACTCTATGCCTATTTTACTAATTCTTAAATGTTCTACGTTCTTTATCTTCAATTTTGTTGTTTTCTGTTTCAATTCAATTGTAGTAGTATAGTTGATTTATTTTAAATTTACATTTTGCATTTATTTAGTATTAGATAAATTTAAAAGTTAAAGTAAATAGATTCTTGTTTCTTTGTGCTCCTAATTTCTAAATTAAAATACACATCAGTAAAACATTGCTCGTTGGTGCTTAAATACTGTTTACTTATAGTATAAAAACAAGTTGTTCAGAAGCTGCCATTTTTGTACTTTCGTACCTTATTTGTTTGGGTGCTAATATCAACTAAGCCCTGAAACAAAATGCAAAAGGAAAAATCCCTTACCACAAAAATTAAAAAGATATAAAAAAATCTATATACATATTTCTGCAATTAAGCTACTATCTTCAATAAAAGCCTGTAGAAAAACAGAAAAGTGTGTTAAACCGTTGATTGAAGGAATATATAAAGATGCGCAAGGCTATAATAAAATTGCGTGTCTTTCCGTTAAGTCGTCCCGCAAACCCCTTGCCGAGAAACATCATGGCTGTCTCGCGCTGTTTCGAATCTCGGACCCAAACGACTGATGCATCGCTATAGATCTCGGACCCAGTTATGGCTACGCTCAGTGCTATATAGTTGCGCATCTTTATGTATTCCTTCAATCAACGGTTAAACGTAGTGTTTTTGGCTAAGGTGAAACATTAGAAAATATGCCTTCACCATATCACCAGTCGGATAACACTGATTTCTTAACATCACTATGTAGACCCTAACAACCTCTATACACATACAGGGTGTAGCACCCAAGATGCCTCGGACCGTAGCTCCTCTATCATATAATATATCGAAAAAAGTCTAAGAGAAAAATTGTCCTTAATTACAATCCCAATTTTCCTAAAATATGTTTGTCATCAGTGTCGTGCCGTATTCCAGTGCCGTATCAAACCTGTTTTTTTTAAATGAAACAATATATATTTTATGGCTGATTCGGAAAGCCCTTGAAGAGTACCTACTTTTTTTCTTATGTAACGTCATACCGCTAACTTTAGCGGTTTCGCTCTTATAACGGTTTTTCTTCGTAGTTAAACCATACTTCGACATTTTTTTGGCAGGAACTAAATTGTACCGGCGTTTGGATTTCGAATTTAGAGATAGACTAAGAGACTTCTACCTACTCTTAATTTTTTTTCAAGTTATTTAAGGAAAGAAGATAATTTTTGATTGGGCTTTGCAAGTAGTAATTTTTTTCTAAAATATCAAATGGGAAGCATATAAAATAATTACATCGTTGGATAATCGAATAATCGAAATTCCAAGTTTTCCATAAAAAACAAAATATTCTTTCCTTAAATCACTCGAAAAAAAAGTAAGAGTAGGTAGAAGTGGTCTTAGTCTATCCCTAAACTCGAAATCCAAACGCCGGTACAATTTAGTTCATGCCAAAAAAAATATCGAAGTATGGTTTAACTGCGAAGAAAAACCGTTATAACAGCGAAACCGCTAAAGTTAGCGGTATGACGTTACATAAGAAAAAAAAGCACTCTTCAAGGGCTTTCCGAATCAGCCATAATATATATATTGTTCCACTTAAAGAAACATAGATTTGATACGCCACTGGAATACGGCACGGCACTGATGATCAAAAATATTTTAGGAAAATTGCGATTGTAATTATGGACAATTTTTCTCTTAGACTTTTTTCGATATATTGTAGGATAGAGGAGCTACGGTCCGAGGCATCTTAGGTGCTACACCCTGTATATAAAGCAAGTGGAAATTCCAGTGCATTAGAAATAGAAATACTTCCTCAATTACAAACTGATAAATATCATAATTGTTGTATTTGGTTGTTTATACAAACTAATCATTACAAATATATCTGTGTACATTTTAAAACCTTTTGATCCCTCACTCATAATTAATTTAAAATATCTTGGTTTTACGAAATTAATTTTGCAACCTGAAAAACTTCCTTTCATCTAATAAACACTTCCAAGGGAATTACACACGTTTCAATTCAAAGTGGAATGTGCAACAGACAAAAAAATTAACTGGATTATGTTTAAAAAGGATGTAGTAGTCAGGCGTGTTGAGAACGACAGGAAAGATAGAATTCCTGTGCGTAAATATTGCACCTACATATTACATTTTAAAATTTCATAACTTACTGTCGATGGAAGCGGTGTTTAAATGATACCATGGGCTTACGCGCTGCTGCTTATGCTTATGCTTATAATTAACTGGATTATGTTTAAAAAGGATGTAGTAGTCAGGCGTGTTGAGAACGACAGGAAAGATAGAATTCCTGTGCGTAAATATTGCACCTACATATTACATTTTAAAATTTCATAACTTACTGTCGATGGAAGCGGTGTTTAAATGATACCATGGGCTTACGCGCTGCTGCTTATGCTTCAGCCCGTGATACTGCCACAACTACATACATACATACCTACATACATACAACGAAAACATCCCGTCACATCCCGAAAACGCTTTGTATTAAGCAAATATTTACGCCCGTATATTAAATGGATATTTTCGAATGTAAAATTTTCGTTTAATTAACCGTATAAATGTTTGCCGGCTAAATATTTATCCTAGGCGATTTTATTATCGGGTTTTGATTTAGCGGTTTACCGCACTAATAATGTTATTCTCCTCATGCACATAAATATCTTCATTTAACAGTGATATAATCTAGGTATAATACACATTTAAAAATACGTTCCGAAAAGGGAACAAATTCGGGATCGGAATGTATGCATCAGTGGAAACTAAATTAAACTAAAATCCTTGAAATTGATATATTATTTAATATTAAAATTGTAATAATTTAGGTGTGACAATAAGAGGAGAAGTAAAAAACAAGAATTGAACTGAATTTTATGAAAACCAAATTTGTTCTTACATTAGAATTAAATCCACGACTATTTGCTATACAGTAAAACATAATTCCTATAGAAAAGAATTACTGATATCTAGTCTCTACCAGCACAATAGTAGAATACTTTCCTGAACGACTCTAAACTAGTATTTTTTGCAGTTACTCTTTACCTATTATGGAAAAGTTATCTATTGTTCTTACCATTTAGCTTTGGTGATCACAATTTTGCTTTAGTTATGCAATAGTAGATTTTTATATTATCTGCCAGCTATGAAGGTAAAGCGTTTTGAGAAAACATATATTATTTTTCAAGTGTGATCTATTAACGGTTTTTCAATAAGGCTGCCCCTCAAACAAAACTCTTTCGATATATCCCCAAAAAAGTCTTCAACCGCTATATTTAGATATTCAGTTATTTTTTTTAAATTTCGGAATAGAGTAGAGACATATTTACTCGTTTTCTGTATGATATCGGATAAAGCGTCAATATGGCAAGTGATTATACAGTTTTAAAGCCATGTAATTGAAATCCGTTTGCGCATAGCCACTATAGGTGGTAAGGTATCACGTAATCATCCCTGTTATGATGTTATAAGTATGCTTTTCACTATGGGTTCGATATTTATGTGTGACGTGAATGTGAAGTAAACTGGGAAGAATGAAGAAGGACGTCAAGGCCTACGGGTTCTAAATAAATCTAAGGATTTTAAATAAATGGGTACAACTCTTTGTTGAATATATTCCCACTATTATTCTCACTGCTTGTTTCTGTTGTAAAAACAATTTCTGTGCTGCTGTTTCTGATCCATCCCATAACAGAATTCCGTGAGTAACCATGGAAACTCATTAAGTATGTCAGTCGTGCGGTGCCCTTTCCATCTATTTTCCTTTTTCGTCACCCTGGATTTGAAGGGCTGGTTCTGCAAGTTGGTGACTTAGTCATCCCACGTTAACTCTGAATCGAAGAGTATGCCCAAGAAATTGGTCGATCTTTTTCGGTTATTGTATGTCGAAAAGACTGAAGCTTGGGTCTTTTAAGCATTGATACTTATACGCGCCAAGCACTCCTCAGCTTCCGCCAGAGCAGTTTCCGTACCCTGCGTCGTCAGAGTCATATCTTTGTTACGCAGAAGAAAGGATGTATCATCCGCGTACATTAACATTTTGTGACAGTGATATATATTGGAATATTGTATGTACAGGTAGAACAACGCCGGACTCAATATAGATACTTGCGGTATTCCTCTATTAAGCACCAAGTAGCTCTTTAATAGCTGGAGCGGAATGTCATGCAGTCCGTTACACTTACGGGTATAATCTTCTTCTTGAGATTTGAACAGATTTTCAGTGAAATTGGTAGACAGGAAGTTGTAGTTTACTTCAATGATAAAATCATATTTCGCCAATATCTTATCAATTACTAAGTTTAGGCAAATTTATGAAGAATATAAAAGTACTCAAAAGTGAAATTGACAGAAATTTTATTAAAGAAGTTTTTCAGAGTAGGTACCTATCGGAAGTAAGTACTTGTTCTTATCTAAAAACAGGCATGTATTCTAAACAGATACATCGCGAGTATAAAGGTATATAAAATTTTATTTCAAATAACTTTTGTGTAAAAAAAATCAAAATTTAGACCGGTAGTACCACATAGGTATCTGTATATTATACTAGTCCTATATAGTATTACAGTAGTAAGCACTCTATTTAACAGTTATTACTATTTTTAAATATATGTTTAAAAAATTTTGTATAGTTTAAACTTAATTTCCAAACTAATTTTGATTTAGTTCAAAATCTATCTTACTACACTATATATACCACTATATGTACTACGATTCTAACTAACTTCAAGTTATTCCAACACAGATTAAGTGGGAAAATAGGTGAATTACAAACAACTGAAAGTTGGGTTATGGGTTATTAAATTTACCGGCTAAAATTTTAATTTAAGTTTATGCTCAGTCTACTACTTCTTTAATAAGGCTCTTATGTATAATCTCAAGTGTGAAAGTTCTTATTTTGTGAAACATTACCTTCTTATAAAGAAAACAACAGTTGACATTCATAAATAAATGTATTGAAAATAAATTCAGTGATCGAAAAATAAATTAGGTTATCAAAACATCATATTAATCCTAAAACTGTTGGTAACATTTCAACTATTGGAATATTGTTTATACTAAAACATGAACAAATAATACAAATAGGTAGGTATGTATATAAATGTTAAAAATAACATTTATATACAACTTTCAGTTCGTACAATTTATATTCATGTAAATTATAATTTAATTATGCTACGTAAACAAAACTTTGATATGCAACTTTGATTTGTATTAAATAGTAGAAAAAATTAATATAGTATAATTCTTACATATTTAAAACATACTTAAGATTAATTTAACTATCTTGCTTGACTTGTTTTTATGATTTTTAATAAATCTAATATCTTAATTTAGATTAGTAATATAATTTTTTTTCTTATTACTTAACTCGATTTAAACTTTTTGTTGTGGTTTTAGGGCCAAATTCTTCTACGTTGTGGATCTGGATTGGTATTCCATCCTCTGGTGATTTTTTTCCTCCTTGGCTAATCCTGATGTGCGTTTCCAGTCTGGCTACTTATTCTTCGTACGTTATGTTTTATTTATGCAGGTGATATTCACTTTTTAGCACTTCACTAATACTATTTAATTCTCTTATTCTGTTTTAGGTATTGGCTTACAATTTTCCCTATGGACAGTACTCTAATTTCAACGCTGGTACTAATTTTTCATATCTATCGTAGGAAATGATATTAATTTTATTTATCACTCAGGTATTTACTAATAATTTTACTTTATAAATGTTTTAACTTATTATTTTGAAGAGCGTTCTTTTTAGCGTACCTATCTTCGCTATTAAAAAAAAAAAATTCTCATTTAGTTTTTCTCACATTACCCACTAATATAAAAATTTAGATAGTTCTTTGCAATTTCGCTTTGTATATTAAGTTGCCTAACTTTAAGTCAATTAATAAAGTGTTTTCCTAATATTGTTTAAATGTTGTTATTATTCAAGTTTCCCTTAATTTTTGAGTAAATTATTAATTTTTGATTTCTTTTAGAATTTCATATACATTTACATATAATTCTAATATTGAATTACGCTACAGTAATTTTTATCATAAATTGCATATTTTTAAGTGACTCTAAATTGAAATTATAACTCTTGATACTATTTTATTCTTATACACATGATTTTCATATATAAATATCGTTATAATATATCTAACAGTAGTTTCTTGAAAATATGCATTCCATACAGATTTACTAGATGTGCGAAAGTATCTAGAGCTGGATTTCGAAATATTTTTTAAAACCCTAAAAAATAAAAATTTAAAGTGGTGCCCACACATCATTTTTCGCTAGTTAAGGCTATATAAAAAAATGAGGTGCGGGCACCAGAAGACTTTCTTATATGTATAAGTGTTCCGAATTTGTTACATTAAAGTTGATCTAAACTGAGTTTTAGATACGTTTCTATCATTATTAAAGCTGGGAGTAAAAGTGTTAGTTCTGATTCGAATTTTGAATTTTTTTATGCAAGAATTATTCCAAATCAGCTTTAAATAGTATTGCACTTGTAATAAATCTGCATTAGAATGCATAATTTGGCGATACTTGAAAAAACTGCTACTATACCGCATGTGTCAAGTAACATTAGCCATAGGGGATCTGTGTATACGTATGTATGTATGTAAGATGCATATACCGAGGTCGACATATTTTAATTTCTGATAGGAAAGTGGCAAGAGGAAAAGAGCGCGACGAATTAAACTAAAAGATAGACATAAGCGAGGCTACCACACTGGACATTTGTAAGGCGTGGGGGTCGCCCGCCACTCCGTTGCTCTCCCTCCACTGTTAGCAAGCAGGCATCGCTGTATATGATAAGATCATCTTCTGCATATGATAGAAGTGCAAACCGAAATTAAAATTTGACGCTTACGGTATAGACACCGCGCTGCGACGTTTACATACATACGTATACATCACATATACATATGTATAAACTGATTCTCTATGGCTAATGGTATTTGATGCAACCGGTGTAAGTAAACGTGCTACTTCCGTTCCGTATTTTCATTTTTTTAAATATAAATTATTCAAAATCAAGTTTTGAATATTTAATACTTTTATATATCTGTCTAGAACGTAAGATTTGGAAGATATTCGCAAAAAAACATTTTCAGATACGACTGGAATTTCGAAAAACTTTTTTATCAAAACATAAAAATAATTTTTTTTATGTAGTTGATGAGATATTGGTAAAATTTGATTTTTTCTCTGAAGTAAACTACTAACTTCTAGTCTACCGATTCAACGAAAATTTAATCTGATATATCAAGAGGAAAATTACATTACTAAATATAAAGTTTTATTTGAGAGAAAGAGAAAGAGAGAGAGAGACTTTTTCAAAAATAACTTTTCCGGTATGAAGGGAATTCAAAACGAAGAATTTCAGGGTCGAAAATTTTCGTCATTACACATCGAAATATCACAGCAAGTTGGCAGAAAAAATTAGCGATCGCCTCTTATTTTAACACTAAGGAAAGGTCGATAAAACAAAAATCTTCTCTCGTATATAACTGCTCTATACACAATAAATAAATTATTTAATACAGCATATCAGATCTCTACTATGTAACACCTTGCGAAGAATCGATTTTCTATAATGTGTACGGAATAAAAGTAAGAAAAAAATTAAATTTTGAACATTTCAACAAGATGGCACAACAGTAGACGGTTTTGTGGAGGGGGTGGTAGCATCTTAATAGATGAGATAAAAAAAACTCTTCATT
Organism: Amphimallon solstitiale; assembly: GCA_963170755.1. Classification (NCBI taxonomy): domain Eukaryota; kingdom Metazoa; phylum Arthropoda; class Insecta; order Coleoptera; family Scarabaeidae; genus Amphimallon; species Amphimallon solstitiale. The sequence continues at coordinate 29,807,266 of OY720681.1, read as the reverse complement.
ACATTAGGTGTCACCGCTACTACGCCTTCGACATCTCCGCTGCCGAGACACGTTGTCACCTTGCAAAATTATTCTTACCTCGTTACGTGAATTTATTGATAACGTCTTTACCTCTCGACGAAAGGAAGGCGACAAGGTAATCAGTTTAGGACGAGAAAATGAATAAAAGGGAGAAGAACAAGAGGGAGACGCGTCCGTGCGGCTTGTAATATTAAATAGAGGTCTCATTTTTCTTTATTATCCATATTTTTTCTTGTTGTTGCGTCTTATGTGAAGGGAAACAAGCATCGAAGTGGGTCCTTGGGTGTTTGTATTGGCGTGAAAAGTAGTTTTGGTAAAGAAGTATTTTAATAGTATTTAACAGAATTTCTAATAACAAAATCTGATTTACTAGGTATATATTCCTAAGGTTGTATTTAGATGATAATTAAACTAAATATGCTCTCAAACTGAAGTGAAACGCAACATTCTAGGTATTCTATAGGTTATATAAAGATCATGGTGGCGACATTAAATAATTGCGTCCAGCATGACAAGCAAATTTCCAATTCATGGAATAGCACTACCCTCTGTTTTCAACAGAAATAAGTACATCCTCTTATTAAGCTTATAATATAGTACATCATTTAGTAGCCCGACGTTGGCGAGAAAATTTAAGAGATTTATTATCTAACAATTTGCTATCAAATTTTAGTTGAGTTTAAGGCATTTCTAAATTTGTATTTTCTTTGTCTTGTAATTATTTTTGTAACTATTTTTTGCAATTTGTTGCAATAATGTAAGTATTTACTATCATACTTCATTAGATGTGTTAATTTTGCAGGGGAACGAACTTCCTCCAGAACAATGGGACTGGAAGTTCCAGAATAATCTAGATATGGGACAAATACATCGATATCTCTTTAAAACATCGCACATTTTCATTGATATTTTCCCATTCGATGTATCGCTCAAAATCGATGTTAAATGAGTTTTTTCAACTTTGACAACCTTGACAACAACCAACGACATCTTACCTCATTTACCTGATACCTCACATATCTTTGCCTCACATAAGTCACATATTGCTCATTGCTTAAATACATGTGCACAAGATGTGCACATGTATTAGCATTTTGTTTTAAATTAAAGTTTGGATTGTGGATTAAAGTAATTAAAATTAGGTAAGTAACAATTCTATAAGTGTTTGAAATGTATTACCGTGGTAATTTTAATTCGTAGATAAAATGTCTCCCAGGCGCAGTTCTAGTTCCGCTTAGAAATACTTTGTTAGAACAGAAAATGGGTTGGGAAAATTTTGTGGCAAAAAGCTAAAATCATCTGGTAACACTAGTAATTTATTGGGACACATTGAAAGAATCCACAAGCATTATTTTGAACAAGAAGATGAAGATGTTGCTGCACCTAAAGAATCGGTTTCTGTCTCATCTGCGACAACTGTAGGATTACCTTCACAGCTAAACAACAATGCCGGTGACGATGATCTCAGCCAAACTACAACCACAACTGGTGAATCCAGCTCCAGCACCTCTAGTGCTGCTCACTGTTCTACATCAATTAGTGATACTCCAAAGAGTTGCTTATCAAGAGGAACATCGAAAATACAGACAAGTTTAACTGTTGTGAAGTCGTTCAAAGATATTATGTAATTTAGAAAATGTGGTGGAAAGGAATCTGAAATTGCCAATTGTATTTTGTTTGTGCTGTGTAAGGATAACTTATCCTTGTTATTCATAGAAAATACAGGCTTCAACTATTCGCTGCATAAAACTGTTCCTTTATATAAGGTGCCCTGTCGAAAGACATTTTCAAAACTATTGAATAACAAATATGAGGTATTAAAACACTTCTTAAAAGAGAAGCTAAAAAGTGTTGAATGTTTTAATATGACAGCAAATATTTGGATACATTGCATGGAAAATGCCATTGCAAACGTGACTCCTCAAGAAGCCAGTGGCCAAGATTCAAAAAATTGTATTTCTGTGATTACCTTGCAGTGGGCCAAGCAGTAAATATAATTAAAAAAAAACAAAAGAAATTTTTAAGACAACGCAAGAAATGAATGATATAAATAAAATCCAATGGAAATAGAAAACGAATATTATTGTGGGGAAGATCTTTGGAGCTACCATAAGTTATTGGCAAATGCTTTCTGTAGCAAAGCCAATCCAGCTGAAAAAGATGATACTGACGTCATAATTAGCTCAGAAATCACGCATTACTTAGGCAGTTCTTTGCATCCAATTGAAGAAAACCCCTTTAAAATTTGGAAAACATTGAAATTATCTAATCCTCATCATTATGGTATGGCTCTGCAGTATTTACCAATAGTTGCAACATCTGTTCCATTCGAACATTTATTTTCAAAAACTGAACAAATCATCAATGATAAAAGATGCAGACTTAAGCCGAACACTGTCAATAAAATGACCTTCCTTAATTCACTTGCTGTAGAAGAATGGGATGTACATTAAACAAAAGTGTTTCTATCGGGAATCATTACTATATGGCCACTTTGCAGTAGAAATTGGGTCAAAATCATATTCACCGTGGCTCGAATAGAAAGAATGCAAGTACGACCATCTGTCATACTTGTCACATGGAATGCTTGAACAGCGGCGCCACTATTATCTTCGACGAAGAAATCGATAACTCCCAGGATATGAATTTCATGCGTCCTCAGGAAGCAAAAGAATTGGCACCAGTTTAAGGATCAAGTTGTAGAAGTTGCAAGGTCCTCAACCAATACCACTACAAATCAGATGACATTGATTTATATCTTGAATGCTTGTCTCGTACGATTTTTCTTAATAATAAATTTGTTAGGCTCTATTTCATGCAGACAATACAGCAGATGACAAAATTATCAAAAAATTATAACATGTGACCCACTACGAGTCAAGTAATATTCACTTTTGTACAGAGTTACTAACTGCTTTCTTTTTCGTTCTACCGCTCTCTTAGGTTGATTTTCTCCAGTTTCATATAATTACTATTTCTTTAAATAAGTAATGGGTGTGTGTAATTGAGTTACACATCGCGACTTAGAAATTTTCAAGTTATTAAATCGGCAACCTGGAAACGGCTCCCTTCATTTATTTTACAGCTAGAGTCGTCTATAAATATTTAATTTACAAAATCAGCATTACTTACGTACGTATGCTTACGTGCGACTATAACATTGCCAATATGAAGAAATATCACTAATAACCTGTAATTTCGAATTCATATTCTATTAAAGTTGATGTCAATCATTTTCAAAATCACTGCACAAACTATACTGTACCTACGAGAGTCTAATGTCAAATTTTACAATTAACTTCAATTAATGAAAGTTCAACAGTTATTATATATAAAATCTATGTCACCCTAAATAACACCGTAAACTTTAGAAATACAAATAATATGCATATATTCAATTTTGTAGAACATTTTATCAGATTTTATTTTGTATATGGTTACGTTTTAACTCGAACCTATAGCTTTCCAGTTATAAAGAAAAAACAAGAAAAGGACAGGTCTTCGGTCACTATCGCTAGAGCTCGTCCCTAATTCATCAGAACTTTTGATTTATTCATCAGTAGCCGTCAACAAATAAGTATGTGAATTATCAAAGCTAATGAATTGCTTCGAAGATGAAGCCCATTTATGGCCCTCGTGGACTGGATTATAAATTACTTAAAAGCAATAACCGCCATCAAGATCATACTTATCAGTTATCAATTTACTGAAATTGCTGATGTTCAAAACCCTAATATTATTGTAATGGTGCTGCATTTCCAGCATATCAACATTACCAAACTGAAAATACACACAAAGAATGGTGGCAGCGCTTTATTGTGGCAGTCTCTGCAGGATCGCCTCATCCTATTTCTGATATATTTATTTAACCAAACCAATATCCAAGCAACAGTATAAGTACATCTTTCTAAATTTCGTAAAAAGAAATTGGAATTTAAATATATAAATGAATATTTTTACCCATACTGTTAAAAAAACACACTATATAATATCAAAATAATATCCTTAAGCAATATACTATTTTAAAATATCAAAAGTTACACGTTAGAACATCGTTTGTAATCTCGTACAGTTTGCGCATGTACTTATTATGACGGCACACAAATTTTGAACGACACTATACAAATCGATCGATAATTGAACATACGAAGCCCTATTTCGACGGTAAAAAGGCATCTGTAACACACATCAATTGACACGGGGAAGCTAAAATCGAAAGTCCATTATAACTCGTCGAGACAACAACGATATATCAGCTACTTACGTACTGCTACATGCTGCGTGCAGTTATTTTATTAAAAGATCATGGTCCCCTACGTTCGTCTGAACGAAAGCCATTAGTGCAGAAATGCCATCGTGTGGGCGTCCCAACACCTCCACATTAATCTTAACCGCTTAACACACACTGCTGCAACGGCAGCAATAGCAGCATGGCAGTAACGACAACAGCAGCAGGAATAGTACCAGTAGTAGTAGCAAAAGCAGGCAATAACGACAACAAGATCAACAACAAGCAGCAGCGACATCTCGAAGACGACAGGTAACCGAGAGCACGTGTACTGAAACAGCACGGCAGCGGCCAATAAATTACTTTACCGCTGAACAAACATCACGAAATTGCCAAGAAAATTACCTGCTCCTTACGTAAATTCATTACAAGGTCGACTAATAACCGGGCATTTATCTTTTTGGAACAGTTTCACTTAGTTGAAAAGATAGACAATTTCCTATAAATTCTCTTCCTCCACACGTATGCATACATATAGAGTTAGTTAAATATAGCTAACACGCATACATTGGAAATCTGTTTATGGTAATACGAGGGTGGTGTGATAAGTAGTAAAACCAGCAAGTTCAAACATGGTTCTTTTAGAAAAAAATAATTTTATACGTGATTCTTAAATATACTACGAATAAAAAAGAAACAAAATATTCAGTAAAACTATACATTTAACTCAATTTTGTACAGATATTTAATTAGATTTTTATTAAGTAAAAAAATCGTACACTTTACAAATAAAGGTTAATAATGCGCTCTACGAAAATGAATACTAATGAATAACAAGATTTTGTTATATGAGTCTGCAGACGGTATTTGGTGAAACATGTTATATAACAAACTAATTTAAATGATACACTGTATAATATTTAAATCAAAATAACACACTTGAAGTAGCGTTCCACTCATTTTGATTTGAACTATTTTGCGACATATGTTTCGGTATTCTCTTCTCATCTCCGAAGCTAAACTAATGATTATGGAATAATATAAAAGTATGTACGATGGAAGTTATAGCCAAAAATAATGGATATAGGGAATATAAACACACGGTTAATATTTTCTAGGATTTCATTATAATTATGCTCAAATTCCCTTCAGCAATGATTCTCTTGACCATTCTTTTTTCCACTGTTTAAAAGCCCCAACTAATCTTCTTTCGGAATACCTTCAAAATAAGCGTGAACTGCGGTATCAATCTCTTCTTCTGACGAAAACTTTCTACCCCGGAAATTACGAGGTAAAAGATGAAGCCCAAAAAATAGCCAAAAATCACCCATTGGTAAATCAGGTGAGTACGGCTGATGGTCTCATTACTTTCATATTTTCTTCAGCCAAAAATTGGAGTTAAAACTGCCGCATGGGCCGATGCATTATCACGGTGGAGTATAATTCCCTTGTCTGGAACTCTATTGAACACTTCAAGCAACATTTTTGAGTACCATTAACTGTCTATTGTCCATAGAGTCCATCGGCCAAGAAATATTTGTAAATGTTAAAAACAAAAGTTTCTGACTATTACATTTGGAGTTAAAAAGGAAAATCATTTTAAGACACAGTAGATTTCGTCCGTGTAAAGTTCTACAGTTCAAAGTTTGCTTTGATGATAACTTATTTACCTAGATACAAATATGTATGTCTCTAATGTTGATGCAAATTTGGTGGTAAGTGTTTCCAGTTTTTATTATGAATTATCCTGTATAACTATATCATTAAATTTGTCCAATTTTGATGAAAACTTTTCCAGTCCAACAGATATCCAGGAACATCATCATTACCGATCCCCCGGTCCTCATTCCCCCACTTCATAACTTCTTTCCAATTGTTAAACATTACACAAACCTCGGGTAGGACGACACAGAGCGTGTAATAAGCCGAGGAAGGGAAGAAAAAATATATATATATTTTCCACATAATGAGAAAGTGGCCGCATTCTTTTCACGTAAGGATAACATAAACATGGAAAAGGCCTGCGGCGTTTTTTCACCGTTCCTTGATTGCCATCACCTATGCGTGAAACACAGGGAAAAGAGCGTACAAGGTGGGGCAAGAAGGGCTCTACTCGTCGTTTTCTCCACAGCGAGAGAAAAGTGTTTGTGGGAGGAGGACCGAAGCAGCCCCATCTCACGAAATAAATTCCGAACTCATCTCGCCATAGCAATATAGACAATGATGTTATATTGGCCACCGAACACACACCTTGCATCGTCCGTGAGTGAAATAATATTGGTTTTCCCCCTTGAGTCGCTCCAAAAACGAGCTTGAAAGAAAAAATTATGTACAGCGTGTTTACAAAAAAGAAAAAGTTACTTTAAATAAACTGTTGAATTATAGTGTTCTTATTTTCCAAAGTACCCCGACAAATGGAAGTTTAAATTAGTTTAGTTAGTTTAAACTGCAAAACTTGGAGAGGTCATATTTTGCAATTGACTAGTAAATAATAAAATACTATTTAAAATTGTAATTATTTTGGTAAGTTGTGAAGATAAATCCAAAAACAGTAATATGAGTAATATTTATTGATCTGACTTATTATTAGTTGTTCACCACTGGAATCTCATAAAGTGTAAGAGATAGAGAATTTGTTAAATAAAATGAAATAAATTGTAAAAAACGGCAATTTAAATTTGCAATTTAGATTAATTAATGTAAGAACTATGGAATGAGTATTTAATATTAAGAATATTCATTTTTAAGTAAAATTGGAATCTACTGAAAACTCTATTTAAAGTATAAAAGGCATTGACACTATCTATATTCCGTAAATAAAATAGAAAAACGACTAACAAGTAAATAAAGCTATTGTTGTGCTTAACTGTTCACCATTAGTAAACTTATTTATTTACCCAGAGAAGTTACATCGAATATTTGTCCTTCCACGATTATTGATGACTTGATCACTTGAAAAAAAATTGAAGTTCTGCAAAATCAGCTTAATAGTACAGAAACCAGATGTTTTCAACCAGTGGATTACATCGCAATAGTATATTTCGAAATTTTGAGTAATTTTCAGTGTTTTGTAGTAATACCTAGAATTTCTTCTATAAGTAAGATCAATTTAAATGTCACATTCCCAACAGCACCATACGGAATATTAAAATAAATTTTTCCCGAATGAAGTTCGAATTAGTCAAAAATTAAGTCTGATAAATGAGCTTAGTATTGAATGAAGAAGCTATTATACAATAGACTACGTATGTGTAAGTTCTAAAGACATCGTAATAGTATATTTTGGGAGTTTCCGAAATTGTTAGCATTTGATGGATATTTCCACGAGAATTGGTAACTTGATCAAAATTGAAATTTTTGCTAAGTATACCTTCCTAAAAAAATTGTATAAAATGCCCTTACTAATGTTCAAAATATAAGCTCCCAACAAGTCTACTAGGAATTTTTACCTTTCGAAGAAATCGCAAACTGCATATTTAGAGATTTTGAGTAAGTTTTAGTATAGGGTGATAGTTCCATTCACCCCCTCGCAGTATTCGTGTTAGGATATTCTTCCTCCAGCGTTAGATGAGTAACCGGTTGTGATCACTTCGTGATCACTACCCCATATATGGTTACGTTGTCACCCGCTGCTCGGCTAACAAGTAATTGCTAGACCAACAGAACCGCAGCATGACCATGAAACACATCATGCCAAACCGTATATATGCCCAAGGAATGTTGACGGCAGGACCGAATTCTTACCCAGTTTATACACCTATCGGATCTATTCATCCAGGTCTTGGATTTCTATATGTATAAGACGTAAATGTTTTGAAAGAATATCAGAGGACTCAATAGTGAATTTACTTCTGAGATTTTCATTTAAGAAGCAAAAATTTTCAAAGCAGCCTTATTCGCTTTCATGCTGCAATACGTCGACGTTCAAGAAAACTAGGTGAAGAATTAGAAGACACCAAAAATTTCTTATACCTCACGGGCGTTCACCTAAAAAATTACCTGTAGATATTGAAAACTTTATCATATAACACATACAGTCACTCAAAGTTCGACAAAGCCATTATTCTAGATGTAATAATCCAAATTGTTCGTACTTGCCTGAAACTCTTTCTATATTTTTTTTTTAAAAATATATTGACTTTATTTTAATAGAAGCGAACAAGAGAAAAGGCAATGCTGGAATTCAGTCTGATTGGAACAAACTTATCTTATCTGCCAGAAATCATTTCTCACCTCTTAACCTGGTAAATAACCTGGAAAAAGTGGAGCAAACAAAATGTTTCAATATTGCAGATTCATGAAAACCATATTTTACTACCACTAAACCACCCACGAAAATAAAAGAAATCATCTGTCTCCAGAATTTCTCTGAATGTGAATACGTTAAAGTTAAGCATAACTAATCTGCTATATGGGAAACCATTCAGAATCGAAATGAAAAAAAAATATCAGCAGAATTAAATTTACATCCACTACATATACAAGAAATTCCTAGAAAACCCAATAAATTAGTTTACTTGAGAAAACTTGGAAATTTCGTTCAAACACTGGAGAAAAACAATATTACTTCTGAAAGCACAAGTCGACCCAATAGGGGAATATAGAGAAACAAAAGGTGAAGATATCAGTGGTGCCACAGAGTAAATTTAATGTTCTAATACTTAAACTTGAACCAAAACACACAAGAAATATCTTCTAAAACCAGACAGTTGTAAAGCTTTTTTTTAATTACCTCAAAATGGATAAAATGAACTTTAGTTGTTTTTGCTAGAATATCCTCAATATTATATCTTTGTATATCTTAGTATTTGGCTTTTGATCAATAATAAATTAATGAACATTCAACCATAATTTTTTCTGTTAAAATAAAAGATTTCTAAAATACCATTTTATTTATTTAATGATTGTTAAGGCTCAACGCAATTTATTGTAAATATTTCTAAAACGTCCCCACTTCCAAGTCGGAATTTTGTGACATACTTATCTTTTAAACACCCCCTTTTAAACATCAACCGCGAAACTCTCTCTCGACGAAGCTGGTTATGGAAAGAGAGGTGGGAAATCGGTGTGGTTGGCCTCGTCGCGTTCCGTCTTTTGATCTAAAATTAATTTTAATGCCCAAATGTGACAATATGGCATGCTGTCGAGTGGAACATAGTTCGTGTATTAATAACAGGAAGATCGTAAAATATTTATTAAAATAAGAAATGTTACGCAAAGTATTCCGGCGCAGACCTATTCCCTGCCTCTCCGCCCAAATCCTATGGGAGAGCGAGAGCCGTAAATTTTAATCTCCTCGGCCCGAGTCGACTTTGATCATTTACACGTTACTCGACCGGCGGCGGAATTACTGTCCTGAAAACGACAAACCGCATCGGGATTTCGTTTTAACGAAAATGTTATTTTGGAAATGCTACGGAGGAACAGGTGGAAGCGACCGTAAAAGAATTTTATTGTACATTTTTATGTTAAAGTAAACATGTAGATGTTGTCGAATTATATGTCGAAATTAAAAAATGTTTAAAATCAGATTAGTATAAATAGAAAGATTTCCGAGTTTTATTGCTTTTTTCAAGGAAAAGTGTGAGCTTTCATAAATGTATGCTATAGATATAGTGGACTAAGTAGGGCATTATTTCATTACCTTTAAATGCATAGATCCGTAGTATTAATTACTAAATAATTCCATTGGAATTACAATAAATGATCTTATAGGAACTTCATGTACAAGATTTGTACAAGGCCTTGGAAAAAATGTTTTTATATAGGGAAATTCAAAATTTGATAATATCCAAAAATGAAAGTTAATATATTTGGATTATTAAATAACAAGAAACTGTTGGATTTTCACCAATTTAATATTTAAGATATAAATTTGACAATTGTTTGAGCTTCAAAAATACATAAAATAATACAGGTTTAGATATACCCTGTTACACAAGTTATGAAGAATCCCGGTAGTAATAGCAGTAGAGCGTCCGTTATACAAAAAATACATTCGTCTATTTGTTGATATTTCGTCAAGTGTCTAACATTTTCAAAAATAATAACATAAAAGTACCACTCAGAACTAACAATAAATTATCTAAATATATTAAAAACAATAAAGATAAAACCTCTATTTATAAACACTGCCCTATATTTTACAATGGTCAAACAGGAAGGACTTTCAAGGAAAGGATGCCCGGACATTTATGATCGTTTAGAATGAGACAAAATGATTCCTCATATGCGAGCCATCTTCTAGAGGTAAACATAATTTTAGTTATAACTTAGATATTTTACATATAAGAAATAAAGGAAATTAATTAGAATACCTAGAAATTAATAAAAATAGAACCTCAAATAATTTACCAAATGACCAATTAGAAACAAAAAGAACCTCGTTGCTAAATGTATTTTTCACAGGTAACTATGTATAACAGAAGTGTAATTGTTATTATTTAAATTATATTGCAAAAGTAGAAATATATTTAGAAGAACCATAACTGCAGGGGCCCTTTAAAACAATGCAGCATTTGGTCAAGGATGTAGGAAAAAACTTGCAGAATAAAAACCTCCATCACAACGCCATAAAACTTAAGGTCTTTAGTTGTTAAGATCCAACCACAGCATCTGGAATTAAATTATGTAAATCTGTGTATCCAAATTGAAACTTAGCTAGAGGACATTCTTCAACAATATGTTTAACTTTTTCAATCTCAGCTCCGCAATTACAAGCTGGACTCGCAATCACATTCCATTTGAATAACATACTATTGCATCTTCCAAGACAGACTTTTCTGAGTTGCTTGCAGAAGTTAATTTTCGAGTACCTCGTCCAAACTCAAGAGTGAACGAAGCGCTTCTACTTTCCACTGCCAGAACGAATATTTTGCTGAGGGCTCCTATATGCATTCTGCCAAGAATTTTAATAACTTTACTCTAAACACTGTTCAAAAAATGTTTTTCTTTTAATGTTTTTCATATTTTTTGTATTATGTTCATTAGATTATTTATCTGAATTGTTCCTTGTAATTAATTTTTGACGTAGGTATTATCTTAGTTATCTATTTATATTGACTGTATTAGGGTGACCTGTTAGGCAATTTAATAAATATTATTATTATTATTTTTCACAAAGAGTTGTTCTCTCACTAATCATCTTAAATATCGAATTCATTTATAATGGCATCATCGAAAATACATTTACAAATATGTTAAATTTTAGTAAAAATGCAACACAAATTATGTATGAATTTCATGATAACTTACTAATTATTGTAACGGAAGACAAAGAACTACGAACGCACCTGAAACAAAGAGAAATTCCACTTTAGATTTGTACAAACATATAACATATGCTAATTTTTACTAATATATTACAGATATAAATGCTTTCATTACATCACTCTAAAAATTCAAAGAAACAGTGTTTTTGGTGAAATAATTTATTAAACATTCGTTAATTTATACAGGGTATATAACATATACAAAATGAAAAGTGTGAACACATGGATGTTAAAACTAACATCAAGCAGTAAATAATTACTGTGACTTACATATATATCTATACGTAAAACGTATATGCATATATGCATGTGTTTGAGATACACACATACATTAAGTGCTATTGTCGACAATCGAACGCACAGACACCGGTGTTTCGACCTATGAGGTCTCATCAGTGTGCGTGGTGATTCTCGACAATAGCTTCAAGACTTAAATCGCTCTTATGTCATTTTAGCGTGTTAAATGCAGTGAGAGTATCACAGCGACATCTAACACCCAAAAGATGACACAGAACAAAGCGATGGCTTCTGACGGCATGTTCTGCTATACAGAGGCCTGTATGTTAATAGTGTATCTCATGTAATAGAGCCTTAGGTGGCGTCACCGATCAAAACAAAATGAAAAGTGTGAACACATGGATGTTAAAACTAACATCAAGCAGTAAATAATTACTGTGACTTACATATATATCTATACGTAAAACGTATATGCATATATGCATGTGTTTGAGATACACACATACATTAAGTGCTATTGTCGACAATCGAACGCACAGACACCGGTGTTTCGACCTATGAGGTCTCATCAGTGTGCGTGGTGATTCTCGACAATAGCTTCAAGACTTAAATCGCTCTTATGTCATTTTAGCGTGTTAAATGCAGTGAGAGTATCACAGCGACATCTAACACCCAAAAGATGACACAGAACAAAGCGATGGCTTCTGACGGCATGTTCTGCTATACAGAGGCCTGTATGTTAATAGTGTATCTCATGTAATAGAGCCTTAGGTGGCGTCACCGATCAAAACAAAATGAAAAGTGTGAACACATGGATGTTAAAACTAACATCAAGCAGTAAATAATTACTGTGACTTACATATATATCTATACGTAAAACGTATATGCATATATGCATGCCGTCAGAAGCCATCGCTTTGTTCTGTGTCATCTTTTGGGTGTTAGATGTCGCTGTGATACTCTCACTGCATTTAACACGCTAAAATGACATAAGAGCGATTTAAGTCTTGAAGCTATTGTCGAGAATCACCACGCACACTGATGAGACCTCATAGGTCGAAACACCGGTGTCTGTGCGATCGATTGTCGACAATAGCACTTAATGTATGTGTGTATCTCAAACACATGCATATATGCATATACGTTTTACGTATAGATATATATGTAAGTCACAGTAATTATTTACTGCTTGATGTTAGTTTTAACATCCATGTGTTCACACTTTTCATTTTGTTTTGATCGGTGACGCCACCTAAGGCTCTATTACATGAGATACACTATTAACATACAGGCCTCTGTATAGCAGAACATGCCGTTAGAAGCCATCGCTTTGTTCTGTGTCATCTTTTGGGTGTTAGATGTCGCTGTGATACTCTCACTGCATTTAACACGCTAAAATGACATAAGAGCGATTTAAGTCTTGAAGCTATTGTCGAGAATCACCACGCACACTGATGAGACCTCATAGGTCGAAACACCGGGGTCTGTGCGTTCGATTGTCGACAATAGCACTTAATGTATGTGTGTATCTCAAACACATGCATATATGCATATACGTTTTACGTATAGATATATATGTAAGTCACAGTAATTATTTACTGCTTGATGTTAGTTTTAACATCCATGTGTTCACACTTTTCATTTTGTTTTGATCGGTGACGCCACCTAAGGCTCTATTACATGAGATACACTATTAACATACAGGCCTCTGTATAGCAGAACATGCCGTCAGAAGCCATCGCTTTGTTCTGTGTCATCTTTTGGGTGTTAGATGTCGCTGTGATACTCTCACTGCATTTAACACGCTAAAATGACATAAGAGCGATTTAAGTCTTGAAGCTATTGTCGAGAATCACCACGCACACTGATGAGACCTCATAGTTCGAAACACCGGTGTCTGTGCGTTCGATTGTCGACAATAGCACTTAATGTATGTGTGTATCTCAAACACATGCATATATGCATATACGTTTTACGTATAGATATATATGTAAGTCACAGTAATTATAACATATACGTATATACTTGAGGTTTCAAAGATAATGGATGTTGACAATGGGTCGTACCGTGACTATGGAAAGTTATATAATAAATCCGTTAAAACAAAATTTTATCATTAGAAGTCGACATTATTCGATTTTAAAATTAGGTAAGGATTAAAATAACATTTCAAAATAATATTTAAAATCCTTAAAATAATTAGAAAAATCATCTAGAGTCTAGTATCTAGAATCTAGATAGATATTTAAACGTCGTATAAATAAGTTATTTAATTAAATATATCAGCCATCAAAAATAATAAAAGAAGTAAGTATCACGAATAAATACTTTTTGAACAGCGAATTTATAAGAAAAAGCGTATTTACTACACAAGTACAAAAGAACATATTTTTAGGGTAAACTCGAACATGAGAGATGATCATTTATATTTGATTTCGCTAATTATTACTATCTGTGTCGACTGGAAAGCTTATAATTTTAAGATAATTCTTTCGCACTCAGAAAAATGTCTTATTTAATTTAATTGATATTTTCAATATACGTAACATTTAAATCTATCTAGAATTAGAAGTCTTAATCATTTCAAATTGATTTCTTTTATTCTCGTATGTATTAATGTGTTTAATATAATTAGCAAATTCATGTTTGTGAAACTATTATGGTCAAGCATTTATTAGTCAATTAATCACGTAAATGTATATAATTTTGTTAGTTTGATCTCGTAATTACTTAAAGTCAAATTATTAATTTCTTATGAAAGCCTGTTATCAATGTTAATTAACTTGTTAGATTTATTATCGTAGTCATCGGTGACTTATTGTTTATAAAAGTTATTATTTGTCACACTCATATCAAATCTTAGATGTTTTAAATATTAGCAACTTTTTATTTTTATTTGTACTATTTGAATAATATTTGTGTACGTCGTCATAGTCATTGTCTCTTGTTCATTCATATCTGTCTTGTCACTACAAGAGCCAATAAATATTGTTAGTGTTTAAGAATCTGTATTTTCTGTGAGGAGATGCCAATGAACAATTTACCTCTTTAATAAGAAAAATATGAAAACTTCATTAAAAACATAAAATGGTAACAAATACTCAATATTTCTGTTTAATATCAAGTTGGCCTTGACAATCTGACATATTGTATGTCACAAATAAAAGTTCCCTATACAATACAGTTTACCCTGTATATTCAGACGCTTCGAAAGTATAATAAAACTACAACCCATATATAAAGTACATACATATTTCCATTTAAACTTTGCAAAGGTGTCTATATAAATGTAATAAATTACAGAACACAGCGTCCGGTGGAGTAATTTATACACGGCGCAATCGTTATTTCTGGCGTCTCACATGAAAGAAGAAAATTCTATGGAGAAGAACGCTCCCATTGACGACACCGGCACATAATATAGCCGGCAGTGATTTTTCAAGAGATCCAAGTACCTGTTTTATTTCAGAAAGCATAGCCAATTATTTGGTCTGTTTCAGCGCTCGAATCATATAGCAGTGTTCGGCAGATATAGTCAATTAACAGGTACGGAAATAAAAACTAATTTAGATGGAATGTTATTGGATAACACGTATCCGAGAAGTAGAGAACTTCGGCAACCCGTAATACCCCATTTTAATAAAATTTTGTGGAATTATATACAGGATGAGTCATGTAAGCGGGTAAGACCGATTATGCCTTTATGAGTAAAGATATTTCGAAGCTGTTTGTTCCTTGTGATAGCTGTTCATTAGGAGCACATTCTAAAAATATTTTGTATTATACAGAGTGTTCCATAACTTGGTGGCTAACCATAGTTATAGTTTTTTTTTAAACGGAACACCTTATATATTATTGCATTTTTGTATTCCCCGTATAATTTTTAGTCAAAAAGTAATAAGATAGTATAGGCTTAATATCTAAAGTTTTTGACTTATTCCCATTTTTCTGAAAAATTCAATGTTTGTATAAAATTATATTTCTCGAAAACGACGTATTAGAAGGACACAATTTTTTGCAGTATTGTTTACAATAAGAGGTCCTAATAGAGGCATGTTTTATTTTTTTTACAGTTACTAACTGCATGTGCAGGAAACTGGATTAAAATTACACGACACGTTTTTGTATAAAAGTCAATTTTTTTTAATGGAACAGCCTGTATATCAGTTAATTTTTGAATTTTTTATTAAATTTCATGTCAGAAACATGTAAGACGTTAATACTTTAAATGTGACTATTACTGAGTTATTGTCGTTTTTTGATATACTTTTATTAGTTTTTGCAAAAAAGTCAATTTTTTCAAATGGAACACTATATATTATTTCATCTTTGAATTTCTTATTAAATTTCACATCAAAAACATGTAAGACGTTAATACTTTAAAAGTGACTATTACTGAGCTATTGTCTCTTTTTGATATGGAAGTCTTAAATATAGTCACAGCATCTACTATTATGTTAACTTTAATGAGTGGTCATAAAATATTCATTTGTTAAATGAGCGCATTCAATTTCAACTCACTAATTACTGATTATCTCGTCACATCCCAGAGGTAGAACATTTTTACTGCACTGATCACGACCAGACTTAAAAGTCTGATATAACTTGCACCAATTTTCTCTACAATGGGTAAAAGTAAGTACTTTTGCTCAAGTATCATCTATTAGCTGTTTATTAAACACACCACATTGCATTGCCCAATTTGAACTGATGTACTTCTTACTTCTCATTCCCGAGTTACATTAAAAACGCAATTTTATTTCCTAGTCCTAACTTATTAAACAGTGCCTCTAATATATAAAGCGAGATTAAATTATTAGGTCGTTTAGATATTCTACAAGATAGTCACAAGGTAATATAAATACATAATTCTTTCGACTATAATATGAACATATATTTTTCAACTGATGAATGTAGAATGTAGGAGTTGATTCAGAAGATACCGCTTAGCGAGTTCTTTTCTGATTTATACACAGGAAACACTAAAAATATAATTAAGGTAGTATATCTAGCGGTCCCCTTTATCCCGAAATTATTGTACGGGTAAAACGATTTATACATTTTTAAATTCATTTATATAACATATGATTTATCAGTATGTTTTTCTAGGATATAGTTTTTTTAATTTTATTGAGTTTAAATATTCAGATACGAAATTTATGTTTAGTGGAAATTGATTTATTTATTTATTTAGAGATAAAACAGGAATACTCCCATACCGTCTCTTTATACATATAATAAGAACTTTTTAACGAACATAGGTTTGGAAACACTAGGTCCGGATTAATATGAACATGGTTCTATGAGTAGATGCTATTACAATAGCTGTAGTGAAGATGCTGTGACTGAAAAGGATGTTGTTTATAGACAGATTGAAAATAACTACCAAATATGTTACTAATGGACTAATGAAATTGCTTGCTCAAGATTGCTTGCTCATAAAATACGCCTTTCGGTATGCCCTGATCGGCCTTTAATTAGTGTATAAATTTCTAGCATGTTTTTGTGTTTTGGTGTACATAATATTATTTTTCCTGAAAAATCAAAACCTTTTGTAGTGTCTTTACACACTTAATTGCAAACATTTATTATGAGCATGTATATATATTATAACATGGTCCGCGTGTTAATTAATTCTGATAAGTAATTGGAACCGTCGTTGTAAAACTAGTATTCGTGAATTCTCAATGAGTAAGAAAAATACCAACAAACACGAGTATCTTGGGTTGCCTATCTCTACAGACATCAATGCCACGAAATTTCAGACGTTCCTTCTGGTAACAATTATCCTGTAACTACGTTCGGTTGGTACCAAGTACAAGTGACATTATGCGGGCTCGTGTTGTTATTTTGAGATTTGTGAATACAAAACACTTCGGCTTAGCTACGTGGAGAATTGGGGGTGAGTACTTTGTTTTATATCCTTATTAGCTTTCCTTGTATTAATTATACACTAAGAAAAATGATTACAGACGGGTTTTCATGAAATAAAATATGGACAAGACATTCGGTAGTTCGTTTCAAAATAATGTTTATTCTTTGCGTCAAATAATTCAAAGTCATATACATATATATAACAGGTGTCCCACCGAAAACGAAACAGATTGAATATCTCAAAGGAGAAAACTTTTTTGAAAAAACGCAAAAACAGGTCGATTTTTGATCCAAAGGGACACCCTTCCATCATATCTTCAACTGTGATACGTCATTCCCCTCCCCTCCCTCACTCTAACCATTACAATTTAAATAGGAAAAGTACTAAATACGATACATCATTGAAAAGGTAATTGTAAGGAGAATTCAGCAATGTGATTGTTGGTTGCGCTATTTTTGATTTTAGCGCCATCTAGCGGGAAAAAACGGTTACGTATTTCACAATGTGACACATCATTTCAAAGCTAATTTTATTAGCAATTTAATGCACAATTGAAAAGAAATTAAATAATCGAAAAACCTTCCAGAGCTCTAATATTAGAAACTACGAACTTATTAGTTTACAAAAGACGCTGACAGTCTGTACTTGAGAATAATGACAAATAAATGTCAAAAATATTACATATTTAGTTGCTAATAAAATTAGCTTTGAAATGATGTGTCACATTGTGGAATACGTAACCGTTTTTTTCCCGCTAGAGGGCGCTAAAATCAAAAATAGCGCAACCAACAATCACATTGCTGAATTCTCCATACAATTACCTTTTCAATGATGATCGTATATACTACTTTCCCTAAATTGTAATGGTTAGAGTGATGGTGGGGAGGGGAATGACGTATCACAGTTGAAGATATGATGGAAGGGTGTCCCCCTTGGATCAAAAATCGACATGTTTTTGCGTTTTTCCAAAAAAGTTTTCTCCTTCGAGATATTCAATCTGTTTCGTTTTCGGTGGGGCAGCCTGTATATACATAGTCACATATACATAATATTGATCATTAAAATCATCTTTATTAGCGGCTTTACAGTAAGATAAAATTAATATAGATTTTTGTTTTCTAAGTATGAATGTACGGTCGGTCTCATTGACACAACCTTAAAAATCAACAAGTTTTGATACATTGCAACTCTTAAACAAAAGACATATTCTCATATAATTTTAACTCTTACATATGAATTAAACAATAATTTTTCTCAAATTTATTTCTGTCTTACGGCACGATCATTGAAATCTATAAAGAGAATTTTCCCTTTATAAAAGTAAATGAATACTTTCTTGAGGATAAAACATTTATCGCAGAATTTACTTTTGATATTTACGACAGGTGCGGTCTTTAACAAAATGCGCGGACGGGGTCTAATACGAAGATTTTAAATTATACTGGGTTTCTGCGGTTATCGCGGAAATCTGAAATAACACGTACAAATAAATATTAATTATGGGTTTTAAACAGAAGATTTGGTCACGACGTTCATAAGTCTGACCTGGAGGGATTTAATTATGACAGCACGGGTTTCAGCGGTAACTGACTCCTTCACGGTGTTTCAAAAGCCTGAATGGAGTCAAACGGATTGATATTTAACTTCTTCACGACGCGGAATGTCTGAATGAGGTCAAACGGAATATATCAACCCCTCCACGACGTTAAATCTCTGAATGGAGTTGAACGGACAGAGGATAGGAGAGCGGTCTCACGGCTCAAGTGGCCTGAAACACGGATGAAGGATCTCTGCTTTTCAATGCTGGAAATTGGTCTTTTATATCCTCAGGATGCACTACGTATACAGGTAAAAACTGGTTCAAAATATTGAATTTGCACACGAGACTAGAATATATCGCGCGAGAAATATGACCGTGACGTAGACAGTCGGTATTTTTCCACATAAAATGAATAAATAGCATGAATTATTAAGAAGAATACGGCAATATTCAGAAAGATTCATTGTTCATGATACAATACACGAATTTGAATAAAATAACACTCAGACATAATTTGATACTTACAGACAAATTAATTATGAACTCAAAGAAAATGTTATTTTATTGCAATTGACGAAGGGATTTCGTTACAATATTTGCTAGGATCTTTAGAAATTATTTGTTCGCTTTATTTTTAAGATTAATGAGAAACTTAATGTCCTTGGTAAACCGGAGCGGAAACTTACTAGATTTCACTAAATACTTAAATACAAACAATTCCACAACGTTGTTTAGAGTGAATAAACTGATATTTCCTTTATAACAAAATTATAGTTACTGCAGAAGCTTTCGAAATGACTTCTGCGGCAACTGAGTTCGTTCCCCAACACCGGATATTCTGCGAGCATCATATTTGGGAGAAAGATATCAGACAGTAAAACTAAATGGAGAAATATCTGAGATAAAGCCAACCATATGAGGAGTGCCGCTAAGGTCAATAATGAGGCCTATACTCTTTATACTCAACATTAACGAGCTCACATCATATCTAAACAAAGTACGTAGTCTATACAGATGACACTTCCGTAAGGGGAATATCAATAGAATAAGTAGAGAGAGAGAGAGAGAGGGAGAGTAACAAAGTAATGAAATAAAACAATGAATTTGCAATTCTGAAACAATACTAAATAATAAACCAGAAATTAATCATCTAGTTCTATTCAGTACTTGGGGATTAAGATGACAATAAGCTCAGAAGGAAGATGCATTTGTTTTGGATTTTCTCTTATCCTTTTCAAGTTAAATTATTTTGATTTTAGAGTAGTTAATTTAGTATTGGCTAATAATTTTGTTTGTTTTCTTCTAGCACATAAATGCGTATATATTTCACACTACTTTATCAAATAAATACGGTATATTATTACCTGTTATTATTATTAACTGCCAATATAATACATACGTATCAGAAAATAATGTTATAGAATTTTATGGTACCGTAACTCCTAAAAAATAATCGAATAAACAAACGCAAATGTTGAAAGATAATGTATGGGAATGAAGTTGCTTTTGACTATAAGGACTTCGTAAAAGAACCACACGATCGTGTTCGATAAGGGCATGTGAGGCAACCCGCCTCGAACTTTGTTATCAATTTAAAAAAGCGCGTTTCGGCCTTTCGGTTACCGATCCTATAGATAATAAGATTATGTATTCGCTACTTGTTCGCAGTCAGACAAAACGGTTACTAAAAATGCAAAAGGGGTTCGATTCTTGAATGACTAATTAATTGCATTTCCAACGGTGGTTAGCATAAATTACACCGTTGGCCGTGTGACAGAGGAGAAACGCGGAGAACGTTAGGTTTTTAGAGAAGTGACACGTTGGAAAAGGCCGGAAGGAACTTTTTATCTCCAGATCATCGATATTCCAAATTTAATTCATGGAACAAAACGTTACGCCTGCAGAAAGATAAGTACGTAGAAGGAAATGGAAATATTTATTCGGCAAATTAAAAAATGCTGCGCTATTAACCCAACTGCCCACTTTAAAATTTATTCAGTATTAGCACAGACAACTACTACTAATTTCAAACTGCAACTCTCGTCATTTTGGTCAAGTTAGTGTCATAGTTTGGCAAACACGCTAAACAAACCGTGACCATATCTATATATTTTGCACAGCGTCAACAATTTGTTTAATTAGATAGTTTCTGATATTAGTACATCACTGCAACATCGGGAGTACTTCAGGAATCCACTTTGGGTCCTTTATCTTTTTAAATTTGTATTAGTCTTTAGATGTACACTGCCTGTTCTATACAGATAGCTGACTGTCTAAAATTACAAGCTCATCTTCCTAAAACTGTGGATGGTGTGTACTAAATAATTTGCCTCTAAACAAAAATAAATGTTCCGTCATGTCATACATAACGAAAAATGATTCCCTTGCTTAGGTATGCTGTCTTTAGTACTTATAGGATACATCACATCTCAAGCTCTAGAAAGTCTTGGTTTCTTCATTCATCATAAAGGAGTTTAGTAATTTCTTCACTATAATCAAGCTATACTTTTGTTCGCTCGAAGTTAGAATATGCTTCTTTAGTATGGGATCAATTCTTTGACATGCATTCCAATAAATGATGATATTCTGCGTTGCTTCCTGAATTGTTTGTGCTTCAAAGTTCAGTCAGTATTCCGTCATTGTGTATGTGAATTGCTTTCTCAGTAATATTTTTATCCAACATATTAATAAGGTAGAATTGATGCCCCGAAATTGTACAACAGCTGTCCAAATACATCGATACTCCTTAGATACTCAGCAATTCATTACATGTGTAATAATTAATTAGTTTTCGCATAATGATGTATTCAACTACAATATTATCTGCGATATTACGGCTGCTATTATTATTAAGTACTTCTAGTTTTTTATGTCGTTATCACGTATGTACTTTTTTCAACTTACAACGTACAATTTTTTGGAGATAAACTTTTTTTGTAGATTGTTTGCATTTGTCAATCTTTTAAAGAATACGAAGGTGGATCAAATATAAAGCGAACTTTGTTAATAACTTTTTACTGAATTATAATTACAATAAATGAACAATATCTCATATAGATTCTTTCCTTCTGAATACATATTTCCCAACGGCTATGGAGAGTCTCTATCCCATTATCATAACAAGAACGAGGGCGTATATTTAACCAGTTGCACACAAACTGCTCCACTTGATCATCGTTATCGAAACGTGGTCGGCCTAGTGCATCTTTTAGTGGATAAAACATGTGACAATCAGACGGCGAATGGTATGGACTGTATGGACGGCGTTCAACG
This sequence comes from Amphimallon solstitiale, assembly GCA_963170755.1. NCBI lineage: Eukaryota > Metazoa > Arthropoda > Insecta > Coleoptera > Scarabaeidae > Amphimallon > Amphimallon solstitiale. The sequence continues at coordinate 29,784,821 of OY720681.1, read as the reverse complement.
GCAGTCCAACGCATTTCCTCTAATTTTTCTTGTGTTCGCGCAGCTGTATAACGTCGGGCGTTGTCACGCAAGCGCAACGCTTATTGTATCGGACATACCCGTGTTTTGAACCGATAGCAGTTCGAACACGCTCCAAAAGCTTGCAATAATAATCTGCATTAATGGTTCGCCTATCGTCGAGAAAATGCAACATGAACAAAACACCTCTATAATTCCAAAACTTTGTCTCCACTGCATACTTGCTCTTTTGGACTCCGGTGTATAGTGGTGTACCGAAGTCTCATCAGAGGTCAAAATGATTTCCCTTCCGCTTCGTAACGTGTCAACAGCTTTTGAGAAAGTTCAACACGAACAATTCGTTGATATTCATTCAAGAGCGTTGGATTCCTGCAGCAATTTTTCGAAGTTTTGCCCTAATGATAGATTGGGCACTACCGTAGCTTATTCACTTCACCACTGTTTTTTGAATTTTTGCTATGGTCAGTCGACAGTCTGTCGCAATAAGGTCACTAATGGCATCAATGTTTTCAAGAGTGGTGCTTGCTTTTGGACAGCGTTGGTGAGTTTCCTTTTGCACAGCATCTTGTCCTCCACGAAATTGTTTATGCCAAAAATTCAATTACGCCTTGGACAAAGAAGTATTGATTATGTAATTTGCAAATTTCAGTGGGACCAATATTTTTTTCCTAAGACATTTGATGATAATGCGTTGCGCAACCGAACATGCTCCAGCTCTCTCGCTCAGTATAAATGACTATACGCTGTATACGCAGCTGCACAACATGCGGGAACGTGGCGTAACAGACCAGACTATCCTCTTCCATCACATAACTACAGCCCACAGACTGAGACCTGGCCGATGAGATGTCCCTCCCGCAAGGTGCGCAGTGAATCCTTATAATATTAGGATAAGCACGAGCAGTCTGGAAAAATTGTCAAGCGCTACACATATAGATATGTATCTCTTTTCAGTATATATAAAATTTCTTATCTGCATTTACTCGTTCGTCCGGCTAATGTATGCGATGATTAACAAATGTTATCATTTCTTTTTTCCGAATACTTTCTCTGTCACGCACTGACCTATAAATCTGCGCGACTTATAGGTCGAGACTCCTTCCATCGGCCAAGACTCAGTCTGTGTACTGTACTTACCTCTCTCAAGAGTGTATGTTACGCGCAGAAGAAATGGTCAGGTCATATTTGACCCCACCCTCGTATCCATTATCTATCACATATATTTTTAACCTGTAATTAGGCACTTGTCTATAGATTAGTGTAAATAAATAATTAATTAAATATTTTATAATTGTGCCAATATAATCTAGGATATTTCAACCACTCGTTTTGTGCAATATTTTTAGTACTATAATATAAAAACATTTTTGAAAAACTGGGAAGTTGAAAGAAGTTTTTATTGTGTCTTTCACTTAAAAGAAAGAATGTGGTACGTTTCATTAAAAACTTCGTAAGCAAAAAATAAACCAACAGTAACAGAACCTCCTCCAAACTAAATGAATTTTAAAATGAGAACCTAGTTACAAATTCAAATTTTTGTATATCCCTTATATGAATTTTAGGTATAATAAAATTAATCAAGGTTTATTCATAAAGTAAGGAACTCAGATGTACATCAAGTGCTTGGTTATTATTTGAACACATAAAAAAGTACGGAAGCTTCCGTGTTCATTAATCGTAACCAGTTGCCAATCAGCTAATATGTTCAATGGAACACCTCTAGAATCTGATCTTAATTTAGTAATATTTAAGCGAAAGATGTATCTATGTAAAACAAGGAATTAGGGGCTGCAAAAAAAATAGTATATGCAAGACTTAAGGGGCTGACGTTATCAAATTATGGGACTGTTATTAAATGAAAAATTAAAATTAAAATTTGGTCTTTAAGAGATTACAGAGGTACAACTAAAATAAAAATTAACAAGTAAGAATTAAATCATCCAGGACTTACATCGGATGGTCAAAAAACTGAAGTTTAATACAATTTGACAGAATTACATAGCATTCAAAAGGCAAAATTATAGAAATGGTTGCTTAAATAGAGAGACCATAACCTAAAATGAAAGGTTTTACATCACTTTAATCTCAAATAGCAAAAGTTCAATACGGAATTTCATTTAAAAAATCCAGAGGAAATCTATTCGGCACTTGAAGAAGTGAGCTTTGGCTGTTATTGGCATCATTTATCCACCAAATTTTCGACAATAATCCCGCCTCGTGGTAGTACCTGGGCATAAGAAAATAAAAACAAAACATGAAGAGAGAAACAGCAATAAGAAATTAAAACCGAACAAAGTATTCACTAAAATTAACTGACATAATAATCCCGAATACATCCAGCAACTTCTTCAAGAAAATTAGTCAATCATCATAAATAATAACCTCTTGCTACTTATCCCTTTAAACACAATATAGGCAACAAGCCCGATAGCAAATATGTTAGAAATCGATGGAGCCATCAACTTAACAGTCATCTACACCTAGATGCCCTGAACAAAATTGTAAGTACAGGTCAAAATGATACAATTAATTCAAAAAGAAATCAAAGGAATTTGAAGATTAAGAAAGTTCAATATTTAACAATTAACGTAAAAAAATTAGGAACAAAGACCGATCAATAAGAAAGGTGCACAGGTATGTCCATAAGAGAAGGAAGATCAACTAAATGGTATCACGGAAGATGGCGCGATATGTCCAAAAAGATAAATAAATAAAAATTTAAAGAAGTAATAGAACATTCTAACTAAAAATTAGGATTATAAACTGAAATTAATGCCACCGGCTTTTAAAAATAAAAAGACAAGGAAATTACAGATCATAAAAAGTTAAAGGAGAGTTATGTCTAAAAACGTCTCTACAGCAGTTTCTATAACTAATGCTGTATATAATTCAAATTGCTCACTTCTTTATCAAAAAGATTCTACGAGCTTCAGACGATGCGCCCCAATGAAACACCATACCGCATGTAAGATAGAAAATTTGAGCTATAGAATGTTTTTAGGGTATATGTATGTGTAAGTTAAAAAAAAACTATTTATTTACAGATGGTATTGGATTAAAACATAAAGTAATCTTTGTACGAAGCATACATTTCTTTTTCTAAACCTAAGCTTTGGACTACCTATCATGCCGTCTCGATTGCACTTAAACGGAAAACGTAAAATGGATTCTCTTTTAGTGTTTAGATCGCGCAACGAAGATATACACTTAATCCATTCTATTAAATCCATTACAATCACAGAGAGCGACTACTGTTCGGACCTTTTACGAGAGGAGAATGTATCGTCAAGATGCCGAGGTATATACGCTTTGTGTTTCCTGTGTTTCTTCCTTCTTCTTTAAACTCGTCCTGGTGTATTGAGTCACACAAAGTTTAAAGTGTAATTTTCAAATTACGTCGGTCTCTACTGATACTGCTGCTTGAGAGGCGAAAGAGATAGCATCATTTCGGAATACCTCTATTTATACCGGTATCTATTGTGACAATGGTTCTCTCGAGTTAGGTCGTAATGAAATTAAAAACTGCTCAACAGTGTTTGAATTCGTAATAACATTTTAATATTAATTTGTATCAGTTGTATTCATATCTAGATTTGTTATTTTATAATGTAAAATTGTAATTTCTAGTTCTCTGAGATTTTCAGTCTGTCCTTTGATTAATTTAATAATGGACTTATATACTTACGCATCAAATCAATAATAAGAATAATTAATTTAATTTAGAAAATTATTGACTTGTTACGTTTTAAAAATTCTCTTATGTTTAAGATGTGCATTTAGATTTACTTAAGTTATTTTTGCAAACGAATATTTGTTTATTTGACAATCTTCAGCTATTTTGAATATACAGTAAGACCCCGCTTAACGCGTAGGATACGTTCCATCAAAGTAGAGCGTAATGCGAAACAGCGCTAAACGAGGCTATCTTAACATGTAATGTAATGTGATGTATAATGGGGTTAGGGGAAGATGGATAAAAATTAGGTTAAGTATTAAATTTAATAATTATGTTTTTTTAAATAAAAATAAAACCAAACATTTATTTCTTACAAAAATAAAAACAATATAAACGAATAGATACATATAAAAACAAATAAAATTCTAAGTCAGTCAGATCATTCAGTCTATTCTGTGTTTCCAATTTTCTGCCTTTTGTCAAGAAGGCATCTAATGTAGTTTGCGTTTTCCTTTTGCGTTCTGTTAGAAGTTGTTGATAAGTGGATAAAGCATCTGTAACACCCCGTCTTGCTTTTGAACTCCTGTCAAAATTTGGATCATTTTCAACAAATTGGTCCATAATTTCAGTTATAGTGGTCAAACTCCTTTTTACAAACGCCATCAAAAGTTGTTTTTGCTCTTCTTCGAAATCGCTACTATCAATATTTTTGTTTTCTTCTTGCTCAGTTAATTCCTTGAGCACATCATTAGAAAGACTAGCTGCTGTTTCTTGAACTATTTCTTCGACGTCATCTACATTTACCTCATCTAAACCGGTTTGTTTCGCTAATTCCACTATTTCTTCCACTATTTCGTCCATATCGACAGAGTGTCCAATGTCTTCGCTCTTACTTAAATCTGGCCAAATGTTCTTCCATACTCCTTTCAAAAATCTTTCTGTTATCTCATTCCAAGAAAGGTTTATATTTGCTACAGCATTCAAGATATTGTAGTTTTTCCAAAATTCGCTTATTGATTGCTTCTCTTCTCCGTCTGTTTTTTCAAACATCTGCTTAAATGTTCGCCGCAAGTAATAAGCCTTAAAATTGGATATAACGCCTTGGTCCATTGGTTGGATTAAGGCAGTTGTGTTAGGCGGCAAGAAAACCACTTCGACTGGAATGCATGTTGTTAAGTCTGATAAATTTGTTGGGTGGCTTGGAGCATTATCAATTAATAGTAGTGCTCTTTGTTCAAGTTTTTTAATTTCGCAATAACGTTTAACAGACGGGTAGAAATGTTCAGTGAACCAATCCTGGAAAATTTTCATAGTTATCCATGATTTTTTATTAGACTCCCAAATTACAGGTAAAGTTGATTTAGTTATGCCTTTCATTGCTCTTGGATTTTTGGAGTGGTAAACTAGTAGTGGTTTTAATTTGAAATATTCGCTTGCGGTACCACCCAGTAGAAGTGTTAAGCGATCTTTTGCAGCTTTAAATCCTGGTGCTCGTTTCTCTTCACAGGATAGAAATGTTCGTTTTGACATTCTTTTCCGAAACAGGCCCGTTTCATCAACATTAAAGACCAATTCTGGAGGATAGCGGCCTTCTTCAATTATTGTTTTTATTGTCGCTGGGAATTCAGCCGCTGCTTTCGTATCACCATTTGCTGCTTCTCCTGTAATCTTTATGTTGTGAAGATTATTTCGATGTTTAAATCTATTAAACCATCTTCCACTAGCAACGAAAGTTTCACGTATGTCACTTACCTCAGCCTGAATGTAATTAAAAATTCTTCTAGCTTTTTCCATTATGATAGATTGGCTTAATGGCATATTGCGTTCAATTTCGTCGTCAATCCATAGTCGTTTTTCCATTTCCTCTATAATGTTATTTCTAGAACGGATAATTCTAGTTGCAGAGCTTGACGTAGTTGCAGTTGCCGATGAGAGTATTTTTTCTTTATTCTTAAGAATTGTCCATATTGTTGAAGTTGCCAAATTCAATGCAGCACTAATTTGAAATTGACGTTCACCAGAATCTAATCTTCTAATCACTTGCATTTTAGTTTCCAGTGAAATGCTTTTTCTGGTTGCTTTCTTTTATTGTTTTTCATTATCACCCATGATAAAAACTAAAGATCATAATATTTGCCACTGTATTAATCGTTATAGTATTATATAAATTTATACTTACAATAATGTCAACAAAATTAAATGTTTCAAATGATAAAAATGCGTCCGTACAGCACCGCACCAAACAAGAAACACAACTACACTGTTTCGGATATGTTATGTACATATTTGGAAACCAAGCGCTGCGCACAATTTCGGGGAATCCCCGTAGCGCTGCTAGTAACTTCGGGGAATCCCCGGGTTGAAATAAAAGACCGCTAAACCGAAACAGCGCTAAACGAAACAGCGTTCAGCGGGGTCTTACTGTACCTTATTTTAAGTTAGCCCTGTTATATTGAATAGCGATATGCGGAATTTGAATTCTTAATTAAGTTATTCACAACTCTTGATTATGGTTTTAATATTGCTGAATAGTCGTTTTTTTTTAAACCTAAGGCGCCATCTGTTAACTGGCGTACCTGTTCATCGCTAAATGATATACCAAGAATGGGTGGAGACTGTGGCTAAAAATCTGAAATAAACTGCAAAAGGAAATTATCCCTTACCACAAAATATATATATAAAAAAGCTATATACGTATTTCGGCAACTAAGTTGCCATCTTCAGTAGAAATATGTATAAAACAAAAAAGAGTGTTAAACTTAGTATTTTTGGGTAAGGTGTAACCCTAGAAGATATGCTCTTCACCAAATCACCAGTGGGATAACACTCCAGTCTGTTATCCCACTGGACTGTTATCGCGCCAAGTTAGAAGCAAATGCATAGCAGATACACAAATTTATATGCCATATCCGTTTTCAGTACCATAAAAAACCTCAATATACCGGTTGTGTAATGCAACACTTGATATAGCAAGTCCAAAATACATCAGAATTGCAACGTCGCGGACTGTATCCCCGCTCTCGCTACATGTAACGGTGAAGCATCGACTGGCAATATAGCAGTTATCTCTACTCTCTCCTGTCTTTCGTCGCGCTCCCAGTACGGCCAAAGAATACGACGTTGCAGTATTTACCTGGTAATATGAAGTGTTTCATTACACAAGCTGTATACTATTGAATACCAAATGGTGATTTAAACATGACTGAAATTTTGTTGACCTTTCGAAAAAATATTAAAATTGCACTAAAATTAATTAATCAAAATTCAGAGTTCTTCAAAAGTAACTTAATCCACATAAAATAGAAACTTTCAACCAGTAGATTACAAATATGCTGCTTCAAATGGATCGGAACTGTCTATTTAGAGATTTTAAAGTATTTTGAGTACTTGGTAGTGGTTTACTTAATTGGTATTACCTTAGAAGCAAATACGTAGCAGACATTTAAGTGGGAGGTTCCGTCGTTTCGGTATCATACGAAACGGTAAAATAAACTTTTCCAAGTTGAGCATATAACAGCATCTTTAGAAGAAGTCAAAATTAGATAAAAATTTAAAATTTTCCAAGACTAACAAGATTAGTATATTAAACAGAATCTCGCCAAATACAATTTTATAAAATTCAAGTACATCGCAATTGTTTCTTTCTTATATTTATAATGTACATTTTTAATTTGAATAATTTTATCCACATGGGAAAAATAAAATTGTGAACTTCATTTTCTATTTTTTAAAGAACAATCGAAAATCCCAACATTATTTCATTCCGTACAACGTGGTGAGTGGAGTTACACTCACTTTTCTAATCAAATCATAACCACCAGCGAACAAAAGCCAGAAAGAAGAGAAAGAGACGGGTCGAGATTGCAAAACTCAGCAGTTTCGTCGAATAGACAGAAGGAAATCTATATATACCGCACGCTCCTGCACGACCACGTATTATTCGTCAGTGTGTGAGTGAATGAAAGGAGAAAATGTATAGATCCAATAGGGGATCCTGAAAAGTGCAATAATACTTGACACCACCAACCTGTGACTGAGGTTCTTCACCAACCGTTGGCTGTTCGGGTTTTTCGCCCATACAGTCATATACCATACTACCGCAGCACACGTCTCGCATGTGCCCGGGTACCTTTTATTATTAACGGACGTTATAAGCAGTTATCTGGACAAAAGGAGAAAAATCTCATTTCAAACGAGAAATTGTTTGATATATATATATAAGAACGCGCGGTGGTGATGATTCTGATAAAAGGCAAGTTTCGCTTCTTATATGACAGCTCACAATGGACCCTCAGACGAAATAAGATATATACAAAGGGATGCAATATCTCATACACAACAATGGTCGAGTTAGTTGTTATTCTTTTGCACGGGTCTGATGTTCTCCATTCTTTCCGTTCGACGATCCGGCTTTTAGGTGGAAAAATGAAATTGCTGGAAAATAATATCAATTAACGTTATGTCTTGCCGGAGTGTATATTATATGTATATGTCAGAAACAAATATTCTTTCATTTCGGGTCGAAAGGTAGAAATTGCCCTATTATATTATTTATATTCTTTACGGAATACGTAGAGGTAAAATAATGTTGACGGCTTGTTACATTTATCCTACAAAATGCACTGCAGTAGTTTCCTTAGTTGTCATTATAATTTCATACCTACTTTTAACCTTTTGGAAATGGAGGAACGTTATAATAAATGTTATGAAATAACATGCGATCAATCTTATTAACCCTATTTTCCGCTGGCTTGACATCAATATCTAAATCCAGCTTTCAATTTGAAGTTAAGTTCTAAGCCACATTATTATTGTTCCATATAATTGTCATTGTTATAAGTGTGGTTATAAGTAATTGTGCATTTGTAAAACCGCAGAGACATATTTGTATTCAAATAATTGTTTTTAATGTCGTTGAAAGATGTTTAAATTAAGTTTAACAAATCCTTTTATTGCCAGGAAAGGCCTATGTTAGTAGGAAATGCTTTGTATATTTTAAAATATCCCCATAATCAAATTGAGCACACTTGACACACTTCTGAAATAGAAACAATAGTAATTGGTTTGAAAGATAAAAGAACCTGCGACATTTTTAACATCACTGTGAGTATAATACGGGAAGTATTAACAGAAATGATTGAACCATTAACTGATATTATTAACAGGTGCCTCTTGGAGGGGATATTTCCTAGACAACTAAAACTCGCTAAAGTCATTCATATTCATAAAAAAGGTTCTAAGACATCCTTGGAAAACTATCGACCTTTATCGATTTTACCTGTAATATCCAAAATTCTCGAGACTGCAGTAAAAAATAGAACATTACCCTTTTTTGAAAAACACGACCTTTTAGCAGAACAACAGCATGGTTACGGGTCAGATCGATCAACAATGACAGCCATGATTGGATTGGTCAATGATATTTTAGCGGCGAGGGATAATAAAGAGAGTAGTGAGTTAATAATGTGTGACCTTAGCAAAGCTTTTGACAGCGTTCCTCATGATAGATTGTTGGACAAGCTTTATGCTTACGGGATTAGGGGTGTGGCCTATGAGTTACTTCGATCATATCTCCAGGATCGACGTCAAACGGTATGGTGGCACAGCAACACTTCCGAAAGGCGGAATGTGAATTCTGGAGTGCCTCAGGCCTCCATACTTGGACCCATACTATTTATTATTTATATAAATGATTTACCTTCTAAATTAACCTGCGTTGCCTACTTGTATGCTGATGATACATCTCTATTGATTAAGGGATATACCAACAATTTAAGTGACATAAGAGCGACTGAAATGGAAAAAGTAAAAACATGGTTTGCTGGTAACAAATTAAAATTAAATAACGAAAAGACTAACGTACTTGCTTTCCTAATGCGTCAATATCAGACTGGGGACGGAGCAACTTTTTGGGGATACACATAAGCGATGGGCTAAAATGGACTGATCATATAAATATACTGTGTAGCAGATTGACCACAGCAACATATACAACAAGAAAAATGTGGAACGTTGTTTCCATTCAAGCTGCAAAATTGGCCTATTTTTCAAATTTCCACAGTCCTACAGCCTATGGTATAGTCGTGTGGGGGAGTAGCTCGTATATCCAGAATGTTTTACTACTGCAGAAGAGAGCTGTGAGAGTGTTGTGCGGCCTACAGTATGGAGACAGTTGTAGAAACTACTTCAAACACCAGCAAATACTTACAATCATAAGTGTATACATTCTCGAGTGTGTGAAATTTGTGCATAAGAACCTGCACCGTTTTGAAAAAAACTCCATGTACCATGAACACGACACCAGACACAAAGACGAATTAGCGATTCCACACCATCGTCTTGCTACAACCCAACAAGGGATCGGCTATTGGGGACTGAAGCTGTACAATCGTCTACCTGGGGAGATAAAGACTTTGGGCGTCACTGGATTTTCCAGAAAGATCAAACACTTGCTGATTTTGCATTCCTTCTATACAGTTGAAGAATACCTGGAGCAGGTTTTTTGATTTGATTTAATTCTGATTGTTCTATTGTACTATTGTTCATACTATTGTATTGAATTTTATTTTATTAATTTATAATGACGTGTCATGTGATTTATATTTATTATGACTAATAAAGACTGATTACTGATTACATATAACTTGCAACTTTATTTTTACCCATTCAAAATTAAAAATCGTTTTTAAGGTATATACCATTTGTAAGTGTAGGTCGTCAACCTGACTGTTGTGGATGACCGAACAAACCTTCAGGATAACTTTCTTATTAATGAATATTTGTATCACAGGATTATCATATCGCAGAATAAGAGGCTGAAAAACCATACTGTTATAAAAGTGAAAATAGATAACGTGATAGACTTTAAAATTAAATCAATGGTTGAGATGAACCAGGGGAAAGAGTATAAAAGTATATAACCTAAACCATACGGATAATAAGATTGATGCAGCAAGATTTAGCATAACATGAGAATTTAACAATGTTTTCAGGGCCTTATAAGAACTACGCCAGTCTAGAACATATACTTTGTAAAGCAGTTTCTAAGCTTTTTCTCCTATTAAGTTTTTTTAATTTACTACTTTACAAAACGATCGCTTGCAAAACAGTTTGCTATTTTAACAGTTTCCAAATGTGGTGTCAAATTTCAAATAAAATTTATCGTTATACACTCATCATTGTTAAAGTGCTTACATTTACAAATGGGTGTAAACTTATGTAATAATTATTGAAATTCAAAAGTATGTAAAACCTCGAAGCGCAAAATAAAATGATAAAAAATACACTTTTTCTCGTATGTTTACTGATAGTGTACAGCAATATTTATCCCAAATCGTTTCGAACTAATTAATTCCAGCGTAAAACGCGAAAATATACATAAACACACATATTATACATACGTTAACCCGCACAGACTCGTGTTAATTATGTCATAAGTCAATTTTAAATAAACCGATAAATGCCTACATAAACTGGCCCAACAGAGATCAGGAACGGACAACATTCTACATTCATAGATATTACCGTTACGCAGCCCATAGAGATATATCGACTATTCATAAAACTAGACGCCAATAAAAATCGCCATAACATATATATTATAGAGCAAACAAGAACCAGTAATTTTGAGTTATAAAATCATCATAAATTCGTTATCGTTGATTTTGAAGAATACACTAGGGAAATGTAACTGCCGGACATTAACACAATTGGACGAAAATTAAATACAGGGACTAGTCGGCAAATTATTGTCATGTTATAAAGTCTTCAGTTAGTCTTGATAATTTCCTTGGTCTTTAGAAGTCACGTCATAAATAGTTACTTTGGGTCAAGTAACACTAAATTACAATAATACCTAAAAATCCGTGTAATATTCTGGCTTCAGTGTATATATTATGTTACCAGAACTGTAGGCAGTTGCAACGTATGAGTTGTCGGTATTATATAATTATAAACATCACTTGTTTTCACAACTAAACAGTTACGTACCAAACAAAATTATAATCCCATTAATCGGTTACTTTGAAAGAAACACACTAATATTAGGCCATTACTCCCGCTATCAGCAGTTTGCGAAGTACTATTTTCTATTATTTATACTTTATGCCATAAGCGTTTTTACAATAATAGTGCTTTAAATATTCATAATGCAACTATAAATAAAATCTCATGCACGTCAAAACATGCAGTTGAAGTAGTTGAACCATCAAAGTAATATAGTATTTACATCTATAAACTTAATTTTTCATTTAATTACAGAACAGCATATTTTCAATCAGTATTATAGACCAGACGCTAGAGGTTGATGACTCATCGCCCATAGGCGCGCTATGCAAATTTTCTATTTTTAAAGGGTTTTAATTTTATTTATATAGTTGGACAACAAGTGGGTGGTGATCTATAAAATACAAAATACCTTACTATTTGTTCATTTTGTAGTTCAAGTCGAGTAGAGGAGTATTAATATTTACTATCAATGCTTTCTCAAGATTCTCTTCTGTAAGATTTGTTCTCTTTTAATGAAGTACATCCCTGTAGATAGAAAAAGTCCTTTCTACATCGCACCTGGTTATAGGTGCGTACTGGAAATATTCTTTTATTACAGCGTATTTAGCAGTTAGATTTTGTGTCATTGTCCCCATACACAATTGAAGCAATGTTGTTACATCTGGATTTCTATTAAAAAGTGCGTCTAACTTTTGCCTAAGGCCACATCCGAAATCACTTGGTATACTTTTGAAATTATTAATAGCCACATCTAATGTCGTTAGGTTAATTTATCTTTTAATTTGAGATTTCGATTTTGAAAATATGTGATTAGTTTAGGCAAAGTGTTCCTGAAGGAATAACAACTGATTTTTTAAATTTGGGATTTGTGTTAGTTCCTTGCACTCTGAAATACCTCGAGCTTCATCATTTCAACATATAACTAAATTTTGTAAATTATCGAAATTCCCTGCATAAAAACCAGTAGCTTCCAACCATGGTCCCCATCTAGTTATTACTGGCGAGGGAGGTAGTTTTTCCCTGTAAAGAACTACTCTCAATGGTGCTTTTCTGAAAACTTTTTTAAAGGCGGATACAAGTCTATCAACTTCCGAATAGGTGTCTCTGATATATTCACAGATTCTGTGGGGAGCATGTGCTACACAAGTAATATGCAGCATATAAGGATATGTTTGCTTTAATAGTCTGCCTGTTTTTAACATATATGCGGCACTGTCACTAAGAAATAAAAGTATTTTTTCCTGTACCTTTCGTTCGAATAAAGCATTTTGTGCAAATTCTCGTCAGTGGTTTTAGCAACTGTTTCCACAACAACTGTTATATGGAATAGTTGGATCTAGTACACCAGCTACAACATTTACCACACAGCGTCCTAATATATCGACAGTTTCGTCGGCACTTATCGTTACGTACTGATTTGAAAGATGTCTTCTAATGCATTCTACTGTTTTCGTGAAGCACTTAGAAACATAATATTTAAGTAAGGTGGATTCATCAGGAGGATTTCAACCAGTATATTTTTGAAGAAATGTTTTGACAGTGGGATTGTCAAGTTTATTTAATGGGATATTAGCCGCCATTAAAGCTTTACAGAGTTCTTCGTTAAAATTGTCAGCTTTCAACGGGTCCTATTTCTGTGTATGTTTTAGCGATGCTAAGTGACGTTCTACGTGCGCTTTTTGGGTATTCAGTAACGATATTTTACAGACTTTGCAATAAATTTCGGAATCACTGACAATGGACATACAATCAGTATGACCCTTAATCCAACTCGCCATTGTTTCACGATGCCACTCTCGACGTTGTTCCATATCATAGTAACATAAACAATGTTCTAGATTTAAATAAATGATAACTAAAAATGTATGCCTATGTTATTGAAACTTAACGAAATCCAATGCACACTTACGTCAAGGTAATTGGGAGAAGTAGATTCAATGAAACGGTATTAAACAGGAAGTATTACAAAAATTACGAAGTATGTCATTAACAGTTAAAACAATGAAAAAACAAAACTAACATAAATATGAATAGGTATATACATATATAACTTTATTTATCTTACAAAATATAAGGTAAATATAATAAATTTTAAAAACCCCTCACGCTTCTACCTACGCCGATGAAGAAAGGAATTTACCTGTAAAATACACTTTTTTGCTGTCATTTTCGCGACAACAGCAGATGTTGCAGTTCACCATATGAATAGTGCTATTCAGTAACTGCAGATAACAGATAATAAAACTGAAACAATTTTGTTTTGAAAAAGATGATGTACAAGCGTTTGGTATGCTTAGTGAGCTATCATTACATTTTGAAGCAAAATTGGCATGTAATACACACAAGCAAACTCCATTTTAGACTATTTTGTAAGATAGTACATAAATCGTATATGTACATACGTATGTTGCTATTATATGTATGTATAAATGTGCACATAGCCGTTTTGTTTTTATTTAGCAAATAAAGTTATAAGTATATAATTTCAGACTGTGTTCAAATGAAAGTTTAGCTTTGCGTTTCTACTTAATTTTTTCTGTCTTCTGATAAACGGGCACTTCTCTTAACCGGGCAGTATTGTCGGAACGAACAATGTCCACCAATGGAAGTTCCACTGTATATTAATAAGGCCGTTACAAGAATAATCCTTCCTGAAAGAATTTCCTAGAGAAATTTATAATTCGATTTTTCAACATTTTTATAATTTTATAATAAAAACGAATGTGCTATCAATCTTTCCATCAAATTTATGTCACTAGATTTGTTTAATGAATTTTTAATGTTTGAAATTTAAAAACTCTTTTTCTCAATTTTTTTCAAATGTAATATATATAAAAGTTTTACACTGTTGGATAGGGAATTGAAAGTACTATCGAAAATATTCCCCTTAGTTAAAATCGCTATACCCCTTCGAGATTTTTTTTTTTAAAATAGCTGGTCTGATTCGTTAAAAGACCTATATACAGTTTTCGCTGTGCAATTCCTAATCTCAGTCCTCCTCTAACGTTCAGCAGCTTCATTTAACGATGAAGCCCCCATTATATCACCACCCTGTATATTGATGGAATCGATCGTAATGTAGGTATAAAATAAATAAAAGCACTCGATCACGCACGTGCTATGGAATAATGAAGGCAAGACCGAAAAAAACACTTAACCTCAATACTGGAATACTATCTGGCATGAAATTGAAACATGCAGTGCGTGTCTGAAGAGAGGAGAGTCGTTGACCGATAGAAACTCATTTGTGGGGCGATGGTATCTAATGACCGGTCGAGATCATTTTAATGTTTGTGAAATAGCTCTCTCTCTCTCTTTCTTTCTTTCTATCTTCATTTGTGTTTGCATGTAGGTACATTAAATACGTCATATTATATGCGAGCCTATAGAAATGACTAATGTAATATTGCGGAGCGAAAGCAATTCCGGAATTAGATGAGTTTATCAACGTTTAATAGTCTGCGGATCTTTCAAACTCGATATTGAATTTACTGCATTTAAAGCACAAATTAATCGCAGATCGTAAATCGACCTATTACTTAAAAGGCAACAATTGGTTTAAGTGAAAACATGATAGACATAGTGAGTTGAACAATCACAATAAGAACGTTCTAAATACTCTAGGCTACTAACTATATTAACAGAATAACAGAAGATTGCTCAATTCCATAAAAGTGGCGCCTAGAGTCAATATTTTGAATGTCAGCATTCGGAGTCTTGCATACGATTGGAGTAATTTACAAAGCAGTCAAGAACCGTGAAGCGCATAATAAATGCATAGTTTTAGGCAAAAAAGACTTACTTTCTGCTATTGTATATTTATAAACGTTTCGGAAATTTCTCCAAACAGGCTAACTTCGAGAAGGCTCAACTCATACATTTCGGTAAATTACAGTCTGCCAAAGCGGATAACACGAATGTGCCAATATACTAAACAATCATGTACTCCTATGTCAGCACTTTAAGAAGCAAACAATTATTATTATGTCTGAATAATAATACTATCTGATCAATATGGGGATTGCCGCATTAATTAAGTGCATTGCCATATACTAATGTGATGTATTTGCATTATAAACTGAACCACAAAAGTTGAGTGTATACTAAGTCACTCTTAACTTAGCGCTCAATAGCATTTCACTTAGTTAAATTTCTCATGTCCACTATTTATTTTAAGCTTTTAAATACTTGAATATACTTATTAACAAACATTAATCAGATGCTAATAATAAAATATATGTAAATGTATAAATTGAATCAAATAGAGAATATTGTTATTGTTAGACACAATCACGTGATATTGAAATATGCTAGTGAGTTGCGTTTTGCACAGACAATTTATTGTCATTTAATTCGAGAGTAAAATTTGAAATTCTTCTCTCGAAAAAATACATCGGTACCTCTCATAAATCTACGGGAAGTGCGGAAAAAACTAAATTACTGACAGCACAGGTGTGCCGGTGAAATTAACGAATTTATCTTCACGCTGGGCACGTTATCGCGTTATTTTTAAATGCACGCGGCGAATTGTCCCAAATTTTCATGATAAATGTTCCGGTGATACCTAGAGTTTGGAATTTATAGAGCACCTTTTAATTTCGTTTGTTTCTTTTTTGATTTTTTTATACTCGAAAGCAGACTGTTTTGATTTCACGACTTTCGCTTATTTTATTATGGACAAATTTGAATTATGTATTTAAGAAGATCGGCGTCTAGATTTTTTAAATAAAAAAGTACGACATATTAAACCAATTAGAGATATATATTAAGCGACTGTCATAATTGGTACATAGTTGTCTTAGTTCCTAACTATTAATTTTGTCATATGGTAAATTAGATCCTAGCTGGTCCGATAAGGGCGCGTCTAATCTGTGATATTATTTAATATCCGTAATTGGTTGATACCAATTACGTGTTTAATTGTGTTTACGTTTGTCTCAACATGGCAAATTGCCTATACTAGTTTTTGCAGTTTTTCTTTGAAAATAATGTAGTTTAAAGTTTAACTAGTAGGACAATTAATGGCTTGAACCCTTTTTCCCACATGACGTGATATAATATTCGTAAAATGTGCTGTAGAACTAACAATAACTTGTATTTGTCAAGAATCGAACATACGTTAATATTTGATTTATCTGGGTGCGGGAGTTTTAAGGTTAGAAGAATCTGTCAATGGCCCGTTATCTTACGGCCATGACAGCGCGCAGCGGTAGCCAGATCCACTTGACCATAGAGGGCACCGATAGCGAAATCTAGTGGTCCATGTAGAAAGCTGCTGCAAGTGACATCTATTTAAATGTGCGAGTAATAAGAAACGCTGATTCGTAGGATTGTATAAATATTCCAAGGGTTGCTTGCGAGGTGGTTTGAGGGTCAAACGTATTGAAGCTGATAATAAAAAAACCCAGTCACAAAAAATGTTCTGCTTTCTCCGCAAAACCACAGTTTTTTCTTCGCCGCTTAGTATTACTCCAAAATACAATTAATATTGAATAACATAAAGTAAAATTGACAATAGATTTCAACATTTGCCTTTCAAAATATTTCATTGAATCTGATGAAAAATTGATTTTTCTACTTACACGTAATAAAAATAGCTTTGCTTTAAGTCAGTGACTAACCATCATGATAAGAAAAAAGTGAAGAAAGTAAGACATGTCTTATAACAGTATAATATCTTATCTTTTATAAATGAAAGGAGATTTTATAATTAAGACCTCACACGATTCCTATAAATTTTACACATTCCCGTCAAAAATAACAGTGAAACCGCCATTGTGAAGGCGTTAAACGCCAATGCTGAACGCACTTTGAAGTTTGTCAAGTTGAATGTGTTATTTATACGGAAATTAAATGAAGCGATAAACGCGTATAATTAAAAGTACAAGTGATATTTTAAAATATATAGCGACAGCTTCAGCGGAATCATTTTAATGAGCAATATCGGGGAAACCTAAGTATTATTTTCGTACGATGACTGAGCTCATAATCCATACGATGTTCTAGAGCCATTCACATTTGAATACGAAGTCCGAGGAGAAGCTGATATACTCGAGCACATAGTTTTATAATCTTTGTTCGCATAATAATAACACATTCTCTCAGAAATGGTTGAATAGTACAAGTAAAAAGCCGTAGCACGTTTTTTTATTTATACTTACATTGCACATATTTCTACTAAATTTCTATTTTAGATTAATTTCTTTTGCAAGACCTTCATTTTTTTTTGCTGGGGCCTGTCCGACATAAATCTACAAGTTATACTGGAGCCTTATTCTGCTGAGCACACGTGGTTTATGATAGCCACGGCCAGTTTCATAATCAAGTTGAAAGTAGACTTTAACTTTGAAAATTGGTTTCACAATTTTACTTAAAATTTAAAGTCAACTTTAAAATCACTTTAAGCTATAGTGGGATATCGCAATTTAACCAACTTTAAATGGTTGCTTTATCTACAAGTACGATATTGATTCTATACACGGTGGCCAGAAAAATGCGGACAAACGCCAGGTAGAACGATTCTTTGTTCAATTCTGAGGCGATAATCTTAATCCAAAAAAGTTATACGGTCCTTCCTTACGGCATACGAGACCATCAAACATTAAGTTGTACGGCTAAAATTTAGCAAAATTCGTCAAATTTATCTATGTAAAATCATTGTTGGGAAATTTAGAAATGGAATTATCTCAAATGCATTGATGTAACTAATCGATTAATACCAATGGTTTACAAAAAAAAAAGCACTGTACTACTTTTTTCAATTAAGATTGTCAACTCAGAATTAAACAAAGATTTGGCCTGCGTGGCGTTTGTCCGCATTTTTCTGGCCACCGTGTATAGTAAAATTAACCAATATATATTGCAAACGAGCTCTAGATTCTCATCAGAGATGAGGTTGATGTTGATGCAAGACGGTACAAAGTTTATAGATATAGGGAAAACTGTTTGATCAAATTTAATGATAATTAATATTTTTATAGGTTAATACTAAAGACTAGTTCTGACTAACAGAAGATACTATTGTCTCCTTCTTAGAAAGCGTCAGATCGTTCGTTTTCTACAAATCACTAAGTGTTTTCATAAAGCTATTTTAATGAAAATAATATTCTCGTGTATTATTGGACCTGTCTGTAGCATTTGATAGTGTCGACCACCACATACTACATAGAAAAATGGAAGTATAGAGGGCATACTGCTTTAGAGATAAAAGCTCTTTCCTGGATTGCCTCGTATTTGAATGATCGTTTACAAACAGGTAGCTTGAGTTTTGGTGGTACCAAAGCAAGGTCTAACCCAAAAAAGTATATCTGGGGTTCCTCGAGGTAGTCTTGACCCTCTGCTATTTGTATATAGCATGTGTCAATTCTCATTAGCCAAAGGCGATTAATCCATACAGTATGTGGCAACATAGTACCCCTTCTTTCCTTTCCAATGCCAGCACGACCGATGCATGCTCGTAAGTAAATACAAGTTAGCGTGGTTAGCAGTAACTCTTCAACCACCGGTTTGGGTGTTTGTAATACGTTCAGAAATAATATTTACGAATTGCAAGGATTTGTTTTTCCTTTTCCTTTCAGTAAATGCAGAGAATTATTAAGCTGCGTTCACGCTGCATGACACAAACAAAAGCGCAATTCTAATAAAATCAAAAATAAGGTAAATAAATAAGGATTCTGAAAATAATAATAAATTACTAGATCAGGAGATCGCGGCGGCCATTTGATGTTTCCCGTTCCAGTAATAAGACGGGTTTTATTGCAGACTAGATCGCAACGTGTTCGCAGCTAAACATTGAATGTAGAAGTGGGGAGATCGGAGAAAGTCGTTGTGATGTCGATTGTTGCCGGGATTGGTGACGGACGGTGTGGGGTGCCATGTTGCCACGCATTACTTGTATACGTATAAATCGCACGTAAACATTGAATCCCTATACCTAATGAAAATTGACACATACGGTATATTTAAGTGACATTTGCCACAAAGCTTGTCATAATAGTAAAGCTTTAATGGTCAATTATTCTGCTGACACTTCTCTTTTAATATTAATCTGTTGCTAACAGTGTTGCTTCCTGGATGAATGCAGTCGATCACTAACTTTAAACCCAACGACACTCTTCCCAACAACCTAACCTTCAATTCCTATATCTATCCTATTCAAGATTGTGCCCGTTTACTTATTGTAACTATTGATAACAGTGTAAAATGGTTAGAGCATATAACTCTGTAAAAAACTCCAGCAAATGCGAGAATCTGAAAATACACATGTATTAGGCCTCTATATATTACGGCTGCTCTGGCCCTCATATTCAGGGCGCGGACATGACCGAGTTAAACTGCGACGAAGTTACAACGGAGCAAAGAAATAATGTAAACAACACACATATACTGAATAGCACTAATTCATATGGTGAACTGTAACATCTGTTTACGCTCGAGAAGAGCCCGCGAATCAGAGCAAAGAATGGCCATAAAATAAGGAATTTATGAGTAAAATTCTTTCTACATCGGCGTAGATAGCCTGAGGGGTTTTTAAAATCTATTATATTTACCTTATATTTTGCAAGAGAAATAATGTAAATATGTATTATATACTTACTGTTATTTAGTTTCAATAACATACGCGTACATTTTTAGTTACCATTTATTTAGATCTAGAACGTTGTTTATGTTCCTTTTTCTAATATGAAAATGAATTGTCAGTGATTCCGAAATTTATTACAAAGTCTGTAAAATATCGTTACAGAATGCCAAAATATCGCACGTTCGTCACTTAGCTTTGCTAAAACATACACATAAATAGTTTTTATGCAGAGAATTTCGATAGTTTACAAAATTTCGTTACATGTTTAAATGACGATGCTCGAAGTATTTCTGAGTACAAGGAACTAACACAAATGCCAAATTTAAAAAATCAGTTGTTATTCCTCCTGGAATACTGGAAATTTGCCTAAACTAATCACATATTTTGAAAATCTAATCTCAAATTAAAAAATGGATTAACCACATTAGATGTGGCTATTAATAATTTCAAAAGTTTCTATCTTACTTCGTACGTACTTAATTCCAAGAGAACAAGTCTTATAGAAGAGAAAATGAACAAATAATAAGGTATTTTGTATTTTATAGATCACCAGCCACTTGTTATCCAATTATATAAATAAAATTAAAACCTCTTTAAAAATACAACATCTCAATAGTGCGCCCATGGGCGATGAGTCATGACTCGCTCGTGTCCGCGCCTTACACGTATTAGATATGGGATCACTAACACAGATACATTACACTGAAATTAACTTTAGTTAAAGTGGTATCCCAATACTATTACGAAACGCTTTGACCATTATTCCTCCTTGAAGTCGGCTTTATCTTAAAGTGTCCTTTGGTTAAAGAAACTTTGACGCGTGTATTATAAAATCGGACTTTTGTGTCTTGTACAAGGCAGTGCAGTCCCTTACTGAGTGTTCATTGAGTATTTCTGGATTTATCTACATTCAGTTGTCTAAAAATTCTTTATTGTCTGCGATCCAGTGGTTGGTAGTTAACTATGATATGTTTGACTGTTTCTGCATTATAGGTCCATCTAGTTGACATGCACTTTTAATGATAGACTAGGAAACCAGTTGATAGCAGTAGTTCTTTGGGCGTTTTGTTACATTGTAGGCCAATAAATCAAGATAGAAGTGGGTGTGGCCAACCAGAATGAAGTGGTAAACTTATCTCTCCGGATGAGGATCAAAAAGAAAACCTATTGTGAAAAACATGAGATACCAAAAGTATAACACACGAACTATGTGTTCAAAAAGAACATCTGCATTACTGGGCGAAATTCTCAGGCAAAATCATGCAAAAGAAGCATTGAGATACCATGTTTTTACCCAATAAATTTTCTTTTTGAGCCTCATTCGGATAGATTAGTTTACCACTTCATTCTGGTTGGTCACATCCATTTCAGTCTTGATGAGACTTCGTTGTTGACTGGCAGCCACATTTGGATTCGCTAGTTGACGGTACCCCTACTATAACACACAAAGATGCGTGTACCCAATGCGTAATTATTTCTTAATACATTTCAAAATCTGTTTCCCTTTTTCAATCTTAATTTAATAAATTTGAACAAATTACATTTTTCGTAAAATCACGACTTCTGACTTACATTAATAACTAGCAGTACCCGCACGGCGTTGCCCCTAACAAGTTTATTATTATTTCTGTTCTCGGACTACGCAAAACAACATAAAACATTAAGTTAAAAAAACCTAGATTAAATCTTAAAATTCCGGCTTGGAAGTGCATTGAGTCAGCATTACGACTAATTATGTGCCACATTTCACGGCTGTAATGGTGATAGATTCGTCTGGACATTGAACACGCGCACAAAAACACTGCTTTTTATAAGTATAGGTAAATGACAATTGTTGTTTATGGTTCATGACTAAAAAACTATAATTTTATCTTACTACACATTTATTAGAAGTACTTTCTGTATAGTATGTATTATTAGAGCTCTTACTTTTGCGCGGATATCCGAGTCGTCATTATCCGATCCGAATACCCGGATATCCGAATACTTGATTTTAAATTGGGAATACTGAAATCGTAATCTAAGTTCGTTCGATTAACGATTACAGTAATCGTAATTTCAAAAATTTTTGAATTACGATTTTCTATCTCGCGGTCGAAATTATTAGTACTCGTTCAATGACGCTCCGCATCAGTATTCGTTTTTTAAAATTTCGTGGCACGTAAGACACAATCAAATTGACTTTTGGTGATTGACTTATTGCGATTTTGGTTAGTTCTTTAATTTGTATGCAGAAATAGTGTTGCAGTTGCATTGGAACATGTTGCTGCATACATTATGCATGTATTACATACATATTTAGCATCTGTCAAAAATAATTTATGGATTTTTTTTTAATTTTTTAAATATTTGTTTGAGTTGTGTAATAGACATGTTATACATGTGATTTAATGATAAAATAATTGTCATGTACATATATTTATTTTTCAATGTGTAATATCGCCTGGCTTTTCTACGAACTGAATCTTTATGGCGAAGAAATTTCCCAGTTGACAATATTAGTGCCCGATGAATGAAGCTCCGCATCAGTATTCGTTCCTCCGCATCAGTATTCGTTCCTCCGCATCAGTATTCGTTCCTCCGCATCAGTATTCCATCAACGTATTATTCAATGCGTGAAACAGGCTGGCTTTTGCATGTTGTGGACCCTCATTACGAGGATATCTCGCGGTCGACAATATTAGTGCTAGTTGAATGAAATTTTTAAAAACTAACCGTTGCTGAAAAAAGCTTCCTTGAAGTGCAACACACCACTAACTTCGTCGGCACCGGTAGAAAGATTATTTTCTTTTGCTGGCATTATAAATACGCCACGCCGTCATGCTCTGTCCGATTTTTCCTCAGAGAAATTAGTGTTATTAAAAGCTAATATTGAATATTCTGAATAATATATGCGCTAAATGTAGGTACTTATCTAATAAACAATAAAATACACTTTCTATAGTGAATAACAGTGATTTTTCTAATAAGTAATCCTTGTCGACGATTACAGTAATCCTTATATAAAATGAACGGAATTACAATTACTGTAATCGTTAATCGAATGAACTTAGATTACGATTACAGTAATCGTAATTTAAACTTTTTCAAAATTACGATTATTGTAATCGTAATCTAAATTCGTTCGATAAACGATTACATTACAGTAATAGTAATCATATTTTCTTTTATATAAGGATTACTGTAATCGTAATCCTTATCACCCAGCTCTGTTTCTATGTATGTTGTTTGCTTGAGAGCGACGCGATGGCAAGGGTTGGCATAATCACCGATTAATTAAGCGTTTTTGATAGTTGACGGCTTTTAAATGTACATGGAAGCCTGACAATTTTAAAAGCAACAAGTAATCATTTTTTAAACGTGCACACTAGCGCCAGTTACAGAAGAACGGCTGTTTTGATACACAAATTATGCATCATCGTCCAATTTCTGATGAACATTCTGTAACGACTACTAAATACTACACACGTGTATAGAAAAAGTGTAGGACGTACTAATAGTATGTTTCTAAAGTATTTCCATTTTACTTAAGAGTTGCCCGAATGTATCAAGCACAAAATACAATATAAGTACCCAGGTACCACGGTTATACAACAACGTCTAAAAAACTTTCACATTGAGAATAATATGAACAAAGTGTTATAAACGTAAGTATTTGTATTATTTCGCACTATTTTGATGAGGCTGTCATGGCATAAACGTGCATCCTCAAAAGAAGAGCTTTAGATAAATTCTGAAAAAATCTAACAAAAAATACCCGCGTACCTCGATCATAGGCACAAGGGTTAATCAGAATACAAATAAGGACAGCTTTATATTTGAGGCGTGATATTAAAAGAACCGAAACCGGATATCCGGATACACGAATCTAAGTTAAACAAGTATCCGGATCTTGATCCGGATTTCAAGTTATAATGAGTAACCCGGATACTCGAATATTCGGATAGTAAGAGCTCTAGTATGTATTAACTTATTTGTAATTATAGTACTCTTCTTGTATAATTTGTATAATTTTTTCTTTTGTCCTCAACTGTAATTTGTTTTTCCTATGAGATCATTTAATATTTAATTATTACAAAGTAATTTTTTAAAACCAATGAATTTGAAATCAAGAAGAACAGTGCGATACACAAGTACAGAAATAAAATATTTATAAATATTTAATACCTTTATTAAGAACGTCCGGTCATCCACACATATAATACCGTGTTTGTACATATAATACAATAAATAACACTGGAGTCAAGGTTGAAATGGTTGAAGGATGTGGGCAGGTACTAAAAAGATAATCACTTCACAGAGGTGGGACTGAAGGTAGGCAGGCGGTGTTGTTATTGTATGCATTTCACAATCAGCATGGCTGCTAAACTCACGCACTAAATTGAAATAAACCTTTTTTATGATGCCAAATTGGATGAAACAGGTCGTTCGTTCATGGCGATTGTCTGTGTGAGTCATTGTCCGTGTTTTAAATAAGGTATTTCCTCAAGAATGAACAAGAGGAAAAGAATGTTTCAAAATGGGAATTTTTAATAATGTTTCATTAAAAGAGTAAATATTTGTTACTATATTTTAGTTTTAATTAAGAAGCAAGATTTCCCCCGAGAACATATAAATAATTAATTTAATATAAAGAAATAGTTGTAATCGGTAATGATTAATTAAAAAAACATATTTTGAAATTATGGTTTACACCAGGGGTTCCCAAATTTAATCAGTTACACTTACACATGCACTTACAGCATTTTGTCCCGCCGCCCTTGCCAAAATATGTATACAATGACATAAATCAGGCACAGAAGTGAAAACAACTCTTAAGGTAAACCTCACAATGTGAAGCGCCCATTTATTAAATATGAATCACAAGCACCATAAACGCACAAAAATACCAAAAAAACATGAAACAAACTTTCAACAACAAGTAAGTTAAAGTGACGGGTGAGCTTGCTGATCGCAGCATATTTTTTCAAAACGCAGAATAAGGTATGTCGCTGGCACAGTCATTTATCATTGCCCAGCTACAGTTGAAAATCCGGCTTCGCTTAAATAGGTTATCGCAAAAGGAATGGGGATCCTTACAGCTTCTGAACCCAGAATTGGACATTCATTTTTTATTGGTATCCAAAACTCCGCTAAACCGACAGAAGCAAATTTTGTTTTCAAGCAGTTGTCGCTAGAGAGTTCAATTAAACTCTCGTCTTCCTTGGTGGAGCGTGAACACGGAAAGGATCTTGGATTCACGCTAACTTCTCGATATTATTTTCATCAAAGTACTTTGCAAAACAGTCAGTCTTGTGAAACAACAACTTTATTTGAGGTTCCGTATTTGTGGGACTCAGAGAAACAATGCTGACCACCATCCCCATTGATTTTCTTATTCACAAATGCAGTTTTTTCCTAAACGCAGCAACCTTCTCCAAAAGTATGCATGTTAGTCCTTTACAGAGACAGATTCAAGGCAATCAGTTTCTCAAATATATCGCACAAATACGCTAGCTTCAGTAAAAACTCGGGTTCGGCAAAAAACGTGGAGTTTTCATGACCTTCTCCTTGACGAAAAGATTATTATTATATAATTGTGACATTGATACGTGAAAGTCATCGCAAACTGCAGCAACCACCTCCACGCATAGTTTTTTTTTGAAAAATCTGGCTTTCATATCTATCTATCCGAATTCAATTGAGAACTCATCGACTTTGATGCAAGTGCTTCTCTATGGATGATTCCACATAGCATGCGGTGCTTTGCTCCTCCATAGCGACTAGACACTGATCGAGCTCCATCGGTACACATAGCCAGGCACTTTTTCCATTCAACAATTTTCGGTTACAAAAAAACATATCAAATAAGTCTTGAACCTTTGCACTTATAATGATGTTTTTGCAGAGCAGAAGGTCTTCAACGATAATATTAATCATCCAATACTATCAGTAGCCTCATCAACTTGCAGACCAAATTCCGTGCCTCTCAGACTCATTTAGTAATTATTAAAATTATTACCATTAAGAATTTAAATAATGTAAAAGTTTAATATTGATTTCGTCTATTTAAAAAATTAATATAATAACTTGCATAATCTACAGTGATACCTTACTTCTAAGAATCACCATGATCATATATTTCAAAAGATGCTCAGGAAAATAAATGACAACAAAATATAAATATTCTTAATAAGGAGACGCTCAAAAAGTAACAAACGTTTAATTAGCGTCTTCTAAAATTCGTAATTAATTCCAGCATTAATTGTGTCCGACACAGAAAATTAATTAATTAGTGCGAAATATTCAGTACAAATATTTAAACTTAAACTGAATAGGAATATCGATTTAAAAGTTATGTATAAAAGTAGTGAATTTTATAACAGCTACCTGATACACTACAGGTCGCCCGAAATGAACTTCTACACAAGTCCATAGATATTATTAACGACATATCCAAACGAATAGGAGAACGTATTCGTTTCATGTGAAGTGACTCATTATTTAATTTTCTCTTTAATGTGTACGAGTTTTGGAATGAAAATTGAAACAATAATTATTATCTACACAACAAACATTTGTACAAAATGTGGGTTACAATATTTACTTTTGCTGAAACAGTCGTTCTTTTTGTCGCGTAGTTTATACTTCTTTGTATCAAACAATCCTATTTATTAGTTGCTTTTTTATTTGTCAATAATTTGCTTTCTATACAGTTACTAATCTGACTTTTTATGTGATATAAATATTAATTTTTGTTTCAAATTTTTTTTAAAATTTGTGTCTGCTTTTTTAAAAATTTGAAAATATTCGCTAAAATTAGAAATTTTCCATACCAAAAACTATCTGGGTCTTATATTACAGGGCAGAAATTGTTAAAGTGTTAGTTTCGTATACAATAAATAGGGAATGCCATTGCTACAAAAGCATAGTAGAGCATTTGCGTTCTAAAATTAATTATCAATAGTAACTAATAGAGTCGGCAGTAGTAAAAAAGGTTGGGATTTATATGGATATTTTAGTTTTTAACTCTCAAGGGTTTTCGCATAACAATGAAACTATATATTGCATCTATGTGATGTGTGGGAAGTAAGTATATTGGGTCTTGTTAAAACCCATATTGATGAAATAACGAGCTAGTGAAACTTCAATTAAGGATATAATGTAATAAAGGCACTGATAAAATACAGAATAACAAGTGGGGTTTGGCTTTATACAAAAAGTAATATAATTATATAAAACAGGTAAAGTACACACTGATAAATATATATGGATGACAAGCGGAAATTGAAATATCTCGACAAAAAATACTATTGTCTGTCGTGTATCACCCGCCGCAAAACATGTATAATAATCATCTATTCTTGGAATACATTGAAAAAAACAGCATAATAAAATTCAGTGTGATTAAAATAGTCATGGGAGTGATAAATATGGATTATATAAAGGTACTGAACTATTACTACTACTATTTACTATTACACTAACATACTAACAACTTTATACATATAAATGCCTTACAGCAAGTTGTGACTGAATATACTAGAATAACAAATACTAGCAAAACATTTACTGATGACATTATTACTAACGAAACAATATTGGAACATAACGGTCTTCTTTTAGAGTATTGTACAACTTTAATATTCAAGTTACACAATTACGAAACTCGGCAATTGCAAATAATACAAAATAGGATGATGAGAAAAATATTCTTAAGTATAAGAAATATACACCAGTTACATTAATGCTATGTACATTGAAAATAATGTATAATATTCTTGGTGATTTATTTACAAAAGTGAGCACGGTGTAACACCGACTTATATATGTAAGCAATTAGTTTATGTATATAAAATCCAAGAAATATTAAGGATTTTTATATAGACAAAGTAAAAAGATCAGCAACTGCAAATAATGCTTTTGTTAATGGTCTAAAAATGTTTAACATTCTACCGTATGAAATAAAACATTTAATAATATTGTAAGGAAACAAGCCCACAAAAAGAGGCAGACCTTCTGGCGGCGACAAAAAACGTACCGGTAAACAGGTCCTAAATCATCTACATATATGTACTGCGAAGCGACGGAAAGTTTGGAACGTTTCTGGTATATTTCCGGGCTCATCGAGATGATCAAGAGATTTTCTCGTATACTTCTAGGCCTTTTACGATGCCGATATAGGAACAGCTGGGGCCGGGATGAGGGATTCATTCATTCAGTAGTATTTGTACAGTGCAAATAAACATAAATACAGTGAATGGTGCAATGTTATTATAGTTCAAGAAGTTAATAAATATTACAGACATAAATAGTAGTAATAGAAATAAGTACGTGTGTTAATTTATTCGTAGTAGTTTTAAGTGCGTTACGTTTATTTTATATTGTGATTAGTTTCAAGTGTGAAAATATACAGACAGTTTTAAAATATTTGCACGAGTTGTTTATTTCAACCCCGAAAACGCGACAATATAAACAGATTTAGAAGACAACTGTCAATATATGTATATTAATAACTGGACTTGTTAGGGGTTAAAACCCGTATGAAAATAAATTAATTGACCAGAGACTATGCTCGTCGCGGCATCTCAAATCAATCAATATTCCCTAAAACACTTAATTAATTAGTGATTATGCTCGTCGCGGCATCACGAATTAATGAGATCAATGAAGTCAGGGTGCACGATAAATGTGTGAATCAGAGCACGCACTTACCTGTAATATATAATAATTAATCGCTTATGATTAATTGTATTAAAATTCCCAAATGTTGTCCTCGAAGAAGGCCGTTGATGTTAACCTGTGATCCACCCTGTATATCTAGCTCAGTGTATTTAGTGAGAGCTTGAGATTACTTAAAGATGTTAAATTACTAATGCCCGCTTGCGTAACCCATCTTATAATAATAAAGGCGGGGGTCACTGTTGTTAAAGCATTGCACAATTAAAACGGGAATTTGTACTAATATAATATCAATGGAAACACAGGTTAATAGAAATAATAGCAATTTATTAAATGGAAAAAAAAACATGAGAAATTTGGTAGATAGAAAATTAAGTACAGCAATAAAAATCGAAGTATTAATTATACAAAGTATTGGAGCAAAAATATGAATGATTATTGACTAAATAAGTATAACTTTAACTTTGTTGTCTTAGAAAATTACTCAATTAACACCAAGTTCATCTGAGACTAATAGTTCCAAATTTGTTACAATAAACTAAATTTTAGAGACAACGTACACAAAAAAAGCAATACAATAAGAAGAAACTTAACAAGGAAACAAGCTAATAAAACTAACTTGACTATGTTTACTAAGAATGACAATTATAAGATAAAAGATTTAACGTAACCTACATATGGACAGACACAAATGAAAGTTTTAACGTTAGGTGCCTGATAAGTAATAATATTTAATGATAATATATAACAGTTCGGTAGTTGTACTATTATCCTGCTGCACTAGGTAAGGCAAATGATAAATTTGAATACCTGGCAATTTAACGTCCTAGTATGCCAACGGAGATGGATCCCGATCGTCGCTATCTGCCGCTAGATACCTGAGTTAGTTAGCGGTGGTCTTGGCTTGATGTTTCGGTGGAACATCTTTTACATCCAGACTACGCCGTGAACTGGAAGACAATAAATTCTCCAACAATTCGTGGTATTTGGAAATCGAGGTTAAATCACATAGGTGGTGTATCTATATTTCTGGACATCAATACTGACTGAGGTGTAATGAATAATATTCGTAATCTGATGTGTAATGAATAGGGAGCGGAATCGAGCGAGTCATGACTCATCGCCCATGGGCGCGCTATTGAAATGTTGTATTTTTAAAGAGGTTTTAATTTTATTTATATAATTGAATAACAAGTGACTGGTGATTATAAAATACAAAATACCCTACTATTTGTTCATTTTCTCTTCTGTAAGACTTGTTCTCTTTGAATTAAGTACATCCTTGTAGATAGAAAACGTCTGTTCTACATCGCAACTGGTTATATTTACGTAATGGAAATATTCTTTTATTTCAGCGTATTTAGCAAACACAATTGCAGCAATGTTATTAAACCCGGATTTCTATTAAAAACTGCGTCTAAGTCACTTGGAATTATTAATAGCCACATCTAATGTGGTTAATCCATTTTTACTTTCTTATACGTAGTATAAGGAAGTAATGTGAAATTTTCGACTTCAAGATTTTTGCAGATGTCCACGTTTTGAAGTCCCCTGATACCGAAAAAGATGTTTTTAAAAAATGTCTGTGTGTCTCTATGTGACCACGATAACCGCTGTAGATATCAATTCCAAATTTTGTATTTACGTGTCTAATCTCCCTCTTGAGATCTGAGTAGTTTTTCAGTAAAATCGGTAGACCGGAAGTAGCAGTTTACTTCAGTGAAAAAATTAAATTTTGCGAATATTTCGTCAACTACTAAATTTAAACAAATTTATAAAGAATTCATATGTACTTGAAATTAAAATTGAGAACAATTTTATTTAAAAAGTTTTTCGAAGCTGCTACCGGAAGTAGGTCTTTTACTCCTATCGAAAATCAGTTTTTTGCGAATATTTCGCATGTCATGCTTTTTAGACAGGTACGTTACGGGTATAAAAGTATTTAAAACGTAATTTTCAATATCTTTTGCATAAAAACAATTTCAAAATTCAGACCGGAATTACCACTTTTACTCTTATCGAATAGCGATTTTTTGCGAATATGTGGTAAATTATGCATTCTATATGTATTTATCAAGAATATAAAAGTATTTAGTGCTAGATTTGCAATATTTTTTGAATATATGAAATTTCAAAATTCGGACCGGAAGTAACAATTTTACTCTTGGGGAGTAGTCCTTTTTTCGAATATCTTGCTAAGTATGCATTCTATAGCGATTTATTAAGAGAACAGAAGTACTTAGAATAGGATTTTGAATAATTTTTGTGTAAAAAATATATAGTATAGTTTGAAACGCTCATACGTATAAGAAAGTCGTGTGATGGCCACATCTCATTTTTTAATTTGAGATTCGATTTTCAAAATATCTCATTAGTTTAGGCAAATTTCCAAAGTGTTCCTGAAGGAATAACAACTGATTTTTTAAATTTGGGATTTGTGTTAGTTCCTTGCACTCAGAAATACTTCGAGCATCGTCATTTAAACATGTAACGAAATTTTGTAAACTATCGAAATTCTCTGCATGAAAACTATTTCTGTGTATGTTTTAGCAAAGCTAAGTGACGATATTTTACAGACTTTGCAATAAATTTCGGAATCACTGACAATTAATTTTTATCTCAGAAAAAGTAACATAAACAACGTTCTAGATCTAAATAAATGATAACTAAAAATGTGCGCGTATGTTATTGAAACATACATATTATATTGCGAAATATAAGGTAAATATAATAAATTTTAAAAACTCGTCACCCTTGTACCTACGCCGATGAAGAAAGGATTTTATTCACAAAATTCCTTATTTTATGGCAGTTTTTTCTCTGATTCTCGGGCGTAAACAGATGTTGCAGTTCGCCCTATGAATTAGTGCTATTCAGATATAATTTAAACAACACGCAGTTGTTGACATTATTTCTTTTCACGGTTGTGGCTCCGTGGTAGTTTAGCTCGCTCGATTCCGCTCCCTAGTAATGAATATTGTGGTGTAATGAATGAATTTTTGATGCGCTAGGCCCTTTTATAGACTCGGGAGTGGGGCTAAGAATATTCTGGAAAAATTAGGCGTCGATGAGGCGCGGCTATTTGAGATGGTTATTCCCCGTGTTTATATGACGTCTCTAGAAAAAGCAAAATATGCAATTTAAATGCAACAAAACTACAAGCGTATTGCCAAATAAAGTTTATTATCACACACAATTTAAGATCAAGATTATTAATCATACTTTTAAATTTATAAATTTTAGTGGACATCTTTAACCTCGCTTTTTAGAAGTTTCTTTCGTATCATTACTTATACAATAAAATTATTCGATGTCCTTTTAATACGTAAGTGCATAACGGTCGATAGATACAAGACTTAGATGTCGAGCCAAAAACGGAGTGGAAAGAAAATGGTAGACGACTCAGGACATCCATTACTTTCACAGTTGTTAAAGGCCAAATGACGTGAATCGCGTTTCAGATAACGGCTACGTCACCCACGGCCCACGTCTCACAAGCCGATGAAATAAGAGATTCCGGAGCACTAGATGGAAAGAATAAAAAACTAAAATGAAAGGGGTACGTAGACGTAGAGAACTCTAGGTAGGTAGGTTTTATTATCATTTCAGACATTCGAAAAATCTCTTTCTCTCTACCCCCTTAATTTATCCTCTTTATTTCTTTCATTCAGCGTCTCTCAGCGCGCGACACATATAAAGTGTCGCCGTTGCCACACCTTAATCGGGCAGACTCGAAGTAAAGCACTCTCTTCCCTTTTTTCAGGGTCCGCGCCGAAAGACCCCCTTTCTCATCGCCCAAATGTGTAGTTGTCGCCAGCCAGTGCCATCACCTCCTCCACTACTTCATCTCGTCAAACTTGCGGGCATATACACATAGGTGCTACTGAACGATTTATTCAATCATCAGGAAAATATTCGGGTGATGATGAAAATGCGGGATCTGTTTCGTCTGTCTTTGTGTGTGGATGTTTTCGAGAGGTAATCTGCTGCAGAGATATAAATGTGCAAGTCGACACTTTTAGATATCCACGCATTTAAACGATGACACATTTTAGCGAAAGAAACAAAAAGAATATGGAAAAGTAAATAATAAAAAAAAGGTTTGTGTAAATAAAAAATTGAAAGTATGGAAGACACGAATTTGTTTTACATCAAACTACAAAAGGAACAGCGAAACAAGACATTAATGAAAAGATGAATGGGATATCACGGTTTCAGCATGAAAGTTTATGTAAGAGAGAAATAACCAAGCAAACAAAGCTGGTGGTATAGGAAATAGTATACACTCATATAATATATGTATGGTAATGAATGTTTTGGGTTTTAACAAATCCTCTAAAAAGTAAACGCGCAGCTATGAATATGATGCTTCTCAGTAGACAATACCAAAAATAATGAGATATCATCGAGAAGCAAAGGCAATTATAGGTACAGCCAAGAATGAGAGTTGAAATGGTTTGGCCATTAATTTACAACGATAGTAGACCTCAAAAACACCTATAACATCAAGTCAACAGAAGGGGAAAGCTTCAGGAAGAGTACAGAAGACGAGGTATGACGATATTCAATAGCAGGAAGATAAGTTGCTTACTACAATTTAGTCGTCAAGAAAGCTTTTTGGATGCGATCTGTTGTACCCTATGCGTAAAGAAGATAGACGTTTTTCGTGTCAGCATTTGGTTGGAAAGTAGAGTTTTGGTAAATGTTAAGGCTTTTTTGTTTGAAAGAAAAATGACAAAATTTCACCAGTATATAATTATTTTATTTTATTTTTTTAATATTTAGTTATCGTACTGCTCTAGAAATTGTCTAGTTCATTTTCCCTACCGTTATAATTTTCTTTAAAAAATTCGCTCATTTCTTCTAAACATCCACTGTGTACAGCTGTAATTTTATCCCAAATATTTCCCAATTATTTCTCATTTACGATAAATTTATCCCGATCTAGACACAAATAAGCTGGCGACGTAACTATATTCTTTCCTTAATTTTAAGCCTGATGTAAAGTATACATAATTCTTCCAACCCCAATAGTTGAATGTCCGACATCATTACGTTGTCGAACATTTGATTTTGAATTTTTCTTGGAATTCCTATTTCTCTCTTTATTGTTGTTCTAAGGTTTAATTATCATATTAGAAAATTTCTACGAATTTTTTATTGATTGTTTTATTTAATTTGAACCTAGTGGTATAGGTACTTTCTTAACCTAGTGGTATTGGTACTTTCTTGAGCAAGCGTTGATATATGTTCGCGTTTATCTCTAGTCAAGTTGACATTCATTTTTTACTTTCTACGGTACTTCCGGCAGTTAACAGTATCCTGTGCGTTCTTTAAGGATCTCCGGAACGAGTGTTTTCAAAAGTCTATTTCTTATTTGTAGTTACCATCGGTAATCACCGGATGCATGTGGAATAAACCATTTCTAAACTTTCCAATGGGCTTCTGTATTATCGAGCATGAGATTGTTGACGCCTATTATCTCCATTTTTATTCTTCAGTGACATATTACGTAAAGGCACATGTTTTGGATCTGATTGACTAAGCTCCGAAAGAACAATTTTGTTAATTGTTAATATCTATTGTGGTTTATTTGTGGAAGTTATTCCTGGAATAAACAGGTAGTACTTTTTTAATATTAATGAATTCAATTTTTACAACTGGACAATACCACGTGATTCTTTAACATTCATGTATATGTTAATTACTCCTTGTAATAGTGTTCTTCTTTCTTTATTTTTTAAATTCCACATTAAATATCTACAGGGTTTTTCACTTATCCCGTTCGTTAGAACTTTTCTATGTTAACGACTTAGGACAGTTTTGAAAATTTGTAGCAAGTAATGTTGATACTTGGTCTGTTAATATAAAATATTTACACTCATTAACCACTTTTGGTTATACAGGAAGTCATAGCCAACTTTGAATTTTTAAATGGAATGTTATATCTTTTAGTGCTCTTTTAGATTCCTTGTAGAGTGCTGTAACACATTTAATTAGGTTTTATTTTGTGAATAATTAACCGTTTTTGAATTATTTTAATTTTTGTCAAATTTTTTGTTTTTTCAATGCACTTTTTAAAACCACATATCTAAGGCGTATTTGAATAGAATTACGTAATATTTCTACTGCAAACAGGGAAAGGTATAAGATTATGAGTAATGTCCAAATATTCAATAAATCTCATACAGGGTGTTCGAAATTTATCGATTATTTATGCAATCTTAAATTTAAGAAAAATCGGTTTTATTAATGGAATAGCCTGTAAATGAGCACGCCCTAGTAAGTAGATGAATATCTTGCATCATACAGATATAGATTTCCCTATGCCTATTTCTCACAGTTTTAGAGTTATTAATGATTATTTTCTAAATTGAGCATTATTAGCAATAAACTGTGAAAAAGAATCTAAATAGTTTTGGAATTACACCAATTGTTTTTGATCCATCAAACTTTGTGTGAGAAGGTTAAGAAAGAAAATAAATAGTAAAACTTAGAATGGCTTTAATATCATATGAGATAACAAAAATAACCATAACAATCTAAAATATGAATAAAATCAACTTATTAAAGACAAATAATGCGTTCAGAATGATATTCACAAGTGTTCAAAATGTTCTCCGTTCCGTTCTAAACAAATCCTAATTCTTCTTCTTAACTCTGTTGTAGTTGCTTTTCCTACTTGCTCAGCGTTCAAGTTTCGAAAACCGTCTCTTACTCTAGCTATAAGCTGTTCTTTGCTTTGCACGGGAGACGCGGTTATTTACAATCATTTCAAAAACGTTGAAGCTAAAAGTGTCTTGAAAATTTGCTTCTCTAATGGCATGTGGATTTTGTTGTGCCCAATGATGAGACTTTCTTCTATTAACTATTCCTTCACGATTAAATTTCGATTCATCTGTCCAGATAATTTTTGATCAAAAATCAGGATCTTCTTGTGTTTTAGTTATAATAAACTCGCAAAACTGAATTCTTTTATCTTGGTCTCCCGGACGAAAAGCCTGAACACTTTGAAATTAATAAGGGTGCATCTTATTTTTCTTTAAAATCCTATGTATAGAATTACATTAAATTCCTGCATCTGCAGATGCCGCCGGTATAGAACAGGTTGGATGTGCATGAAAATATCCCAAAACAACGATTTCATTACCATCGTCGCTCGTAATTGGTTTTGGAACTGTCTTCTTGACTTGAATACCAAAACGAATGAAACTTGACTCTATTCGTTTAAATTTAGTTTTATTCATTGCTGGTAAATGTGGGTATCTTTCATTAAAAAGTCGACATGTTCTATCAATTATTTGAAGAGATTCACCATGAATGTAGAATAAATTTAAAATATCTCTATTGGAATAATTATTGAATTCGTCTTGCATATTTGTGAACAACTTAAAACCAGTTAGACACGAAAAGAACTACTCTTTCAATTTTGACAGATCAAATTTACTTTTCAAGGCTTACTACTACGATTTTTCTTGAAAATGCCCAATTTAGAAAATAATCATTAATATCTCATCTATAGGCATAGGGAAACCTATATCTGTATGATGCAAGATATTCGTCTACTTACTAGGGCGTGCTCATCTACAGGCCATTCCATTAAAAAAAACCGATTTTTCTTAAATTTAAGATTACATAAATAATCGATAAATTTCGAACACCCTGTATGAGATTTATTAAATATTTAGACATTACTCATAATCTTATACCTTTCCCTGTTTGCAGTAGAAATATGACGTAATTTTATTCAAATACGCCTTAGATATGTGGTTTTAAAAAGTGCATTGAAAAAACAAAAGATTTGACAAAAATCAAAATAATTCAAAAACGGTTAATTATTCACAAAATAAAACCTAATTAAATGTGTTACAGCACTCTACAAGGAATCTAAAAAAGCAATAAAAAATATAACGTTCCATTTAAAACATCAAAGTTGGCTATGACTTCCTGTATAACCAAAAGTGGTTAATGAGTGTAAACATTTTATATTAACAGACCAAGTGTCAACATAACGTGCTACAAATTTTCAAAACTGTCCTAAGGCGTTAACATAGAAAAGTTCTAACGAACGGGTTAGGTGAAAAACTCTGTATATCTAATTTAGCCAAGGAATTAGTGTTTGTATATTAATTTTAGTTAAGGCAGAATTTCCTGAAGTCCTGACCAAATTATAACTTAGCTTTGTTGCCCTGCCACTACCATCCAAACCCATTCCGTGAACTTAAAAACGCTGCCTCATATATTGGATTGAAATTATTCTCGGCATTCCATTATATGACTATTTGTTATAACATTTTGGAGATACAGAGAAATCATTTATTTAAAGAAAAAGCAGTTTGATATACGTAATGCAAATTAAAATATAAATTTTATCATTTAAATGTATGTTATAAGAAATTTAAGGTGACATATTTTTCTGTCCATCTCGTTATGCGAATAGTTTACAGGCATTGCTCAAAATACGAACCGAAAAAAATGGCATTCACGTCTCGCAGACGAGATAGGTGTAGGGTGGTTTTATTGCCGACTGAAATGGAAGCGATAGCAATTTTACCGTGAATTATGAAGGCGTTATCAACCTATATGCGGGCAAGGAGAAACAGGAAATCGTAGGTAGGTAGGTAGTTTTGCAGGTGTGCGACAGCGGTTACAGGAAGAAAACGTCGCCGACCGTGGAAAATGTGGTGAAAATTGATCGTAAATATCGGCGTTCTCGGGGTCGGTATTCTCAGAAACCAGCACGGGTTTCTCTACACTTCCCTTAGAATGCGTGTCTTCGACATCTTATAAAATGTACAAAACAGAACGATAAACAAAAGTATGTACGGGAAAACCTTGACCTTTCTTGGTAATATAGCCACGATTGCCAGCAATCGAATTTCGACATCTCGATTTCTCTCCAAACACGTTTGAAATCTAATAATATATTTATACAAAATTAAAAAATGAGTTGTGGCTACCACACGACTTTCTTATACGTATGAAAGTGTTACTTCCGGTCCGAATTTTGAAATTTCATTTATACAAAAAATATTCCATATCCAACTCTAAATACTTTTGTGCTCTTCATAAATATATATAGAATGCATAATTTACGACATATTTCCAAAAAATCGTTATTCGGTAAGAGTAAAAGTGTTACTTCCGGTCCGAATTTTGAAATTTTTTTATATAAAAGATATTTAAAAGTACGTTCTAAATACTTTTATACTCGTAATGTACCTGTATAGAAAGCATGACTTGCGAGATATTCGCAAAAAAAATTATTTTCGATAAGAGTAAAAGACCTACTTCCGGTAGGAATAACTTTATTAACACAATTTTTCTCAAATTTAATTCTGAGTACATTTGAATTCTTCATAAATTTGTTTAAACTTAGTAATTGACGAAATATTTGCAAATTTCGATTTTTTCACAGAAGTAAACTACTACTTCCGGTCTGCCGATTTTGCTCAAAATCTAATCAGTTCTCAAGAGGGAGATTATATTCGTAAATACAAAATTTGGAATTGATATCTGAAGCGGTTTTACTGCTATCGTGGTCACAGACAGACAAACAGACACACGCACAGACAGACAGACAGACATTTTTTAAAAACGACTTTTTTGGTATCAGGGGACCTCAAAACGTGGACATCTGCAAAAATCTCGAGGTCGAAAATTTTCATCATCACAATACTTCCTTATACTACGTATAAGAAAGTAAAAATATATGTATCTATAAGACTGAAATAGCTCTATCGCCTAGCTAAGTAACTCGGATTTTTAGTTTATTCTAAGTGGAGGTCCGAAATGGTTTGTTGCCTCAACAAATCATTCGAGGTGTGCATACCATAACATGAATCGAATGGGAAAATGGTGTAGGTACAGAATATCACAAGGCGGGTACTGGTATGCGGACGGTGCAACAAATGCAGTTTGTAGCTTAATAGTTGAGTTTCTAAACAAAATTTAATATAATTTTAATCTTATAATACACTTGCAAATTAAGTTTCGAACATGAACCTAATGAATCCAAAATGAAGAATAATGAACACGAATGTTCATTTTAAAAATCAACCTGTATATAGACATAAATAATGTCGGATTGCAACTTACTATACAAACTATCCTTTGTAATATATCTAGAAAGCAACTTATAGTCAAGCGATATGATTGGTTTATCAAAAAAAAAAGAACAAGGTCAATTACAATAATTTTTACCAAGACTAAATGTTGAACAAACGCTAAGTAACTAAAAACGAATTTATCAAAAAAAAAAGATAAAATTATACTACAAAACCTACGAGGTTACTATTTTCTAGCTAAATTACAACATAAAGGAAAAATCTCTAGTAACAATTACGTCAAGAGCCCAGAAAATTTCATTGGCGCATAGAAGTTGACACAAGAAAATTTACATATTAGGAGATTAATGAAGATAATTTAACTTAGAAAATAAACTTAACTGACAACAAAAACGTTTTTAGTAACAAACATTTAAATGTTTCCAAGAATGATATGGCATATAATGTCCTGGTTATCCTGATATATAGTAAGTAGGTACGATATTAACTGAATTGCTTACTCAGTTTCGAAATAAAGAATAAAATATTTAAAACTATTATACAGGGTCATTCTAAATATATGCGACAAACTTTATGGGCTGATTCCTGGGGTTACTATGATCATAAAAGTTCATATGAATGTATACGGCATAGTTTTA
Organism: Amphimallon solstitiale; assembly: GCA_963170755.1. Taxonomy (NCBI): domain Eukaryota; kingdom Metazoa; phylum Arthropoda; class Insecta; order Coleoptera; family Scarabaeidae; genus Amphimallon; species Amphimallon solstitiale. The sequence goes on along the minus strand of OY720681.1, from coordinate 29,745,173 downwards.
ATGTTACATCATGTTTAATAGTAAATTTAAAATTCTACTATAGTGTAACTAACAAGATTTAATATGTCACACCTGTTTCTGCGAAAACATTTGAAGGGAAAATTTTATCTGTCATTTCAATATTATTGTGTCAAAGTGGTATTGTCAAAGTTCTCTAGTTTTCTAATGTGAATTACACAAATGCTGAGTTGTGTAATATGCATTTTGTTTATGATCGGGAAATTAGTAATTCACGTGCATCTAGATGTCTTTATGAAGAAGGATAACAGAAACCGTGTGCCGCATCATTCGATATTTGGCCGTTTTCATCAACGTCTTAGTAAAATGGGAAATTTTAAAAAGCGTACGGCTGATAGCGGGCACCCGCGTACTGTTAGAACTCCACAAGTGGAAGAAATGGTGCTAAATTAAATTGAGGAAAAATTGCCTCTGTCTTAAACACAAGTCAGCCCACAGTTTGGAAAATATTGACCAATGAAATGTGGCTTCCATATCACGGGTACATGCACATTGCTAGCAGTTTTCCCGCAAAGATTGGCTTTTTTTGTCAATGGATAGAACAGAAAATCACTCCAAATACTCAGTTTTAGGTTCAAGTATTCTACACCGACGAGGCTTATTTCTCCAGGCATGCTATTATTAATTTTCATAATAATCACACACGGGCAGAAGAAAACCTACAAGAAACTTTGGAAACCCGTCATCAACATTAATTCTCTATTAATGTGTGGGCCGGAATTGTTGGAGGTCCATATTTTTTGATGTTACAATTAAGATTGCAAATATATTTTATACACGATGGTGCTCCAACACATTTCAGTTTAATTGCTCGTGAGTTTTCGAACGGTGTGTATTTATGTTTCTCTTAAGTATATACTGGAGGTCGGCATGCATCGTTTTAATCATATAAAAATAATATTCAAAAAATATTAAACGCTACATGTTTTACTATACACTATTTTGTGAACAAATAGGAACATAACTTTTTATTTATTTATTTCTATTAGGTCATTATTACGACAATTAGAACGTATCCAAACTATATAGTAAATCTTTTCGTAAAAGTAAAGAAGCATTATATTTTAATAGGTGCTTTAAATTAGCTTGTATTTATCTTTTTTACAAAAACACCAGGTATAGTGTTCCAGCATAATTTAAATATATTATACTTGTCCGGACATGGTTGCAAAACACATTATATTATAGGAAAAGTAAGTAGCTATATCGTTCATATTGATACTTATACATTTTCAGTCATTGGTTGATATATGTGCTGTAAATATCAAGTAATTTTTAATAATAATTTAATAAATTTAGTTTGTGCAATATACAATTCTATTTAAAACACATATGTTAAATAATTAAGTATCTATTTTAACTGATACATTCAATTAGGGATGCGATACTCCATAATTGATTAACACCTAGTACTCATAAGTACTATATTTAATAACCTAAAGTAAATCATTCTAAAAATACATTAAAAGTACTTACCTAGAAATGTTTCTGTATATATTTTGGCCCAAATTCTTTCTCATAAAAAAGATTTCATAACTGTTAACTATACAATAAAACAGCCTACGTTCTCAAAATCGCACAATGCATAATACACATATATAACATGTACCTCTACGCAAAATAAACAAAGCCATATATATCGGGAAAATCAAAAATAAATGGCCCCAAAACGTAGGGTCTCGCGGTGTTGCTCGGCAAAGGGTGAAAAATTTTGCGTGCACGCTTGTTCGCCAGTCCGCCGCGCGGGTTCTCTAAACTACAAATACTAAAGCACATGATGTCAGTTCTATATTTAGAATAGGATTTTTTGTGCAAATTCTCAATATAGTATTGTATTCCCAAGACACAAAGTTAAAGGATAAAGGAAAAGGTAAAAACTGCTTCTTGAAATTATTTGCAATAAGATTTAGATAATATTGCTACATTCGAAATAGTGTTTTAACACAAAAAATATTTACAAAGATTAATATTATTCTCCTACAACCATGTTCATAGGTTTACTACAATTGTAAACACTTACTACTACAAAAAGATAATTACAGGGCAGTAGCTAAAATTCCTGAGATTTTTTCAATGTATAATGTTGGAAAAAATCGAAAGAGAAATAGTAAACATTTCGAAATCAAATATGATGACTGATGACAGTGATGACATTTAAAAAAGAAGTATTTAATCTCAAAATTAAATACGATAATAACTTTATTTACGAAAGTAATTCTAATTCTAACTTATCTTTATCATTTCATATTTTGAAGAAGATTAGATTTGATTAAATATATTTATTTCATTAAGTTCATAGTCAATTATCCTCTTTAACAATCAGATATAATTCCACGTATAAAGAACTTTGTAGTTATTTCACTCTATCACATATTAAAAAAAAAGATTAATCATATATTTTTTTCGTCTATGAAGACTGTTCTGTTGGTAGACCGAGAATGAAGTAAAAAATGCAATAGAATTTAGAGAAAATGCTTATTCATTATCTACTATAAAATTTTAGAAAGTATTATTATTACATTTTGATTTGGTTTCAAGAATAACTCATCTTTAATTAAAGAAGTAGGTAATTAAAGAATATTACGAATTATCTATACCTTCTAAATAATTCGTAATATTCTTTAATTACCTACTTCTTTAATTAAAGATGAGTTATTCTCATCAAATAAATACTGACTTGAGAAAACGAAATAAGTAGATTAATAATTGTTTGATTCTAATTACAAAGAATAATTTTATTCAAATATAAGGAAAAAAGTGTTGTTTTAAGGATTGCTCATATGAAATTAAAACGTATCTTAATTTATCTCTTTTAAATACCATTATAAGAAATAGGCAAGGGTTATTATTCCTTTTGGTATGTATTTTTTTAAAAGAACAAAACAGAACTGCTCTTGTTACATTTCATATAAAATTATACTTGTTATAGTAACTATTATACCATAGTCGTCAAATTTTAATTTCGGTTTGCACTTCTATCATATGCAGAAGATGACCTTATGATATGCAGCGATGCCTGCTTGCTAACAGTGGTGGGAGAGCAGCGCAGTGGCGGGGGACCCCCACGCCATACGTTTGTCGAGTGTGGCAGCCTCGCTTATGTTTATCTTTAGTTTATTTCGTCGCACTCTTTTCCTCTTTCTACTTTCGTATCAGAAATTAAAATATGTCGACCCCGGTAGAGAAATTAAATACAAATACGACAAAAAGTTCTTTCCGACAAGGCCTGAACGGCTAAAGCCATAATAAACTTAAGCCAGTTATTCAAGTCGACAGAGCTGATTGCATAGTTAGATTGCAGCACTTTACAATCATATTATGCGAATATCAGGTCCCCTGCTTTATTAAAATTTCGAAAGAATACAATAGTATTTGAACACCTTTCGTTAAAAAAAATACAAAATTCCGACCAAAAATAACACCTTCACGGGAATTCAGTAAACTCTTTTTGTGGATAATTTTCTGGAAAAACAATATATTTGTGAATCCAATCATCCTACTTAGCAAATAAAAGATCGTGAACGTCTTTACGAAAAGATATTTCTCAGGAATTCATCAAATATTTACTTATATATTCAACCCTCAAAGTCTTCACAGAGGTGATCATGCTGCAAGGTTGCAATTTTGAAATTGGATATTTCAAAATCGCAATTTATAAAAATGCATTTTATTTAATGATGACGCTCAATTCACTCGCGATGGAGTAAATAATTACCATAATGTACACCGATGGTCAGACGAAAATCCACATGTTACAGTTGAGTGAAACTTTCAAAATCGGTTTAATATTAACGTATGGTGTGATATGTTTAACGGTCAATTATTTGGTCCATTAGTATTGGATGGTCGCCTTAATGGCGAACTGTATTTGAATTTTTTGGAAGTCCACTTGCCAGAAATTATGGATAATTTAGCATTAAATGTTAGACAACGGTTGTACTTTCAACACGATGGAGTCCCTCCACATTTTAGTGCAAATGTTAGAAATTATTTGAACCTTCGTTTTCCCAATCGTTGAATCGGTAGCAGTGGACCACAAAATTGGCCACCGACGTCACCAGATCTTAACCCTTTAGATTATTGCCTCTGGGGCTGGATAAAATCTCCAGTTTATACAACAAAAGTGGACACGAGAGAGGCACGATACTGGATCGTATTTTGAATGCTGCAGCTACCATTAGAAATAATGGCCGATCAATTAAACGTGTAACTCGGGCGATTAATAAACGAGCAAGAAAATGGATTGAATTTGATGGTGGTATTTTCGAAAATAGCTTCTGATTTATTATTATGTATTTTTAATAAATGTTCTACTTTATATATTAAAATCTTATTTATTTCTGTAATGGTTAAAAATCGGACTTAAATATATTGGTTTATTTTACTTATTTTGACACTCTTAATATAATCCTGAAGTACTTCCTTTTCCTCCAGAAACACCCTGTATATTTTAGTTTAGTTTGTATTTGATTTATAGTCAATGTTAAAGCGCGTATAAAATAAATTGTAATAATAACTGTCAAATAATCAAAAATTAATTTATTATAAAAGCATTCTTTTCTTGTATATGGTATATTTTCTATAAAAACTAAAACTACAGTATGTAGAAATGGATGTTAGACATTTTGTAAATAAAAGTAAGTTTCTCTCTTTAAAGTAAAATTTGATTAAATCAAGTTGTAAAGCTGACTCGCTTTTAAATAATTCTCCTATATATTCATGCACGTTGGCAGTTTGCCCTACATAAGTGCCGAATTTACAAGCGTCCTCATTCATATTGGGAAAAACAACCGAAACCACCTAAATCTCGAGCAGCAGGAACAGCAGCGAAAGCTAACACATCAGACGTCCGCGCAATATTTAATCGTTAGTCCTGTTTCATCGTTAGTTACAGTGTTCACCGTTTTTCAACCTAACCGAAGCTTGTCTTCTCGCAAATTAATGAAACTTAAAATAATTATACTTTTATCGTTGTCCCGTTGCCGCATAATTCACAATTAATTGACAGCCAGTAGCGTAGGTGTACATTTCTCACGTTCGCGGGTGCCTCATCTAGTTTTTCACGGCGACGCGGTCTTCTTCCTGCCTAGGCTGCGGTGAAATATATCCCTGCAGTTTATTACGATCAATTTTCAGGTCCCGGTGAGATTTCTTTTCAAGCACTCGGCGGTAGGTAAGGGAAATCCCCTGTCGAGACGGCGAACGGCTAGGAGAAATAAGTGGCGGATGTGACGCCTTTTTTCTCGATAGGTAACTGGATTACTTTGCGGAGACGGCGATTCAGTTGGAACTCTAAATCACGGGTCGATAATATCTATAAAGGAAAGGCTGGTAATGGCACGAAAGATAAGTAATTGCAAGGATAATTTGCAATTTGAGTTGCGGAATTGCTTTGTGCGCAAAGGTGAGGTGGTAAAATTTCCAATTCCATTAGACAGAAGCAGTTCGATTAGTGTGAGACTTGAAAAGTTTTCTTACTTCGGTAGATATGATTCGAGAAATGGCGAAAGAAATCAAATTTTAATTATTTTTCAATCATCACTAATGGAAACATGGAAGGAAATTTGCAAATTTTAGTCCAGATACCAATTGGCTTGGAAAAAAGTGTACTACTATTCTAAAAAAATATGTACTAATATTCTGAAGGGCGATAAAAGCCATTTCACTTTGCATAACATCAATTTTAGTTAAATTTGATTTTTTTTCTAAAAGCAGCATAATTGCAATTTTGGGCAAGTCTGAAATCACCAGATGTAGTGGAAAAATATTTGGTCATATTTGGAAAGGTGTTCAGCACGAATCCATTACTCTGCCCTTGCGTCTAAAATTCATCAACATAGAAGAAATCACCACCACATTAAAAATTGATTAAAATCTTAAACGAGAAAAACGCAGTGTCTTTGAAAGTAATATATTCGTAATTTACCGGTTCATATCTCATATTCTGTACACTGTTATACTCACGTTGCATAACTGATATACTGAGGGGTATACTCAGCAAAAAATATATTTTGTCAAGTCACCAAATGTTGTCGAAAAACGTTTACAGAGATTTTGAATGGTGCTGAACAAGATTCTAACATATAAACTGTGTTGGGTCATAAGCCTTTAAATAAAATTATGTACACCTCTAACAACGATTAATAAAAATTTCAATGGGTGCTTAATTCTCTGAGATTCTTTTATAATCAGAGTGTCTTGTTAATCTGTTCTTAACTATTGCATAAGGTTACCTTTATTATTTCGAATGGGACATTTGAAAGCAACGTCAAGTCAACATTTAACTATACTTTTTAAATATTTTACTATGTAACAGACGATGAAAATATATTTTTATGCATCAAACAAAGCATTTTAATTTTAACAAACGTGATTACTTTAATTCATTATATTAAGTAAATTTATTCTATTTATCATAGTTTCAACGTAATTATTTATTTAAACTTTACATATAGCAATTAGAGTAGATGCACTCTTTCAACGCTCTAATGTCATAACACTGATAATATAGTAATCTTGTAATCTAATATTGTTTTTCCGTCTTTCTAAGTATTTTCCAGAAGATTGGCGCCTATTAATTGACAGCTCAATGTGACGTTGCAAATGTGTCCTACAGAGTGAGAACAAATATGGTTCAATACCAATTGGTCACTCAACGAAAATGACAGAAGAATATAACACCATAGTTTTGGTCTTGGAGAAGATAATGTATCATGAATATCAATGGGCGATAGGGAAATTTAAAAATGGTAAACTTTCTCTTTGGACAGCAAAGTGGCCACAACAAATATATTTGCTTCTTCTGCCTCTGGGATAGCAGAAACATAACATACCACTGAGTTAGAAAAGGGCGACCTGAGAGATAAAACATGGACGTTGAGGGAAGGAATGTAATTAACGACCATTTAGTTGGAAGAGAGAAAATCATCTTTCCTCCCGTTCATATTTAGATGGTCCTTATGAAGCAGTTTGCAAAGGTTCTTGATAAGAACCGATCAGGCTTTGCATATATAAGAGGAAATGCCTCAGTTGAGTATGGACAAAATTAAAGCGGGAATATCTGACAGCCCACAAATAAGAAAACCAACTAAGAAGCCTTCGTAAATTCCGGTAAAAAAGCTGAGCGAAAAGCCTAGACGTCATTTGCTGCTGTTGTCGGAAACACATGCTGCTTAACAATTTAAAATTGCACATTAATGCACAAGCATTAAGGTTCACTTATACAGTTTTTCTGAAAAGTGAGGTAAAACCAGTGAGGAAAAAGGTGAAAGACTTTACCAGAATATTAAAATTCTGGGGGACCGCTACTAAGAAAGATGGAATGCTCATATGAAGGCAGATTAGTGCTGGAGTTTAAAAAGGTGCTCTTCCAAAATATATTCATGAATGTCACAGTAGAAAGCTTGCGAATATTTCAGTGACTAGTTGGCCTTATAATAAAAACTACGTGTTTAGTTTTCTTTATATGATATATTTAACTAAAATGTTATGTCTTAGAAATTTGAATTCAGGGCATCAAATTCATATGAAATCAGCTTCAAATACTCCGGCAGCAAACCAACTGTTGGCTTGTGTAATTTATACAAATTAATAATTCAATCTTGTAATAATGTTATATACTTCGAAGTTGTGGAACTGCTGCTTCATATCGATAAAGACAAGAATTACTCACTTAAAATCAAAGAAAAATATTAATAATTGCATTAAATGTCGACAATTAGAAGTATCTGCTGAATTATTTACATACAAACTATTATGTCAAAGCTCACAGCAGGCTAGAGCAATGATAATATATGTTTCTCATAGAAACTTTCAAAATATTTTAAGCCATCCTCAATAAACGACAACAAAATAAAAATTGTCAGAAAATTATCATATCTGACCGAGCTGCCGTTTTTCAACGTCGATGATAAACATTTGCGGTCACCGTATACGTTCTCATAACATAAAACAATTATAATAAAAAAACTGCAATAAATGCAAATTTTACGCCATTCACATATTTTTACACAAGTTCTTAAAGACAATAAAATTACTCCCGCCACATATAGCGACCTTGCGGTGAGGTAATCTAACGGAATGCGTCCAATAACTGTAGAAATGAGCTTTCCTCCGGATATTTCATTCAGCACACGGAGAGCACCTCGCCGTCTCTTCCCGGTAAGCATTGTAATCCCAAATTTACGATACCCGCCCCCAACCTCCAGATAATTCGGAATTGATTAAATGTGCAAAGTTTCGACGTTAGACATTATCCCTTTGGAAACTTAAAGTGGGGAAAATAGATGATTATCTTGGCCCGCTACTCCACACGGGGACGCACAGGTACCACCCGATTTACGACGCTGCCGTATATTGGAGTATTTGCCGGGAGAATAAGCCTCGAAATCGTCCGCGCACAATAAGAGAAAGAGACCTTTAAATGATGAGGACCGTTACATGGAGTTGGATAGTACTGAGTATAATATACTGATCTTTAATACGAGAATGAAAAGGAACGAAAAGGGATGGAGACGGGGATGAAAGACAACGACTCCTGGAACAAGGTAATTATGTTATCTCTGGCGACGCCGCTTCACGATCTAAACTCACCTTTCTCCATTTGAAACATTAGCCCTTTCTACCTGCGACAAGCTCGCGGCGATGAGGAAAGTTTCTTTACGGGAATTACCAGTCGAGACGTTGTCGTCGACGCAACGGAGCATGAAGGTGATAAGGATGATACGGTTAAGGTAGACGATTACGTTCAACCTGTGCGGTGTGGTGTGGGTGGAGTAGCGGGCGCTGATGTCTTAGTGAAGGAGGTGAAGTTCGGTGGTGCGGCATTGTCTCGTTATTAATGATATCTTTAAAGTCGACAATAATCCTCGTTCTCCTGTGTTGGTAGCGAGGAGGGAGACGGTAGTGTTACTTCTGATATGTATTACAGACAACTTTGTAATGACGATAAATACCTTTTCATGTGTCAAACGGCAATTGTGAATAAAATTCAAGCGCACTGATAGTTATATAAACTTTATAACTCCTTCGTTTACAATTTAAACTTTAAAGTGTTTAAATGTGTTTTAAGCACAAACAAATTGATTTCAAATTGAATAATGGTAATAATAATGATAATATTTATTTATCCTTGCAATTATTTACATAGTATAGGACAATTTAATGCACATCATTACAAGGCTGTTCAATAAAAACTACTATATTAATAAATAAGTCAACACAATTCACCAAATATCATACAAGCGAGGAGGTAAGAACCAACAACACCCAGCAGACTCGCTCCAACTCAATTTATCATACACCTAACAATATGCATTCATCATTGCCTTGCCATATTGAGTATGGGCACAAATTAATAAAGTATTCCTTAACCAGCCCAATGGATTGCTTTTCATTAGTTATGCAATAAATGGTACCACACTATCACGTACTTGAACAATCAAAGACTTAGGTGTTTACTTTGGTGGCTCTCTGATTTTTGTCACACATAGGAATCACACTGTCTCTTCTGCCATGAGGATGTTGGGATTTGTAATTAGAAATTCAGCGCATTTTCATATACAGCATGTGTCAATTTTCATTAGCCATAGGCGATTAATCCATACAGTACGTAGCAACATAGTACCCCTTCTTTCCTTTCCAATGCCAGCACGACCGATGCATGCTCGACAATGCTCGTAAATACAAGTTAGCGTGGTTAGCAGTAACTATTCGACCACCGGCTTGGGTGTTTGTAATGCGTTCAGAAATAATATTTACGAGATGCAAGGATTTGTTTTTCTTTTTCCTTTCAGTAAATGCACAGAATTATTAAGCTGCGTTCACGCTGCATGACACAAACAAAAGCGTAATTCTAATAAAATTAAAAATAAGGTAAATAAAAAAGGATTCGGAAAATAATAATAAACTACTAGATCAGGAGATCGCGGCGGCCATTTGATGTTTCCCGTTCCAGTAATAAGACGGCTTTTATTGCAGACTAGATCGCAACGTGTCGCAGCTAAACATTGAATGTAAAATCTGATGGAGAGAAGTGGGAAGATCGGAGAGAACCGTTGTGATGTCGATTGTTGCCGGGATTGGTGACGGACAGTAGGGGTGCCATGTTGCCACGCATTACATGTATACGTATAAATCGCACGTAAACATTGAATCCCTATACCTAATGAAAATTGACACATACGGTAGATACTGTTAAACTGCTTTACTTCACCTTCGTGCGATCCAGATTGCAGTATGGCTCTATTATATAGAGTCCTTTTTACTCTTCGCACAAATTACTTGTGGAGAATGTGCAGAGGAAGTTTTTGAAGTATTTGTACTTCAAACTGGATGGTACTTACCCTTGCAGAGGGAATGACTATCGACTACTACTGCAAAAATTCAACATGGATTCACTTGAACTTTGGCGTCAGCTAATCTTATGAAATTTGTATATAACCTTGTTCACTTCAAGGCAGATTCGCCAAATTTATTGTCTAAGCTTCGGTTTCATATTCCTCGGTTATCAGCGAGGCAGAGTATTACCTTTGATATACCATATGCAAGATTGAATTCGTCAATGAATTCTCCAATTGTTGCAATATCGTGCGGGTTCAACCCTCTTTCGTCACAGTGCGACATTAATTTCACCCACCTTATTGAAATATTGAGAGTAGCTGCGGATCTGCTGGCTTGATATGATTTTTATTTCTTATGGCATCTATTATATGTCGTACTTTTGTTATACTTTCAACTGTTTATTCAATTGTTTATATTATGTTATATGTTGTATGTACATCAGTATAATTAGTATTATATATTATATGTAATCATTCATGTATATTGTCCTTTACTTGGATGACTCTGTTGGACAATAAAATGTATTATTATTATTAGTTAGACATCACCATAAGGGACGGTTATTTATAAATTTCTGTGCAGCATAAATGGGACACCTCTCAAAAAGCAGCTGTTCAATAGTAATCTAGCCTTGTAGTACCACCATTATATCTGGTTGCATAATTATGCATATCAGTCATGCAATCAATCTAAACACGACCCACAATATACTTTTATACAGTGATAGATTATAGTGCTGAGACCGTGACTCTAGGACTCTAATGGCTTATTATAAAACATCAACCTAACACCCCGGTATTGCAAAAGTGGAACTTTATTAGTTTCACTCCCTGCACCCCACACCACAACATTATAAGATAATGCAGACTGTACCAGTAAATAATAGACCCTCGCAGATGACTTATGCACTTATGCTACCGTTTATCATCAACCTATGATACTAATACCTATCAATAGTTCTACAATGTTTTCAAACCCATGTGCGAATCTTTCATAACACCCATTGCTTAGTTACATTTCGCAACTTAAGACATTCATCTCCAACATTATCAACTAATGATTTGTTGTTTCTAGGATTTAAACCATAAGTCGTTATTAAAATTTTACTTAGATTCAACAATAAGCTATTGCTCATACAAAAAAATATTATGTAGTAACTCTTGTCGTTTTTTTCTAAGTTAATCATTCTACATAGATTTATTATTAAAAGTATAATAATTAATTTAAAATAACTTATATATAAATAAAATTTCAAAGAAACGTCCAAGTCGTATGATGCCTACATCAATTGTGTATATGGAACTGTAGACGGCAAATATATATAGAAGGATTATTTGTGAGACAAAGCCAGATGCGCTTGTCAGTCGTTGTTTGTGAATAAGAATTGCGTTGATAAAAATATGCTCCATTATTATTTGACTGAATCGAAATCGCAATTTGAGCAGTGAAGACATCGTGACAGGCCGCTGTCAAAGAAGACCAAGATGTTTCCTTCAACTGGAAGGTAATGGCAACGATATTTTGGGATTAGAAGGTGTTTATTTCTTCTCAACTATGTCACAAAGGGCCAAAATATCAACGGGACATATCACGCTGTCCTTCTAGATAAACATAATGTCACCATAACCTAAAAAAGTCCACCAACTGATCAAAAGAAAATGCGTAGCCACACACCAGTCGCATTGTTATAAGAACTGGATGCATTACGATTGCAGGTTATGCCCCACCCACACTTTTCACAAGATCTAACTTGTTCAGACCTCTACTTATGTCCAAAATTTAAAACTGTTTTCAGTTAAAAGTATATTTAAGACGATGAGACACTTATTGCACAAGTAAACCTACATTTTGACGACCTTAATGCTGATGATTATAAAACTAGTGTAATAAACTCCGCACGTTTTGTACAAATGTATTAATGCAAAAAGGAAATATGTGGAAACTATTTTAAAAAAACGATATAGTAATTCGTGCTTTACGTTTCTTCTTTATTGGTCTTCACTACCATTATTACATTTTCGTTCATTGCTACACATATTTTTTAGTAAATGTAAAAATGAGTGCAGATTACGTGAGGATACAGAAAAGTTTTTGTTATTTGGGACTGTTAAGAAGTAGAATTTGAGCTCAGCTGATGACACAAGTTATAAGTATATTTTCTAACTTTAATCTAATGTAATAAACTAAACAACTTTCTTTCACACTACATATATAGTACGAATATACTCTAAATAGCTTGAAGTGTGAAATTACGTTGTGGCAACGAAAATTATTATATAATATAAATAATTACACTATTTAAGTTACAAATTTAATATAACAAAAAATTTAAATCTACAGGACTAAAGTCGAACAGGTAAATTTGTTAAACTGGAGAATACACACTCAACATTAATCAAATGCTTCTTGTCTTGACATCTTAACAGCGGTCCCGAGGAAAGGGATTTAATTAATTTCTCAAAATCAGATGTAAACAAGCTCTCTCCCTTATCCTACCTTTCCATCTAAAATAAACTTTTAAAAATAAAAAGAAATGAACTCGATTACGATATTCATCCACTTCCACTACCATCCGCACTTTTCCGTCTTACCTTCCAATATCGCGGGGGGGGGGGGGCGCTAATCCAACGGCGCACTCATTTGATAACAAACATCCGAAAGAGACAAAGATGCAGGAGAAAGACGGGAGAGATGAGATCAACAGTCAGCAAGTATAAGCAAGCACCAGGCAGGTTCTCGATAATGACAGATCGATATTTTCATTTGCATTTTCAATTTCGTAAAATTTCCACGCCGATGCACTGAAAGAATAATCTTCACGTGGATGAAACAATTCTACTCGACCTGACGCAATGAAAGGAAGAACAGACGGCCTTTACGAATTCCACCGGCACCACCCAGTAATACTCTTCCACCTCCACTTCCTTTCCAAGTCACCGGTTCACAGTAGAATACAAGAAAAAAATACCACCTTTCCTGAGAAAGGTAAGAGCAGGGCAGAAGTACAAAAAGGGAGAGCGCAAAGTGGAAAGGGCGATGGTGGAAGGAGGTGGCAGCACAAATTACTCTTCGAAAAGGAAGAGAAAATAGAAATCAAATGAAAAGGTAAGAAAGAAGAGGTAACTGATGAGGAATAAGACGTAATATAGATGGAATGGCGGTCGCCGGCAGCGTTACACAAAGAACCTCGAAAACTTGAACAGGAGAAACTTTCCTTTCATCAAGGCGTAATGGTTTTCAATTCTTGAGAGGCCGCTGGCATAACCTGCACAGTTCTTTAAAAAAAAGGAAAATGCCCGCTTTTTCTTCGCCGCAGAGGTGAAAAATACAGTGACACAGGTGACGGGTGTGATTCTAGGAAATAAGAATTTCCTGTAAAGTGTGGAAATAAAGAGGAATAAAATGAAGTGGATGTGTGAGTTGGTAAGCGGGGGGGGGGGGGGGCGTATGTGTGTGTTTGGCCTTCAGGCGTAAATGAATTTAGAAACTTTTTTAATACAAGAGGAGAGGTATAAAAGCAGTGAGAACGCAGGTGCTCCAGAAAAGTTTCTCTTGTCAATAATTCTCTCTCACCTCTGCTCGTGAAACTTTAGTTGTGCAGGTCCGAAAATAGAAACGAGAAATACCTCCTACCGTTCGTTTTTATAAAGTTTACTGTATATGAGTTTTCGAAAATTATATTTCTTTATTGGCTTTTCCTATTTATAAATATCTCAGGATATTGCTTATCTATCACAAAAATTTATAACATTGCTGTCGAAAAAGGAAATTTAACACCACATGGTTTAGACGTAGTTCTCTTAAAGAAGAAAGCATCTTGTTTATTAGTTATAAAACTATACACAGTACACACATATCTATCTACTTATGGAATATTCGTTTTAGTTCCACCTTAGGTGATACATTTGTAAAAAAATTTAATATTTTAAATACTATAAGTCAATAGAAATATTAATGTTTGTTTTGCTACTTACAAACATGTAATTACTTCACAAAAAAGAAGTTAATTTTTAAATAAATATTTCTTATTTAATGTTTTCTTATAAGTTGTAATGAATATTCATTACTTTCTTTTCCAGATTAATACTGGAATACCAACATCAGGGGACGCTAATTTATATCACCTCTTTGAGATTGGGCACGCATCTCTTTAGTCAAAACATTTCTCTTTTTTTATTAATACGAGTATTTTCATGAGCGTCTTTTGAAAGTTATTCTGTTTGATTAAGGTATTACTGTAAATTATGCAACTTACCGTACTATTTTTTTTTTAATAAACAACATCAATTAAAACTTTTGCATTATTTAAATTATTTTGTATAACAATCTTGAATTCTAAATTTAACAAATCAAAAATAAATCACTGGTACTTTGCACTCGTAAACTCCCATAATGCGAAAATCATCATTTTAGACGATATTTCTCTCATAATCTTTAATGATTACAACTATTCCTTTCTTATAAATTAACTTATTTATCTGACATTAGAAGGAAGTCTGACTCTTTAACAACATATACTTCAAGTATGTACCCAATTTCACTATCAAAAATCTTCGGAATTTATAAATAATGTTTAAATCTAAGCATAGTTTGCTTACTAATCTAGGCCTACGTTGTTTGTGGGCAGCGGAAAACAGAGAATAACATTTTAAATAGTTGCAACTAATCTTTCAATATTAAATAACTTCTGAAATTATTTTAATAGTGTATATGTTATCGGACAAACCCGATCTCAGGCCAAACCAGTTTTGTCCTAAGCCAAACCGGTTTTTCCTACGCGTGTCAGGATGTACTAGTTTAGTCCAGGACAAACTAGTTTGGCCTAGATACTTTAGGCTTAACTAGTTTGACCTAGGCCGAACTGATTGAATTGTTGCATGTGACAAAATAAACATGTTGGAACCAGTTAGTGCGGGAATTACCCTCCCGCGCCCCTTTCGATCATGCTTTAGTTGTCTATTCACTCATTACGTGCAATCCCGTTGTGACTTGAGTACGTGCAAATCGGGAAGCAGTATTAATTGATTTTTTGAACAACCTTTTGTGTAATTTTTATATTGTTATTATGTGTCTAGGGCTCAAGTTGAACAGTTACAATGGAGAGAGTTTTTAAAATAAATGTTGGAAAGTGAAAATATAAAATCTTCTCATTTTAATGTTTTAACAAAAGATAATTGCTTAGATCTTATCCTACAAGTGGAAGAGACTGAAAAAGCTGAAATCAAAACATCACTTCATTAAACGCGATTAAAAAGGTTTGCTATTTTAAACATTGGTTCTGTTAAAAAACTTGTTGCCCGTAGTGAAGATAACATGAAATACTATATTCGAGCTGAGGAATTGTATGATATTATTGATGCAGCCACAGAGCTGTCGGACACGGCGGACGCGACAGATTACTGGCTGAGGCATCTCTAAATATGCTAATGTCACAAGACAGATGATTAATCTGTATTTATCTATGTGTAAGATGTCAAGAAAAGAAGACCAAAAAAAGAGAGGTTTAGTTTCTAAGCCAATTTTACATTCTGGGATGAACAGCAGGTACCAAGCGGACCTCATTGATTTTCTGACTCAACCTGATGGAAAGTTTAAATTTATCATGGTTTACCAAGACCACTTGACCAAGTTTCTTTTGCTCCGTGCTTTGGAATCTATACGAGCTGAAGAAGTAGCCAACCATTTAAATGACATATTTTTGACGATAGGTGCCCCATGTATTTTGCAGTCAGACAATGGAAGAGAATTCGTCAATCATATTATATGTGAAATGACGAGTTTTTGGCCAGAACTTAAGCTAGTGCACGGAAAACCACGGCACAGCCAAAGTCAGGGCTCCGTTGAGAGAGCTAACCAAGACATCGAGAACATGATTTATTGTTTGCTAAAAGATAATCATTCGACTAAATGGTCAGAAATCTTAAGGTATGTACAATTTATGAAAAACTGAGATTCGGGCATAAAACAATTGCCGTACAAAGCTATGTTTGGAATTGAACCCAAAGTTGGTCTTTCAACGTCATCACTACTACCTATTTCTGGTAGGATATTGAAGATGAAGATGACCTTCAAAAATGTACTGAAACTGGTTTAACCCATGGACAGACAGAAGATGTTAGTAATCGTAATGATGCCGAAACTTCTAAAATTGGTGATGATATCCAAAAGGCAAGACAAACAGCTGCTGAAAATCTTCAGAAACAGGCTAAGAAAATTAAGTCTGCTTCTGACAAATCACATCCGCCAGCTAAAGTGGAAAATAATGTGACTGTACCGATTTCTGATGTAGACAGGGGAAGGGGCGGCCTAAGGAATGTTATTGGCGTTGTTCTGGAAATAAACAATGGCCTGTACAAAATTGGAACTAAGCATTGAATATTGCAGACACTCTATTGCAGGTTAGGTACGCGATTTAATATTTACTTCTTAAATTACTTCGAAAAAAGAAATTCCATTTAATGACCATGTTACTCTATTTCACTGTCAAATCTGAACTGATCTCGATGATCACTGGTTTTATATTTGGAAGAGGTTTCCATATTTTATGACTTTAAGCATTATTAATAAGTATGTGTTGTAATTTGGTCAAAATAGAGTATTTGATTATTACAGAACTGAATTCCACATTTGTGCTCAAAAATTTCTCCAAGAAAGTGATGTCAATCAAGATGTTCAAATCTCACTAAGGACTGCAGCTACCAAACATTCAGTTGGAACAGGTCAAGGCTTTATAAGATGCACCTGTAGCAAAAACTGTGCTACAAATAGGTGCCACTGTAAAAAAAAATGATTTTGTGTAATTCGAAATGCCATCATAGTACACCCTGTAAAATAAATATAACATATAATATTTTATATGTTACATTAAGAATCACAAGTAAGTTCATTTTTAATATTACTTTGACTCTAAAAATTATTTTTATTATTTCATTTGAATTTTCGTAAATATTTTCGAAAAATATTACCTTTAAAAGTGCATGGCTTAATAAAAAAATAAAAACTGAGAAGTACTGAATAGCTTATTTTTATTTTATAATTTTGTACAAGTGTTATGTCACTTCTAATCAATACTGTTTTTTTTTTATACTTAAGTACGTTTGAATAAATATTGTTCAACTTATTAATTCAATCAGTTCGGCCTAGGTAAAACTAGTTAAGCCTAAAGTATCTAGGCCAAACTAATTTGTGTTGGGCTAAAATAGTATATCTGACACGCGTAGGATAAACTGGTTTGGTTTGAAATCGGGTTTGTCCGGTATATGTTTTAACTAAAGTTGATATTATTTTGTATATGTTCTTTGTGTTCGTATTAATATATATAAAATGTTTGCTTTCTAATATGAATGTTACTTAAATTAGAATAACTTTGTTTTATTTATTTGTACCAATTAATGCCATAGGATTATTTTTTGATATCTCTCTACCTGGATCGTCCTGGGATAAAAATATAAGCTTGCCAGGTAAAACGATTTAGTGATAATTTTATTTAAGAACATTAAAATATAACGGGAAATAATTTGAAGGTTTCGGTACATCTGCATTCTGATTCCCTAAACGATATATAATTACAGCCTTTGCTACGTTGTAACACCTAGATATAAGTATGACCAAGTTGGTTGAACCTGCAGTAACATATTTAGTTTAACATAGTGATATAACAAAAGTAATACGTGTTATATTTGGAATTTATTATGATATACAAAATAACGGCTTACAGTATTAACCTTCCGATGTAGAACCCTGTGGAGCACCTCTATCTGTAATATCTTTTGGACGATTTCTATTCGTTTATATAGCTTATTTGTCCGGCAATTCAGATTAAAAAAATATCATCACATCATAGAGAAATCCTAGAAGAAATCACCAACATTACTTGTTTGGTCAAGATTGTCACATGTAGATTTACTTTATGGTTGGTATTATTATGGTATAAAACGAGTTCATGGTGCATTCATGTAAAACAAAACAATGCTGCACAATGACTATAACATATTTAGAAAGAATATGCATTTCATTAAGAGAATTTCACATGAATCGTAAAACAAACAAATAATCACAACTCTGTATCTAATAAATAATATAAAAAGGAACAAGATGACGCGAAAGATCTGTACACATTCTAACATGATTTACTTACTGATTTCTACTATACTACGTGAACAGAAGTAGACAAAGCCACCTGCCGGTGAGATTTTACCTTGTCTTCTCTCGAGGGCGTCTACTTACTTACACAAAAGCTGTCGCGGACTGTATTACGTCTAGCCTACTCGTCCCTTTTTCCCCTAGCGATTGGAGCAGCAGCAAAGGTGATCTCGACAAGGCACCGATGAAAGTGGCTGTTGTATACAAGCACGACACCGCGAAAGGAGATGTTTCATCACTGGTCGAGACCGGGACTATAGCGTCGTCCTGATTCCTTGCCGGCTTCCTCGCCTGCTCATGTTCTGTTTTGCCGGAAAGCGGGTTTTACACGTACTCCTAATCGATTTTGGGCCATTTCATGCAGGTGTCATTATCAACGGCTATAACGGTGGAGTTATGCGGATTAAATGGGGTGACTAGGCTCGACGCTATTCCACTGTACTCGTTTAGAAAGGATTAGGTTTTAATTTACTAAATGTAGTGGCTTCATTAATTAGTTAATGCGAATTTGGCTTCATCGTGACACTCTAGTTATTCCGAAAATTTTGTAAAATATTTATAATTTAATGGAGGCTTTTATTTCTTTGCATGTCCGATGCTTTTTGAAGAGGTTTTGCTTTAGTATACTTGAAGAAACGGAATAACAACATGAAAAACATTTGTATAAGACTGCAAAGAATTGATATAGGAGAAACGAGCCTCAACTGGAGCAGGAGTGGTTTTTGCACAACCTTTCATGAATATGCGAAAACGGGTACATCAGACTATAGGAAACTGTATCGGAGCATCCGATTCATATTATGGTCAAAGTACCTTGTTTCTTGATGGTGTTATGAATTATCACAATATGAAACATCTTACAGCAGACACCTACCGATAAACAAAGAAAGATCAAACATTTTGAAATTCAAATATTTCTAGCAACATATTTAAAGTCAGTCCACCCAAGACCAAAAAAAAACTAAATGCGAACTAATTCCTCAGTCCATATACGATGAGACATCACGTAAAATAATAGTATATTATGCAATGAGCATTTAATGATAGCTATTAAGACACGAGTAAGAAAATTACAATACGAGGCGAAGCCGAGTATTGTAATGAATACGAGTGTCTTAATAGCCATTAAATGCGAGTTGCATACACTATTTTTTCTACGACCCCATAATAAAACATTATTTTTTGAACATTCTATTTCATAAATTGAGGTTAAAATTTTCCATGCACCTTTGCGAATTTAGCTGGTAATAAATTGTTCGTGGTTACTAAGGCTTGTTCCATAATTTCTGGTGGACTCAAATTTTACATTTCACTGTCATTATTCCTCAGTTTTACCGTTTATATTTTCAAAAAAGCACAAATTTTAAGTACTTACTTGTAAATTGCAGAGAGCTGTCACATTTATTTAATTTGTATATATGTCAGATATGCAGTCGCCATATTGAATATTGTTTGAATATTGAAATGTCGCATTCCTATTGGATATAAACTTGTATCGTAATGAAAAATCTGTATTCCTATTGGATAGAGACTTGTATCATAATGAAAATCTGTATCGTAATGGACATCATTAAAGTACAGGTTCGGCATATCTAATAATACAATTAAAGAATGGGAGTAGAAAAAAGACTAAAAGCAATTGACAAGGAAAACTGACAAGTTACTTTAAAGTAGCAAAAAACGGTTGCAATCCCCACAACAGGGTGCTTGATGAAGATCAAGATAAGCAACTCGTCCAGTACGCACAAAAGGTCTCTGTAAACTGTCTTTTGCATCGGGAGATAATGTAGAACAAAATATAAAAATTTAATTTCTTAAGAGTAAACACATAGATATGAAAAATTTAATTGACAATGTGGCTCCCTCCACATGACTTTCTTTCATATACGAATATGCGTTTCGAATTTTTTATACAAAAGTTTATCAAAATTAAGTTTAAATACTTTTAGTTTTTTAATAAAGTAAACCTATGAATAAAATGTTACTCCAAAAATTATTTGAAATGCAAGTCTAAATACCTACATACTCTTAATAAATCGGTATAGAATACATAATCAGATAAGAGCAAAGGTGCTATTATCGGCCTGTTTTTTGATTTCTTTTTCACAAAAAAGATACCCACTCAAGCTTTAAATACGTCTATATCCCATATATATTTAATAATAATTTATTATAATAATATTTTTTTATGACTTGCCAGATATTCGCAAAAACAATTTTTTTTTCGATAATAGTAAAAGATCTATTTCCAGTAGATATTTCGAAAAAGTTTTATAATAATTTTAATTCACTTTCAAGTACTTTTCTTCAGGAATTTGTCTACACTTAGTACTTTGCAAAGCATTGTTTTTTTAGCTGAAGTAAATCTAATCAGATCTTAAAAGAAGGATTATACTCTTAAATATAAAATTGCATATTGGTATCCGTAGCCGTTTGCCCGCTATCGTGATCACACCGAGAGAGAGAGAGAGAGAGAGATTCTTCAAAATCCGCTTTTCGGTGTTAGGGGAGGATATCTGCAAAAGTTTCGAGGTCTAGGTATAAGAAAGTAAAAATTATTGAAAGAACAAAGTATGTCTAATTGATGTCTAGTAAAATAATTTTTAACTTCTTCTGCTCTTACCTCGAAATCGTCAACATTTACTGGAGGTATAGAGTAAAACATTTTTTTAAGATACGCCCAAATAAAAAGAGTGTGTAGGCGTTAGAATCCTCAACCTCCAGATATTGGTTATGTTGGTTCCAGTAACTTGTATTTTGTTTCTCAAACAATCCTCTATATTGATAATGCCAGATTCATCAGAAAAGATGATTCCACAGCCGAAATTAATGTCATCCTATTGAAGTTTATGTAACCAAGAACAATAATTTAATATCCATTTATAATTACTTTGTTCAAGATGCTGGTTAAGTTGGTACTTTATCAAAATTCCATAATCTTGGAGCACATCGAAATCAAAATTTCGGCAGGTCCTTTTCTAGATCAAGCTTGGCATCTTCTTGAATATCGGGATTACAATTATAGCCAATTGAGAGGTGGTACTTGCAGAATAGTGCAATGTACAGGATAGAATAAAGTTAAGACCAGAATATTTTGCAAGATTTAATCAGGTCATCGCAACTTCAAAGTGAATGACAAGCCTGACTCATTAGCAAATAAAGGGACAGCGAAAATACAAATTGGTCTTGAACTAACATGTAGCCTGCCAAGTCGTTTATATACTGAACATATACCATTTTAGTAACGTGTTGTGATGCCAAACATTAAAACACTGAGCTAGTATAGGTAAGTCGACTCCAATTAAAGAATTTGGGTAGAATGTTATCATATGATAGTACATTGTCACAACGTATATCGTGTCTGAATTTGGATGATGGAATATTACACTTTGCATTTTTTGCGTGTGAGGCCACTACTAGATATAGCAAAACTAACACATCCCGTGGACAAGAGTACAAGAAAATAATGAAACCTATTCAGTATATTTCTCATATTTTTAGAATATACATAAGATCTGAATATTAACAACAATTAAATATATAGTCTATATTTTAATTTATAGCTAATCACGATTAATATAATTATTAATTTGTCACTTTATTATAAATTTTCACTGTTATTTCTAGTATAAAATCTCTAAATTTTCATTTTAAGCTTGTCTTTTTGAACATATAAACATGCTCACCTCACTTATAGCGTTACCTTTACAGCAAATATCTGGAGATATTTAATAAAGTACAACGACTTCACGCTACGTTAAACAAAGTCAATATGAAACTCTCGGCACTAATAACGATTACATAACATCTTACCTCTCGACGATATATAGGGCTCGAAAAGTATCATTTTTCTACCGGCTAAAAGGACGATTTACCACCAGCCACGCTATACTACTTCCCCAAACTCCTTACAACATACCTTTCCACCTCATGCAGCATTTTCCACGGAAGACTTAACCGTTAGCTACTCCGTACGTTAGTCAGTTAGTGTATTAGAGGGCACGCTTTCACTATACTATATATGAGTACGTAATTTATCTCGAGAAGAATGGTGGATATACGGTTAAGAAAATTGATCCCTGCAGCTTTTCCCCGTTTGAAAAAGAGAAGAGGAAAGGAAACTGGGAAAAAACCGAACAGGAACGAGGGTAGTTTAATATGCAACAGAGAAAGAAAACAGATATTTAGACGGGGTGCGATAAAGCGGAAAGAAGGAAAAGGAAAATTTGCCGACCGTATTACTATTACTGCTACTTCTGTTCCTGCTGCAAAAGTGTAGCGTGTTTCTAACTCGGAGGGGTTGATGTATCACATGCCAGATGCTACTTGTAATGTTGGATTTCAGAATTATACCTTTTTAGGAGTGTTTAACGGCGACCTCGGCGTGTAATTATGTTTGTTTGTCGGGCATTTTTCATCGTTTTAAATTTCTTAATTATACTTTAAGGTGTCGTTGCGCTGCTCGCGTGAAGTAGTTGCTTTAATTAATCTGTCTCGTTTGCATTTTTGCAAGTG
Organism: Amphimallon solstitiale; assembly: GCA_963170755.1. Taxonomy (NCBI): domain Eukaryota; kingdom Metazoa; phylum Arthropoda; class Insecta; order Coleoptera; family Scarabaeidae; genus Amphimallon; species Amphimallon solstitiale. Next base: position 29,722,157 of record OY720681.1, on the reverse strand, counting down.
GCTGGTGTTGTTGTTGTGCGAGCTCCAAGTAAGAGAAAAGGAGATAAGAAATTGCCTTATTTTAACTGTCTCCGATGCATTTAATAAATTAGTTAATCACAAAGTTCTAGTATATTCTTCCTTGCTGACATGAGTGAATTGTATATGAATATTAATATTTGTTAAATAGGATGGCATATCTTTACCTAATACCGAAATCTTACTATTACCAAAACGTTTATCGAATGTCAAAGATGTATTTCATTAATATTTCTGCACGTTTTTAAGTAACCTTCTAGAAAACGCACACAAATGAAAAAAATCACTTCCAGTGACAACTATTTAAAATAGTATATCTTGCTTTTTATAGTTTTATAATATAGCTTAACACCATTGGCGGCTCCAATTAAAGCAGGTGCATTGTACGAGAATGAGAATTCTCGTGTCTAAACCGATTTCTAAGTAGTGTTTTGATCGTTTGGGTTCTTAGAATATTGCGCACGTGCCCGTCTTCGGCAGATATATTCCCCACTGTTCCTTCTATGTTTCGAGGTATAAATTATAAATTTTTATAATTTACTTTTTGCATAAATTTATAGAATACAGTAATGTTTGCGAAAACGTTAATCGAATCTCAAAATCGCAAACATACAGCACTTATAGAACTAAAACGCTAGAAGCAAAAGAATAACATAAATAAATTAGTAAAATCATACGGTGGCGCTTCCACTTCAAGTGATTTTAATATATTGTAATGAAATAAGCCCACACAAAAAAAGAAGCAGACATCCGGGCGACGACAAAAACGTACCGGTAAACAAGTCGTAAATCAACTACACTCATATACTACGTCAAGCGACAGAGAGTCTGAAATATGGTACAAGAGAGCCAGAATTTGCTAAACCTTTTGTCTGCACATATAAATGCCGCCGGTGGGTTAAGGAATTCATTCATTAAGTAGCATTCGTACAGTACAAATAAACATAAATACAGTGAATGGTGCAGTGTTATTATAGTTCACAAAGTAAATAAATATTACAGACATAAAGAGTAGTGATAGATATAAATACGTGTGTTAATTTATTCTTAGTAGTTTTAAGTGAATTACATTTATTTTATATTTTTATATTGTGATTAGTTTTAAGTGTGAAAATATACAGACAGTTACATTTGCACGAGTTGTTTATTTCGACCCCGAAAACGCTACAATATGTAAAAAAAACGACATTTGCAACAATCGTCCCAAGTTGAGCGAATATATTTTAGCAAGTCAATAAGAATTAGATGAAGTCCAAGAAGCTGAGTCTGTTACAACAGAATATGCTATGTTTTTAATGTCTCTGTACCTACTACATCTTAGTACCTCATACGAAGCATCAACATCTACCCGTTTAAGAATACTTTATGATCCGTCAACTTGGCCTGAAATGATAAAATCAGAAAACTCTTAATAGAAGTTGGACCTGTAGAATATTTAGCAAGACATATTATTATCGTTAAATGCCAATTTCAGAAAAGTGCTTAGAAATTGGTCAGTTTATTCGCAAAAATCTAATAAGTATTGCGTTTGATTAAGTTATTTACTTTTGTTTCACGGTTGCAAAATAAAACGTTAAAACTTGTACATTAAAAGCATTATTAGAAACACATAGATGCACGTAAACCATCGCAATATGAAGATTAAATAAAAAGAAAGTGATTGTAATTGATTAAAATATTAAAGATTTTGATTATAATTATTATATAATGTTTTTACAACGCATTTATGTTTTAAATGAATTGTATTATTATTTCTTTGCTAAATTATAGTGATTATTTAAACTCAACTTATTAATTTTATTTTATATATTTTTTATAATATTTGATGTCACTACATTAGGTTTGTATAATGATTAATATATTCGTGTGAGTTCCTTTATGTCCTTTTTTTAGACAAAAATTATCTATGTATGTACATGTATATAAAACTTTTTACGAAAATTTATTTTATTCAATTATCGTAATGTTAGTGAATGTTAATGAGGATTAGTGTTAGTGAAACCTATGATGCCTTGTTTGAGTGACAGAAAAATAGGAAAATCCATTAGAGATTAGGCCTGATTATTAAAAATTTCGATTTTGTGGGATCCTTATCTTTAGTGCTTTGGTATGACTTACTCAATCGAATATTATTAGCAAAATGCTCCAAAATATAAATACAGACATTGCAACTGTTTTAACATCAACTAATAATGTAATCAACTAATAATGTAATTACGTGTTAAAAATTATCGTTGAGATAAAAGTTTTGTAAAATTGTCAAAAACTTCTGCAACTATCAAATGTATTAGAAGTACACTCTGAATTTGCGTCATTGAATGAATTAACTATGCGAAAAAGGCAACAAAGACGACAATTCGATTATAAACATACAATTTTACAACGCAGTTAGATAGAATATTAACGCATTAGGAGAAAGATATGAACAGCTAGTATTTTTAATTTCTGTATAATTTATTTAATTAATTATATAAGATTATATTAAATTTAAATGGAAAAATGTTATAATTTAGTAATTTATTTCAAAGATGCAGAAAAAAAGATACAATATATATTTAACGAATTAATTTCCCTTAAAGATGTATTAAATTATCTTGAAAATCCCTTATGCTTATTATTAACTTATAAGGAATAATTTAGAAACATGATATAAGTTGTCACAGAAACAACTAGTTGGCTATATCAATAACTGAGATTGAAAATAAATTTCGTGATCAAAAATAAACACTGAAAAAATTATTAATCAATTTGCCAGCGCCAATGCAAGAAAATAAACATTTGAATATTTATATTTATTGAATACAAGCATAAAATATGTTACATTTCCTTTTTAATGTTGATTTAATCGTTATACGTATTATATATTAATCAATGTACGTTTACTGACAATTAAAATTACTTAAAAATTCTAACATTTTAGTTTTTATTTTGTTGTGACGAGTCCTATTACAGATATAAATAACTTTTTTCCTATATCAAAGGACTTAATTTCATTTCAACTTTTTCTAAATTTCTGATTTGGGTAAATTGAATTTTTCGAATTTAAATTAAATCATTTGCATCAACTAAACTTCATGTATAAATTATACTGGGGTACTAAAAATATAATTCTAATACATATACACTCACAAGGTAGAAGTCATAAAATTTTGGTCTGACAGGCTTATACAGGTTCAAACGTGTTCAAACTCCGTCACGTCAAGCATGCACACACGCGAGGTGTACACTATAAATATGACGGTTCAAAGCCTAGTAGTTTTTAGTAACCAGCCAACCAACGTGACTAGCGCACGAAAATGTCTGATGTAACGAAAATTGAGTACCGCGCGGTCATTAAATGTTTAACAAAAGTAGGGCATACACCTTATCACATTAAACAACGTTCAGACAGCGTTTACGGTGATTCATTTCCTTCGTATTCAACTGTAAAAAAGTGGGCAAAATGTTTCCATTTGGGACAACAATCCCTGGAAGATGCTGATCGGTCCGGCCGATCAAGTGAAGTGATAACGCCTCAACGAATTTCAATTATTGAACATGTAGTGCTAGAAGATCGCCGTTTGAAAGTGAAGGAATTAGCAGTGATAACAAACATTTCCGAAACAAGTGTCGTCAAATTCTCCATGACTATTTGGGTATGAATAAAATTAGTGCTACATGGGTACCGCGACTTCTTTCTGCTCTCCAACGTGAACATCGAGTCGAATATGCGCAGTCGTTTTTAAACATGTGTGGAGACGACCCTAAACCGATTTTGGAGTCCAGTGTCACAGGGGATGAAACAATGGTTCTGTCTTACGATCCTCTATCGACAATGGAATCTATGGAATGGCGGCGACCTGATAAACCTCGTCCCAGAAAGGCGAAAGTTGTTCAGTCAACAAAAAAGGTGATGGCCACAATATTCTGGGATTGTGAGGGTATTTTGCTACTTGACTTTAAAGAGCGCAATACAAGTGTGAACGGCACTTATTATGTGTTTTATTGCATAAATTAAGGCAGAGTGTTCGTTCAAAAATTCGTGGAAAATTGATTAAAGGTGTGCGATTATTGCACGACAATGCTCCCGTCCATACTGCGCCATTTCACAAGCTGCCATCCGCGAATGCGGCTTTCAAGAATTGGAACATCCACCGTATAGTCCGTATATGGCTCCTTGTGATTTTTTTTGTTTTCTAATTTTAAAAAAGACCTTATGGGACGTAGTTTTAAGGACGACGCTGAGTTGAAAGCAGCTTGAGATTATTTTTACAAGGGTATCGAATTATTAATTATTCGTTGTAATAAATGTATAGAAGTTAGGGGAGATTACACTGAAAAATAAAAATTCTTATATTGTTCCAAGTTTTTTTTTTGTATATCAGGTCGAGAATTTATGGCGCCTACCTCGTACATACTACACACTGCTATCAAATGTAGTATAAATCTGAAGTATGCTACCTAATCCAAAAATATGGATGAAGTCGTTAATTCTAGAAAGAAGCCAGAAAGAATAATTTAACTTCTGCAAACATTATTTTGAAAAGCCGTCCACTAAATTTAACATCCCACTAAAGTACACTTATCTCTTTAATGAACTAACACACCCTCACTTCAATTAATTAATTCCCACTGAAACAAAAATTTAATATTGTTTGACTATGAGAGGGCGTTGATCGTCAACGTTGGCCCTTTCAATACTACTACTACCTTTGCCGTTAGGATATTATATCGGCGACACAGATTCCTGAGCTCGCACCTGAATTTGAATATTCATGCCCGTATTCGAGGCAAATCTGCTGGATTTGAAACACCCGCCTTTAGTTATAGTATAACTCCTGTTCAGAGGTGAATGTGCGTGTGTGTGTGTGTGTGTGTGTGTGTGTGTGTGTGTGTACACATGTATATGGAGGTGCACTTACTAAAATCGCAAGAACAGAGATTCCCTGAATTAGTGAATGTAGTCGGGTAGATAAGTGCCTCTAGGTCGTTCATTATCGGAGCCAAATGTGAAAACAATGGCTAGGGTAGCGTGTGAAAGAGAGATGGAGGGTGATAGAGACAACGAAATGCTCGGACGAGATCTGTTCACGTCCTAGCGATGAAAAATAGTTACTTTTCCTATTCCCCCGCCTGACTTCAATTTTACTTGGCGATACTGGACGCACGGTCACATAATTAAAGTTCCTGCGAAGTCGCCCAAGTGGAAAAAGGTTAATTGATGGTAACTTTCGATTTTGGTTTAATTGATTCGGGATGTAACGACGAGTGCATTTTCGCAATTAAAGTGAAATACTTCGATATGGTTTTAATTTTAGTTTTCCCTTTTTCTAAATGCATTCATTTTTAGTAATACCAATTTGCAATATCAGGTAACTCGAAGTTGGAAACTTTTAACACCAAACTACAAGTGTATTTAATTCTTACATCAAATATATCCTCCAATTATTATTTATATTTTTGAGAATCATATTTCTTTGTTTGAAAATACAGTACAGACTTTTGTTCTGAATGCTTTTTATGTACTAGTTGATATTTGTTAACTATTCATTAATGATAATAATAACTAATCACAAATATGATATCGACACTGTTAGTAAAATGTACGTACAATTGTAAAAACTACATTTTGTAAATATAAACAACATATTACAAACAGGAGAATTGAAAAGGAAAATTTAACATTAAAAAATTTGTCGCACGAATAATATAAATATATATATATATATATATATATATAAGAAAAATTTAGAATTAATTATTTATATATATATATATATAAAAAAATTTTTTTGGTTCTGGGCCGTATATTTTTATTTAATTATAAAAGTTCCCTTCGGAAATTCTATTTATGAGTTTCTTGGTGTAGCGGAGTAGTTGAAATTATTTAACAGAAATTAAAATTACTAACTACAAAATATTAAAACAAAAATTCTGGTATAATAACGTTTCGACATATATTTTGTCTTTCTCAAATTATAAACTGCTTTTAAAAAACGGAATACATTCACTGCTGCACAACACAAACTGTAAACAAAGACAAAAAACAAATAACTACAGAACTTCTTGAAACAGTTTATATTTTTAATTTAGTTTTAATATTTTATCTGTTGTGAAAAAAAAAAAATATGATAAGTTTCATTTTCAGATTAAGATAGATTAAAAACTTTACTAGCAGAATTTTTCGACGTTTTTATACAACTTTCATTTGAAACATTTTGATCTAGTACCCATACCAAGGGGACGGTGGAGGGGGTATGTTTGCGTACAAATGTAGGTATAATTTCGGTTTGCCCTAACGGATCTTAATGTTTCTGGGCTCATTAGATAGAGAATTTTACAAAGAATTGAAGGATATGTAGTACGAAATTACGTGGTTGTCAAAGAAAATAACAGAGGGCGCTGTTCTCAATGTATGTATATTGCTTAAAATTTTAAATGGCACGGTATTTTTTTAATATCGTAATATTGAAGCACAAAAAAAACTGAAGAAAATGATGAAAACCGGAAGTTGCTACCTTTTTTGTTGACGAAGATATAGTCATACGAAGACAATCCAGAAAAATAAAACTCTTTAAATATAAATTTATTTATTTATTGGGAGTAATAATTTTATTTTAATTTTAATAGGGTCTCTAGACAGTGTATAGTACGTTTGCACTTGAAATTTAATCATACTCTTCCCTAAATGTATTTATTTCAATCTTTTTATCGATCTTTTAATTTATTACATATGTTACGTTAGATTCTCCTTTTAAATGTTTTTAAATACTCTTGCTATTATTTTTTAAATATCATTTCTTATCCTTTCCAACATTGAAATAAAATAATAATAGTGAACAGTGTAGTTTGCTTTTTCTTTTAAATTTTCATCATACAACATGGCATGCACAGTGATACTAAATTACATTATGATGAGATTTCCAAGGTAGGCCATGAAAATCGAAATGCAAAGATATTAGTGTCACTTGTAGTTAAACTTTTTGTACGTATTTAGCAAATTAAGCCTTTTTGGACACCCGCACATAATTATTAAGTTTGTAAAATGTCGTATTCTAACGTTGAAACTTATGACATGATCAGAATGTATTTTCAATGCTTTGAATATGCATTCTTGTTTCGGAGAAATATTCCCTAAATTATCCCGAAAGAAGACATTATTGAGTTTTTATTCACCTTGCCAGATGTTCTTGATGTTTATTTATGGGGCAGAATAAAACACATAGTTTATCACAAAAAGCCGAGTACAATAATTGCTGCCTCCGAAATGGAAGTAACTCTGCTCTCTACTAATCGACAAGTGAACATGTATTGAAAATGAAGGTAAACACTTTGAACATTTGTTAAGTTTAAGTTTTTCTTGTTTTTTTTGTACTTTCTGATTTAAATATATTTTCTTTTCCTTTATATTACTTGGTCAATATATTATCTTATTTGTGTTTAGGTATATAATAGGTTCTTTTATTTACTTTCATTTCAAGCGGGGATGATTTAGATATCAATTTGTGTACCTTTTCGTTACTAATGAGTAAATGATTTGATTATAACTAATGCATATTGTTTTTTTTTTTCGTTATTGTCTACTTAGTTCATGAGTTATGGAAATTATTGTTGCTGTTTTCCTATAATTAGATCTACCTATATCAGTTGGGCGATAAAGATATATTATTATTATTATTATTATTATTATTATTATCACTGTTATTATTATCATTATTATTATTATTTTATTTCAATGTCCAGAAAGACAAGACATGAAATTTAAAAATAGCTAGACAATTTGAAAACATTTAAGAAGAGAATCTAATGTAACATATTGCTGTAGTATTTGCCTTTAAATGAAATTTATATAATTTATTTATTTATTAGTTAGATAAATAAATAAAATTGTAGTTTATGTTAGCTTTATAGGCAAAACAACATAAATTGTTATCTCTCGTAGGTTCTACTGTGATTTACTTCTTTCCTTACTTGTTTCTCCTTAATTATTATTATTTTGAAGTTGTGTGGGATAGGAATTCAAATAACTATGACACCAGATTATTTATGTATAAAAATATGTATTATCTGCTTAATAATTACAATAATTAAAATTTATTGTAGCATGTATATTACTTATTTTATTTGCTTATTTACAATACTATATAAGTGGCAGTTTTCATGATAATATTGTAATCGTTTATTTTAATATGAATTCAGTCAGTACAGGGTTTCTCCACCTTCACTCTTTTCTTACTAAAGGCCTGTATATTAGGTCCAAATTATGTTGACTTGATAATGAAGGTACTGACTAATCGGCTTTATGCAAACATTCACACGTACTACATAAAGCTTGGATCAATCACCACCCCAGGCACGTTCCTAATGCATCACAAACTAATTGTCTAAACCTCTATTCTCACGGAGTCTTTAGATTCTTAGTGCGAAGCTTTTAGGCGTTCCTGTTTGTAAAAGTTTGACTATTATTCAAAGCTGTGCTTACTAATGTCTTTTTTACTGAACACTGGTCCGTTGTGCAAGTATTCGCACACAGTACACTATTAAGACAAGTGTTCTTTATTTTTAATAAATATTGTGTCCCTATATTTACTTTCTATTATTTAAATAAATAATTATTTAAAAGAAATGGAATGCTTGGAGAGAACCTGTGTATTTTGATTGAATTTAATTGTAATGACAATATTATTAACTACTCACTGCGTAGATTCATACAATTCTTCGAATTCTGCTTGAAATTGTTTGTCCATTCTTGTTGATTCTTCCTCCCGTTGAATCTTCTATAATTTTACTGGTGACGCTTACTTCTTGTAAATATGGCGACGATAAAACAATTGGGAATTATTCCTCAAGGAGCGTGTATGCTTCTTCTTAGTTTGTGAGTTGTTAGTTGGTTTGTTTATTTATTTACACTGCGATAGTAATGGTAAGTGTGTAAAAACTCCACTTAACCACTACTCGCTTGACGCATAAATGTATTATCTACTTTAAAAGATGCTATCACTTTGCTGTGTATTGGAAGTTTTTAAAGTCACAGGTATCAGCTAACAACTAACCCTTTTTCTGTAAAAACTCCCTTTTTATAGTTGAAAATAAATGCCGCTCGTTATTTGATTGTCTTTGCGTGCTTTTATTTTCAAATTGTTCGTCGTGGCGCCTCTAGCGGATATCTCGATACTTATTCCATATCTCTTCTTATTCTTCTCAAATTTTAGGTTGGCGTTTATTTTTATTATGTTTATTTCTGACATTTGATGTTTCTCCACATTTACCCACGACGGTATTTGTTGTTTTATTTATTTATATCTAATGTACAGTAAGTATATTGATATTTATTTTATTCTTTTATTGCTATCGTAAATATTTATTGTACTTATAAATGTATTCATTGCTACTTTTACTGTTTTTCAGGTAGATTCTTCGTCCGAGCGCTAGCCTTACTCGCACCTTTGTTTTGTTGCTTTTGATCGGAAAGAATGGAAAGAAGTTGGTTATTGTTTCAATTGCCAGTCCCTCCGTCTGTGCTGCTCTTTCCTCGAACCATTTTTCCGTTCTTGGAGAATTTTGTATGTTTAATATGCTGTAATGAATCATTGCTTTTATAATAATGCTGCTTATTTCTTTGGTTATAGATGTTTATTTGTATGTGCACAAAGTTTGGAACCATGAAAAGGACTTCTGTTATTCGTATTGCGAAGAGAATTAATACTTTTTGTTGTGTATATTGAAATATTATACGATTCTGTGCTGTTCTTTATGATATACTTTATTTTAATATCCTTTTCATCGCAACTGTATGTATTTTATCTTTAAGTTATATGAGTGCATTAAGCCTCTTCATATTCATTACGAGCATATCTTATTTTATTCTCTGAGTATAATTTAATTGCTTTTAAATGATTGACTCTTACAATCGTCCCGTTGGTTAACATCACTCTTTCACGGTTGTTGGTTTTAAGGGTCTTTCCATTTTTAAATGTAGGTTCTTTGCATAATATACTCAGAGCTCTTTTTGTTCCTAACCTGTAGTCAGGTTCTTTATTTTCTAAATAAAACATTACCTCTGGTTTATCACTTCTGAAAATAAATATTCATTTGTGACATTTACTATTATTGTTGAGGTTTTGCCTCACTTATATCTAAATAGTGTTTATATACATATAATCTTAATTAAAATGCTTATACCCTATGTGCATACCTGTGTTATTGTATGGCTTAATAAAATTTATTTTAAAATAAATGTTTCTTAAACTACGAGTGTGTTTTCTTATTGCTAATATTAATCTAAATGTACTAGTATATCTTGGTGTCAACATTAATCATGTTTATTTCTAACATTATATATTTATGTACAGTATTGTCTTAAATTCTAAGGTAAAGTTCACGGCATATCCCTTAGTTGTTAAAACCATGGTTTGCCATTATGAAATAATGAATTGACAAATGTGTAAATTATGTTTTCACAACTAACGTGAACTACAAATGCAATTTTATTGATCATTTATTTCATCGTAGTCATGTAGCATGGACACATGGTATTTTCCTTTTATCTTTCTATTGTCTACTTCTTGTAGTTCATAAGTTACATCTCCTAGTGTCCTACTTATTCTGTAAGGTCCACTGTAGGGTAGGTCCAGTTTTGCACATTTATTTAAATGTCTCCTACCTAGTCGATAGTTCTTCACTACAACTAGGTCTCCTATTTGATATGTTTTATTCTTATTTAACGTGAGTTCTCTATCTTCTCTGTGCTTTATTTCTAGTATCTCAGGTGTTCGTTGACTGTCTTCGATATCTTCTCGATTGTATAAATTTGGAGCGTGTTCGATATCATATTCATTTATCTGATATGAGTGTGATTGTTTATTACCTCCATGGGCTCTGCTTAGTGCGTCTGCAACTATGTTGTCCGTACCTTTCCTGTGCTTTATTTTAAATGAATATTCAGATAGTATGAGAGACCATCTGTATATTCGTGAATTATTAAACCTTGTTTTCATTAAGAATATTAGAGATAAATGATCTGTCTCGAGTAGGAAAGTGTTTCCTAGTAGGTAATATTTTAATTTTGACACTCCATATATAATGGATAGCAATTCCCGTTCTGACGAGGAATAATTTTGCTCATAATCCTTTAGAATTCTTGATAGGAAGCATATGGGTATTTCTTCCCCATTTCTTATTTGTAGGAGTTCTGCGGCTACAGCATTGCTGGAGGCATCGCATCTTAGTATGAATTCTTCATTGAAATCTGGTAGATTTATGATCAATGCCTTGTAGAAATTTTCTTTTATGTCGATGAATGCCTTTTCCCTTTCATGGGTCCATTTGAATTTTACTCCTTTCTTGATCATTTTGTATAACGTGTGAGTTTGGTCGGATATTTTAGGAATGAAGTGTTTATAGTAGTTTATCATTCCTAGGAATCCTCTAAGCATTTTAATATTTTTTGGTTTGGGATATTTTCGTATCGCCTCAAGTTTTTCCTCCTCTATTGATATCGTCTTTCCATCAATTATGTATCCCAGATAATTCACTTTATTTTTATAGAATTCGCATTTCTCGAGGTTTATTTTTAAACCATTTTCTGCTAATGTATTCAGGATTTTCTCTACTGATTCTTTGTGACTTTCTATGTCTTTATTAAATATTAGAATATCATCTACGTAGTGTGAGACGTATTCTTCATGTGGATCCAGGATCTGCTGCATTGCTCTTACTAGTGCTGCAGTAGCTGACGATAATCCAAATGGAACCACATTGTAAGAGTATACTAATGAATTAAACATGAAGGAACAATATTTCCTAGAATCTTTGTGCAATGGTACCAGCCAAAAAGAACTTTTTAAATCAAGTTTCGTAAACCACTTTGCGTCTGTACATTTTGTCAATAGGGTTTCAATGTTTTGTGGGGCTTCAAAATTAGGTGCGGTTCTGGAGTTCAGACATCTGGCGTCAAGGCATACGCGTAATTTGACGTCTTTTTCATCATTAAGTTTCATCTTTATTACTACAACCATTGGATTTATGAACGTTGATTCCGTTCTTGTAATTATGCCGTTTTTCAACATCTCTTTTATTTCTAATTTGACTTGCTCTGTATACTTTTTTGGAATGGGGTATGTTTTTATTCTGAAGGGCTGTGTCTCGTCGACTTTAAGTTTATGTTCGTAACCCTTGGCTAATCCTGGACTATCATCAAATAACTTTATATGCTTACTCAAAAGATAATTCACATGGGTTATATACAGTTTATTACAATTTAATTTAGTACCATCCCTATTTTGCGTGAGGTCTCCGCATTGAAGTTGCCTCACAGGATGTGCACTCTTCTTAACTTCATTGTGTAAACTACAATCCATTTTTGTTGTGATTTCTTCTTGAGCATCTTCTTCATATAGATTATTGATAAGGATCTCTTCCTCATGGGCTTCTTTGCTCCATGATATTGTTGAGTCCTTTATGTGGAATAATTTATTTTCCATATTTAATTTCGTACCATACTGGCTTAAAAAGTCCATCCCTAATATACAGTCGCTATTCAAATTAGGTGCTATGATGAATTCGGTTAATAAATTTAAATTATCTATCTTTATATTTATACAGAAGATTTTATCTACTGTTATCATACATTTTTTGTTTGCAGTAATAAGATTTATTTTCTTTATGGGTTTATAACACCCCAAACTTTCAATATCTTTGTTCATGATATTTTTATCTAAAAGTGAAAGTTGAGCTCCAGTATCCAGCAATGTTTCTATCTCTTGTTCCCCAATCTTGATTTTTATATGTGGTAGTTCCGTGGTTATCTTTTTTAAATCATCGTAATTATAGATGTTTTGTATTTTACGTTTTCTCTTGGCTGGCTTATTTAAAAATCCAGCGACGTTGCACCAGAATAATATGCTGCATTCACCCACTCTTTGTTTGTTGAGTTATGCCTGTTTTCTTTTGGTATCGCACCCCTAGATTCTTGATTTTGTTTTGTTGTTGCTTCTTTTACTTCCTTTTCAATTTGTATATTTTGAATTCTTTTATCTTCTTTACTTGTCTTCTCTTCCCTCTTGTAATTTTTGCTATTATCTTTCCTTTTGCCCTCATTATTTCTGTCCGGGTTATAGGTATTTTGGTAATTATTATTGTTTCGCCTATTCCCATTGTAGTTGTTTCTGTTGTTGCTGTCGTTGTTTTGAGGTTGATTGTTCATGTTTCCATTCCCTCGGTTCACGTTATAGCCCTTTTCATCTATGTCGTCTAATCTTTTTACTAATTCAAGGAGTTCTTCTATTGTTTCCATTCCTTGAAGTGCGACGGTCTGAGTAACATTGTGATCAAAGTGTGCAGCCAATTGCGATACTATGTCACTTTCCTCTATTCTGGGTATAATGTATTTGAGAAAAGAATATTTTCTTATGACATAGTTCTCTCGAGATAAACCAGACCTATACTTTCCAAATATCAGGTCGTGTCTTATGTTTCTTTGTTGCGTTCGACCCCAATACTGTCTTGTGAATCGCCTTTCGAAATCATTAAAGTCTATCACATCATCCATTATCATGTGATACCATTGGAGTGCATAGTCTTTGAGACATGCTCTTATAAAGTGTAGTTTGGATGTCTCATCCGTTATGCCTCTCATGTATGTCTTAATTGTTCTCAGGAATATCATTGGATTGTCCTTATAGTGTCCTGAGAATTTCGGTGCATTGTCTATGCTTCCCACAGTTTGTGGCAAAGACACACTAGGTGTATGAACCCCGTGCATTACTTTGTCCTCAAGCTGTTTGATCGTGTGTTCAAAAGTTGATGTTTTCCCTTGTAGATTGGACACAGCGTTATTGCAAGCTTCATATTTTGTTTCGCAGTCTTCTATCTTGTGTGTAATTTTCTCTATTTGTTCTTTATTTTCCACTTCGTTGTGTATTATTTTTCTATTGATAGCTACTATTTCCTCATTCACTATGTTGAAGTTTTCTTGCGTCTTCGCAGTTCTTTCTACCATTTCTTGTACAAAGAATTTTCTTGTATTCTTGCACGTTTCTGTGTTGTCATTTATTTGTTTTCTCATGTCTGCTACTGTTTTGTCCAGTTTTTCCTCTAATCTGGCATTTATTTCTAGTGTTTCTTGCCTTAGTTCTTTAAATCCCTCGTCTATTTTTGAGTTGATTCTTTCTAAATTCTTGTTTAAATTTTTATTATTTTCCTCTATTTTGTGGCTTAGAGTTTTATTATTTTCCTCTATTCTGTGGCTTAGAGTTTGGCTTAGAGTTTTATTATTTTCCTCTATTTTGTTATTATTTTCCTCTATTTTACAGAATAATTTATGGAAAAGGCTTTCAAATTTTTGTTCCATTGTTGTACTACTTGTGCCCTCTGTGAGTATGCTTCCCTCAACTGTCGCATTTCCTGAATCATCCTCTTTTGTCTCAGTCTTATCCGACTCTGAGTCCGAGGTTAGTTGCGTAGGTTCCCTATATTGAGTGAATTGTGGCTTTGTTTCTATTTCTTTTTCAATATTGGGTTTTTCACCTTTGCTACTGTTTTGTTCTTTGTCTGACATTTTTGTTGTGTACAAATAACGCTTTCTATCTAATATTTTACTTAATAGAAATTTAAATGAATCCTATCCCACTTGAATAAGATTACATGAAAGAAACAATTTTATTTTGCAAGGAAAGAAACACAGCCAGCAAGTTGTGTTTTTAAGTTTAGCTTTGATATTTGACAAATTGTGTATTTAATTTATTTTGTAAGAAAAACACAGCCCCACGTTGGGCGCCATATATATGCTGTAGTATTTGCCTTTAAATGAAATTTATATAATTTATTTATTTATTAGTTAGATAAATAAATAAAATTGTAGTTTATGTTAGCTTTATAGGCAAAACAACATAAATTGTTATCTCTCGTAGGTTCTACTGTGATTTACTTCTTTCCTTACTTGTTTCTCCTTAATTATTATTATTTTGAAGTTGTGTGGGATAGGAATTCAAATAACTATGACACCAGATTATTTATGTATAAAAATATGTATTATCTGCTTAATAATTACAATAATTAAAATTTATTGTAGCATGTATATTACTTATTTTATTTGCTTATTTACAATACTATATAAGTGGCAGTTTTCATGATAATATTGTAATCGTTTATTTTAATATGAATTCAGTCAGTACAGGGTTTCTCCACCTTCACTCTTTTCTTACTAAAGGCCTGTATATTAGGTCCAAATTATGTTGACTTGATAATGAAGGTACTGACTAATCGGCTTTATGCAAACATTCACACGTACTACATAAAGCTTGGATCAATCACCACCCCAGGCACGTTCCTAATGCATCACAAACTAATTGTCTAAACCTCTATTCTCACGGAGTCTTTAGATTCTTAGTGCGAAGCTTTTAGGCGTTCCTGTTTGTAAAAGTTTGACTATTATTCAAAGCTGTGCTTACTAATGTCTTTTTTACTGAACACTGGTCCGTTGTGCAAGTATTCGCACACAGTACACTATTAAGACAAGTGTTCTTTATTTTTAATAAATATTGTGTCCCTATATTTACTTTCTATTATTTAAATAAATAATTATTTAAAAGAAATGGAATGCTTGGAGAGAACCTGTGTATTTTGATTGAATTTAATTGTAATGACAATATTATTAACTACTCACTGCGTAGATTCATACAATTCTTCGAATTCTGCTTGAAATTGTTTGTCCATTCTTGTTGATTCTTCCTCCCGTTGAATCTTCTATAATTTTACTGGTGACGCTTACTTCTTGTAAATATGGCGACGATAAAACAATTGGGAATTATTCCTCAAGGAGCGTGTATGCTTCTTCTTAGTTTGTGAGTTGTTAGTTGGTTTGTTTATTTATTTACACTGCGATAGTAATGGTAAGTGTGTAAAAACTCCACTTAACCACTACTCGCTTGACGCATAAATGTATTATCTACTTTAAAAGATGCTATCACTTTGCTGTGTATTGGAAGTTTTTAAAGTCACAGGTATCAGCTAACAACTAACCCTTTTTCTGTAAAAACTCCCTTTTTATAGTTGAAAATAAATGCCGCTCGTTATTTGATTGTCTTTGCGTGCTTTTATTTTCAAATTGTTCGTCGTGGCGCCTCTAGCGGATATCTCGATACTTATTCCATATCTCTTCTTATTCTTCTCAAATTTTAGGTTGGCGTTTATTTTTATTATGTTTATTTCTGACATTTGATGTTTCTCCACATTTACCCACGACGGTATTTGTTGTTTTATTTATTTATATCTAATGTACAGTAAGTATATTGATATTTATTTTATTCTTTTATTGCTATCGTAAATATTTATTGTACTTATAAATGTATTCATTGCTACTTTTACTGTTTTTCAGGTAGATTCTTCGTCCGAGCGCTAGCCTTACTCGCACCTTTGTTTTGTTGCTTTTGATCGGAAAGAATGGAAAGAAGTTGGTTATTGTTTCAATTGCCAGTCCCTCCGTCTGTGCTGCTCTTTCCTCGAACCATTTTTCCGTTCTTGGAGAATTTTGTATGTTTAATATGCTGTAATGAATCATTGCTTTTATAATAATGCTGCTTATTTCTTTGGTTATAGATGTTTATTTGTATGTGCACAAAGTTTGGAACCATGAAAAGGACTTCTGTTATTCGTATTGCGAAGAGAATTAATACTTTTTGTTGTGTATATTGAAATATTATACGATTCTGTGCTGTTCTTTATGATATACTTTATTTTAATATCCTTTTCATCGCAACTGTATGTATTTTATCTTTAAGTTATATGAGTGCATTAAGCCTCTTCATATTCATTACGAGCATATCTTATTTTATTCTCTGAGTATAATTTAATTGCTTTTAAATGATTGACTCTTACAATCGTCCCGTTGGTTAACATCACTCTTTCACGGTTGTTGGTTTTAAGGGTCTTTCCATTTTTAAATGTAGGTTCTTTGCATAATATACTCAGAGCTCTTTTTGTTCCTAACCTGTAGTCAGGTTCTTTATTTTCTAAATAAAACATTACCTCTGGTTTATCACTTCTGAAAATAAATATTCATTTGTGACATTTACTATTATTGTTGAGGTTTTGCCTCACTTATATCTAAATAGTGTTTATATACATATAATCTTAATTAAAATGCTTATACCCTATGTGCATACCTGTGTTATTGTATGGCTTAATAAAATTTATTTTAAAATAAATGTTTCTTAAACTACGAGTGTGTTTTCTTATTGCTAATATTAATCTAAATGTACTAGTATATCTTGGTGTCAACATTAATCATGTTTATTTCTAACATTATATATTTATGTACAGTATTGTCTTAAATTCTAAGGTAAAGTTCACGGCAATATGCAAGAATTAAAAAATCGGTAAGAAGTTTGAAATAAATACATTTATGACTATGATGAAAATTCAAGTGAAAGCGAACTATAACACTGTCTAGTGACACTTAAAATTAAAATAAAGTTATTACTCACAATAAATAAATAAATTTATATTAAAAATTGTTTATTTTTTTTGGATTGTCTTCGTATGACTATATCTTCGTCAAGAAAAAAGGTAGCAACTCCCGGTTTTCATCATTCTCTTCAGTTTTTTATGTGCTTCAATATTACTATATTAATAATATGCCGTTCCATTTAAAATTTTAAAGAAAAAACATGTAATATACATACATTGAAAACAGCGCCCCCTGTTATTTTCTTTGACAACCACGTAATTTCGTGCTATATGTCCTTCAATTCTTTGTAAGATTCTCTATCTAATGAGCCCAGGAACATTAAAATCCGTTCGTGCAAACCAAAATTATACCGACTTTTGTACGCAGACATACCCCCCTCCCCTCTCCCCTTCGTATGGAAGTTAGATCAAAAAGTTTCAAATGAAAGTTGTATAAAAACGTCTAAAAATTTTGCTAGAAAAATTTTCAATCTATCTTAATCTAGAATTTAAGGAAAACTTATCGAATTTTTAATTTATCTTGAGAATTGCGCCCCCTTGCGATAATTTTGGAAACTTAAAAATATTTTAGTTGTAATTTCTGTCGTCCATTTTACTATCAAGATTTTTTCCGCGGGGTTGTACGACAAACGGTTGCCGAGATATGGCCGGTGGCCGAGCTTAAACAGACACCCGGTATATATAGACGAAACCTGATAGAATTTTTGAGATCTGTATAGGCAAAAACTTTTCCACTTTCGTTAGTTCAATAGTCTATAATCAATTTATTTATTTTTAAATAAATGAATTTGCAGGAATAACAAACGCAAAATTAACATTTACGCTTTTTTTTTCAAATAGAACACCTGTATATTTTTCTTATAAAGTACAGTATTTTTTATAAGCTTTTTAATGATATCATGTTTTCCTTATCCACACTAAGTATTTTATAACGTATTAACTCTAATTCCTAGAGATATACCGTATGTGTCAATTTTCATTAGGTATAGGGATTCAATGTTTACGTGCGATTTATACGTATACAAGTAATACGTGGCAACGTGCCACCCCACACCGTCCGTCACCAATCCCGGCAACAATCGACATCACAACGACTTTCTCCGATCTTCCCACTTCTCCCGACCAGATTTTACATTCAATGTTTAGCTGCGAACACGTTGCAATAAAAGTCGTCTTATTACTGGAACGGGAAACATCAAATGGCCGCCGCGATCTCCTGATCTAGTAATATATTATTATTTTCAGAATCCTTTTTTATTTACCTTATTTTTAATTTTATTAGAATTACGCTTTTGCTTGTGTCATGCAGCGTGAACGCAGCTTAATAATTTTCTGCATTTACTGAAAGGAAAAAGAAAAACAAATCCTTGCAACTCGTAAATATTATTTCTGAACGCATTACAAACACCCAAGCCGGTGGTCGAATAGTTACTGCTAACCACGCTAACTTGTATTTACGAGCATAGTCGAGCATGCATCGGTCGTGCTGGCATTGGAAAGGAAAGAAGGGGTACTATGTTGCCACATACTGTATGGATTAATCGCCTATGGCTAATGAAAATTGACACATGCTGTATACTCTACAACATACTGTATATAAATGTGTATATAGAATATCAACTTTTCTTTTTAACTTCGAAAGAATCTACGAAAAAACCCATCACCTAAATTGTCTGAAATGAATGCTCCTCATGTTGTAAATTTATTATCGGACATTACACAACAATATATACTGCTATACACTTGCAACGGAGAAGAGAAAAGCATACCGCCAGAGGGGACCCCTGCGTCTATAAATTGTCAGGTGATTTTTACTTTTTGGCCCATGGACAGCAGTAAGCAATGGCGTTAGCCAAGCCATTCCAGGAAAATGCAATAGATGTATTTCCACGTTAATGTACGTCCACTGTACAAAGGAGATTTACATTATATGCGCTTCTTACTTTATTGTGGCTAAAATTGATTCCATGTGAATTTATATTTGCGCACGAATATATGGATTGCGGAAGGTTTTTTTTTCATATAGCCTTTTGAGATGCGCCAAGTTTATGGATTGTTTCAAACATAGTAAGCGCATAAATATAAAACGAAATTTTCAAATGTTGCTGCAGAAATTATTATTTTATTATAATTTTGACCACTGCCAACATATTCTAGTTTGTCCAAGTGATTTATTCCTAGTAAAAAATATTAAAAATACGGGCGCTAGAAATGAGGGTATGAGATAGATGATACTATATACGACAAAAAAAAACGAATGGCTGTAACATTATACATACGAAGTGTAAATATCATAATTCCTATTTAGTAATGTAGATAGCGGTAACTTTTTAATACAAAACCTGGAGATAGTCATAACCCCTACATTTTTTATGTTCATTTATACAGAGTGGTGCTCGACAACAACGAACCAACACAAACACTTGTTTTTTTTTTTTTTGAAATAAACGGCAGAATTTTCTACTTTTTATGGTAACT
The DNA here is from genome assembly GCA_963170755.1 of Amphimallon solstitiale. NCBI lineage: Eukaryota > Metazoa > Arthropoda > Insecta > Coleoptera > Scarabaeidae > Amphimallon > Amphimallon solstitiale. Next base: position 29,702,216 of record OY720681.1, on the reverse strand, counting down.
TTTTAAGGGCGGATTAATCTGAAAAGAATTTGTATTAGTCGATATTCAACTGCTCCTGAGAGAAGGCGATTTTTCGTCAAACATTGCACAACTTTTAAAAAAATAGTTTGAAATAGCGATTATTTAATGTATATTTCGATACTTCAGTGCATGTTATTTAGAATTACATACGATGCACTAAAGCTAATAATTCTAAAATAATATATAATTACATACTACCTACTAAAAGTACTAAAAAATTACTATTTAAAAATACTTATCCTCTTGGGTCTGTGGGCAATATTATGAAACATATAGAAGATATCTGAATATACTACTTATTAATTTAAAAATAAGAGTTGCCATGAATTTCTACAATAAGTAATTTTCATTAATTTTTTAAACTTTTAAAGTTACATGTTTGTTAATTCAGGAATTACGTATAGTTTAAAAATATCGCTTTCACAATGTACCAAAAATGCAAGACATATATTGATAATTTTAGTTGAAAAAGCAAAACCGTCAGTACAAGTATTCGAATTTACTTATATAAAAAGTAAGTATCTTCAAAAACATAATACAGTTCAAGCATCAGAGAATCACAATTATTATGTTATTACCTAACAAATAAAATCCAGAAAAGGTAAAGAACATAAATAATATTAGTTTATTACTACGTGCGTATAATTTAATATTTTAAAATGTATAAAACATAAAAACAAGTCCATTTAAAAGAAGATTGATAAACAAAACTAATAAATGATCAAAACTATCGCTTTCTTCTTCTGTATACATTTAAACTCGAGCTTCAAATGACGTATATACATTTCTTGATTAACAACTATATATTCCTGTATATTCTGTTTGCTAGTAAATAATTTCAATGCCTTTCTCGCAAAACATATATCATATTTACTAATTACTATTTTAAATGCTTAATATTTGCCGTAAAGTAAATGCATGTGCTTGTAATGACAAATTATAAATGCAAATTTGAAGTTTTACCAATTTTTTCACAGAGACCAACTACGACATTTTTAAGGTATTTCTAATTCCTGAATTTTCAAGCTTTTCGCGTAATACATTTTAAAATGTTATAAGCAACTTTTTTCGACTACTTTAAGTCATGCTATGTGTAATGCAAGTAAAGGCAACTCATCCTTTTAAATTAATAAGTCGTAGTCGGGTTTATTCAGAAAAAAACATTCTATAACTTTTGTAATATCGACCACAGGCGCAAGAAAGTAGGTATTTTATAATAATTTTCAGTGACGTGTAAAATTTTCACTTTAGCGATTGGTATGTAATTCTAAGGAACATGAGTTGAAATGTCGAAATAAATTTTAAATTCATGTATTGAAATAATATCTCTACTGAGTCCACAACAGATATTTCATGATTATTTGCTGTTCAATTTTTGACAACATAGCGTCATATCACAGAAACAGCTGAACATCTACTAATACAAAATAATGTCAGTTTAATATATTCTTAAAGAGCTGTCATAAAATGTAAGAAAGTGCGCAACATTCAATATAAAAAAAAATAAGTTTATGTTCCTTCGTCGTTGTCAAATTGTCTATATATTGTATATTATCTATAATTTGTGTATTATAAATTTTGCGCAATCTACATTATTTCCAATACTAGATTTTTAAATTTTCGCTGGGACACCCGGTATATCCAAAATTTTGCACAATTATTTTTTTTTCAAAATCAAAAAAAAAATTGTTTCCTTTTCTTTATGTCGGATTAGTTGAGTTTGGTTTTTCGATTGTAAAAGTCTATAGTTGCGAATTATCATATTAAACTGCAGAGCGTAGACAACCAAATTATAGACAGCTAAGTAATTTTTAATTGTTTATAAAGAGACTGCTAGCAGCAGACCATTTTTGTATTGTCCACAAATCGTATATTAGAATCATCTGTCGAATTCACAATAAGTATTATGCGATCTTGTATATAGCTAGCACTGTCGTGCATATATAACGGTTAAGTACCAAATCCTGTGGAACTCCTATAGGCATGCTATCTCTGATACAAATTTATCACGCTTCATGACATAATATAAAATCTCACGACCTGCACGTGTTTTGGTGGAGCCGGAAAGAAGCAGTAGCATTTAAAAAGCAATTTTGGAGATATATTGCAAACCTTAGCGATCTATTGCCAGTTCGGCTCTACCAGAAATTTAATTATGTGAACGTATTCGAAGTATACTTAAATATATTCTGTTCGGTCCATTCATATAAGGGAAGCTGCGCATCGATGAAGGAGTCCCACAGGGTTTGGTACTTTGTCCAATTCTCTGTCAGTTATATGTGACGAAGCTTGTTAACTGTATACGACATAATAGAATACTTATTGTAAATTACCCAAGTGATACTAATGTACAATTATACAATCAGCAATGGGATGCTGTTAATGCAGTTTTATAAACAAAATCATGATTATTCCATTTTGTATATTTGTAATTCGTATTATGATTAATTCACATTTTGGTTTAACCCGTGACAATTCCTACCACCCACGCAACACCAAAAATCTGTTTTCACATTCAATCGGCGAACATTCGTCATTTCCGCTGTTTCTACAGGGAGGGGGATCAAAGTTGAAAGAGGGACGAATTTCGATCGATGACGATTCGTCTCCGGCGATGCGTGACACCTTCCTGTAACTGCAGCCAGAACCTTATGAAATACGTTTTCGCCCGCCAGGCAGCGAAGATGGTGGATACAATAGTAGAATCGCACCTGTCGCCGACTAACCTGGGCCGTTAAAGGAGGCAAAACGAAGGTGTACGAGACAGGCGGTCGAGGTGGGTTCTCCCCCATTTTCACCTATCTCCCATTCCACTTTTATATCGCATTATGGCTGCCTTTGACGTTCCCTTTGTTCTCCTCGTTCTATCGGGCTACAATGATTTAAGATGGTCTATAGCTATTCGCCTCTCTTCAAATAATAATTATACAGGGTGTTGTGAATTTCAGTAACACATAAATGAACATTTAGCAAACAATAATATTTATTGTCGCGCGTTCAAACAACACAGTTACACAAAATATATTCAAATGATTGCGTAATAAAAATTAGTATAAAACCACACAAAGAAATGGAAGCGACATTTAATTCGCTAAATAACATGAAGTTTTTGCCGTTGCAATCTTAACAACAGTACGTAATATTCATTCAAACATATATACAGTTGAGATGTACAAATGTGAACATAAATGTACCCTTTTAAGCAATGGAGAACCAAACAACATTTTGTGGCAAAAAGTGGTGTTTTCTAACTCAAATAACGTTCTCGGCATTTTGCAATAGAAAACTAGTTCCTAGAGATTTCGTGGGGCCGTCTATTGATCGCACGAACATTTCAAAATTCGTTTAGCACCTTTTTCAACCAAGAACCAACTACAATTGGTGCTTATTACAAAACTCTGAATAAAACAAAAGAGAACAAATGTTTTTTTTTTAGGGTAAAAGTTGGATATATGCCCCTGTAGGATAGATGCCCCACCCCAAGTATTGAGTAATGTATTGAGAATATTTGAATTTTGGCGCTATAATATAATGTGGTATATACGCCCCACCTAACGAAAACAATCACGCCGGCTACTGTTAATTCGTTGTTCGTTGAATAAACTTTGAACGGTAAGTGCAAAGTTATGCTATGTAATTCTTAGTTTTTGGTGGCCTGTGCTAAGCTCCTATTACCATATCTTGCATGATAAATAGTTGTTTTGAAAAAACTGAGATCAGAAAAATAGTTAACCTAAGTATTTTGAGCGATTTCAATACGACTGATTGTTACTAATGAAAGTTATGAGGTGGGGCGTTTATCCCACAAAAAAGGGATATATGCCCCACTTGATTATGGGATATATGGCCTGTAATTTCTCACAGTAGTTCGATATAAGTATTAGGTACCTAGACATATTTGCATTTTTACACATTCATTCTACAATAGGTATGCCGAGAAAGTACGTCAGGAAAACCAATGTTGTTCCTAGAGCTACATGGTCAGAAGAAAACCTCAACACAGCCATAATAATGGTATCAACTAGGGCCTTGGGGGTGAACCAGGCTAGCCGCTTCTACAATATCCCGTCTCGAACCTTAAGAAGGGGGATAAAAAGTGGTGATGGAACAAAAAAACCTTTGGGAAAACCACCAGCACTAGGATTTCAAAATGAAAAAAGATTAGTCGCCCACATCAAACGATTGGAAGAAGCAGGTTTTGCTCCATCGCGTCGAACTACTAGACAACTCGCATTCGAATTTGCTAAAAAGCTAGGCAAACAAAAGGCACTGCTCAGTAAGAATTCGAAAGAAAACAAAACTCTAGCAGGCCCTCACTGGCTCTATTCGTTTTTAGAAAGACATCCAGAACTATCTGTGCGGCAACAGAAGGTTTATCTTTGGCTCGTGCCAAAGGAATGTGTCGCGAAGAAGTGAACAATTTTTTTGCTTTATTTCAAAACACACTTGAACAAAATAACTTGATGGATAAACCTGCATCAATATATAACATGAATGAGTCGGGTATCCAACTGAACAATAAGCCTGGCAAAGTTATTGCTACTAAAGGATGTAAGGACGTTCATGTTTTAACATCTGTGGAAAAAGGAGAGAACGTTACAATTGTAGCTTGTTGCAATGCCGAGGGAACGTTTTTGCCTCCAGTACTAATTTTGAAGGGAACTCGTAAGAAGATGGAGCATTTAAAAGATTTGCCACCTGGCTCGGACATCTACATGAACAAGCAATCGTCGTACATTAATACAGACCTGTTCCTAAAATGGTTTAAAGAACATTTTCTTCCTAGAAAAAGTCCTGGCCAGGCTCTTCTAATTTTAGATGGTCATACTTCTCACTGTTCATTAGAATTGTTAGAGATTGCAGATCAAAATAATGTGATTCTACTGTGCTTGCCTAGTCACACCACCCAAGCTTTGCAACCACTAGACAGGTCATTTTTTAAGCCATTAAAAGATTATTTTAGAGAAGCTGCTCAAAATTTTATGTTTATTCATAAAGAAAGGAAGATAGATAGGATGAGCGCAGGAAAATTGATTGGAGAAGCATGGAATAAGGCCAGTACAGTCGGAAACGGTGTATCTGGATTTCAAGCAACGGGGATTTTTCCTTTTAATCCGAGTGCAGTTCCTGACCATTTTTTCAAAATATCGGATGTGGCAAACAGATTTGTTCTCCCGGAACAACAGGACCAAAATCGTACGACTGAAGACTCAAATGCTGTGATCGATTTTACTTTAAGGAATGGCTTAGAGCAAAATGGTAACAACTATAGCGAAGTTGAAATGGAACCATTTCTAAATGTTGATGAGTTACCAGAAAACTTTTTCGATGACTCAGACAATTTTATTATGATTCCTAATATCACGGATAATAGTGATGACGCGACTGCGACTGAGACTGAGAATTCTCATTCTCAAAGTTTACAAGTTGAAATTATTGATGAGCAACAAAATTCTACAGAGACAGAATCTCAAAGTGTTCAATCTGATGCTATTGTAGAAACTCCGTCAAAATATGTAGAAGATATTGCGCCGATTCCATCAATTCCTCAAAGTAAATTTAATAAAAGGAAACAGTCAGCCGAAATTTTAACTTCACAAGACTTTATGGATAAGAAAAAGAAAAATACTGATACCAAAGGAAAAAAAGTTGTTCAAAAGGAAAAGTTAAAAGGTAAAGTAAAAGAAACTAAAAAAAGAAAAAAACAAACTAATGGGTAAAAATGGGAAAACACAAAAAAGAGACGATGCAAAAGATTCCCAAGATGATGTAGACTGCATTGAGTGCCTGGAAAATTATCTATCTACGAAAGAGACAGTTGACTGGATTCAATGCATTGACTGTGAATTGTGGTTGCATGAAACTTGTACAATGTACAACCCCCGATGCAATAATTGTGGAAAAGTTAAGAAAAGGTTAGACACTGTAAAGAAGAAGTTGTAGGATGTAAAGTCTTATAATAGCGTTATATTTTAAACATTACTTAAATAAAGTTTTTTATATTTTTTGATCAATTTTTTATGCAAAATACATGCTATGAGCGATCTCTTCATAGTAGGTACTTAATTTTAGAAAATGTACAACCGGGTATCTCTACAGGTCTACAGCCATATATCCCTTATGAAAACAACGGTGCGGCATATATACCACGTGGTGGGGCATAAACACAACGTATGTGGGATATATGGCCAAATGTAGATGTTATTTAAATCGAACTTATTGGTCCCTAAATACAACTATATTTTAATATATATTGTATTTTCAGGTTCATACATTATTGAAATTTCTTTTAGCAAAAAACAGTAGATTGATAGGATAAGGTCAAATTGAAATAAATTATTTTCCTTAGGTGGGGCATATATCCAACCTTTACCCTAGTTATGCTTAAGTTTTTGTTGTTCATTTTACTACAGTTTGTTTACTAACGTTATAAACCTTTAAAAAAACAATCTTTTTTCCCTTAAATAGCCCTATATTTTCAAAGACGAGTAACCACTAATGTCTTATCTTAGTCACAACTATGATTTTTTAGTTGTTTGTCATTTGCATAGAGGGGTTCAATTGTGAATCTCATCTCTCATACATACGACACAAATGGGCGTATAGCTACAAAGGTTGTATTCAACATTACATAATTAGAAAGTGATAAGCATTTCTAACAAGGGATAAAATCACAGAAATCAAGCTTTTTGTAATCTAATTATCATCTGAAATCTACCGGCGAAGACATAAGAATTACAATGACATTTTTCTTATGAAAAAACAACGAAATGTTAAATAATTTGTTCGTCAACGTATTGATGCGTGTTTCCTAGAAGTGAACTTAAATCTCTTGTTAAAGTGCTTGATACGTTTTATTCAAGAATTATACACAATCTTGTAGAGGACTTATTAAATGTAATAAAATATTGATGGTTTCTGCTTTCTACATTTTTGAAGGTTTACTTTTTTGTGTAAATATCAACATCTATATTAACAGTATATATAGCCACGCCACTATACTACTATAAATAAATTAGACTACCTACTGCTATCGCACTTTGACGGAAGGTGGTCTAGCTCATTCGAGTATGAATTATATTAACAATTTAACCGTGAGTATCAAAACCATTAATAATCTAAATCACTAACACATTTGGCATTATTAATTTATTTAATGCAAACAAAATTTTTTGTATTATAAAGAGAACGTGTATAATCTAACGCAATTTCATACATATAAGAACCGATCTTGAAGAACACGTACATCATTTTAAATCGTTTACTTCGGGTGTGCTTAAATTTAAACCTAAAACACCGAAATACCATCCTTCAAAGTCGTTAATCAAATCACCTTTTTCCAGCGTCTTCGAGCTGGCTGGAAAGCGTCTTTAAAACACTCGGTGTAATATAACTTATTTATTACTTGTGTTGAACAAGAGCGTAATATTAATTAAACACTCACCAACGGAGCGCCATCTGTCTTTCGTCCAGACACTGACAGTCCCCCCACAAATCTGTCTCTTACCTGGAATAAGAAGAAAGATGCATTAGCACTTTAGTTTCAAGCGCGCATATGTTGTGCGTTAATGTTACGAAAGAGTAGATTTAGAACAGGTAAATAACTACATACATAAAGAATGGGAATGTAAGTTAATTTCATCTTCTTTACACAAGCGTAGGAATGAAAACTTCAGACATGGGAATTTTTAAAATATATTAACGTGAACAGTGGCGTAGATAAAAAATTTAGCCCCCCCCGCAAAATTTTTAGGGGGCCCTTCCAAAATACTTGTTTAGAGATAGTAGCATAGAATGTGAATATCGGAGTAACTATAATAAATTTATTTTATAATAAAAAAATCTAAATTATATTTAATTATTTATTTTATAATAATACATTTGAAAACACAAAAAAAAAGCTAATTAGAAGACAAAATGCCGAAACGTCTTTTTTTCAATAGTTGGAAATTTTCTAACTCTTCCAAATCAACTACTTTGTTCATGTTCAATACTTATAACAGCCAAGGCACTTAACCGAACTTGTTTAATGGTGGTGCGTAAATAGGTTTTAATTAATTTTAATTTCGAAAACGATCTTTCTGCTGTTGCTGATGTTACCGGTAGTGTTAAATATAACTGAAATAGTGTACATAGATCTGGAAGACTGGTTGCTAAACATGCATTTTCCACTATTAATAAATTGGCTAAGTCCTTAATAGAAGATTTTTGTTTAATTTCATTAAACAAAGCAGTCTTAAGATTAATTAATTGAATCGGCAAATCTTCTGAAAAATCAATTCCATATTTGCTCAGAATATGTCCTCCGTATTCCACTATTTCTTCATTCGTTAACTTAACAAATTTTGAGGGATTAAGAAACGAGAAAAGGTTTACAACTTCATTTATAGAGTAGAATCTTCTAGATAATTGGTTGATAATAATATCAAGTTACGCATTAAAAACTTCTACTTGAAATTTTTTTATCGGGTTAGGCATTACACAGTCGTTTTCACATTCATCAAAAACCTTTTTAATTCTCTTCTGGTGTTTATATTTTATCATAGGCTGAATATTCCAAGATTCTGCTAGATTTTTAGCTTCTTCGTCTAATTTATCAAAACTTTGTCGCAGTTCTGTCAAGTTTTCTTGACCATTATTGAGCAATTTGCACGTCTTTTCTAAATCACATGAAGGGCTCTGAAGTTGCTTTGAAATTAAGTTAACAGTTTCGAGGATTTTACTCTGGAAAACTAGCAATAGAATATACTCATAATTATCCATTTTATTCTGCAGAGACTTTGCTTCATTTCTGTCATTTTGCTTTTTGCACACCAGGATAAAATTTGACAAACATTGCATTACAGACTGATAATTATATTTTATTGACAGTAAGCATTTAAATCTAGAAGACCATCTTGTTACGCACAGCTTTTTCAGTGTGTACTTAATTTTACTTCCATGTGGTGCAGCTTGATGAAGGACTTGCCAGCGTGGCAAGCTTTCACTAAAAAACACATAAATGCTTTGCAAAAGATCATTAAAACTCTGTAGTTTAATGATGTTTTTGACAGAATCATTTAAGACTAGGTTCAAATTATGAGCTGAACAATGAATATAATCAGCTGTAGGAACTCGATTCTTAATTCTGGCTTGTAAACCATTATATTTTCCAGACATATTAGCAGCCCCGTCGTATCCTTGCCCTCGACAATTTTCTATATTAATTTGATAATTTTCTAAAGTACTTAGAACAACAGCTTCTAAACTCTGTGAATCTTGTTCGGTTAGCTCTATAAATCCAATAAATGATTCCTTTATTCCTAGACTGTTTTGTTTATTTGAATTTTTCTTCATACTTGTATACCTTATAACGAGACTTGGTTGGTCCTTCTTGGATATGTCTTGCGTTGTATCAATTATAAGGGGGAAAAGGAGCTTTATTAATATTTTTCGTTAATTTTTTTAAAACGGTTTTAGCCAAATGTACAATTATTTTATTTTGCATATCGGGGCTTAAGTATTTGTTTCGAATATTAGTGCTTGACAAATGAGCTTTTAGAACAGGGTCATAACGTGCTATCAAGTCAATAATATTTAAAAAGTTACCACTTGTTGCTCCAATTTCTTTAACATTTTCTCGATGTCCTCGTAATGGCATATTGCAAATTGATAATGTTCTTATCACATCACTTATTCTTATTAAAACTTCTTTAATTAAATAATCAAACAAATATCTGATTAAAGAAAATTAATTACCTAATATGTCAAAATCTTTAAAACAAGTTTTCTCAAAAATCCTTCGCAGCAGATTTGTTTGCTTTAGTTCACGTTAAAAATTGAATAAAAAGCTACCCCGCTCTGCACTTATTTTTCTTTCAACTATTCTTTACTTTGTTTTAAATGAATATAAAATAAATTAAAATTAGGCAACCCACATTACAATTAATCTTATTCAGGTAAAAATCTTACCCGCGGTTACAAGTGTGTAAATATTTGATCATAAATGAATTTTGATTCGCTTAGATATTGAGTTATTATTTCAAACGTTTATTATATATTCCCTATATGTAATAGGTACTCGGACTCGGACATCATTCGGTTATTAAAGTATGTGCTATGCAACCAATATTGCGATTGCCGTTTCAGTATCGAGGAGCCTTAATGTCATATAAAACAATACACAACATAATATAATAATTGATTCGCCAACACAGTTACTTCATCACATATGTATGTATGAAAATTGTACCTGCATAGAAAATAAAAGAATTAGATCGTGTCATTAATTTTCAGTACGTTACGTTCATAATCATGTAGAAATATGGACAACATATTAGTATCCTCTCAAATTATTGTACACCTACAATTTCCAACATTAAATAAAAACGATGGAAAATGTTTTACCGAAGCAGTTTCTTTCTAGACCAAAATAAAAGGAAGTATACATACAATAACTAATACTAATAATTTTTTATATCCTCTTGCAATGTTTCTATTTTCACATTCTGGGCATAACACAAATATTTGAATTTGTTTTAAAACGACTCGATATCGCTGTATATCTATAAAATTCGCCTTTAAAAAGTATATACTATTTTACGGCATACAAGCTGTTAGATTAGGAAATATTGCATAGTAATAGATGTTAGATAGATATAGATTGTATATCTACATAGATATCATAGAAGTCAGTTATTATGGACAACTCTATTGATTTATGTGGTTATGTAAAAATAATTTTACAATGACAGTTTCAAAATAAGAAGTAAATATGGGATAATCAACATTAACGCCTCAAAATTAATGGAAAGATATAGAGGAAAAAACAAAATCATATATAGATTTTTGGGGATCCTAAAACTAAATACACATTCAATTAAGTTACCGAAAAAGTACCTTTTTGTTCAAATATAATCATATCTATACACATCCTGTACATCACAGTACAAATCTCATTACATTTTATTACAAATCCCTCACTTCTGAGTGACAGGGTATTAAACTTTCAATTTTTTTATGTCATGCACCAGAAGAATTTTTTTCAAATTTTCCAGGTATTACTTCATGCTCGGTGGTATTTCTTTTCTTCAAAAAAAAAAGTCGAAGTAACTTAAGATTAGTTTTCGCATACGTGAGTTAATGTAAGGCAAGCTATTGAGCAGAAAATTCGCTGTCATGATATATGGATCTCAGGCGGCGCGAATAATATATCATTTGTCACGTCAAATTTTTACCGTTCCCAAAAGGTTGCGCGATTTAGTAAAAAGTTTCTCTTGCAGAAATAACTCGGAGTAGAGCTGCTGTGAGTGCGTACAAGCCTCTTTTCTTCTTCTAATGATAGAAATAATAAATTATTTTTTAAGATAGGTGTGAAGGTGTGAATGTATGAATACTTGTGGGATATTATTATATTTGGTGGATGAATAAAATACTGTATCAACTCCCCCTTATCAAATGGAAGCATATTTGCTTCGTGCATACATGTATGGATTTTTCGTATTTTTAGTGCTTTTGAATAAAGTATATGTGCTCGACTTACGTCTTAAATACTAATAGAAAAATTAATCAGGTAACTTTCTTAGTCCCAAATTTCATTTAAGGTTCACATTTGATATGTAGAAACACTATCCCATAGTCCTAGTTGATTTTATAAAAAAAACTTATTACTTATATGGTCAAGTAAAAGTGCAAACCATCATCTGATCCCATACTCTACTTGTTCCATGTTTTTGGAACATTTAAAAATATAAAACAACGTTAAAAATTTTTATAAATGAGTATTAATATCGCTTATTGATTAAAACTATAACAATATTATTATTAAACGATAATAGTATATTATGTATAAAGTTCTATAAACTATTAAAATATTAGAGCTAGAGTTGGAACAATTTTTGTATAAAAGAAATTTTAAATTTCGGATCGTAACACTTTTAGTTTTATGGAATAGCAGCTTTTCTTTGCAAATATTACTGAAATTATGCATTCTACTGAAATTAATTAAGAGAATAAAATTACTTTGTGCTGGAGTGGGATAATTTCGGTATATATTTTTTTTAATTCCGATCGGAAGTAGCACTTACTCAGAGATTTATTTTGTTAAGAAGAAACAGAATTTAAAATTTAATTTGAAACAAGTTTTGTATACACAATTCACGTATGCGAAAGTCGTGTGGTGCCCACAACTCGTTTTTTCATTTACTAATTATTATTTATTTTGATAACTATGTTATACTTTTAGTAACTAATAGTATAATATAGTTAGCAAAATAGATTAATGTAATACTGTTAAGCCACTTTATTGTGATACTAGCTTTATATATTGTAAAATTTCTTAATTCTGTTCGAAAATTTTCAATATATGGCTGTATATAATATGACAATTCTCCATTTTCTTGTTCTACACTATCCTGTCCCGAATTTATTAGTAGGGAATTCCTAATAAATTGGTTTCTCTTATGCGGACACTCTTTTGAACGGGCGCGGACAGTTATTTAGCTGCTTTTGGACCGCAAAGTTTCCATTAAACGGACGCGAGAATCGAGACATAGTAATTCTGTCCGGTAAATCCCCTGCCTTCGTCGATGATTTAATTTGAACAGTATAGATATTTGTTTAGTTGGCAAATCATCTTCGTCTGGATGTGTTGTGTGAAAATATATATGTATGTATTTGAATACATATTTGTTACGTTCTCTATAGAAAATGGTAAGTTTTAAATAGTTTTTATGGCATAATTCATATGATCTATGTACGTATTTTAATTATTGTAGAAAACAATATCAAAAAAAGGAATACTTTAACGCTGAAGGAAAAGATTTCGATCATAGAATATAATAATAAAAACAAGCTCAGTTCACGTAAATTAGCCAGAAAATTTAATATTGGCAAAACACGAGCCGCGCAAATAATAACAAACAACAACAGTGGAATTGAAAGGCGATTTTTTAAAATTTAAGGCCTCAAAATGGACCAGTTAACATACGAATGGTTTGTGCAAGCTAGAAATAAGAATATGCCTGTATCTGGGGAACTAATAAAGTATAAAGCCAAGGAAATTGCTGAGAAATTAGGCAATTGTAATTTTTCCGTTTCTACTGGATAGCTAGATAAATTCAAGAAGCGACATAATATTCATTACCGCATGATATCAGATGTCGAAGCTTTCATAAACAGGTTGCCGTTAATAATTAAAGGGTACAAACACTGCGATATTTATAATTTGCTGATCGAAAGAAAAATTAACTATAATGCACTGTGTGAATATGGCAGAGGAGAAAGAAAAACTGTTGGTTATCGGAAAATCAGCACGTCCTCGCGCATTTAAAAATATTAGCATTGCTCTTCTTCCAGTCCAATTGTATTCAAATAACAAGACTTGATGACTAATTCTATTATGACAGAGTGGTTGCGTGAATTTGATCGGACAATGATCGATCAAAACAGAAAAGTTTTATTATTTTTGGACAATGCAGCTGCCCATCATAAGGACGTACAGTTGCAAAATGTTAAACTCGTTTTCTTACCGCCAAATATGACAGCTTACAGCCAACCGCTAGATCAAGGCATTATAAAAATGTTCAAAACTTGGTACCGACATCTCATACTAAAACACATCTTATCGCAGTTTGAGAGTTCTGATTCTGTATATAATTTAACCAATTCTATTAGCGTATTAGATGCGATTTATTTTATTAAAAAAGCATGGGATGATGTCTCATCTGATACAAATAAAAATTGTTTCAAGAAAACAGGATTTCAAGAAGTAAATGAGGAGTTTGAAAGTGATCCATTTGATCCTGAAGATGAAATTCCTTTATCTAAAGTGGCTGAAATGTGTACGCTAATGGGAAAATTAGGAAGTAATGATGTACAGGAATTTATAAATATTGACGCCAATTTGTATACAGAAGACGATAATCCAGACCATATTTTGCCCGATAATTTAGAAAACGAAAGTCATAACAGTGGTGATGAAGAACATGAAATAGAAATTCCTAGAACTAATGATTATGAGAAAAGAATAGTATCGTATAAAGATGGTATACTGGAAATAAAAAAACTAAAACAATTTTGTTTTGAAAAAGATGATGTACAAGCGTTTCGTATGCTTAGTGAGCTATCATTACATTTTGAAGTAAAATTGGCATGTAATACACACAAGCAAACTTTCATTTTAGATTATTTTGTAAGATAGTTTATAAATTGTATATGTACCTTACCTCCATATGTTCCTATTATATGTATGTATATATAAATGTGCACATAGCCGTTTGAGCTTTATTTAGCAAATAAAGTGTTAAGTATATAATTTTATACTGTGTGTTCAAATGAAAGTTTTGCTTTGCGTTTCTACTTAATTTTTCTGTCTTCTCTGATAAACGGGCAATTCTCTTAAACGGGCAGTTTTGTCGGAACGAAGAGTATCCGCCTATGGGAAGTTTCACTGTATTTTATACCGTAGTCGTCAAATTTTATTTTCGGTTTACACTTCTATCCCATGCAGAAGATAACGTTATAATATGCAGCGATGCCTGCTTGCTAACAGTGGTGGGAGAGCAACGCAGTGTCGGGACACCCTCACGCCTTACATTTCATAGGAAACGTTTGTCGAGTGTACTGTCTTGGCAGTCTCGCTTATGTTTATCTTTAGTTTATTTCGTCGCGCTCTTTTCCTCTTTCTACTTTTGTATCAGAAATTAAAATATGTAGACTACGGTATATCACTGCCAATATAACATATTTGAAGAAATAATTTTGTCTTTCGACAGTGGGTGTTATAAATGAAATATTAATGAAAGTGATTGAAGTGCAATGGACGCTATTCAAAAGATAAAACCCTTGTACTTTATTATTTCATATTAATGATCTCAACTAAAACTAATCAGCGAAAATTAATTAAAAAAAAAGTTATAATTCAACGAAACAATAACTCACGTACCGCTTTTACCATCCATATTTCACCTCTATAATGCAAGCGGTTGTATTTGTTGAACTTCTTCTTCAGGCATCCTAACAGGATAAAAAAATATCTGGAATACCTCTCTAGCGAAGTAGTACAACAGAGAAAGTACAACGGGCGCGGGGTGAACGGGAAGTAGAACAAGACAGGAGAAACGGCAGCAAGATCGATCTGAGATACGGCAAAAGCAGTCAGTGATAAATAGAGGGAGAAGAAATAGGATATTAAGTGACAGGACATAAATAAAGCAATGATTGATGACGGAAAATCTAAAGGGAAATAGTTAAACTTATGCCAATTGTAGGTTTATGATAATGCCCCTTTTGGTTTTGGACGCGGCGCCCCACGAACACGGGGGAATTATTCAATAGGAATGTATATTTTTGAGGGAGATCTCTTCATGACGTCCTCCTTTTCTACGTGTATAAACCTCCGACTCTATCTCCCATCGGACATCTCACCTCAATCTTTGCAACGCATCCCGCCGGCTATAGGTTGGTGGTGACCGGCAACTGCCGGGTGCCAAGGGAAATACAGTATGAACGTCTGGGGTTAGTTGAGGTGGGAGTCGATCGGTGTGTGTGTGTGTGTGTGTGCACGCGGACCCTTTCAAAACGAGGCGCCCTCATAAAAGACGAGGTCCGGTTATCGTTTCGATTTCGTCGGTTCAGTGGAGATTCCATGGAGAAAAGAAATAAACTTTCTTCACTCGCCGGTCACGTATATCACGCGTATGTGAGGGAACATTGTACTACGTCATCTATTGAGTAGTAGATTAACTCAAAGACGTCCGATTCAACGCATGATCGCTACGTCTCGTTTCTTTTTAATTTTAAATGTCAATGGAGTCGAATCAGAGGGAAATTTTTGCAAACATATTTCGAATTAATGGAAATAAAATTATTAATACAATGAAGATTTCTTATTCCACTCGTTTGTTTCTTACTATACTCATCTTACATACAAACTGTCCCACATTTCCAAATCACACATTATGTATTTTTGGGGATTTCAATCGACATGGGGCAAAGCAATTCCAAAGAATTGTTCCATACTTAACAACTAGACAAATTATCCGACATGAGCCTGATTTAAAACTTGACCACTAAAGGCTATATACATTTAATTAAATAGTTTTGAAGCATTTCAAACGTCTTGGCTTTGTCCTTTCTTTCATAACTGATTTGATTAGAACACGCATTTTGACCCTCTCACCGTATTTTGACTATGCTTTGAGTCTATACCAGGGGTCGGCAACCCGCGGCTCGCGAGCCGCATGCGGCTCTGTAGAATCATTGAGTAGTTTAATAATATTGAAAAATTAGCTGCAATATTGCCATTGCCGTACAAATTTTAATATACTTTTTTTTTGATTGTGTAGAATTAAAAATAATGATAAATCTGATCAACCAGCGTCATTTTTTAACAAAACATGAATCTTTTGCTAGAAAGTATCCCCTCGGAGACTAAAGAAAGGCACCATTGATGGAATTACGTAGTAGTATACGAAAATCAACATAATTATTTAGCGGCTGGATGCACTCTTCTACTAATATTACCGCAGCCAGTTTTGCTGTTGGTCAGGATATAGCCAAGTATGGAAAACCCTTCACGGATGGAGAATATGTTAAAAATGCTTTTTGAATTTGACTAATCACCTTTTTCAAGATTCTAAATTTGAGAAAGACTTAATGTAAGTAATTAACGAGACTGCATTGACTGCAAAGACTATTAGTGGGAGAACTGAAGAGATGGCGAAAAATTGAAGACTTGAAAGTATTGTCTGTGATGTGATGTAAAAGATGTAGCGCAAGTTACAGGAGTACTAGGAGCGAGGTATGTATCCGAAACAGGTCTTCGTAGAGAATTATTTGCACTACTGCCCCTTAAGAGTGAAACTCTGGAACACTTATGGATAAATGCAATCGACCTAAATAAATTGTTTTCTATTGCTACAGATAGAGCACCAAGATGATGGGTATAACCAAATATTTTGTTTCACGCTTTAAAGAAAAGGTGGATATGACGTGCTTTCGTTTTACTGCATGATTCATCAGGAAGCACTTTGCGCATAGACATTTCCAAAAGAAATTGTATGTGTGGTCACTGAAATAGTAAACCAAATAATGGTAAGAAGACTTTCTCAGAGACGGTTTTCTGGGTTATTAGAGAAACCATATGGCAAATATTCTGATCTTCTTCTGCATAACAAAGTCCGTTGACTCAGTACTGAAACGTTTCACTTCGTGTTTGGAACATTTCTACTTCAAAAAAGAATTGAATTTCCTGAGTTAAGTAATGATGAGTGACTGCAAAATTTTTATTTTTTCATTGATATGACATTTAAACAACTTGAACAAAAATATACAAGGAAGGGGTAGTATTGTACACATTCTTTTAGAAGCGATGGTTTCGTGTGAAGAACAATTATTTGTTCAAGATATGCAGAATGGACACTTACTACATTTTGAAATTTTAAGAGAGCAGAGAAACAATTCAGGTTGTAATATTTACAGTGAATTTTTTGACTCTACCATTTTTAACAGAGCCACTAATTACGAAGGTGCGCGAGTTGAATTTTACACCGTTCCCAACCATTGTTAGACTTGAAAAACAAAGATCTATGGACAGAAAAGTTTGCAAATTTGCAGCCAGAACTAGAACACTTAGCTAGAGAGAAAGAAAAATTGGCTACCAGACACCAGTGGACAAATCTTTCAAAATGTAGGAAGGAGGAAGAAATTATATTTGAAACATGGAACTGTCTTCCTGATTTTTATGACCTAGTGCAAACGAATACATTTGCTATCTTGACAATTTTCGGATCTACTTACCACTGTGAACAATTATTTTCGGATACGATCATTATTAAAAACAAATTAAGAAGTACACTTAATGACGAAAATCTTGAAATTGGCATGACGTTGGTACAACTTTGTGCCCAAAATCTCCCTAATATTACATATTTGCTTTTCTATTATTTTTTACATTTAATTTGTATTTTAAGCAAAGCGTTACCCTACAACGGCTATCAACCAATTAGACAGAAAAAATAAAACGCGTGATAACATCAAAGGCAATCCCCACCATGAATGAGATATGAAGTTGCCATTAAGGAAGTAAAGATTAATACAGTAGAGTCTCGATATAGTGAACTAATTAATGCATGGCTTTATCACTCCACCGAGGTTGTTCACTATTTGGAGTGCAGTTAAGAACGCTCAATAGGAATACTTACAATGTGTTTATTACTTTATTAACTTAACACTTCATATTTTAATGCTTAAACCTTATAATAAAATAAAAAAATGAATAGCAGTAATAGTGCTTAATAACTATGTAATACAGTAGGAAAAAAAATACATATGCAAAATTAAGTTAGTCAGTGGATTGAAAGAAATCTGTTACTTTTGTTTGCTTTGTTGGCTTATTGTACATTTTTTGAACCAACTTAGTTCTCAAATGTTGAAGGGCAATTACACGAGAATATTCTATTTCATTTGGGTTTTCTTCAGCCCACTGAAAAACCGTATTCAAAGATTTCAGTGCTTCATCAGTGGAAATCAACTTGTCAGTCACAGTTTCATCGTCATCACCAACGCTGTCTTCATTTTCAATTTCAGTTGTGACTTCATCTTTCTCATTTTCTAACTGACGGTCCTCATTCCAAACTTGAACATCATGTCGATCATAAACCTGTAAATTAATTTTAAGAACCTATGCAAGTAGATATGCATTTAATTTTTTTACTTCAGAGTTTATGAGGTTTAAGATATTCATAATTTCAGACTGTGCATATTCTGCATCTTCATCATTCAATCGTAACTTTAAGACACTTAACGGAATGTTTTCTTCTTCATCATCATAATCGTTTGTTTCTGGTAATATGTTATGCCAACATTTTCTAATTACTGTTGGGTTTAATTTTTCCCAGGCCAAATTCAAGTTTATAAGAGCATCTCTTAGAGTTACGGCTTTTAACGCTGTTCCAATGTCATTTTTGGTAACCACGTCAGATAACAATTTTTTACGATAAAATAGTTTTACCAAACGTATCACATTTTGATCCATAGGTTGGATCAATGGGGTGACGTTCGGTGGCATATACATTACCGTAATGCACTCATCAATGTTATTAAGTTCTTCTACTGGTGGATGGCTTGGAGCATTGTCTAACAATAATAATGCTCTTATTGGCAAACCTTGACTTTCTAAAAACTCTTTTACCTAAAACTGCATGTGAAGACGCTGCATAAAAACATCTGCAAACTTACCTCAGGAATAAATTTGTTTTTAAACCAACGTTTAAAAATCTCTGCTGTCATCCACGCTGTTTTGGAATGGTCATAATTAACAGGACGATTGAAGTTTTTGAGTGTTCGAGGATTCTTAGCTTTTCCTATGACTAGCAACTTGACTTTGTGTTTTCCAGAGGCATTCGTATAAGCTAAGAATGTTACTCCTTGTTTTTCTGCTTTTCTTCCAGGAGCTGTTTTTTCTAACGATGAGACATAAGTTTTATTAGGTAAGAGTTTCCAGTATAAACCTGACTCATCCGCATTATATATTTGTTCTAAATTAAGTTGAAGTTCTGTTATTTTTTCGGATAATTTTTCTTTAAATGGAGCGATTAGTTTTGGCTGGGATGACAGTTTCTCCCCAGCAAGTTTTAAAAACCTTATGCCGTAGCGTTTTTTAAATTTCTGCAGCCAACCGTTGCTTGCATGAAAGGAACCTGTGTAAAATTTTGCATGAAGCACCTTTGCCTTCTCTTTAAGTATCTCGCCGGTTATAATCGTGTGTCGTTCTCTTTGTTTCAAAAACCACTTGTAAAGAGCTTTTTCCATTTTTTGATAAACCGATAGTTTTAACGTTTTTCTTTTTCCGGGCCCACTAAACGTACTATCAATCGTTTTCAAAATCATACGCCTTTTGTTTCTTATCGAAGTTATTGTCGATTTAGCAACTCCATATTTCCTGGATAATAGTACAGATGCAACACCCTGTTGCAATGATTCTAAGATTTCTGCCTTTTCTTCCAATGTTAGATGCTTCCTTTTAGCGTGAGACATTTGGAAAACATAAACACAATGTACACTTCACAGTACGTCTTCGTAATTGTTAACTTGTATTACAAAAATATTCACTGCAATACACCGAAACTCCCCGAGTAACTGCTAAATCTGAACTGCGGAATAAACGCATTACACATACGTACGCCTTTACGCTTTCCGGGGAAGTCCCTGTGTATGTGCTTGTGCAACTCACTCTAGCGAGGTACAATTTGTTCACTATTTCGAGGCCAATACTAATATTTCACTGTTCACTGCAGTGGATAGTTCACTATATGGTGTGTTCACTATATCGAGACTCTACTGTAAATGAAAAAATATAAAATACTATAAATTGAAGTCTATACTAAGAAATCAAATATCGCACAACGGGTCAAATATAGTGTTAATTAAAAGAAAAATCAGCCCAAAATAGCTATTAGAGAAGAACAAATTTACAAATATCCTGCTGCAAGAGTGATTCAATTAAATTAAAAAGCATATTAGATACAAATCATAAGCCTTTTTCGTCGAGTTTCGCTATGCTTTAAAATTATCATTAGTTTTGTTTTTCCAATATTAATACTCGTATATTATCTTTTTCAGCTTTTTCTCTATTACTTCAAGGATAAATTGTAGGTTCTTCTTTGCTTTACTATCAAACCCAATACACCCGCGAATATAAGTTCTGACAATTATGAGTATCATTTGCCAGCATTCTAGTGTCAATAAGCTATAGCACTAATGTTCACTACTTTTATTTCAAAATGTATATAATTTTCACGCAGTACACGAAATTGAACCAGACAAATCAAACGCATCCACTGTCATCCTAATCATCGACGAAATTATTCGGGCGGTCAATTCATAAGCATCGGCTTGATTTAAACCAAAACAACATTAGGCCGGGAATTAAAACCAATAAACCTGGACAGTGCTGCGCGCAATGTAGAATCAAATCCCGGCAGTTCGCTCTATGCAGAATCCCCCTGGAGAGCTTTAGCGATGAGTGTTCCCACAGTGCCGCCCGTGGGACCACTTGCCACCGCATTAACTATACCGTCAGGATGGTCAGCGTTCAAACAGCCATCATGGATATTAATGACGGACGACAACTTGAGCTCACATACATGCACGGAGAGATGGCCGGAATAGAAAAACACAGAAAAAGCATTTACCTTGCTGTTTCACCGGCTTTAAATGTGTCAACTGAATAATGCCCTGAGTGCTCTAACTAATAGAGAAGTAGCACGCGGTAAATATACGTAGAGACCTGTTCATTTAGAATGTCCCTACATATTATTTATATACAGGCTGTATGTTTAACTAGCTGAAGGCTCGCAAATTGTGATAGATTGTATAAAAGCGTTAGTATAGTCTACATGTTGTACGAAAATAATCAGAATACGATCCAGAAATATTGGTACTTATACAGGATGCTTCATAGCGATGATATATTTTTCATTAGATTTTTCTCATATAATATTCTTAGTATTATTGATACAGAAATTATTAATAAATTTTGTCCGAAAAAGGTATAACATACTCTAGGCTCAAATTCTTTAATTTTCGAGATAATTTTAATATCTCCAGCAGTATTTTAGAAATAAATCTATTATTTTAATTATGTTAATCTACATACTTTCAAATTCCCAAAAAATCGTAAGTTGTCAAATAATTTGTTGTGTGCTTTATATCAAATAGATTTTAAAGTTTTTCATCATTCTGTAGTAAACAATGATTTAAAGTAATTTTTTAAAATTTTAAGTAATAACAATTGTATTTTCATTTTATTGTATCTATACTTGTGCTGAATGGTTTATAGTTGATGAAGGAACGGTAAGCCTACAATGTTGTCCAGAACGTGTAGAACCCATGACATTAGAGAATTTTGCTCATAAAGGATCGACATAAAACGTTTTCTTGAGATTAAAATAATTATTAAGTAAAATTGTGTATATTATTTTTAATACGGAGAAGAAACTACTTTACGTTTAATTCACAAAATATAGGTGCGTAAGTATTTACCCGTATGAAAGGTCAGGGGTACAGTGCCCAGCAGAAAAATATTTAATAAAGATATCTTAAATCTTGTACAATAGAAGTATGGTAGCAATTTAGTGTACGTTGCGTTAAAAGAGTCCAGAAATGCCGGCATAAAAATGTAATGTACGTTTTTAGAAACAAAATTAAAACCGGTGAATAGTATTTCCAAAATGCTTCCTGTTTACTGCTGTTTTATTAGATCTTTTTATTTTCCAAATGACGTTAAAAAATCAATTTACATAAGAGATTGCTTGCAAAAAACAGAATTTATTATTTGAAAATAAAGAAACTTTGCCCTTAAATGTCTGAAAGATTTATTAAAAAAAAAATTAAAAATGCGAGCAGTTGCCGCTGAAAGAAGAAACTTGATACTATATCTTTTTCAAGGTCATCAATAAAAGAAACAGATAGTGTAGTACTAGAAGCTTTTTCAAAACCCCAGTATTAACCTAATTCTGCATTTTTTTTAAAAAAAATTATCCATTTCAATTTTATGTAGGCGTTTTCAAACTTTTGGACCTAAAGATAAGATATTCTAAAAAAAGACGGTGAATATTTCGATAAACAAAAATTTATTCTAATAACAGCTACATTACTAACAAGCTCATCTTAGCATAACATATTCACAACCTACTGACTGCGCCACCGGTCAGTGTGTAGGTATACTATCGGCTCCTTATTATTATCGCTCTCCAGCTTTTTTATCTAGGCGGTGCTGGCTAATTTACACAGTAGTTGCTTTGTTAACATGAAAACAAGGTTCTTTTTCTTGTAGTGTTAACTACAGTATTCTAACGAGTGATCAAATAAATCCGGAGTCGAAGTAGGTTGTACATGAAAAAACGTATTTCCTAACTTACGCATTTGTAAATTGAGAGAGCTCCTTAAGTTCAATTTAAGTGCATCTCAGAGTCATATATATATATAGACAACTCACAACATTTTGGTCTTCGATGATAGTCAACTGGATAGATTTCTTGATAGCAAGGAAGACGATAAGAAAATAAGTGTAAATTCAATATTTTCTGACAAGCGCCAAATGAAAGGTTAGTTTGTTGTGATAGTAACCGAACTGAAGTTCTTGGAGTATCATCCATTATTTCTATTACGTTTTCAATAATTACTTCCTGTGTACGTTTTTTGGGTCGACCACTTCCTTGTTTACGAAATACGCTACCAATCTCTCTAAAGAGATTAATGCAACGCCGAAGAGTATGCTGAAATTTGTTGTAATTGAAAAGCATATTCGAAAATTCAAGTTGAAATTCATCCAAACAATCGTTTATGGAGTACTTCCACTGGCCGCCAATTTTCCATCCATTTCGCAAATATGCTTCAGCCATAAAAATTCTATGATTTATTGCGAATACCATTTTAAAATTAAATAACTATGTATATCAAACAAGAAGAATGAGTGTGCTTAAAAACACACGGCGAAAGTGTAAACTTCATCAAGGCGAGGTTAATAATACCGTAGATAATACGAAATACACGCATATAATATTCAGTAACGTATTAAATAAAACATATTCGCACATTTATTACATTTACGCGAGCGTCCGTTTCGTTTGGTCGGTTCGGACGTATGTTTATGTATAAATAGACGATATAAATACTTGCTTACGGTCCCTCGCTTAGTGTGATGGTAACGTATCGGCTTCATAACCGTGCGGTCTCGGGATCGAATCTGTTCTGGGACATGAATTTATTTATTGATTTAAATTTCAATTTAATTGAAATTAAATACCTCTATATGATATATTTATTTATCTTGCTCCCTTATCCGACTTTACTCGAAGAGCGTTACATATCCGAGCGTTGCAGGTCAGTCTTGTTCACTGCCTACAATCAGCGCAACGCGCCTAACCTAAGACAGATTACCTAATTAATTTTAGCATTTCATCTACGTAACTATTACTCACCTTTCCGTAAAATTAAGTTATTATATTCTTACACATGGCAAACATGAGGTATTTATTCTTATATTTATAAATTTATAGTACATTTATTGCGTTTTTTTGGTTTAAATACAGACAATTCCGAACTGCCAATATGAATGTCGATGTGGTTCAAATAGATGGCGCTTGAATCTTGCTTAAGGTGTCGCTTAAAATGTCGTCAAATAGATGGCGCCACAATTTTTTTGGAAGAATTATTAATTATTACTCCTATTTCCCCAACTTTTAGTGAAGAATAGTGGAGGGAAGTAGTATTTTATAGACTAAATTTTATTACTACCAAGTTAGATTTCTTTTAAATGTCCCAAAGTGCCAGTGTCTTTTTTCAATTTTTACAGTCGCCTCAACCGGGAAAACGTATTTCCCAGTCGAGCTACACATGCGCCAAATGTCACTTTACAGGCGGTGAGAACAAAAAAACTTTAACGTACTCGAGATTGTCTTGCCTCGGCCGCAAGCATTATTAATGAGACTTTAGGACGCATGTATATATATAAATAGACTATATAAATACTTGCTTACTGTCCCTAATTGGTCTAATGGTAACGTATCGGCTTCATAACCGTGCGGTCTCGGGATCGAACCCGTTCTGGGACATGAATTTATTTATTCATTTAAATTTCAATTTAATTGAAATTAAATAATAATAAAATTCCGAGCGTGAGGGGTCAGTCTTGTTCACTGCCTACAATCAGCGCAACGCGCCTAAAGAAGTTTACACTTCAAAAAAAAATAATTTACAGTCGCTTAATAGTTATTTATTATACAAGGGAAAAAAGTATTAGATTTTAGCTCGAGGTAAGGTAGGATAAATTACCGAGAGCTAAAATCTAATTTTTTTCCCGTGTATAATACACTATTTTTTTCTGTGATGGGAAAAACGACGATTTAATATTGAAAAAAACACGTAAATAGTATATATTGAAGTCAGAAAATTAATCGATGTGACATTTCAAGTGACATTACACCTACGTTGCTAATGGAAAGCTGTAAAATAATCAAATATCTGTCAATTTAAGCGGGCAAAAAGTGAGCACTTTTTTTCCTGGGAAAAAAGTGAACACTTTTTTCCCTGGCATATAAAGTGACATTTTATTACCTGTCAAGAAGGATAAAATGTCAACTTTTTTCCCCGTCACAGAAAAAATACGTTTAAAGTAATGCGAAATGTCAACGTTGACAACCAAATACCAAATGTTAGCGTTGACAATTATGTATGTATGATGATATTACAAATGCGTAAGTTACTTGACACCCGACATGGAATTTACTGTACTTTAAACATCAATTCAAAGTATCCTAATTCATATTAACGTTTACATATCTAAATGTCTCCTTAAGTAATCCACATTTAATACGACATTATGTATGTTTTTACAACATATACTATAACTATTACACGTAAAAAGATCTGTAGGGAAACATTAAATAGCTGCTCTTGTTGATAAACCTTAGCTCGTTAGCAGCGAGGAGAACATCACCTTTTGTAAACCCAATCACGTACTGTTCCTTCCTACGGTACAAAGTCAATAAACAAAGAATCGTGCGAAGAAACAAAGGTAGAGACCAGATTATATTCGATAGACTCCAATCGCCCCCCTTCCACGTTTGTTCAATTCCCTCACGATCTTCCCGTCTCCTATCCGCACGGGACTTGTGGAAAATGTATAGGGAAAACAGAACAGGCGCGGACCTAAAAAGTAACAAACGTAAGGGCATGTATTTTTGATGCCGTTGTTATGGTAGAAACACCTGCACACTGTTTTTCCTTTTCAGGATCTGTGTTTCACCACAATTCATTCTTGTATTATATACATAATATGTGTATGTATGTACAACATACAAATATATTTCGCATACTAGATTGAAGAGAGGAAGGGGATGAGATATTACAACTGTTTTCAAGAATCCTGGATGCTGGAATGGTAATAGATGTTGCAGCACTGAGACAGTGAACCGCGTGCCTTTCACACATCATAAATGTTGAATGTGTTACATCCATATTCGTAGCATGAAAAAAGAAAAATTAACTCGTAAAATTGAGCTCTACAAATTGTTAAATATTTAAACATTCAATACATGTTCTGATACTGGTCAAAAAAAAATCAATATTTGATTTGTTTAATAGGTATGTATAATATTATTTTTTATGTAATAATCATGAAATAAGAGAAATAATTAATATAATCAGTATTTTCATTGTTCGCAGTAGTCCTTAGTGTAGAATATAGACAGATGTTTTAATCAATGTAACAATATAAAATACTTGAACGTGTAACGTACATTAACGGATAACAGCTGTCTGCATGTTGTTGTTCGCAATGCTTGCTTAGGGTAGATGTGCATTTATACATTTACATATATGCATATACGTTTTACGTATAAATGTATATATGTATACTTATGATAAGATGTTTTAATTTCTAGAGCCTACTGTATAAAAGACAAATTGACCAAAAAGAGCAAATGTAGAGCAAGAGAAAAAGACACAGACGCAATCCAATTGATGTAAGACTAAAAAAAGACGTACTGCGTATATATCCGTAAACTATTGACAACTTATACAAAATTTATTCTAAATAAACATTTACATCTTTGTGGAATGCATATTTTACAAGATGTTTGCAAAAAAGCTCTTTTCGATAAAAGTGAAAGTGTTTTTTCCCGGTCCGATCAATATTTTTTTTAGCAAAAAGTAACTCCTAATATCCAGTTGTAAATACTTTTATACTCTTAATAAGTGTGCAAAGAATGAATAATTTACGAGACATTTGCAAAGAATTGTTATTCGATAAGAGTAGAAGTGTCACAGCTGATTCAGATTTTGAAATTTTTTTAGACAAAAATTGTTACATATCAAGTTCTAAATACTTTTGTACTCTTCGTAAATCTATACTGAATACATAATTAAACTGCTATTTAATAAGAGTAAAAGTGTTACTTCCAATCCCAATTTTTATTTTTTTATAGAACAATCAAGTTATAAATACTTTGATACTCTTACTATACCTCTAGAAAGCATGACTTTCAAAATACTATTGTTCTATATCAAACATCCAGCAGTAATGTTGAAAAAATTCTTTTTATCAATGTTTTTTCAAATTCACTTTTAGGTACATTTGTATTCATTAGAAATTTCTTTAAATTTAGTAGCCGGCAAAATTTTGGCAACTTTTTTTCCGCCGAAGTAAACTACTAACTCATTGAAAATCTAATCAGTTCTCGAGAAGGACATGTACATAAGGCCTAATAAATCTTGATTTATACGTGATATATGAACATATAAAATAAATTTCACTCTAATACGAAATTAAAGGTTCAGATTACTTAAACAAATTGTTCAATATGGCGACCATTCTGCTCCACACACTTTTGGTACCTTGTTCTAACAGAGTTACAAACTCTCCGTAGTGTGTCTTCGTTAAATGATCTTAGCACATCCAGCAACCGTTGTTCTAAAATTTTCCGATTCTCTGGTGGTTCAAAATTAAATACTTCGTTTTCAGTGGCACCCCACAAATAAAAGTCTAGGGGGGTAAGGTCGGGCGATCTCGCAGGACACTGCACTGGTCCATTATTTGAAATAACTTTCTCATTGAATGTTCTCTCAAAAAATGTTGCACGTCACAAGCATTATGGGCAGAGCAGCTGTCCTGTTGGAACTAGATGTTTTGCATGCTTTCAGGATTAATAATTTGTCTTAGGGCAGGCATTACCTCGTTCGTTAGTAGCTGTAAATATCTATTACCAGTTAAATTGTAATCAAAGATGAAAGGACCTATTAAGTGATTATCTAAAATGAAAAAACAAAAACTCAAACAACAGTGAAAGTTCGTACCAATCAAATCACACCAGAGATTAAAACGAGATTTTAATTTGACTATTGAACACTACACAATTGGTAAACCGTGCTTCATCTGTCCAAAATATTTTCTTAGGAGAAACAGTATCATCTTCACATTTTTGTAGATACCACCTGCTAAATTGTAATCTTCGCTGATTGTCATTATCGCTTAAACCCTGTACAATTATTAACACCATTGTTATCTTGATAATTAGATCTTTTTTGCTCGAAGCTTCCATAGTTCACCAAATTTCTGATTATTCTGCTAAAAATTGTCCGGTGTGGTTGTGGTCTTTCCGGAAAACGCTGAGCGTAATTTGTGCAAGCATTTTCAGAGTGTCTATTTACTTTGAAATAACATATCAACCTTTACTTCATTTGAATATGTATGTGCCAATATCAGTCCTTATCGAATCTATTCCAATCTCAATGCTTGCCGGTAATTACTTATCAATAATTACTACAGAAAGTTCTAAATCTCCCACCAATTGCACTGGACTTTGACATGTCAATAATGACAGAGCTTATTTATCGTCTGTTTTACACTAACATTTAATTTCATAGCCAAGTAATTTCGTATTACGAGTAAAATTTTATTTAAATGTTCATATCGCTCGTATACTTAAATAAAGATTTGTAGACATGTTGTACATTACTAAAAAGCTATTTTTAAAGACTACCTAACTAATTAAGAATCCAATATAGTTGTCATAAGAAAACCAAAAGGTAGCGCTAAGAACTTAGAAACAAATGAAAATCGGGGTTACTGCGTTATCACCAAAAAAATGTCTTAAAAAAGTGTCTCAACAATGTTCGAGTTTAAAAGCGATAGTATTAGACGTCATCCAGTTATTGAGGAAAATTCAATTCGGCAAAAATTGTTTTTTTTCAAAATATCTCAACATTGTAAAGAGTCCGAATGAATTTGAAATGAGATTTGTTGCTCTATCTCTTCTAGTAACCGATATACCAAGGGTGAGCAACGAAATGTGGAGTTATTATACTGTAATATAAATTCATATTAAACATGTATGATTTAACAAAACTTAATAATAGTTTACAATTTTGATTTTTAATAAGCTGCAACTCATAACTTTATTCACATCAATTACATAACCCCATCTATATTTGTTAGAAATGTAATTGCTTTCGCCTTCATATTACATAATATAAATCTTTCTAACAATTGTTCTAATGTGCCTTCATTCCCAACCTAGCAAAACTCCAGTGGTAATACCAACACGATCTAATATATCCTTTCCTCAAGTGAGAAAATCAAGACTATGCGCTCAGAGTGATTTTGAAATTGACTTTAAATTTGAAATAAAATTATGATGCAATGAAACCAACTTTAAAGGCTAGAATCAACTTTGAACTTAAAAGTCACTTTACCTTGATTATGAAACCCGCCGTAAGAGCTGTGCTCATTAGTGTAACATTTGCCTGTGTTCTCTGCTGCTTTATTTCTTTTTTAGCGAAAAATAGAATAGATGGATCGACATTTTCTGAAACCGCCATTGATAAATTCTAGTGGCATGTCACCGTGGCGTGTTTCTGCTCCTGTAGCAACACCTTCCTGTCGTTTCAGGTCGAAAAAGTGGCAGGGGTCGGACGTACGGACAGGTGAAATCGGAGAAAGCTCCTCGGGGAGGTACGTCAATCGAAAAAGTAGGGTCGTACAGATGAATGGCCGGAACCGACAAGGGGCGACCGCAAAATTTCGAATCAATACTTTAGAATGATCCACTAATGTTAGGCAAGTTATATACAAAAATTCTTTGTTAAGTAAAAGTAGCTACTCGGTTTAATCTGGGTATATTCTTGAAATTGTAGTTGTGCAAATTTAATTAAGTAATTTAATCTACATGAACTTATTTCGCAGGTTATGGTATCCATATCGTCAGATTGGCTTTTGAATTAGTTCTTTGGTGTCAACTCCTTTGTTAGCATATCATAATCATTCAAAAAGTAAATGGGGATTAACCTAACAGCAGCTCTGATCTTCAGATCAAATAATCAAATAATAATAATTTGAAAGGCATGTTGGTCGCATGATCAGCAAGGCTAGACAATGCACATACATAAAAATAAATTCTTAAATATATAAGATAAACAACTGTTTTAAGCTACAAAAATTATGCTAAGTAAAAAAAATTAAGTTCACAAGAGACAACGAGCATGCAATGAGATAGTCCTAATGTCCGGGATATTGCAGTTGATTATATCAATAGATGGAAATCTAAATAATTACACGTGCAATAAAGTGGTAAATATCTAAGAATATTAGTGCGTGGTGTGTGTAAATGAAAGCTGTATAAGTGTCGAACGAGACGACAACCGAAAAATATAAACAGCTGTAAAATTTCGAGGCAATCAATTGTGTTTTTAAGTATATTGGATAAAAGTATTAAAGACGAAGTAATTAGCCTATTTTCCAAACTATCCAATGAAAAACGCCGCAACAAATTACACTGAACTGTGCGAATGACGGAATACTGGACGTCAAGTTTAAACACAAATATTTCAGAAAACGACGCTGAATATTTTCAAAGGCGTTAGAATACTACATTGATTATAGTGGAGCAATTACTGAACTCCTTGGTATGACGAATGACAAAAACAAGACTTTTAGAGTCTGAGATATGACAGATTCTATTAAAGGATAGATTATCGTCAAAGGAAATCCAGAAATCACATAGAATGTCAGGCCTTTCACACAGTCGTTAACAATAAGTAAGGGAGTAAGCTTTCGTTGTGATATAATGGAACATTTATATATGTCTAGTAGCAGATTATTTAGTACACACCATTCAATATGCTTTATCAAGGTTAGCTAGTAATTTTTCAATCAGATTTTGTAGAAGAGACGAGATTTTGAGATCATTCTCATACAACCAGAGACTCAGTGATATAATTAATAAAAGGACCAAAAATGGATACCTGAGGTACTCCGGCGGTTGTAATAATGCAATTAAAAATACATTGTTGACGCTGTGCAAAATAAGATCTTAGAAAATAAAAGAAGATTTCGCCAGATTCCAACAGAATCATCATTCAGCCGGTCAACACAGTTTGGGAACCATTTCAATGTTAGATTGCTGAAGACCCTGTATGAAACGGTTTCAAGACTATTTTTTCATAAGGTTTTGCAAAATTGCAAATTATCCAGATTGGACAAGAAATCACCAATGCTATCCCGTCCACCTTTGTTAAACACGTAGCAAATGCTTGAATATTCCACACTTCCAGAATCTGTGGCAGCTAGCAGTTGCGTTTCGTCTTCAGGAATTCATAAACATCATCCACAAAGAAAGCGATAACATTAAGAATAACCCAGACATCGTCCCAAATAATGCAAACTGAGGAGTATGAGAGCTTCATGAATGATTATTGAAAGTAGTCGGCAAATGCAATGGAAAAATCGAAGGGTATAGAAACGACATGGTTATGATATAAGAATTCGTGAGACAACGTCACAGTCTTGCGCTGCTTAATCACATAAGATCAAAAATATCTGGGTTTAGAAGGAAGGCTTAACTTGATGTGAGAATGCAATTTTTATAGCTGCATCAATCATATTCCTCAGCAACTGCCTCAGTCTACTGAATTCCGCATATAAATCCATACCAGTATTACGTTTGTAAAAACGTCACGCATCTTTCTTGAAATTTTGGTATTAATAATGAATGACTGCCAACGTTTGACAGTAGTAGATAAGCTATGACAGTTCTAGCGCAAATCTCCATAAGGTTAACACAGGGGGTCTAAAATTACTTTTTCCCCCCACCACTCCGACTTCTGACATCACATGACCGAAAGCAACACCCCCGTTAACGGCTTCTGAAAAGTTTTGAACCGCTTCTAAAGAGCTTTGAACGGCTTCTGAAGAGCTTGAAAGGCTTCTGAAGTACTTTGAACAGCTGCTGAAGTCGTTAACGGGGGTGTTGCTTTCGGTCACGTGATGTCAGAAGTTGGAGTGGTGGTGGGAAAAAGTAATTTTAGACCCCCTGTGTTAACCTTATGGAGATTTGCGCCAGAACTGTCATGGCTTATCTACTGACAGTTAATTTTAATATTCGTTACATTATAACCGAAAAACAATTGTTATGGTATATTTATCATTCAGAGTTTCAAACATATTTGTTCGATTAACCATTTTTGCATACAAAACTTGAGTAATTCAAACGATTCACTTAGACGAATTCAATTCCAAATATATTAAAACTTATAACATAGAAATCTATATTCAAAAGAGATTACTATCTTCAACTAAAAAAAAATTCTTTTGCCCAAGAATACTTGATGAGAAAAGCGCACATTATTTGGAAATTAACCGTGAACGATTCACGGAAGTGAATCAAATTTAAATTCAAGGGAATGGCGAACAGAATATAGAACACAACAGCAAAAGGGAGGGAAGGGGTAGTCCAACATGGAACCTGCAGCACAAGCACTCATTACCGCCCCGCTCTCTAACTCATCCTTATCCCATTTAACCTGAAAAGTCAGGTGTGGTCCCTGCGAAATCCGACGAGGAAAACGGATACCGATCGCATCGGCGCGACGGAGATGCAAACTGCTGATTATTCCGACTCTTTTCATCCGAGTATTACTAAAATATCGAGAGGGAGACATTCGGTTTCCATTGCGTTTAACTAACTTTACAACTTTAAATTAATTTAAATGGGGGGCCGTACCTATATAGATGTATATACATGTAGGTGCGTGGTATACATATATATATATATTCCACCTACATTACTGGGAACACGAATAATAGGGATACAACCCCAAACCGCCTGCTTTCTCTCTGAGCCGACACCGTCCGTTCATTTGCCCATCCATCTAACTCCTGTGAAAAAAGTTCAAAATTAAATTTTACACCGGAGAATCGTTATTTGATGTTAGGTTCTCATTAGATTATTCTGGCGGTTCGACTTTCGTTTCGTTAATGTTTGATACCATTTGGAAAAATTTACGTGCCGCTTACGCTTCGATGGATTGCGGTTTATGGGTTTCGAAATAGCGTTGATTAAACTTGTGTGTGCCGCTGTTGTTCGTTTTATTGGATGTTTTTTCACTCGCTTCCCCCTTTTTTATTTTACGTAATTTTTTCACGTTATACCTTCATAATGTTAGTATAATTAACTTTGATTGTGGCCAGTTGTCCGAAAAACAAAAATAGGTTTGAATAGTTGATTGGTAAAAGTAATATTATTACTAAGCATTTATACAAAATATTTATAATTTGTAACTGTAGTACTTTATATTGTGTATAAAAGCACAATATAAAGTACATATTGAACTAGTGTTGACTATGTGACAACACCAGTCAAATACCCACAAACACATACAGTCACCCCTTATAAACCCTTGAATACAGGCAACCATATATACATCGGCGATGCTTAAAGTTAGACCCTTGTATAAGAGTATAGGTAAAAATCCCAGAAAATTAATGAAAATTTTGCCAACAAATCTAGTAAATTCTGAGAACCCCATCAAATTTTAAATATTAGAAAGAAATTCACCCCCAAATTTAGAAAACCCAACCAATGACTACTCTTTTCAGGAACCCCAACTGAAACCCCCGTACTAAATACTGAATATTAGAATTAAATACCTGATTAGTTCAAAATACACATTAGTCTTATTTTTATAGTTATATTTAGCATATTTTCACAATACAACAATGATTAGTTAATTGTTATATAGGCAAAGTAATAATATAAAATAAATTTGACAGCCTTTACAAATGGCCTAATTTAATTACAAATTTCAACATTTATCAGCACACTATGAGCATATAAATGAGTACCATTTTATAGTGTGAATTCTCAAGAGTAAAATGCCACAAAAAGTTACAGGTTCAAAGTTAAAGCAAGGTTGATAGTATCGAAAGCATCATCCCAAACATTGGCAAATGTATAGCACATACATGACTAATTTTTATCTAAAAATGCATAGCGTAAAACTAAAATAAACTAATGGTGAACATAAAAAACATTTAAACCATAAATTAGTTGACAAGTTACAAGCATGGTAACAAACAATAAAACTGTTTGATGCGCACATTTAAGTTAAGCATCATTTTAATTTTCAAATTTCGATGCGCCATATTGTCCGAAGCATAATTAATTTCAAATATTTCATATACATAATTAAAGTAATTATAAATAAACTCTAGCAGTTACAAAGTCTATCAAGACGTATTTACGTTGGAATATTTTTCAGTGTCATATTTACAAGTTGAGTCCAGATATTTAAATAAGCATTTTGAATAATTTGACAGTTGTCAACATAGGTAAGAGAAAAGTTTAAAAATATTAATTACAAGCGATTTAGATAATTTAAAAAGATGGTAAAAGATTAAGAAAAGGTCATAGTTTCATGTTATAACAATAATTCGTAAATAAATTAAAAGACCATTTAGTTATTACACTTCAAAAACTAACCACACTAATTTTTTGTATAAAAAAAGATTTTAAAAAGGATTAAAAGATGAAAAAATATTAAATGTATTTAAAAGTTTAATTTGTAAAGGTAAAGTTCTACTAAAAAGGCATTTTAAGCCAAAATTCTGATATTTTAATTTATTTTATTAGCGTCCATGACGTCATCGAACATATGACAGTCGAAATGCTAAATTTGCCCTTTAATTTTTAAAAAAATGTGTTTTTCTAAGAGAAAACGAATTAAAGTAATTTTATTGTACCGATTGAAAGACGATTTAATTTAACTAAGATAAAACATGATTCCATTAATATTCCAAAATAAACTTGCCCGTAATAAGACTTGGTAAAATATTACTGTATAAATTGCCATGGTTACTACGTCCACAACAGAAGGTTGATATAAAAAGGCACATCCGACGAGAAGCTGGGTCATTCATATTCATTCATGCAATTCATCATTCTTCTTTTGATTCATTGGTTGAATCACATCGATTATTGATTTCAATTTTTCACACGTGAAGTTATACGTCCAAGTAGTGAAGATAGATTGTTTTCATTTTTTCATTCGTGAATTTCTCCGTCAAAGTAGTGATACATTCAATCTAGACATTAATTGTCTGCTGAGTCATTCCCACGTGCGAGTTCAAGGTCGCAAATTTGAAGACGTTCGAGCTAGAACACCATTAAGGTTGAGACGAATCAATCTAAAGCTGCAATATAAAAAGAAACATTGGAGATATTACTACCCCGCCCTAACTAACCGAACGAGGTCAAGGACAAACCATACGCCCACTCACCTGGTAGCTGTTGAAGCCCACGTAGGAGCGAGGATACTAGTCGTGAACGACGGGAAACCACATCATTTGGCCGAAATACCTGTTCTCAAACAATATAAGGAGTTAGTAACACAGAAGGTACCAAGTCTATTTATTAGTATATGCACCTTTTCTTGAGAAAAATTAGGACAAATCTAAATCTAGGTCAAATTTGTGTAACGTCTTTTAATCCGATTATTTCTAAATAATCATTTAATTCAATTCTTGAAATATAGCTAACGTAAACTTTGAAAATCATTTTAAATTCTCAAACAATATAAGCTTATTTAAATATCAGAACATACTTACATTTCAATTTTATCCTATCTCATTGCTATGCAATCCATTTTAAGAGTTTGTACATAAGGGTCAAATTCGTCTACTTTGCCTTGATGTCAATATTCCAAATTAGTAGAACTTTTGCCTATGAAAATGCTGTTTATATATACGACAAAGTGTATTTAATAATGCCAAAATTTCATTTACACTGATTATTGTCATCTTGTTTGTGTGAATTGCATATTTATCTCTCGTCACGATCATTGTTGTATTGTTGTTATCTATTATTATTATTTGCCAAATAAATCTAGATCTGTTGTTATTGTATAAAAAGTGTTTGTTTCCATCGAAGTTTTATCCCATTCTAAACATAAAAGAGGTACACATATTCTATTTGGTGCTTCAGCATTAGAGCTGTAACTCCAAGTAGCCTTACAGGTTAGAATCTTCAAGATCTTCGCACGACAACTGGAGAATTGCGGTATCCTGGACTAAGGTAAATGAAATCTCGAACCCTTTTTAACGCCTTGTAGGTAGAACATTAGAGTCACTTAGATATCACCCACTGAGATAAACACATCACTTTTTAATTTCGTTTTGTCACGGTAACATTCACACGTACACACATACACGAGAGTCATTGCGATTTCGCGCGTGATTCAGTGCTTTTACCACCTCTTGGATAAAGTCTAATCCGATCTTGCGCAGTCATACGTTGAATGCCGCGAAGTTTTGAATTATTAATAACTTTGTACTTTTCAATTAGGACGATTTTGAGATACTCATTGATATAAGAACTAAATATACAATTATCTCTGCTTTTATAGAAGCAACCCCCTTTAACTAGCCGGCCAAGTTATAATTGAACAATAATTAAATAATCACTTAGGGACATTAGCCATTCAACTTCATATTAAGTAAATAGGTTATTATATTATTATGTTTAGCAGTCTTTTGCAGGATTAATCAAATATAGCTCTCTTATAAGTCTCATTAGCTCTCTCCGTACCCTATTGCAATATATATATCCCCCATACGTGTTATGGATACGGGAATGGATATCAATCAAAGTTACTAGTTAATAACACAAACATCAAATGTACTTTATGTAAAAATCAGTTAAAGTTCAAGGAAACAAAAATTAACCTGCACTATAGCCCCGTCGACTTAGTTCATGCAAGACTCTCGGAGTTACGTCTGACGAGTCCTTGATCTGGACCACCCATATCGAGATTTTGTGCAATGATCTAAGTAGGCCCCTGCCATGCAATATATAATCTGCGAAAATCGTGCAGTATGGAAGTTTTGAAAACGGACTACTACTCAATATATTTGCCAGGATTCGGTATGGTATAACTCATTGAGGTCATTATAGAAATGGTGACAGAGTATTCTTGATGCCATAAAATGATATAATGTGCATAAATAATCTAGATGGCAGAGTCCTGTAGACTTGTCTTCAGAAATAAGAGAATTCTTTGACCTTTATATAATAGACGTAGTGCTATATGTACAAAAACCATCTTTCACCTCTATAACAGACATTTCAGCATATCACAGCTTTTCAAAGAAATTTGCTCTACAGGGAAAAGTTTAATAAAGTTTAAAGACAAAGTTAAGGAATTATAATTAACAATAAGCTGCTACTCCTTTGAGGACTTCCTGGATATGTAATATACGTCGCCTATATTGTTATAGTTTAATTTTAAAGTTTTACCCATGTTTGTTTTCCTTTGTCTACACATGTCTGTGAAATTATCATTTCGTGAGATAATAATTATAAATGTGTATGTAAAACCAATTTTTCTGTGTATGGTACACCTAACACATGTATTCGATTGGACACGACTTACATATATCACAGATAACTTGCGCCATCACAGACTTAACAAGAAATTCATCAGGATCATCCAAGACGCCGGAAATAGAGTTAAAGGTTGGAATCTCACAAGAAAGCCTAAGCCCAAAGCTTACTGAATAGCTTTGATACTTGAGGAGTAATATAATCAAAGATGTCAAAGACGTTGCTAAATAATGGGCGACAATTCCTTGGAAATTATATGTTACGCTGATGACGCCTCACTATTGGTAGAAATGGATGATGATCTGCAACAATTTCTTTAAAAATTCAAGACACCCGCGAGGAAAGTCAACATGATCATGTCCACTAAAAAGACAAAGAAAGGTCTGAACGAACCTTCACATAAGAAAAGACATTTAGAAGTTTTGCAAAATGATCATGATCTCTCAAGTATATGGTTTAGCACTGTTTGTGATTTTTTTGGAGAACTGCTTTCGGAAGACGTGAATTGCCTTGATCTTATATGAGGTTATTTAAAGACCAATGCCTGCGTCAACAGGGGGCGGGGGCGTTAGAGTCGATAAGAAATTATTTGCTAAATCATTGCCAGAGAATATAACGAACAAAGTTGATTGGGTGATAAGGTAATATATATGAGGCAGCATTAAGTTCGCGGAATGGGGGAAAAGGAGAGAAAATAGAAATGCATAACTATTTTTTTCTTTTTTACTATATTCACCCCCTGTCGACGGGAGCATTGTCGTTCAAGAAATAAAGTGTATTGAGTGGAACTGGTACTGGGGATGAAGTTAGTTTTTTCATTATGAACCTGAGTCCAAGCAAGACTCCAAGCAGTGACATATAAAAGGTACACCAACACCCAAAAAGTTTAAGATACATCTGACGGTCAGCACTACGACAACAATGACGTAAAATGGCAAGAAATTTATAAGCATATTAGATGACAGATTGTTACGTTAAATTTTGAATAGAACTGTATATTTCGAAATTTTATTTCCTTTATTTATATTTGTGGAATTATTGTTTCGTTCCCTGACGTTTTGATGTTAGTAATTTTCGTTTGATTTATTTTTATCCATCACGTTATTATATTTAGTAGTATGCATTTCTGTATTTTAAAATAAATACGTATTAATTTAATTTTATTGCACTGTTCCGACATCTGCTGGTAAAGAGACGGACTTTCGTTATAGCTGTATTTGAGTAAAATTTAACTGATACGTAGGAAACCTTTATTACATCCGTTTTTTAATTTCTTATACGTAGTATAAGGAAGTACTGTGATGATGAAAATTTTCGACCACGAGATTTTTGCAGATGTCCACGTTTTGAGATCCCCTGATACCGAAAAAGTGGTTTTTAAAAAATGTCTGTGTGTGACCACGATACCAGTCAAACCGCTATAGGGATCAATTCCAACTTTTGTATTTACGAGTACAATCTCCCTCTTGAGATCTGATTAGATTTTCAGTAAAATCGACAGACAGGAAGTAGTAGTTTACTTCAGTGAAAAAGCGAATTTTGCCAATATTTCGTCAACTACTAAGTTTAAACAAATTTATAAAGCATTCATATACACTCAAATTGAATTTGAGAAAAATTTTATTAAAAAAGTCTTTCGAAATTCCTACCGGAAACAGGGCTTTTACTCTTAACCAAGAACAAGTTTTTTGCGAATATTTCGCAAGTTATGCTTTTTAGGCAGGTACGTTACGAATATAAAAGTATTTAGAACTTAATTCTCAATACCTTTTGTGTAAACAAAATTTCAAAATTCGGACCGGAAGTAACACTTTTACTCTTATCGAATAGCGATTTTTTGCAAATATGTCGTAAGTTATGCATTTTATATAAATTTATCAAGAGTACAAAAGTATTTAAAACTGGATTTGCAATATTTTTTGTATATATAAAATTTCAAAAATCGGACCGGAAGTAGCACTTTTACTCTTAACGAGGAGCACTTTTTTGATAATATCTTCAAGTAGAATATAGAAGTACTTAGAATAGGTTTTTGAATAATTTTTGTATGAGTAAATTCTTAAAATTCTATAATTTGAAACGCTGATACGTATAAGAAAGTAGTGTGGTGGCCACGCCTCATTTTTTATCTATCGAATTAGCTTTTAATTAGGCTTTTCTGGATGTTAATTTGTGTTAAAGAATTTTCCTTTTTTTTCTCTTACTCTAAGTACCCAGTAGTTTGCTTCTTCGTTTTATTTCATTAGTGTGTAATTATTATTAGTGTAATTAAAATTGTAAAATTTGGTACCACGTTCCGTAGTTCGTTTTTGTCACGGCGTGTGGTGATGGAAGATTTCCGCGTTCTCTCATTCATATTTGGTTTGCTATCGCCGTCTGAAACAGTTGTAGCAGATATACCATAGTCGTCAAAATTTAATTTCGGTTTGCACTTCTATCATATGCAGAAGATGACCTTATGATATGCAGCGAGGCCCGCTTGCTAACAGTGGCGGGGGACTTTCGTATCAGAAATTAAAATATGTTGACCCCGGTATACTAGATCGACGCTTAGACTCACTGCATTTTTGGGGAATATTGCACTCTGTTATGGTGAGTAACGCTTAATTGCGCATAAACGGCAGTGATCATCCTTTCTATTGTTCCGTTGGTTATCTTCTCCGATGTATTAGTCATATTTTGATGTAAGCGTTCGAATAAAAATTTATATCTGGTAAGTTTTTTTTTTCCCTCTTTGATTTTTGATTAATTAGATTTATTAGGAATGTGTGTCGTTTCCCTTGCTTTTAGCTACTATTCCTATGCAGAAAATTTACATTTGATCGACTTAAAGAGCGGAAACAGTAACATCGTGGCATCGCCTTTTTGTCCTGAAGATTTGTGTGATCCATTAGCTTAATTTATCTAAGGCATCCGTGATGTTAAGTACCCTGGCTGTTCACACACGAGAGTTTACATTCTTTGGAGTTCAGTAATAAATGTAATGAGCTACGTCTTTATGTGGTCCAGATAAGTGACATCCTTGTTGTGTTTTTATTATTTTATGTGAAATTAGTAAGAATTGATAATTTAAATTGAAGTTTAAATCCAAATTAATTTTATTTTACATATTATAAGGGTCATACATTCTGAATCTGACATTTCTCTTCGAGGGAATTTTGTGTTCGAAATAATTTTATGTGTTTTATTTGTTTATAAGAATAGCGTAATTCAGAGTTGTAGAACGTTTTCCTAATTTGCATTTAAATATCAATTAAGCCCTTTTAGAACTTATTGCAGTTCTTGACGATTTGGCAAAAGGTTAATTTCTAGATTGCGAGGGTTATCGAGGAAGTTGTCAATTATTTGGTTCCACCATTTTAAGTATATAGGCCTTAAGCCGCAATTTTATTCTATTGTTTTTCTTTACAACCATTTGTCACAGTTTCACTTAATTTGTAGTACTTTGTAATTTATATATTAGTGTCCACGGACAGACACTATTGTAATCTTTTGTAAAGCATGAGATCTCAAAGCTATCTTCAACAGTAATTTAGTTTGTATATTTAGAACTGTTTTGTTAGAATTTAATTATTAAACCTGTAACTTATATACATATTTTATGTACCATATACAGGCTGTTCGGAAGTAGAGACCCCTGTCAATTTATTTTTCACTGACACCTTTTTGTAAATTTTATTAAATAATCATTTGTTACTCTTATAACCGTACGTAATTCAGTTTTTTTTATTTATCAATCAATTAACTTACCAATTTCATTGGACTGTAAATTTTGTAATTAAGCAACGACCCAATATTATTAAATTGTTTGTTGTTTGAAATTTGTGGTTTGTCTTGTCTTGTACTACCGCAGTATCTGAACTAATTTTCCTTCCAATTCATAGTGCATTTTGGGAGAGGGAATAATACACAATAGAAAGGTGGCGTCCTAAAAATCATCCAACTAAGATTCTGTGTGATCTGCAGCCCACAAAGACCGATTGAGCTCGAGCGCAATTCCATCTTTCCATATTTTACACTGGTACGCAAGGGTAGTATCAGGTAAGGCATCCTTGAAGGTGTAAGCACAAAACTTTCCGAAACTTTAGTGAATTATTTTGCGGTGTTACAATCGTTTCAGCTTGATCAAACGCTTTATGCTATCAGTGCCGGACAGTTGATTATTTTAGTTTCCGTCGACGCCATTTTTACTGCGCTTTTTTTTTGACAGTTGATGATTAAATTTTAATTTTAACTTTGGAACGGCGTAGCAAGATTTATATGTGGATAGAATTAAGAAGTGCCTTAATATAGGCGGAAATGATGTTCAAAATTTAATGTTAAAATAACGTAAAAATTAAAGTATTAAAAAACTGGTTCTTATATTAATACAGTACTAAAATTTAAAACACGATTCGTATTTAAATTCTAGATGCATTATTAAGAGTACTGGACGAAATTTCTCAATTCAGTAAGAGAAATTAGAAGCACTTTTCAGTTGAACATAACCTCAACTTCCAAATGAATTAACATCTAGTCAACGCCTGCCGGCATACACAAACGCATACTCAAGCGGCAACACACACAAACATTTACCTAATAATTCGAAAATTGTGTACGGCAGGC
This sequence comes from Amphimallon solstitiale, assembly GCA_963170755.1. Classification (NCBI taxonomy): domain Eukaryota; kingdom Metazoa; phylum Arthropoda; class Insecta; order Coleoptera; family Scarabaeidae; genus Amphimallon; species Amphimallon solstitiale. The sequence goes on along the minus strand of OY720681.1, from coordinate 29,660,394 downwards.
AGGTTGCGAATGCTACGCGGCGGTTGTTCAAAGTACATTTACCGTTCCTCATTTGCCGTTTAATGTTTCCCAGGCAAACGGGTCGGAATATTAAGAACACGCACAGGAGAGAGGTGAGAGTGAGGGAACCTTAACGACACACCGGGACAATTAATACCGGCGGCTCTAATTTGTTACCGGCAATTTATCCCGCAGAAATATGTAAACAAAGAGCATTTACGTCATGTTTGTTGAGTTACTGCGACTTCACTCTTCCAACGAGTTCGCTCGTTCTTCTCTGGATGCTGCCTTTCGACGCCGCACGGTACTAGTTACTCAAGTGGAAGTTAATTTGTTCATCGCTCCACGTCTGTGCTTGCGCTTGTGCCTTTTGGTAATAGTATTTTACGCGAGAAGGATGGGGTAAAGAAAATTTTTGTTATGTAATTTACCTGAGAGGTACAAGCCGCAACAATTTCGTGTAAATCTGGATCTTAACAGTATATTATATTGTTTTACTTTATTTCAAAACAAATACATTTTTGTGTTAATTATATAGATATTTTTCATACATGACTTATTATTAATAACTTACTATTATGTTGCTAAAGCTTAATTAGCAATTTACTGAAGTAAAACATAAATATTGCTAGAGACATTTTCCCATATAAAATTGAAATCGTTAATAATGAATTTGGTGTACCACAGGGATCTGTTTTTGGTCCTCTGTTATTTCTTATTTATATTAAATATTTGCCAGTTCATATATCGTGGGATGTCACATTATATGCAGATAAAATAATTAATTTTAATATACAAAAAGAACTAAAAAGCCATTTATTATATAATAACTACATACTCGTTACTTAATTTTTACGATTTATAAAACTTGTACACGTTCATAAAATTTCAGAATCTTCTGTAACAGATTTCGCATTTTCTCCTAAGATGTCGATCTATACGAAAATAAACCTTCTATCACCTCTCAATTTATTATTTATTAAATTAGAAATAACATATTATGAACAGGTTAAAGTACATTTCCATAAATAATTTATACAACACAATCTAACAAATTTTAAATTCAATAGTATATTATGCAATGAGCATTTAATGATGGCTATTAAGACACGAAAATCAAAATTACAATACGAGCCGAAAGCGAGTATCGTAATGAACACGAGTGTCTTAATAGCCATTAAATGCGAGTTACATACACTATTTTTTCTACGACCCCATAATAAAACATATTTTTGGACATTCCATTTCATAAACTGAGCGTAAAACTTTCCGTTCGATTTTGCGAATTCAGCTGGAAATAAATTGTACTTGGCTACTAAGGCTTGTTCCATAATTTCTGGTGGAGTCAAATTTTACATTTCACTGTCCTTCATTTTTATCGTTTATATTTTCAAAAAAGCACAAATTTTAACTACTTACTAGTAAATTGCAGAGAACTGTCAAATTTAATTTATTTTTATATCTGTCAGATATGAAGTGGCCAGTTGAATATTGATGAATATTGGAATGTCGCATTCCTATTTGATATAGACTTGTATCTTAATGAAAAATCTGTATTTCTATTGGGTATAAATTTGTATCTTAATGAAAATCTGTATCTTATTGGACATCATTAAAGTACAGGTTCAGCATATCTAATAATACAATTAAAGTATGGGAATAGAAAAAGATATTTAGGTATAGAATTATGAGATTTATCATTTCTTTTGTAAATAGGTAATAGGTATATATTTCGTATATATTAATAATACCGATTAACGTTAAGGCTTTTCAAAATAATGTTAAGTTATGATATGTCAAATGTTTTAAATTATATCAATATGATAATTTTCAAAAACATTTTTATCAGAATCCATCAATATACTTTGCCGCCATTCACTACGTAAAGAGAACATAACTGAGTTACTATCAAAGACGTAAACTTAGTCATAACGACCCAAAGGAAAATACACTACATCCCCGTGCTGAACAATGATAAATAGATACAAAATTTCATTACATAGAGAAAGAAAAACAATAACAACCGCGGTGGTGTATATTCAACACAATTAATACATTCATCACGGCTGCTTACATCCAATTTGACAGTTGACAAAACATCAGTGACAGTCAAAAAATTAAAATATCAGTACTTCTGTAATTTTTTTAAAGTAAAAATGATGACGAGGCCGAAAAAATGTTGTACGCAACACCGGAGCAAAGTAATATTACAGTCTCGATATGGTTAAGATATATATCGACTGTAAAATATCACTTTTCTCCCTTGATACGTAAATAACTATTGTTATTTATGAGATGTCAACTAGTAAGGTATGACTTATACAATTGTATTTTAGACTATCGTTTCCATGGATATTTCAAAACTAATATATTTTCTTTCAGGTATAAACAATGTAAACCAAATCTGTAAATTACTTAACGGAGATTTATTTCTTGATGTTCTGCATCGCTTTAAACATCATATAGTCCACTGAATGATGTCTCGAAGTCCTAATAATGTTCCGGGTATCGTCAGCTTACTGTATTCCCTTTCCTACAGGTATTTGTTGTCGAGCTGATGCAGTTTTGTTTCTCTGGAACATAGCTTGTACATACGACTACAAACAAAAGTATCCTTACATAACCTTGGAAATTAATTTTATCTAAATGGATAAACCTGAAAAATGTCGTTAGTAGTACTACTCGTTTTCTTCCAAGATGTCTTCCATCTTGTCCTTTTCCAAAATAGATAATCTGGTCTAAGTTGTGTACTTGTACTTTTTTAGTACTAAGTAAATTCTTTTGTTAAATTATTTATTCTTTGTACGTTAATAATAAATTTACCCTAAAATCCTCTCTCATTTAATATCAGGATGAATATTCTTCTACTTTGTTAGGAAGTAAATCAAAAAATTTAATTATTTTCTTGACATGAATAATATACCAGAACTTCAAATAGAAAATGTATCTTCTCTTAATTTAAGGGAGTTCAAAAATCTCTCCTTTCAATAATAATTGTTTTTTTTTATGTATCCAAGATATTGTTAAGCACAATTACTATACTTTTTAAATTAAAACTATGAATCTGATGTTTTGAGCAACTACAGTAACATGCATTGCTTTGTTCATCTAATTTAAATATTCAAACACTATGTTTATAAAATACAATGAAACCTTATTAAAAACTCGTCTAATCCTTACAAATTTAATACATAATATGATAACAATAACAAAGAAGCATAAGCATATCTTATATTTCAAAATTTGTTATTACAAATTGTATGTCTGTGACACACTGTTTTATATCTGACTATCCATTCATTCTAAAACTGTCCTCTAATACTGTGACTATTAAAACTGTTCCATTGAAGTAATATTTCATTTTCCACATGGATATCTATTTGTCTTTATGTAAAGCTTATTCAACAAACAACCATAACAACATGTGCATTTTGAACCTGTCATTAAAAATGAAAAATAATCAAAATGAAATTATACATATATGTACAAACATACTAATTTAATAACAGGCACGTCAATTAAAAACAAAATAAAATAAGCAGCGAATCAGTTACATGCATATCTAGATGATGAAATATATTTCTTTAAATGTGTGTGTACTGTAGCAGCAAAACCTTCCACGATCATCTCGCAAAACAAACTCCCATCATCGACATGGCGTCGTCTATTGAATTATTTATCCAGGTGCAGAAACGTGATTTACATCGAGCTATTGCTTTTCATAAATTCTTGATATTCGATCTGCTACGATTGAGGGGCGATGTCTCTTTTTATGTTTTACGTAAATACGTGCGAATAGTAAACTGCATATGCCAGTTTAATGGAATGCCGATGAGTAAAGCAAAATTACGCTGCTTAAAGCGTTTGGTCTCTAACTGGTTTTACTATTTGATGGGTTTAAATGTCCATTTTAGTATTTATTTTTAGAAGGCAAAAAAAAGTAAGCATATCAAACAAAATACCTTTTTAAAAAATAGTAATATAATAATAATAATAATAATAAATGTCTTTATTACGATTACTGTGACTTACATATATACATTTATACGCAAAACGTATATGCATATATGCATGTGTTTGAGATACACACATACATTAAGTGCCATTGCCGACAATCGAACGCACAGACACCGGTGTTTCGACGTTTGAGGTCTCGTCAGTGTACGTGGAGACTGTCGACAATGGCTTAAAGACTTAAATCGCTGCTTATGATGACCAATTAGAGCAACGCGTTTTATGTGTTTTCTCTTAGTCGGTTCACGCGTATTTGAACCAAAGTCTCTTGGACGCCGGCCATTTAAACAATTGTTAAGCTCCTTCCTTTCAATTCTTTAAAAAAAGATCTCCTCGCTTTTCTTACATCTTATTGCTGTAATGAACTTCGGTCACGAATCGTCTAAGTGAAACTATCCTGACTAATCAAGTCATGTAATGTCATTATTGCGTATTTTTCATCTATATTATTTCATCCGGGCACCGTTAGAGCAAAAAGTATGAGATATGCCTATATCTAAACGAACATATTTTCATTTTATCTCACGATCAGACTATCTGAGCCTATACGGTGTTTGCAAACAATTATTCCGTATGGTAGTGGTAGTAAAAATTTGTGGGCAAAGACGTTTTAAAAAAAAACGGAAAACTCACTTAATATGTTGTTTGCGAAAACTTCGCGAGAAGTGTAGTTATCAGTTAAATCAACATATGCTACTTTTAGAAAAGACCTAAAATTATAACCACATAAAATTCGAGATATACATGGACTCAGCCCCCCCCCCCCCCAAATTATAACAGAAGAACTTAAATATTACCATTGACTTTTAGATAATGTAAATAATGACGACGTTCTTTATGAAGACTGTCTAAACTCTTAGGATATTTAAACAAACAACTCATGAAAATATGAAGGACACAAAGGCCGATTTGCGAACAAGCATGAGGCACGTGCTCGGTGTCTCATAAATCAAGGGACCTATATTTTAATTATTATTTTTCTGAAAAAAAATATTGTTATTGTCATTATTATATTACAATACATTTCAAATGTTTTATAAACAATGATAACTATAGGTTTGTTCCACCATAAATCACAAATAAGGAGCAATTTGATTAGTTGAGAGAAATCACAAGCTTGTTTCTGATTGATTTTACTAGATTTGATTGGTTCTGAATCGTTTGAGATTTTATGTTGGAACAAAGTTTATATTCATTAATGTATTTCTATTAAAGAACCATATTTTAGCGGCCCGATGGTCCAAAAAAGAGAGATGCAGGGAAATAATATTGAAAATAAACCAATATAAAATTACAGCTTCCTGGCTATTGTATTAACCGAACATTAAATCTTTCAATAGGTAAAAGTGTTAAAACCAAAAAAAAATCTAGACATCCATGACAATAAAAAGTAATTTATTTTAAAATTCTGGTATGTATTTCATAAAGTAGGTGTGCAATGGTTCTTCTTTAATAATATTATTTCTAACAAAAAAATTGTAATAATATTCAACACATAATAACAATTTACAAAAACAAAAATTAGATTTCTCTATTCACTTTATCAACCGCGAATTCCCAGAACACCTGAAAAATGAATACCTTTTATACAATAATTTATAAATATTTTTTTTGTACCAGTAGTAAAATATCATAGCATTTTTACACATAATAAAACGCCATGAAATGCTATTTCTCCACCTGAACTAATAACAGGTAAACAATGAGCATATATTCGACCTAGGTGAATCATGACGACAAATAAAGCGGATGCCGCAACCATGCAATCGCACTAATATGTCAACCGTCAAAATTCATTGTAGTTTTACCCGTTTGGCCAGATTCACATTCGTATATCTGCATATCATCGTCAATTTATACCTAAAATCTAAAACGTATAAATGCTCTACCTCTAAGGTAATAGTATATTGCATACCGAGGTGGAAAATGCTTCATTACTGTCGAGAGATTAAGTAGTTACCGAGACGCGAAGCGGTCAGGTTAACATTATCTCGAGACAGGAATGAAACTTTTCACCGACGTTTGAATAGTATTTTATTTACAACCATAATTATATTTATTTGTGATAAAAATTTCGGTAAAAGTTTTGACATATTGAGTTGTCACATTTGTGATGATCTAGCGTAAACGTCAAATAAATATACGCCACTTTTTTTCGGTGAATAGTTTATAAAAGAAATGTTGAGTAGTAAAGCTTTCAAGGTCTACACTCCACTTGAACTGAGGGAAACTGTCCTTCCGTAGCAATCCAGATATCTTGGCTCGAATGGAGAAGAACAAGAAATCACTATTTCATCATATCAGCAATAGCAGGGCGGCCTGTCTACGTGTATTCAATAATAATTCTAATGTAACAATCAATTTTATTTACAACCATACAATTAATAATTATTTGTGATAAAAATTCCGATAAGATTTTGACATATCCAGTTGACAGTTTTGTGACTGAAGTTGAGGTTGGAAAATGAGGGCAGTAATAGAGGGTGGGAAGTAAATGAGGGCAGTAATAGAGGGCGGGAAGTAAACGTGAACAAAGTCACACTTCCGAACTTTTAAAAAGTCAGAAATGCCAACATTACACGTATGGTTGTAAATAAAATAAATAACTGTATTTTAGGTTAACAATAGCAAAATATGTATGATAGTATAATATGGAAACAATATAACACGTAACTATTACAGATGTAAAGAATTATTTAATTTATTTATAAAAATTGATAGTGCAATTATGGCATGTCCAATTTATTGATGGTTTAATTCTATTTGAAAACCTAGGATTGTACAGATCTGTAGGCACAATAATGACAGTATTATATATTAAGTTAATTCCATAAGTATTTACGATATCTTGAGTCGAAATAGATCCTGATTGTACTGCTGATGTTGATGAAATTTGATTCATATCGAAAACTCCTGTATTTATTGTAGGTGTGGTTGCGTAAGTAGATGTAGGTAGATCTTGTAACATACATGCTATATTTCTTTTATTTACTAGGGAATCTTCTATATAACCTTCAGCTACACAAGAAGATTTCCAACCACCATGTTGTTTTAACTGAAGGATATTGCCACCACTGACAGATAAAAGTGTGGCCGACGTTCTACGAAAACTATGACCAGAATATAACTGTGGATTTTGTAAATTTAAGTAAACTGCAATATTTTTTGGCATCTGTCCTATTGCGTTATGTCCAATGTTTTGTCTAGTACATTTACCATTACGTACACTAATAAAGAATTTTGCTATATCTGGAATTGGTCTAATTTTTAAATAGTTTTTAATTATTTTGATCCAAAGTGGCTCCATTATTACAAACTTACGAGACGAACCATTTTTGCTATTGCGGATGTGAACAATAATTTAATCACCTTTCATGATGACATCAGAAATTAATAAATTACACAGCTCATCACTACGGCATGCACCTGCAACACCAATTACAAGAGCAGTCTACAGAGTTATAAATTGTCAATAATTTCAAAGTATTAATATATAAACATACTATCTTAGTTGCAATGTGACATGCGTCGGATGCCTGAGTAAGGAATTTTATAATTTCCTCTTGAGTAAATACTAATGATTTTTTGGGCTTATAATTTTCATTTTTTCTTTTTAAAACGGCAACTAATTTAAAATATTTGGATATGTTAATATCCCCTTTTAGACCAAGTATAGCTTGCAACATTGAATAAAGCGCCCATGAAGTCGAGGCTTTTTTATTTTTTGAATATTCTTCAAAATAAGCCACGTTTTCAGAAATTATTGCTGTATTTTTGGGATCACACCATTTTTAAATTCTGTATATGTTTTCATGTATGTGTTTAGATTTATGCAGAAGCAAGTACTTCAACTGCCTGTTCTGCAATCTCGTGCAATTCAGGTGGTGTACATCTGAACTCTTCAGACATTATAAATGGAATGAAAAATAATCTAAAAAATACTTAGCTTTTAGTTTCAGCATTTATGTCAAAACTTATTTGTCAACATCAAAATATAGCCTACTAATTTGTTTATATGAAGTTTTATTACTAAGGCAAATTTATTCATAATTATTAAGGTTTCAAGATCCAATTGGACTACTGGTACGAAAAATAGTATACATACTAGGATAGAGAAGACTATTATTGCCCTTGTGTCTTAAATTCTAAATTTAACCTCGCCACTCAAGCAATAATAGTCATCTTCTCAACCTTAATATGTAATATACTATTATTATTGGTAGATAATAGCATTTTTGAAACACAAATCGGTAGTAAATTTAAAAATAAATTATTCTTACTACCATGAATTACATGATTATTTATGTTTTCTGTTTTTAACGTTTTTACCTATTAAATTTAATAATTTTTGTACCAAAAAGTTTCAATTTTTATTATTAATAAATCTTGAACATCAACAAACCTTTAAACATACCGAAACAGTATTTTTTTTTGGGATAATTTTCAATGTTATTTCGCTAATCTCAGTTTTTTCGACCACCAGTATTGTGCCTATCAGAGCAAAGAGGTGCACGTAGAATGTAAACCTGTATGGCTACAAAATTGAATTGCGCCACTAGATAAAGAGAAAATTATTATTAATTTGTGGAGACGGCATTACATAGTTACCCAACTGCTGTGGGATTCTGAACACTCAACATGACAAAAAAATGCAGCGTTTTAGCTATTCTCAGAAACGTACTGTATTAAAATATGTAGATATTAATTATTGCAACACATTTTTTTAGTCAAGTGGTAAACTTCTAGAAGTTGTAAGCAAAACAACATTTTACCAAACAATTGCATATTTTAGAAGAAAAATCATTATGACATTTTCAATTTTCGTTTGGAACTTTAAAAATACATACAATGTGTCTGTAACTGATTTTCGCCGCCACCATTTGCATTTTAGCATTAGAATCCCATAAGCGCAATTTAAAGGGAATTTTAGCAGTGATTTTGAAATTTATTTAGATAAACTAGTCAACTTCAACAGAATATGAAATAAAATATCTAAATTGCAATGCGTAAGTCAATAACAAACACACACTACTTTGCATGTATGTACTAGCTCTGATCATGATTACAATGCAAAATAAATGTAAAAAATAGGTTACAAATCCTTACGGTATCATAGGTGCATGAAACCCAAGATCATACATGTCTCGAGGCTAGCTGTCAATATTTAGAGCATCTACTGTAGAATGCAATAATCCTATATTAAACGTTTTTACTTAATTGAAAACCAGCTGATTTTACACATTTTACACTGAATAAGATGCAATTGTAATACAACAGATGACAACTGCCTCCATTTTACGTGCGAAATATATCATCTCATTTAATAACACATATTTTATATCAAAATCAAAAGCTACCCAAACGAAGAAATTAATTAATGAGAGGGTTTTCTTGATTAAGCAATATCTTGCAATCTCTCCTCTGATAAATAACAGCACATCATAATATTATAAATGGAAATATACTTTTATAATGCATTTGTTGTTGACAATATTCTGAGCACATACACACTGGTACCATACATCATCCCCGAGAACAAGCTATACATCACCAACAGTTTATACGTATACGTATTTACCATAATAAACCTTTTATATGTGTATAATAGAAGAAAAGCGGTAGCGGTAGCAAATTGGCTTAAGACAAGGACACCGGGAATTCATCTCGAAGGAAGTTAACTCCACATAGGTCGAGGCGAACAGTCACTAGGAAAGGCCCGTGGATTTACAAGAAGCAATCCACTATAAAGTCTTTAGTTAAGTCTGTAAGGAATACCAGAACAATAGATCCTTGGCGTAGACATGCGAACCCACGTTAAAGGGGAATCGGAATCGGAGAGAACAAGATGAAGTCGAGGAACCGTTAGGTATATCTTGGAGATTTCCTGATACTGTCGTCTGTGCTTGTGTTTCGAATGTGTGTTCGTGCATTGTGGAGTGTTGCGTTTAACCTGGAATAATGAGTAAGATTTGAGAGCGATATATCTTCCTGCGGGTGGAATAATAAGTTTTATTGTTGCCAGTCACTGCGGATGAGGAATTATAAATTTCGTTTGGAGTTATGTACTTGCCTTGATAAAGTTGACAGGTAAAATATACAGAGAGTAATAAAGATAAATGTAAAATAAATGTTCTATTTACATTACTACAAATAATCAAACAAAATGTAACTGAAGTCATTTAATTATTAGCAAAATGTTGAAAATGCAGGAATATTGATTACTTAGAAAAAGAAACATAATACCAAATGTAAAGAGCTTCATATGACATACTACTACATTTCTTTTCATATTTTATGGTTACTATTCAAAATCTTCTTTACACATGTATAAAGTTTGGAATTTAGTAATATACCGGGTGGTGCAATAGTGTGTCGGCGGAGCTTAGTGTGAAAACTAATAACGCTGCAGCAATGAGACTTTACGTACGTATGTAGTATGCGACTGTGCATTTTCTAATTTTATTTACAAATATACAGGGTGTTCCAAATTTTCGCAACAACATTCAACTTTTTTATTTTAAATACATTGCTATACTTTCTAGATATTATAATGATAGCCATTCAAATTATCTTTGCAATGATATATGGATATGTGCACTTCAGACTGTTCGTTTTGATTTTATTGATAATATTGTTAAAATCTTGACAGTTGCAGCATCTAACATTTTAAGCTGTAGTCTGTAAATGGGTAGAATGCCTCACGTAACTCTTGTGTCTCTAATTTATGGACTAACACGTTATTTGTTTTGAGGTTGAACAAAGTGAATAAATATACAGGGTGTTAAATATGTCGTGTCTAAGTTATCGATCTTTATTGGTTATTTTCTCGTTTTTTTTAAATCTAACCTATAATATTTTTATAAGTTAGTATATTCCTTGTAAAATCGCCTTTAAAATGGTACCAATAACATAGTACTTATTTCTAGTATTTTCAAAGTTATAACCCTTTAATGGGATATACTCATGTTTATAACATGCAAAATGCGGGGCATAGCAATGGTAAATTATTTTGTAGGAAATTTGTGTAGATTGCACAATTTAAAGTATTATTAAAAAAGAATGGACCAATAATAGTGTTTCCTATGATGCCTCCCCATGTGTTAACACTCCATTTTTGTTGATATAAAATGGGCTGAACAAAATGTGGGTTTGTAGTGTCATAATAATGGGTATTTTTTCTGTTTGTGGTTCCACAATTAGCAAATGTTGCTTCATCTGTGAAAAGCACATGATCTAGAAAAGTTATATCGTGTCGTAATTGTAAAAGTAGCCATTCACAGTACACTAGTCTCCTTTCAAAGTCCGTTTGTAATAAGCCTTGATGATTTTGAATTTTGTAAGGGTGAAACTTATGTTTTTTTAAAATCCTTTTTACAGCAGTGACTTCTATCCCGTGTTGTTTCGAAATTATCCTTGTAGATACGTGCGGATTTTCCACAATGGACTGGACGACTATCACTTCATTATCTTCTGTAATCATAGTCTTACTTCTTTCATGTTCGACGTAATTCACTGAACCCGTTCGAAGGAACCTTATTAAAAAAATTTCAAACGTTTTACTATCCGGTGCTCTTCGGTCGGGATATTCCATCGCATATGTTCTTGATGCTAAAAATGGATTTCTGTTGCTAGCGCCAAGAGCAAATACCATGTCTATGAGCTCCTCTTTCGAAAAATTCATTTTAAAGCAAAAACAACAATAAACTATTATGGTATCCAAATGAGAAATAATGTCAATAAAGCGATATAACTGATAACAAGGTAAATACAACACGTAACAACTACTAACAAACAAACGGAAATTAATAATTCACTAGCCGAACTTAATTTATAACAACAAAACGCAATTACAGAAAAGAGAAAATACAGAAAACGACTTTTTATGGACTTTTGAAGTAGAGATTTGACGTTTGGTTGTACAGCCATTTTTTTTGTAAACCAAGGCCAACCAACTATTAGATGCCCCACATATTGCATATTATAAACATGAGTATATCCCATTAAAGGGTTATAACTTTGAAAATACTAGAAATAAGTACTATGTTATTGGTACCATTTTAAAGGCGATTTTACAAGGAATATGCTGACTTATAAAAATATTATAGGTTAGATTTAAAAAAAACGAGAAAATAATCAATAAAGATCGATAACTTAGGCACGACATATTTAACACCCTGTATATTTATTCACTTTGTTCAACCTCAAAACAAATAACGTGTTAGTCCATAAATTAGTAACACAAGAGTTACGTGAGGCATTCTACCCATTTACAGACTACAGCTTAAAATGTTAGATGCTGCAACTGTCAAGATTTTAACAATATTATCAGTAAAATCAAAACGAACAGTCTGAAGTGCACATATCCATATATCATTGCAAAGATAATTTGAATGACTATCATTGTAATATCTAGAAAGTATAGCAGTGTATTTAAAATAAAAAAGTTGAATGTGGTTGCGAAAATTTGGAACACCCTGTATATTTGTAAATAAAATTAGAAAATGCACAGTCGCATACTACATACGTACGTAAAGTCTCATTGCTGCAGCGTTATTAGTTTTCACACTAAGCTCCGCCGACACACTATTGCACCACCCGGTATACAAGCTGCTTGTTGTGTAGGGCTTTAGCAAATAGAGATAAAAACTGTATGGCGTTAACAAAAACCAGACACCAAATTTGAGGAATTTTGTTCAATAAAATTCCTATAAATCTGTCGACATATTTGAACACAACACCAAGGCAAATATCAAATAATTATTGCCTTGTGTATGTCTTTGCTATAGATGTGCTTTAATGGAGATGTAAACAGGTTACTACCTGTTTACATATAATTGACTTGCATTAAAGCACATATTTGTAAAGAGACAATTCAGAAAAGTAGAGGACGCACAGCGGGAGGAATGGCAATTCATACACACATAACATACATAAAAGTACTTTAAAATAGTTCCACACATAAGTGTTTCGTTCTCAGTGCTTTGTTAATATACGTTATGCGCTTATCAGTACACTTTAGTATCGAATGAAAATGTATGCTATGACAATTATTATTATTTTTAAGTGAAAGGGCAAGAGATGTATATTTGGTTAGTATATAGTTTGACAGTACTGGAGTTGTTGGTTTTGTAAAACACTTTAAAGGCTTATTTTAGCATTACTTCGGTTAGGAAAAAATTACACAAAGTATCAGTGCAAACTGTTCATGCATTTATTTTTTAATGTGTCTGGAGTCCATTAAACGAAAATTCTACTGCTTGTACTTGAGAATCGCCTTGGTATCAACATTTTTTTGAGAGAAATATACATAAGTTATATTAACTAATTTAATGTTTTATAACCTATATTACAGATTATAATGACAAATACTACTTGGGAAAAGTTGTTGAAACTGTGAAGACCCGAAGAGAATCCTTTTTACAAAAACAAATAATTAATTCTTAATAAAAAAATAAAACGACTAATTAATTACGACTTGTGACAAACTATTTTGAAAAACATTTCTGAACAAAATTAAAGCATTTTGTTCAGCCTTAAACGAAAATGGTTCTGCGAGTGGATTACGTTGACCAAGAAGGTGTCATCTCAAATATTATAAATGCAGCCCGAAAATTAATGTAATTCTAAAACAGTAAGTGAAATTACGAAGATTGAAAAAACTTAATCAGAAACTGAACAGAAGTTACATTAAGACAAATTCGACAAATTTGCTTAGTTATTCCTAAATTATTGGTTAGTAAGTGTGGTTAGTGTAGAATGTCCCCAACTGTTCATAAAAATCTTAATTCATGATACACAAGACACTAATTATTTACTTTTGCATATATATTAGTATGCTATCCTAACCTAAGTACAAAAATCTACAACAAAATATATTAGATGTAAACACCATACAAGTAAAACATCGGGATAAAGACAACAAGAAAACTTACTATATACTTTATCTAGCACAAGATTTTGTAATTTTCTATTTGAAAACTTTATCGGAAATTCATTTATTTCCGATGATGGTTTGTTACTCTTTCAGCAAGATCTTGTTTGTTGTACTTAGCAGATTTCACTAGAAAATAAAGCGTAATAATCGGGATAACAGGTGTCTCTTTTTAATTCTAACTCAATTATTTACTTCTAAATAAGTATAGAAAGAATTATTGTTTTAATACTTCCAAATTTCTTTGATTATTTAACTGATCGTTTGTATCATAAAATGAGATTTTAGATCTAAAAGGTGTGCAATCTACGAGGAAAGAATAGAACAGGAGAGAGTCTCCTTAAAAATAATATTTGTCCAAAATGGTAACTCAATATGGCCGCCTCAATGCATAGAATATGTATGTATGTTACACCACTGAACACATAATCAAACATGTCAGATATATGACAAGTTATTCAAAATACTCATTTTATAAATTATGATTGGTCAATATTGCCATAACTGACCTGCCTTAAAGTTGTAACTCCGTCTAAATAATACCTATTCCCCCACCAGTTTATTATCTCTCCTGTTCTATTCTTTCCTCGTAGTGTGCAATGATATCATATTAATTGAAGCTGAAATTAACGTAAAATTTGAACAGTACTATTAAGTTGTTCAATTCTAGCATTACTTTACAAGGTGTTTTCTTCTTTTCCTTTATTATTTATTGATGGTGGTCTGTCACATATTTCAATGCAAATCCAAGTGCGTATTGGTGTTTACAACTACACGAGCGTGACCGCATCAAGATACGAGTGCCATATTTTGGATTTGGACATAAATTATTAGTAACGTTATCTCTTCTGAATATGTTTTTTTTGCTGTTCTATAATTAAGCTGTTCGATATATAATGTACTAAATGTAAAACAATAAATATTGATAATAAACTTTTCCTGTCTCTTAATAGACTACTTAATAAATTCAGGTTACTGTGTTTTATTCTTTAATGTTATTCCAAGTATTGAAAATGATTCAAACGCGATGACACGCTGTAAAGCATAGGTTTGTGTACGTCAATTAAAAAAAAAACTTTATATTATAAATCTCGTTTATAAAAAATGCAATAATCCACATCAAAACAAGGCATACCTTTTTATTTAAATGAAAGCACGGACAAGAATAAAATGATTACGATTATTCCACAACGTCCGCAAGAATTACATCGACTAAATTGAATGAATACAAATGCATTGCGGAAAAATTCGCACTAAGCCATCACGCTACCTCCCAGGAACAACACGCACAAACAGAACGGGAAGCAAACACTTTTTTTGAAAAAAAAATCACCGTATACAATTCGCATTTATCCAAATCCTCTGTCGACGTTTGGAGTTCGTTCCCAGGCGATTTATTCGCTCTCATCCTGTGTTTTACCTCTTCATCCCCTAGACGCGGCCGCTTTCGCACCAAGACCGCCAAGATAACCATACAATCAGAATTTTTAAATTATAAAAACCGGTGTACGCTCTTTCACTTCTGTATGGGTTTTGTGTGTGTGTGTATGTATGTCCGTCGGTGTATGTACAAATAAAATTCAAATCGTACAAAGCAATGCAGAGAGATTCATTTTTAACGGCTACGAACCTAAGCGAATATAAAAAAGAATTAATCGTATTATTCCCACCGGCATTTATTTTATAATTCTGATGTGCGGTTTTTTGTCCGCCTCTAATCCGCTGGCCCTCCGCGTGCCTCTTCAGAACCCCCCTTTTTAGAGGTTTATCTCGCAGATATATATTAACAACTCGCCGATAATAAACAGAAAATGTATAATGCGACAACGTTTCATGTTTATAATTCGTATGGAGACTTTGTTTGTTCGTGTTCATTTTATTGGTGCGTACAATAAACACAAATTCGGAATTTAATTAAGGAAAGGGGAATTTTTCAAAATTTATTCTTCACCTATGAGAGATTTTCATTTATTCTACGTACTTCTCGATTTTTGAAAAATGCTCTATCTCGTAGTGTATCAGCATTTACATATAAGCTCAAAATTTAAAGATTTTTTCTTTAGAGTTATCGACGTGTCTGATTGTTTCTACTTACAGAGAAGCACTGGATTTACAATGAACTATAACGACAAGAAAAGAGGATTAAGGAAATATTTAAAAAATATCTGTCAGGCTATATTTTATTACACTTTCGAAGAACTAATAAAAAAAATTTAAATTCAATATAAATAAAAGTCAAAAAGAGTTAATGTGCTTTTACAGAATAATTGTAATACGGTCTACAAGGTGAAGTCACTCTGAGAAAAAATTCTACTAAATCAAGCATATAACATAAACCATTACCTTGACATATTTATTTGAGCTTAGCAATACAGATGTTTAATATTAATGAAATAGTTCCGCTGAGAATCTTTCCTGACTTAATTTATGATTCACTTGGAATAATGACCATTCATAGCATACCCATAAATACATACCGTATGTGTCAATTTTCATTAGGTATAGGGATTCAATGTTTACGTGCGATTTATACGTATACAAGTAATACGTGGCAACGTGGCACCCCTACTGTCCGTCACCAATCCCGGCAACAATCGACATCACAACGACTTTCTCCGATCTTCCCACTTCTCCTGACCAGATTTTACATTCAATGTTTAGCTGCGAACACGTTGCGATCTAGTCTGCAATAAAAGCCGTCTTATTACTGGAACGGGAAACATCAAATGGCCGCCGCGATCTCCTGATCTAGTAGTTTATTATATTTTCAGAATCCTTTTTTGTTTACCTTATTTTAATTTTATTAGAATTACGCTTTTGTTTGTGTCATGCAGCGTGAACGCAGCTTAATAATTCTCTGCATTTACTGAAAGGAAAAAGAAAAACAAATCCTTGCACCTCGTAAATATTATTTCTGAACGCATTACAAACACCCAAGCCGGTGGTCGAAGAGTTACTGCTAACCACGCTAACTTGTATTTACGAGCATGCATCGGTCGTGCTGGCATTGGAAAGGAAAGAAGGGGTACTATGTACGCCATAGGCGATTACTATGGCTAATGAAAATTGACACATGCTGTATACGACTTGCAGTGTTATACATACATGAGACGCAAAACAAATCAAACACCCTGTTGCCCTAAAGAGCTATAGAGCTATCAGCGTCAGATCGCAACAAAACTCTTCAGTCATGTACCATCGTCAACGCAGTGTGAGACTAGATTTAGGAACTTCAAAGTAATTATCAAATCGCACTTAATTCAGCAATGCTCTACAGAGTAGAAGATTTCCTTAACACCCGTTGCTTGCTAAGATGCATCCATTACCTTGCTTAACACAGAATATATGTATATTCAATTATTTTTAATCTGCTATTCCGAATACGTACGTTTCAAAGCAATCACATTTGTATTGTTCTGATTTTCGAGCAATTTAACTTCTAGTGGTGGTTTCTATAATGGTGATAAGCTCTATAAGCACATGCATGGTAGGCATACCAAATTAAATGTCTGGTTCGTTTTTAGAACCATGTAATGGACTGCTGTATGAATTTAATCCTTGACAGGCTCGCCATGTAATGGGATATTGTATGTTCTTATTTGCCAGCGCAATGTCCTAGGCTGGATGATAAAGTTAAACATGACACTTTGTTCACGTGGCATATTTAGTCATAGTAGAATGACATAAATACTCCAACTATATTAATATTACATAAAAATTAATCTATACATTTAGTACTATTATATAGCCTAACAATATTACTACGTTAGGACTAACTCTGAGACTAATTATCTGATGATCTTATTTGCTATTTATTGTCCTTAATTAGAGTATCCTCCTAATAATCGACCCATTTAGCAAGCTCGGGACAGTCGTGTAAATAAACAGGACATTGTCCTTGTTGTTAGTTGCACATTCTGTGACCTAGGCACATATTTGTTAACGTCAAGTTTATTTATACACACATATTTCGGCAACTTTTCAGAACATTACCGCACGCAGTTTTACGACAATTGGTGACTTTGAAATTGCCATATTTGTTAAGTATAGATATACATTTACAAAAATTCGAAATATGATCAAATTTAACGTTTTGCAAAATGGGAATACTAATGTGCAAAACAGACGCTTTCAATGACAATTTATGAATTTTGCAGCAATTTGAACTGTCGGTAATGGTTTTTTCAATAGTGATAAGTTTTTGAAGCAAGTGCATATTAGATATCGCAATTTAAATGTTAGAATGTTAGATGCAAAAGCGCAACAGCGTCATAGTGTACATCATAACATAACGACTTCGCATCAGTTTTCCGTTTATCGCCGTCGCATCAAAGAAATGTTACGCGTCTATGTTACGCCATATGTTTGCATGTCTGGACTGGTCAGGCAACAAAATATAAACCACAGATTTTATTCTTAATTTTATTTGCAGGGTCATGTAGGAATATCCAGTCGCCAAAAAACAAAATATAACTGCTAACCTTTCCTGAACAGACATAGGCTTTCTCCACTTCGTATCTTTTCGTGCTAGTTTTTAGACCAAATAAATTTATCAAAAACTCAAAGCCTGTTGGTGAGATTCGTGTAAAATGTTTGTATAAACCACTAACTGCTTCAAATTTCAGAACCACGACTAAATCACGACCACCACACAGAGTTGTACTCGCATATAATTGCGTCTGCCACCAGCGTCATGACCTACGTTTTTCTTCATCACTAAATACTATAACGATATACCATTCAATGATCATGGAAATATGGGGCCACATTATGATCGCCTTGATGTTATGCGAGGATGTTCTGTTGCATCCCAAAACTTCATCATACCGTAACTTCGTCACGATGTTCTGCTGTATATGTGTAGCCACCTTTATATCTTACTTTTGTGATTATACCATAATTACAAAATTAGACATGCATTGTCAAAACTTGTTTAATGGAAGAATTTAAAAAAGGGATGTTTACTTTTTATTCATTTTAAATAATTACATAAAATACTCCCGTGTGGGGATTTGTCAGTTACCTCCATCGGGTGCGTCCCTATGGGAATTAGGGGAAGCTCGCTGGGTCTGCAATCCAGCAGATTCAGAGGGTAGTGAGGAAATAAAATACTCACCGTGAAACAAAAACTGACCCGGTCCTCCAGGATGGGGGTTGAGGCATTAGACTGGTTCTCTAATACTCGGAAAAATATACAAATACCAAAAAACCTAAACGAAGCCTCGGAACAACGGACGGATCTTTGAGACGACGAAAACGGCAAAGAAGATGGATTATGAATTTTGCTACGTGGAATGTACAAGGTATTAGACTGAAAACGGATATTATTGCATCGGAAATTCAGAAACTGAACATCGATTTGATAGCGCGGACCGAAACCAAGAAAAAGGGAAGTGGCACAGAGAATGTCGGAGAATACATTCATCTATTTACTGGGGTGTCAAAAGAAATGAGAGCAGCTAGAGGGGTATCCATACTAATAAGGAAAGACTGGAAGAACAAAATTAACAACTGGGAAGCAGTGGACGAGAATATCCTGATGGTCAACTTGAAACTACATGGATATAACATCACCATTATAGCAGCCTATGCACCGTCAGAGGACGAAAGAGTCGGCATTAAGCAGGAATTCCTAGACAAGTTGGACGAAATCCTAATGGGTATTGGAAGGAATAGAGAAGTCATAATGATGGGAGATTTCAACGCAAGAACTGGAAGGGCAAACAATAGCCCAGTAGTGGGACCATTTGGTGAAGAAATAATCAATGATAATGGCCGAAGACTTATAAATCTCTGCGAGACCCACGATCTTAGAATAAACAACGGGTGCTTCAAACACAAAGACATCCATCGCTACACATGGATGCAGAGCACTCGTAACCTAAAAAGCATTATTGACTATGTAATAAGTAGACAAGAAACAAACATAGAGATAAACGACGTAAGAGTACTAAGGGGAATAACTTGCGGGTCGGATCATTTTTTGGTGAGAGCCAGAATAAGAATGCAATTTAGGAAAGTGAATAAGACCCAAGAGGAACAAGACAGCAGGACAACACTCACAAACGCGGTGGATACAACCAAATATAATTTTGACAGTTTCAAAGATGAAAGCACCGTATTTCTATATCAGAGACGACTCGACAGCAAACTACTGAACCCGGAAGGGTGTACCTTTAACGAGCTCTACAAGAACGTTATAAGCAGTCTAATAGAAGCCACTCAAGAAGCTGTGGGAATCAAAAAGAAGAACAACAACAACAAGAAATACTGGTGGAACGAGGAAATAGAACAATTAGTCAAAGAAAAGAAGCAAAAATATCTGAAATGGCTGACGACGAAAGGTGAACAGGACTTTGAGGACTATAAAGAAACGAAAAGACAAATAAGAACGAGCATCTCTGTAGCAAAAAACGAATTATGGGATAAGAACTGCGAAGAAATTAACAACTACATAGGAGGTAGGAAGTGCTCGGAGGTATGGAGATTTATATCAAATGTTAAAACCCCAGGAAGGAACAATGCTAACATCCGAATAATCAAACCGGAACAGTGGCTAGAACACTACAAAGGCCTACTACAAGAAGATAGACAAGATTATATAATAGACTCCCCAAGACAGATTGCAGTACAAGGGGAAAAAGTTGAGATATCGGAAGAAACAATAAAGAAGACGGTTAAGAATCTTAAGTCAGGCAAGGCCAGCGGCCCGGAAGGGATATACTCCGAAATGCTCAAATATGGAACAGAAAGGCTCTATAAAAGTCTCAAAGTAATTATCAATAAATGCCTAAATGGACATCCTGTTCCGCAAGACTGGAAAACGGCTTTTATATCATCCATTCATAAAAAAGGAAGTAAGCATATCAGTCACAAGCACACTAAGCAGACTATACGGTAGAATCCTCCGTGACCTGACTGAAGAAGATTACCAAGACAAAGAAGAAGAAGAGCAATGCGGTTTCAGAGCAGGAAGATCATGTACGGACAACGTATTCTGCCTAAAACAAGTTATAGAAAAGAGATCTGCTAGACAGGTGGAAACCCACCTCACGTTCGTTGACCTACAAAAAGCATATGACACAGTCCCAGTGTCAAGATTATGGAAGGTATTAGAACAATCTAACATCAATTACAACTATATAACGGCCCTTAAAGAATTGTATAAAGACTCCAAATCCAGAATTAAGATGGGTAAAGAGCTCACAGATGCATTTACGGTAAATAAAGGACTACGCCAAGGATGCTGTATTTCTCCAACACTCTTTAAAATATATGTAGCGGTGACACTAAGGAATTGGAAGAGGAAGATTCAGAGAATGGGTATAGAGATAAAAGTGCTTGTTTACCCTTCAGTTCGCTGACGACCAGGTCATAGTGGCCAATGACAAGGAGGACATGCAATATATGGTGAGAAAACTGATGGAAGAATACCGAGAATGGGGCTTGACAGTCAATATAAACAAAACAAAATATCTATGTATTGGCAACTAGGCCGGAAATCTGGAAGTGGACAATGGTCAAGAAATAATGCAATGTCAGGAATATGAATATCTGGGCATAACTTTCGACAACACCGGAACAGATGTAAAAGAGATAGAAAAACGTATAGTCAAAGCAAAAAAAGTGATCGGATGCCTGAATGGAATTTTATGGAGCAAGGAAATAACAAAGAAGAGAAAATTTAATATATACGAGACAATGATAAAGAGCAGCCTTCTGTATGGAGCAGAAACCTGGAGGATTGCAGATAGACAAAGGAAGAAGGTTGAGGCGGTTGAAATGGATGCCATCAGAAGGTCTATGCGGATTTCACGAAGAGATAGAATAAGGAACGACTATATAAAACAACAAATGGGAATAGAAGGCACGATAGTTCAGGACATCGAAAAGAAACAACTTACTTGGTACGGACACGTAGAACGAATGCAAAATAACAGGTGGCCCAAAACAATAATGCACTGGCACCCAAGAGGGAGAAGGAAACAGGGAAGACCGAAACTGGAGTGGCAGAAAAGCATACAAAGATCCATGAGTGAAAGAAACCTCACACCGGAGGAATGTGAAGATAGAAGAGGATGGAAATTAGGTGTCGGACAACGGAGAAAAACGTTCTAAACCGGCATATATATATATACATAAAATACCAAAGAAAGATACACAACACAAATAGAAATAATAACATATATTTAACTTGCTTGGACACATGATGTGGAAAATATAGCGATTGTATTCTGTTCTAAACTAATTAGATATACAGGGGAAAATTACACTGCTAGATATAAAGTTTCGTATTCATAGCTTTGATGGGTTAGCCGCTATTGTAGTCACACACACACACACAGTCAGGCAGAAAGGAGGAGACTTCAAAACATGAATATCGGCAAAAATTTCGAGGTTGAAAACGTTCATCACATAACTTCCATATACAAGAAAATAATTCAATTACTAATTTTGAAATAATGCTACCACTAAAGAATACAATCCTGGAATTCCGAATCACGGGATCCCGACCAGTTTTTGATTCCGAGCGAGAACACATACCGGAGTACACAAAAGATGAAAATATTAATGATCTGATAAAGAAAAGTTGTAGTGTATTTCAAAAGATCACCATTGAAAAATGAAACAGTGCTTCAAAAATATGTGAAGATTGAACATGAAAAAGAGCTGTCACTTCTTTTGGACTGTAAAACCAGGTGGAATAGTCTATTACCCAGAAACGACTTTCTCTTTTAAAAACCTGCATTCAAAAAGCTCTTATAGATCTCAATCATCCAATCCGTTTAGAAAATGCTGATTTTGAGCTGGTAAATAAAATTGTTGATGTGCTGATCCCAATTAAATTAACAGTAGAAGCAATCTGTCGGCGAGGTGTTAATTTATGCACAACTGATGCCGCTTTGAAATTTCTTATAAAACAAATGTCCAGCAAAATTAAGCATTCGCCAATAAAATGAAAACATCCTTATGGAACGTATAAAGCAGTGACGAAGTGATCATTTAACTGGTGTGTTGAATTATTTACAAAATCCACGAAAAGATGATGAAAATCAGTTATTATCGGATTTGGAATGGCTTGACTTATTTCCAGTTCCTACACAGGCTTTAGACAGGAAGCAAATAAAGAGTATTGGTAAGACTAAATAGTCGAGGTGACACGGAAGAGGAAGAAATATCAGGATCACAAACAGATGATGAGCCAAGGCAACAAACCTTCCAACCCCAAGTGACACCAAAGGAAAAGTTACCGCTGGAAATTAATAAGAGCGTGGAATCCCCAGATTCTGAAGTACAAAATGAATGGTTGGTAAATAGTATTAGACGCGAAATGAGCCTGTTCGAAAATGGAGAAGTTCGTGGATATCACTTAGAATTAGCACATAAATATCTATTGTCTATTCCTCCAATCAGTTTAGCACCTGAACGAGCGTTTTCAGCTGCTGCTTATGTTGGCAATAAACTACGAAGCACGCTTGGAAGTCAAACATTGGATGCTTTGATATTGCTGCAATTGTATTTTCGAAATTCTAAATAGTGTTTTTTTGTATTGTCTTTTTTGTTCCTTATTTTAGTATATTGTGTATTGTGTTGTGCAACAATGTTAATAAATAATTTTTAAGAGATTACTTAAGTTTTTTTTTTTATTTGATCCCAATTAGAAACCATACAGTCTAATCCTGGGATCCCGAAATCTCTGGATTGTATTCTCTAGCTACCACCTATTACCATCCGGTGTTCTATATGTGTAGTAATCTCTGGGTACAGTTAACACAAACACAGGCACAGAGAAGAGATATTTTAGTCAAAGCGAAATGAAACTTACCAAATTTGTGAGCGACTTTTCTATGTAGTCTTTCCATAGTACAAAGCTAACGAAACGCTCATCGTTCCCACAAAAATCATAAAGGTGCTCGCCTAATCAGATTTTATCGGGTTAAATATGACACGTACATAAGCCAAAATAATTCTACACCAGTTTTTTACGTACGTGTATGTCCAGACAAAGGCAGCAAAAATAACAATAACGACTCGGCTTTATTTAAAGGTGCAGAAGCAAGACCGTAAACGGGGTTTGTATAAGTTAGCGGTGTAAGGTATACACATACATTTAACACAGAGAAACGCACACACGCTTCGTGTAAAATAACAATGGAGCACGCGTAGTTGACAGTTCTATATACATGAACACCTCAGTGCAAAAGGATCAGCACGCAGAAGGTACGGGGAGACACCCCTCGATGCACACAGATAAAACGAGGGATTTACCTGGATGTGAGGAAAGTGTGGATAGAAAGAGTATATGTGGTAGTCACACATACATATTGGATTCGTAATCCCCGGCACCTACCCTCTTTCAATCTATTATTATTGCGCTGATACCCTCACGTTTTAACCGTGAATATATACGGGGGATGCCTGTAATCTGTTATTATAAACGATTTGATTAAAATAAAAAGGTGCATTAAAGACTCAAATTTTTTTTAATTAATGGATAACTTTTGATCAATTTTATCTGCAGAAATTTAAGAAATTTTATTATCAAAGAGTGCCAATTTAGAAGAAAATGAAATATGCATGTTCTGAACTTTTTCTAGATATTACATAACGAAATAAATGATACCACAACAATATGACGAATGCTTGAATCATATACGATAGACAATTTCTTCAGATCAAAACAACAAGCTCAATACTTTAAAGTTAAAAAAATTGAAGCAAGAGTACTACAAGGAAGAGTGCTCGGTCCAATGAAGTATTTTCTTATACTTGTGACATCTCAGAAATTAACACCATCAAAATCGACAGATTATGTCGATTACACCTCTTTGAGCATTAGATGCAAATAATAATAATAATAATATATCTGACCAATCCTGGATTTATGTAAGGCATATTTAATTTTAAGCAACCACGTGGGGCTCCAACATTTTCTAATATTTAAAGAGTTTATTTTAATTATATTTCAATTTTAAGATGGAAAAAATTAAGAAAAAGAAAAAAGAAAGTTCTACTTTTTTGTTTTAAATTCCATGTGTAGAAACAAACAAAATATCAATAATGTTAAAACAATAGAACTTGTATCGATGCTTTGTTCATAAATATTCATTCAATCATTAAATAAATTAAAATTGTGATTTAATCCAATAAATATTGTTAAACAAACAATACCAATTTTATAATATTGAAATTCAAAACAACAAATTCTTTCTTCTTACCTTGAAAAAAATACTCATTGTAATACCGTTTACTTATGTACTTTGAAAATAAAAATCAATATTTTATTTACTTAATTTCTCAGTCAGTAATTAAAACATGAAACTTCTTTAACTCTAGGCTGGATTCTTTAAATATAATAATTCTTGATTGAATTCTTAAGTTAAATTTAGTTTACCTTGTGAAGAATAAAAAAACTGAAGAAACTCTTGATTTCTTTCAGTTGCACTAGTAAAATTGGTCAGTTAGTCGACTATCTAAGTCGTGGGTCAACAGCGTTAGTTTTATAATAAAGTGTTTGAACAATAAGTTCATTCGTGAGCCACCACATGCTGATAATTAAGTTCAGCAAATATGTTCCGTTTTTTCGGGTTCAAACACACGCTCGTGAGTCTTTCTTAAACGGAGACCGAGTGTACACCCTGTGTACAGGTTGTCACTGATGAATTTAACAAATGCACGAAAAAGTGAAAAATAAAATTAATCAAACAAAAAATCGGTAAAAGTAAGTTTTACAAATAAGTTTAACATTAATAAATAATTAAAACAACGTATCTATCATAATAAATGGCCTGCAGGTGCCAAATTAAGACAAAATTTAATACCAAGAAATTAACCGGGATGTTGAACTGTAGTGAAAGGAGCACATCAAAAAAAATAACTCGCCTGATAACATAAAAAAGTGGTTTATTGTTAGAAAATCAATTCACAATAAATTTGGAAACGCGGCAAATAAAGCAACATAGAACCCATTCAAACATTTCTCAATAAAATCCTTCGAGACATTGTAGATGATAATGGTAAGTTCCAAATAGAGACTTACTTCACATGATCTATATATACAGGAATTGTAAAAGAATAAAATTACAATTTTATCGAAGAGCAGGAAGATAAGCTTCACAAACATCTCAGCATAGAAATGCTTTTTCTACTAAAGCGAACGTTCACAATCAAGATATGAATAAGACATAGAATACTGTCAACTTTGCATAAGAGTTGATACTTTGTGACATAGATGGCAGGTAGAGAATAGAGTTTCCTCATCTAAGACACAAAACAATATAAATCCACATTTAGGTCCAGTTTATGACTGGCACACCAACAGGGATAATTGAACAATATATTTTTATATCGTCAACATAAGCAAGAACGTAACAATGCAAAGATACCATTAAATGACTAAGCAGTATTTAAAGAAATGGATCTACGTTCGATCGCCGAGGCAAACCAAATATGGTATAGAAATCAAATGATTTGAATCTATTGCAAAACACACTCCTGTACTAAGTGGCAATGATCACCGCAATCAGATTATTTAAAATATTAATTGCTAATTCAGAAGTGAATTCATAAAAACACAACGAAAAATTGGTCTTATAGCATTATCATGCAGAACGCCACATGAACATTAAAACAAACACAAGTAGATCGATTTATACTATTGCAATGAAAGGATTTTAAAAGTGATGATTTCAGTATTACCGGTTCCACTTTAGATCGCCATAAATTCCCATTAAATCCCACCGAATCTTCCGGACAATTTAAACTGCAATATTTAAACGAGCTTGACGAGCGGCGCGATCGGAAAATGCATTTCCACCAAACTTTTCCGAATAAATACCGTTCGTGGAGTGGCTTGCTCTGTCTGTTCGATTTCAGTTTGCGGCAAAACGTAGTTGTGTGTGGATAACAGAATAAATGGCGTCTAAAAGTTTTTCACCACAAACACACAAACATGCACTAGCACACGTGCCCACGTATGTACTTCACATATATACGCGAGGGTATTCGTAACACACCGGTGATAAAAATCGCTTTCCAATCACGTTCAGCATATGTAAACTAACATCGTAGATCTTCCATGGACGAAAACGTGGAATAAAATATTTAGTCTTTCCGCAGCAAGCAACCTGACATATCCAATATTCAGGGGATGCAACGACTACACACAGAGAGAGAACTAGTGGAAAAAGGTAGGGGCAAAAAGGTGGATATAAGAATGGAAGGGGATGACGAGGTATGTATATATATTTCCTCTCACCGACAGGATACGGTGGGGCATGATAAATAAACGGCAGCGGTGGAAGAATAATATGACAAACGAATAACAAATCAGCAGATAAATTGCCAAAGAGAGGTGAAATCAGAAAGCGGGCGGAAAGAATCCCCGAGTTGGAGTCGTCGACTTGTGTTTCAGACTTTTCATTTGTAAGAAGACTATTCGAAAGGACAGATATTGGTGATGACGAGAGATACTTTTCTCTTCTCGTTTCTATTTCGCTGTTCTTCTCCCTCTTGTTGGTTCGCTTGTTAAATCGATGTATATATCGCAGGTGGTGTGATGGTGGGTGGGAGACTAAGAAAGAAAGGAAAGGGGGAAGATTTCGAGTCTGAATAAGTGTATCTCGAAATTGGTTTCTTTCTTTAGACGATGATTTATCAAACACTTGTAGTAAGCGATCACAAAAGGTAATCGTTTTGAATTGGGACGAAAACGGAGGTGGATACAATGTCAGTGGTTAGCGTCTAAATTTAGTTAAAAAAGTAAGTTTTATGTGTTGAATCAGTTTTTATATTATTGTTGTAATTCGTGTGTGATTTCAAGTAATATTTCCATCCTATTCAAACTTCATTATATCCTTTTAGAAATGATTTCTAATTACGTTAAAAACTATACGATTTCGACAAAAAAAATTTGACTAATAAAGTCATAAACTTCTACTTGATTTGCACTGGTTGAATATAGAAAACCGAAGACTGTTAAAAATTTGTCTTTCTCATAGAATTATCATGCTTAGATCATCGTCCTTACTTATACGACAAAAATAGAATTAGAATTGATGCGCGTCACATTAATATTATTGTTTGTTAATGTAGATCAGTAGTTCCCAAAGTGGTCCAGGTGGATCCCCAGGGGTCCATAGGAGACCACACGGGGGTTCACGTAGACGTGAAAAGAAAACAGGGGTTCACAAGTTGTAAGTGGGGTTCAACGAAAAATTTTCTGGTTTTCATAATAAAGAACAAAAATTTTGGCTTGGATTTACCTATCAACGTAGGCAGGTAGCATCATTCACTAGGTAGGTACTCAAAAATATTCGAGACTCAGTTCAAACACAGAATTGAATAGAACAATAGATAATAGGACAAGTGTACACCACATGTCGAGACTTGCAAAGTGCCGCCCGTGCGCCCGCTCGTCCGGGATGCTTGTTTAGACCTGCAAGGGGATGAAATGCGACTTGCGCTGTGCTTGCAATCTACATTAGTATAAATACGAATGCCAAGAACAAACGTTACTCATTTGTTTCCGGGATTTTGAACATAAAAGTGTGACTGTGAGTGAATCGATGTCAGTGTTTGCAGTGCCGGAAAAAGTAAGTATCTGCCTATTTGTTATACATATTTTTATTGTATATTGTAATTTATCAATCATATTATATTTGTTTTACTATTTGAATGTAGTAGGTAGTTATGTAGTAAAAATTAAATACTAGAGTTTATTCAAAACTTCTATAAAAGAACAAAAAGCCAGGGAAGATTAAACTTTAGGTACCTAGGTACTTTTGTTTAAAAATATTTATTTACGCGACGACGGCGATTAATTAAAAGAGCGGTGTTTCCGCGGGCATTTTGTTTTTTTTTATTGCAATAATTCTATTCTGTTGTGTTATAATAGCCATATTCTGGTAAAATCGCCTCAAAAACAAACATTTTTTTACAGGTCACAACCACAGATCACTATACTAGAAGATAGTATAACTTAATATTAAAAAGTTTAGACAATGTTTAGCGCCGCCTGCCAACTGCAGGCAGTACTAAAATGGATCAAACCGATGAACCGGGAAATTTAAATATTATATATTTCTATTCCATTTTGCATTTACCTTAATAGTTTTTATTCTCCACTTTAAATGTTCGAAAGTAAAATAGTAGATGTATTTTAAAGAAAAATAAACTACACTTATTGCTATAATAACTTAGTAATAAATTAGAAACATATCTTTTTAGTAACGCTTTATTTTTATATGAAAATTTATTTCTATTTCAAAATATTAAGGAGAAAGCATTCTTATTATTATTCTTACATTTGAACTTATTTATTCCTTAAATGGAAATCGTCGATCTTCTCTTATGTCATTGAATAAATTAGGATCTCATGTAGCTTCCTACCACTCATGAAAACGAATTGATGTTGGATGTGGAAAACTTTTACATTATGGTCTCAATTTGACACATAACATTTTCTTGTCGGCATAATTACTAGGAAGTCTAGAAAAAAGTGCTAATAAATAAATAAATTACTCGAATTATGCAGAATAAATACTTACGTACATGCAATTTTAAGAAATATGTTAATATTTTATAACTCTGATTAATAATTAGCATATATATATATAAATATTAATTAAAAACTGTCAACAGAAATATTTGAAAACTATACCACATGTAGTTGCCATAGTTACCAAACACAATCAACAGCCTACAATCAGCTAAGCCCTGAAGTATCACATGTGATCCTAAAATTTCGTCAACACATGCGCCACCTACCAACTGCAGGCAGAAGTAAAACGATGTCTAGGCAATCTCAATTTAACATTTCCCCCCCTGGTCACAACTGATACGGAAAATGGCTGAATCTAAGAAGAAATGTCGACAGTACAGTGTTGATTATTTGAAATTTGGTTTTATTCCATCAACGGCAGACAAACGATTGCCCATGTGTCTTTTATGCAACAAAGTTCTCAGCAATGTCTCTATAAAACCATCGAAACTCGAAGATCATCTAAGAAGGTGTCATCCTGAAAAAATAGGTAAAGATCTGAAATACTTTCAAACATTGAAGGAAAAATATGAAAAGAGACCTACCGTAAATAGTATGTTTGCTTCAACGTCTCAAAGTAACGATGATGGCTTGCGGGCATCTTACAATATTTCGTTGCTTATAGCGAAATCTGGCAAACCGCACACCATCGGAGAAGAGTTAATTTTACCCGCTATTGAAGAGGCTTTAAAAACTGTTCTGCACAAACCTCCATTTGACGTACTCAAAAGAATTCCTTTAAGTAACAACACTGTACAAAGACGTATTGATGAAATGAGCTCTGATATAGAAAACTTCTTGTGTAATTATCTGCAAACCACTCATTTTTCTATTCAATTGGACGGGTCTACTTTGCTTGGTAATGAAGCATTATTATTGACATATGTTCGATTTGTTATGGACGAAGAAATCCATGAAGAGCTGCTATTCGCAAAAACTTTGAAGTCGGACACTAAAGGCGAATCGATATTTAATGTCCTGAGTGATTTTTTTGCAGAAAAATCTATTCCATTTACAAACATTATTTCGGTGGCAGCAGATGGAGCTCCTGCCATGTTCAGGCGATATCGTGGGTTTATAAGCCATCTTAAAAGAATAATACCATGACTAATTGCAATTCACTGTGTCATCCACCGACAACACCTTGTAGCGAAAAATTTGAGTGATAGATTGCAAAAATCGCTTCAATTTGTGATTAACGCAGTTAATAAAATAAGAAGCAATGCTTTGAATACCAGTTTATTTGCACTATTGTGCGATGAAAATGATGAAGATTTCCAACGACTGCTCTCACATACTGAAGTACGCTGGTTGTCGAAAGGTGCATGCTTATCGAGATTTTACTCACTTTTCGAATCAGTGATAGAGTGCCTGGAAACTAAAGCACCAAATTTAAAAGAAAATCTGATCAAATATAAAGCGGACATTGCGTACTTAACAGATTTGTTCATAAAATTCAATGACGTTAACTTGCAGTTACAAGGGGACAGCCTTAATTTAATAAAAACAAAGGGTGTAATTTCGGCTTTTCTTGGTAAATTAAAATTAATGAAGCAAAATATTAGTCGGCGCGAATTCTCCCAGTTTCCGCACTTGTCACTGATAGAATGTCTTGATGAGGATATTCAGACATACGCTCAACATTTAAATAATATAATAATATTCTAACGATGGAAATACCACCATGGATCATAACCCCATTTGATGAAACGGAAGAGGTGAATGTGGTATTACAAGAGGAGCTACTTGAGCTCAGCAGCAACGAGGAACTGAAGGTGAAATTTAAAAAAGGCTATCAAACATTTTGGCTGCAGGCAGAAATCCCCGAAAAATATCCTGGGCTGTGGGAAATTGCGAGAAAATTTTTGATAGCGTTTCCCTCGTCATATCTTGTCGAAAGAAGTTTTAGTGCCGTTACTAACCTGTTAACAAAAAAAAGGAGCAGATTAAACATCACAGAACGGGGAGATTTGAGATTACTTCTTACAAAACTGAAGCCAAATATTGATAATTTGCTGTCAATTCATCAAGTACATTCGTCTCATTAAAAGTATGACTATTTTTTATTGTTGATTTACATTTCAGAGTTCATTGTTGATTTTTTGTCAATTGTTGATTGTTTGTAATAATAAATGTTTATAATTTTGTATAACTACATGTATTATTTTAATAAATAGGACACAAGAAAATGTGCTACTTTTTTTTTCCTTCTTAACACCCCCAATTTAGGGTGATATTTTTTAGGAGTTTTGGGAATACAGTAGAAATGTAGCAGCAGGGGGTCTACTGAAAATAGTAAAACTTTGAAAGTGGTCCACGAGAAAAAAAAGTTTGGGAACCTCTGATGTAGATGCTTCTTAATACTCGAAGGACCAATGAAATACATATTACGATTTATAATTTTAAATTGTTTTTATATTAGAGTCTGTTTCTCTACTACCCCTGACGCGTCCCAAATGCCATGTGCATTTACAAAGTAGTGGGGTGCGTCTAATCTTGCTACATGCAAAAGAATATCCAACAATTATAAATAACAGAAATATGATCATAATATCGCATTATTTTAGAAAGGCTTCTTTTATTCCATTTAGAAATGTTATAAGTGTCTAGTAGCTCACCAAGCACGACGCTTTGCTACAAGTTCAAAGGCGTCGGATTCAATTCCGTAGCTAAACGCCACTAGAATCTACGGCGTTTTTTCTGGTCTTACCTTGACTCAAGCTGTTGAAAATGAATGCCGTACGATGCGTAGCGCTCTTCACGTCGACGTCCCATTGTACCAAAAGACTCAAGATGTAACGCTACTACGGTTATACATTGAAGTCTGGTCTGGTGTCTGTGCTGATTTTATTACCCGAGAGTAGCCAATGATTTTGCTGAATTACCTTCCTTTTGTAAACTGCAAAATTATTTATATTTATGATAATTTTCAGACCAATATCTTAGAATTTAGGATTTTAGTTTGGTTGCTAGCAACCATTTCGTTATAGTTCAGAATGGTTTATAGGTATACTTAGTATAGTCCATTACAGCCATCAGTTTGAAGTTCAGACAAGATAGTAAAGATCCTACCAGTCATATAGCAGGAACATGTTCTCTACTATTCATTTAACCCATTACTGGCCAAGACAAGAAAAAAACATTTTATACATTTTTTTTTTATTAAAGTAAACTCAGAACACAGTAATTAAGATACATTTTTGGTACAAGAAAATTAGGTATTATATTTAACCAAAAAATATATGGGTGCGTGTACGCACCTTTGGCGAAAAGCAGGTTATTATATAATAAAATACTAGTCTCTTGTATGAAAAATATCAAAGCAATCAGGATGCAAATGCACATTACATTTCTTACACAAGTAAATTGTATTACTTTTGCAAAGCCGACACTTTTTTCTTGCACTCTTAGAATTTCGAATTATAATGTGCCTGATATTGTCACCTGGTAAAGCTGATTTAGAAGGTCTTCCATAAGACGAGTTGGATTTTGCTGAAGTGAAAGCCTCATTGTGGGTGTCTTCTTTTTGTCCTTCGTATTTCAGCAGAGACAGCGCTAAACTTGAACGAAATTCCAGTTGGGAAATTTTGGTTTCATTTGCGATATTGAATATTTTCCAACTGAGAGATGTATCAACGAGGCAAATAATTTTCCGTCAACATGCGAATCGTGTCTCAACCTGTATGAAACCGCTCACGTCCTTCAAAAATGCCATGCTGCAGTAACCAGTGCGGTCGAGCAGCTTGGAAAAAAATTTAAAAAAATTAATTTTTTATTGGATCATAATTTAACATAAGATTTTAGCCTGTTAAAAAAGCAACCCTTGCGACATAATGTATAAAAAAATGTTTTTGATGCCAAAAAAATATGTTTAAAAGGTTGCGTTTACGCAGCTTTGGCAAGTAATGGGTTAATGACTTCTGAATACATTCACGATTCGATTATTAACATAGTCACATACTTTGTTTACAAAGAATTATTCCTAATATGAATGCTGTAGTACATGATTTCAGAATATCAAATGCAGCAGAATCTGAACCTTTGTTAGTAATAAATCCATTATGAAATTCTGTGAATAGACTATGTTTCTTCAGAATAGATATGAGAGAAAAGCAACAGCAACCTATAATGAAACGTACAATGATGAAGAGGTTACAAAAAGAGTTATCATACCTACTATTTAATGTAATTGTGTAAAATATTATACGAGGGTAGTCTGAAAAGTTTCCGACCTCAACATGAAGATGGCAGCATTCGTTGACAAAAGTAATGGAGCGTGTTTATGCATGTTTTGACATGTACGCATCAAAACTTCAGCCACCTAGGATGCTCAGTTATTGTTTAACAATCGTTTGAGTAAGTTGCTGTGAGTGTTTTTGTGAAAATGGAAAAACTTGAGTATCGAGCTGTGATTAAATATTTATTTTTGAAAGGTAATACTCCTACACAAATCAAGGAAGAGTTGGACGCTGTATACGGGGACTCTGCACCATCATTTGCCACCGTGAAATTTTGGGCAGCTGAATTTAAACGTGGCCGTACCAGCTTGGCTGACGATGAACGTTCGGGACGTCCGAAAACTGCAACCACTGACGAGAACATTGCTAAAGTTCACCAAATGGTGCTAGGCAACCGCACATATTACATAAAGATTTAGACATGAGAAAGCTGTCTGCGCGTTGGGTGCCGCGGTTGCTCACGTTGGATCAGAAACGTGTTCGAATGAACATTTCGATCGCTCTTTTGGCGCAATTTAGGCGCAATAAATCAGAGTTTTGGCGCCGGCTAATAACTGTTGATGAAACTTGGATACACCACTACACCCCCGAATCAAAAATACAGTCAAAACAGTGGACTGCCAAGGGGGAATCGGCGCCAAAAAGGCAAAGATTGTTCCTTTGGCTGGGAAAGTGATGGCGACTGTTTTCTGGGACAGTCATGGAGTTATTTTTTATTGATTATCTACAAAAAGGGAAAACCATTACAGGAGAATACTATGCATCATTACATGACAAACTGAAGGCAGAAATTGCGAAAAAACGGCCACATTTGCAGAAAAAAAATTCTTGTTCCACCAAGACAGCGCGCCGTGTCACACCTCAACGTTTACAATGGCAAAAATCCACGAATTACGGTTTGAACTGCTTGATCACCCACCTTGCTCACCAGATTTAGCTCCCAGCGACTTCTTTTTGTTCCCCAAATTAAAAGTTGCACTCGGAGGACAGAGACTTTCATCAAATGAGGAGGGCATCACCTTTGTAAACAACTATTTTGCAGAGAAAGACGGCAAGTACTATTTGGACGGGCTAGAGAGATGGGAACATCGCTGGGTGAAGTGTATAGACTTACAAGGAGACTATGTAGAGAAATAAAAATAATTTTGTCGGAAAAATGTCTTATATCTTTGTTAGGTCGGAAACTTTTCAGACTACCCTCGTATGTATTCAATAAAACAACGTTGTATTCAGTGCATAAATAGTCCGGTCAAATTAGACCAAAAAATAAGAGTAAAGTTACCTAAATTCCCACCAAGCTGAAAATCGGTAAGATTGTTTGAAATATCATTAAAAACAAAATTTGAAAGTTCCCCATCTTTCCCCTGTAAGGAAAAAATTTTATTCAATGTCAAAGGTCAAAAAAATGAGTTTTTCGCGATTTTAAGCAAAACGGTAAGTTTTATCATAAAAATATCTCAGACAAAAATTGTAGATCATAAAATTATCTACAAAAAATTAATTAATACTTTTTTTCTACGAGCTACCGTTTTTGAGATATAACGATTCAAAAAGTTGTAAAAGTTGTAATCGTCATAATATGCATGAGTACGCCACGTATATATACATCTCTATAGTTGTAATATATGTAAAAGTATTTTTCTATCGGTTATTGTAATTTACACTACTAATATAAAATATACATAAGTTATAACTATAAGAATATCAGGTAAAATGAAGCCCAGTCCCTTAATTTATACGCCATTGAAACCTTGAGAAAACATACCTACTACATCGCGTTGTATGGGATAGTGAACAAACATTCAACGTTATATTAGATAAATACGTACAGTATGTACGTCGACATTTTGGTTCCCGAGTTACTGTCGTATTTGATGGCTATAATGATTGCACGAGAAATACCAAAGCTGCAGAACAGCGTCGTCGAACTTTAGCAACATCTTCATCAATTGATATTTTATTTGATGAAAATATGACAGTTCCAACCAGCCAACAAAAATTTCTTTCTAATACTCACAACAAGTCTCGGTTCATTTCAATGTTGAAAGAAAGATTTACTACGGAAAATATATTGGTAAGACAAGCTAATAATGATGCTGATGCATTGATAATTGAAACAGCAATTGAGCAATTCAATTTGACAAATACAACTATTGTTGTTGGTGAAGATATAGACTTACTCGTATTACTGACTGCTCGAACTCCAACTGAAAAAACTATTTTCTTCTTAAAACCAGGAAAAGCTCAACATCAATCGGAAATGTATTCATCAAAAAGTTTATCTACTTCTGCAAAGTGTCAAAATCATGTACTATTTTTACACGCAATAACTGGCTGTGATACGACATCTGCATTTTACAGGAGGGGTAAAATAACAGTCTTCAAACTATTTGAGAAACAAAATTTAATTGAATGTGCTGAAGTTTTCAAAAATAGTAATTCTACTCGACAAGAAATTATTACTAACGGCATTCGCTTTCTTCTTTCTATGTACGGAGCTCCTAAAAAAACTACCTGCTTAGATAAGTATAGATATGCATGTTTCGTTAAAAACACCAAAAGTAAAAAACAAGTACAATTAGCTTGTCTTCCTCCAACCTCAGTTGCTGCTCATCAACATCTTTTTAGGGTATATTACCAAGTTCAAGTGTGGCTTGGTTATCAGCTAGACCCTACAGACTGGGGTTGGAAGTTGGTCAACAATTTATTAGAACCAGTGCACACTTTACTTCCACCTGCGCCGGAAAAACTGCTGAACTCGATTTTTTGCAACTGCAAAAAGGGATGCAGTGCTAAATGTGGTTGCAAAAAAGTCGGACTGTTCTGTTCTCCGGCATGTACACATTGTCAAGGCCGGTTGTGCTATAATATTGAATCACCAACAGTAGAGGATCCGTTTGATTCCAACGAGGCAACATGCGATACATCGCTATTAATGCAGTTTACATCCACTCAGGATGAAGATGAAGAAGAACAAGAACAAGAAGAACAAGAACAAGAAGAACAAGAACAAGACGAACAAGAACAAGAAGATCAAGAAGAAGATTTTGAAAGTTACGACTCGGACGATTAAATTTCACTACTTTTTTTTAACTTAAATTGCTTTTATCTTTTCAATCTCTGCTAATATCCATTATTTTTCAATAGTTTCAAATTAAACAAGATCAAAACTGACCCGTGGAATAGGCCTACTGGGGAAACCACAAAAAAAAAAAACGCGCTAAGTACACTACCTCATAGGTGGCGAGGAAACGTGTGCATATTATGACGATTACAACTTTAACAACTTTTTGAATCGTTATATCTCAAAAACGGTGGCTCGTAGAAAAAAAAGTATTAATTAATTTTTTGTAGATAATTTTATGATCTACAATTTTTGTCTGAGATATTTTTATGATAAAACTTACCGTTTTGCTGAAAATCGCGAAAAACTCATTTTTTTGACCTTTGACCTTGAATAAAAATTTTTCCTTACAGGGGAAAGATGGGGAACTTTCAAATTTTGTTTTTAATGATATTTCAAACAATCTTACCGATTTTCAGCTTGGTGGGAATTTAGGTAACTTCCAATGTCTAATTTGACCGGACTAAAATAAACGCCTATTACGTACTTATAATAACGATATTTCGAGGTTATCTTTGCTTGGGTTAAAACAAAGTTATGTTTTGTTCACAAATGAGTGCAGAGCGAATAGAATTATCAGATGCTGCACCCACAGAACGCAACATACGCATTCATTAGGTCGTCACATAGTTTACAATACCGACGCATTCCGTTTTCAGATAGAAACCACTAACATAAAGAGGACACACGATAAACAGTAGAGTTAGTACGGATTGATTAGTAACAATAGTGAATCGTAGTAAGTCATACGAAGGCGGCAATGGTATCAGTGAATGTCGTGCTTGGAAAGTGGCGAGGGAGGCTTGAAACCGTTCCTGAGGTGGCACGTAGTGGTCGTCGGGGGGCCTCCACTGCTAATGGCAGCAGGAGTACAACTATTAATCATGTCAAGTGTTGCTGCAACATGGCCGCTACGTACACGGAACATCCATCGCAGATAAACATATTATGTATGGATCCGGTTTAGCGATAAACATTTCCACCGTGGCGGCCTTATCGTTACTACCGTGAGTCCCTCCGGTTTGTACTCCCCAACAGCGCCACCTCCGCCCCCTGTTCGCTACATGTAATCCCCTCACTGCGCCGCGTTTCGGTAACGTGTACGTCCTCTTGATGTGTTTATATATGCCGTTCACCTTCCACGTTGGATTGATAAATACGCTTAATTCGGGAAAATAATTAACTGATACATGAGTTTGATTTGTTGCTCCAACCTATACTCTAGCAATACGTGGCATACTGTATGTACAGACTGTTCAATCAATTTATCTATTTTTCCAATCGAACATAACATTGTAAAAATATCGTAACTGAAACGTTAGGTATAATTTTTCCTAATATTAATTTAATAAACTAATCTAAATAATCTTTAGTAATGGAGGGGTTATATAAATAGTGAATATTCTATAAAAAAAAAATCGAATCTTGAGGCGCCAAAAATAACATTGCAATTTGAAAAAAAAATCTAAAACAATTTCAGTAGCAGTTTCTAAGAATTTAAAAATGGAATGATACAAATATAAATACGGATGTGGAAAATTTGATAAAAACGTCTTTAAAATTGTATACTATTAAATACTATAATAATGCAATGGGCGTAATATTACACATAACAAAAATCTGAATACAAAATATTAAATGAAAGATATATAAGATAAACTAGAAAATAAGCACATAAAAATAGCAGTAAATAAGAAACATCGACGGTGATAGTCGTGAAAGCATTTGTTTGGAAATTCGATAACCAAACAGATACGAGAAGGGATAATATGAAGAATTTATCAAAACCTGTTTGAAGATCCAAGAAAATATTGACACTTCTATGTATATTAAGATTTATTATATGAGTAATACAAGCCTAAGAATGTAGGAGTTAACTGAAAAAATTAAATCTATTTTTATGAAGGCATGGAATGATCATTTTTATCGAACAAAATAATTATATTGTTTGGAATATATGCCGCTTGTAGTCCTGAAGAATTTGTAACATTACCTGTCAACAATATTGCCCCACACATAATAGCCATATTCCAGGATATGAGAAACAAATCTTAAGGAGATTTACAATTATATAAGATGATTGGTTGCCACATCCCATTAGGGAGTGTCCAAAATAGAAGGGATTCCAAAGAAAACTGTACAGGACATTATTTTCGAAGGTATAATGTCACCATGTTGGCAGATAACAAAGGTAATCTTTCTACATTAAAACAATTCGATAGAAGATGCCGTTAGTCAGAAATTCGACATTTTTAAACAACGATTCACTACCAGAAACTTTTTTAAAAAAAATTAGATAATGAGGAAAGAAAAAAATATCCTCATTTCTCAAAAGTCAAATTGTATTTTTAATTTTAGTAGCTGTTCACACTCAGGCGACAAAAATAATTTTATTTAAACGTTTTATTAAAAGAACACTGATCAACCAAATTCTTTACCCAAGTTAGTGATTGACTAAATTAAACAACATATGCAATCAAAAAAATTAATCCAAAAACATACTGGCTAAAGTACTGGCATAGCTCTGGTTACGGAAAAATGCAGTTTAAAGTTTTTCAAACGTGATGTAATTCAATCACTCTAAGAGCGACCAGCTGCAATCTTATTCTAATCTGGGGAGTTACTACGCCGACACATGCCATATATATCAGAATTGTGCAATTTGGGTAGTAGGTACACCAAATACTGTTGCTTTTTATGTCTACCTACTATGGTTCCTGTAAGACTTTGTTGAGGTACGGTTTTAAATACCTCGAGAAATGTTCCTCAAAATAACAGAAAAAAACTAAAGCACGGTATTTATATTGGTCATAAGATACGAGGAACAGTAAGTGTTAGCTTAGCTTCGGGGTGATCGTGGTAAAAGTTCATGGCAGTCTTATTTATTTATTTTTTAAGATCAAAGAGCAAATCATTTCGAAACTTTAATAATAGGCATGGTACAAGCATTAATTAGTTAGTAATTTCCCTTAAAGTTTAATTCCACATTCTTATTTTTTAACTTCTGTTCATAAAATATAGAAATATCAATGAGTACAGCGAGGGATCCACCACGATATTTTGGGAATGGAAATAATGGAACCAGGTAAATTGAATCCTATAATGTTAGCAGATGATTGCTGGACGTTAAAAAGAGAGCGGATGTTGTTTATAAAAGAAAATGCAATATTTCTTCACATTTCATTAGTAAGAATTTGAAATATTATAAAAAAGAAATAAAAGGGCTTAAAGTGCTCGAACTCACACATAGATGACGTTACAAAGGAGACGCAATTGTACTCCATGCTTTATATAAACAT
This sequence comes from Amphimallon solstitiale, assembly GCA_963170755.1. Taxonomy (NCBI): domain Eukaryota; kingdom Metazoa; phylum Arthropoda; class Insecta; order Coleoptera; family Scarabaeidae; genus Amphimallon; species Amphimallon solstitiale. The sequence goes on along the minus strand of OY720681.1, from coordinate 29,620,247 downwards.
ATTGCAGTGATCTTGATTTAGAGTTAAGTTGTAAATAAGTTTTCTCCAGATCACTTTTAGATTTAACTTGGATTAAATACTATTTTACTTATTTTATAAAGGTCATGAACAAAATCAAACTATCTCCCTTGTATATATAATTATTTATTATATTAAGATTACTATAAAATTCCATAAATGCAAATAAGATGATGTGAGTATGTTATGATAAATGTTATGTAGGAAAGTAATATTAAAGCATGGCAGTAAATGTTTGGGTTATATTGGAAATAGCATAATAATTATTAGGTACTCTCCGTGTTGTAAATGACAGGGCAATAATTTACGATTTGTCACATTCATGTTTCACTATTTATCACATTAATATTTTTATAAAATTTTGTACATTATAATTGACGTAAACACGTCAACATTTAAATATATATTTGTTTACATTTTTAAGTGAGTAATGTATAACTTGACCGCAAGGGGCAGCAATGTAGACATGCATTTTAAGAAGTGGAATGATAGTCGGTACAGAGCATGACCAAGTTTTTTTGCTAAGAATATTGTTAATATAAAGGAGGGATATCATAATTAGAGGGCCGATTTTGAACAGCAGGTGAAAACCGCTCTAAATACTAAACATGGGTGTCTGTATCAATATATAATTTTAATAAATTTGAACTTGCAAAATTTTAAAAAGAATTATTTTAAAAAAACGGACATAAATATTTTAAGAGAGGTTAAATATGGACTTAAAGATTTTTCGACAATATTAAACTTATTGGATTTTAACCGTCTTTATACATTTATTTGAATTCAGATTGAAAATTCTCATAATAAATAAATGTATTTCACATGCAATTGGTAGCGAGATAAATAATACTAGAGAACCAGGATGTTTTTTGTTTTATGTAAAATAAAAGATTTGTTTTAATTTTGTATATAAATGCAGACACGTTATGTTTGCATATATGTAGAAAGGTCAGGAGTATAATTTTGTATACGCAGTTTTCCTTTGTAGAATATTTTTTCTTTTGTGTGAAAACTGTATATAAAAGTTTTTGGAAATGGATGAATTTTATCAACTTTATGAAGAGTTGAGGTAGTTTAATTGTGTTTTTTTTATTATTTATATTTTGTATAAAGTGTTTAATAATTTTTTGATGTGGTGATTTATGCTGGAGATATACCGAGGTTGGTAATTTTTTTTAAATTTTATTAATGAATATATATTCATAATTTATATTTCTTTTGTGTGTGCTTGTGCATTGAAGTTTGACGTGTTGGGGGAGTGGTCAGGGATGTGTACAATGAGTTAAGTAATTAATTAACTCGTAGTATGGAGCCTTGATTAATCCTTAAGACACGAATTTGTTTTGGTGGTACGGTTTGGGAGCGAGAAAAGGCGCTGGGCAGTATTAATATAAAAACGAAGTCAATATTTTAAAGCACAATTTAAGCACGTAATATTTTTTTTATATACTACATTGGAGCTGGACACGTCGTTGTGTACGTTAGGGGTGTGTCCAAGGAGTCAAAAGACGAACTCGTAGAACGGAACCCTGATTTACCAATGTACGTGAATTTGTTTTGGAGATACTGTTTGGGAGCGAGAAAAGGCGCTGGGCAGTATTAATGTCAAAACAGAGTCCATGTTTTAAAGTGTATATTATCATAACCGTTGGGATTTATTATATTCTAATTTTTTATTATCCAGTATAAGTCACGACATTTAATAAGATTTTGACTTGTTGATTGCATTAGTATAGGTATTTATAAATAAACCTAATACAAGTGTGTTTGGTAGAATGCTTTTGATTTGATTATTATTATTATTATTATTATTATTATTATTATTATTATTATTATAATTACTGTATCAGAGTTTAATTTTTTTTTTATATTATCATAACATGCAATGGTTTGATTTTGAATATTAATTTTATTTTCTTCGTTTGTACATACATCTGTTTTTCGTTAGTATTTTTAATGAACTATGTTATAAGATATTTCTGTATTTTATTTACTTTATCTGGCCTGGAGATAACTTAAGAGCATCAACTTTGGAGAAAGAATATTTTCTATTTTCTGCCCCTGAGAGAAAGTATAATTAGAATACCCCTAAAATGAGCTAGTGAAGTGCGAAATTGCCTAACCCACTTTTCTACAGAAATTATAAAATCTTAGACTAGCATAAGGCCTAGTACTGGGATATATGTTTGATTCTTTTTGAATTTGAGAATAAAGGATTTTAATAATCTCATATAATTATTAATTTGCAAGAGTCACAGCAATGTGTAAAATTTTCTTATCATTTGTTAATTCATTCGAGCAGTAGCAGCTGTTTAAAATGGACATGCCATTAATTTTTGTAAAATGGAAAAAAAACTGAATGTCGTCGAGTCATTAAATTCTTTGTTTCGTATGGTTTACCACTAACAGAAATTCAATCAAAATTGTTAAAAATATACAGGGTGTCATTTTGAAAACGTACCACCCTCTATATTTCGGCCCCTATAGAAATTCCAAAAATATGCAAAAACACGTCAAACTTATTTTTAAGGGGGACATTTTGTAGGCTGGTTTTCAATTAAATTATATCAACCCTCTAGCGGGGGTGGACATAACCTCTAAAAATTTAAATGGAAATGGGGGTTGAGTGATACCTCATTTTAAAGGTCGTTTAACCCGCTTTTCAAAAATGCTAATTTCTTGTCCTTTATTTTTAATACTTTTGAAGAAATCAAGTCAAACCATGAACATACAAGTATCAAGAGTTTTGCAATAAAACATTAAAAAACTAATAAAAAGTAACTTATTTTATAAAATTTTAAATGCTAAATTCTTGCCTTTTCTTTTTAGCAGTTCGCGAGATATTTGGTGAAAACTGTAAAGAAGTTTAGATATCAAAAACACTTTGTGATATTGTTTTAATGAATTAAAATAAATGAAATTGAGGTATTACATAACGGTAAATTTTTAAACTATTTTTACTTCTAATATCCAACGAAATAATAAAGACGCATACTATTCAGTTAAACATTATTATTGGAAAGAATGTGATTTACATGAACTAGTACTTGTGATAGTCGTACAGGTAGTTTAACGTAGAAAAAAAAAGCCCTGGTTTAAGCATTCTTGACATTCCTGTCAAATTTTTCTTTACTTGTCACTCCATTTATTTTAGCCAAAATTACTTTATTGTAAAATTAGTTTTGCGAGGTAAAAGTTGCGATTTTATTACATTATTTTTAAAAATGGTGTTTACTCTTCAACAAAGAATTGAAATTATTCTTATTTATGGGGAATGTGGAAGATGCGCAAGAAGAACGTCAAGAATGTTTAATGAAAGGTATCCGAATAGTAATTTAAATCATAAGTATGTTCTACAATTAGTCGCTAAGTTTAGTGAAACTGGTTCCGTTGCTAACAAAAAAAGAAATATTAGCCGTGTCTTGGATGAAGCAGCACAAATAGAAGTATTAGGCACCTTTACTGCAAATCCCTCCACATCACTTCGCATTGTGGCACGCCAAGTAGGAATGTCTCACGAAACAGTAAGGAAAGCACTAAAGTTAAATAAGTTTCACCCCTATAAAATGCAAATTCTACAACAGCTTTTTGACGACGATTTCGACAGAAGGATTGAATTTTGTGAAACAATGACGGATTTTATAAATGAAAACCAAAATATCTTGCACAATATTTGCTTTACTGATGAGAGTACTTTTTCTCTTAATGGGCATGTTAACAAGCAAAATTGTCGCTACTGGAGCGATGAAAATCCGCGACTTTTTAGGGAAGGTCACACACAGTATCCAGAAAAAGTTAACGTTTGGGCTGGTATCCTTGGGAATACTATTATTGGACCTGCCTTCATTGAAGGAAATCTAACTGGTGAGCTTTACTTAAATTTTCTTGCAGAAATAAAGACCCCTTAATAACAACTACTTTGGAAAATAAAATTGACGCGGCTGGTAACATGGTTTTGCAAGAAGATCTTCTACACTTCCAACAAGATGGAGCTCCACCACACTACTATCTTCCAGTTAGACAATGGCTAAATGATAGATTTCCTGGCAGATGGATTGGTCGAAGAGGAGCAATAGAATGGCCACCACGATCACCCGACTTATCGCCTTTAGATTTCTTCCTATGGGGGCATCTAAAATCGATTGTTTATAAAACACCGCCTCGAGATTTGCAAGATTTAAAGAGAAGAATAACAGCTACATGTAGAGAACTTCAGGCAGAAGTGTTTCGAAATGTTAGAGAGGAGTTTGAGAGTAGACTTTATCACTGTTTAGAAAATAATGGACAACATTTCGAAAATTTTATAAAATAAGTTACTTTTTATTAGTTTTTTAATGTTTTATTGCAAAACACTTGATACTTGTATGTTCATGGTTTGACTTGATTTCTTCAAAAGTATTAAAAATAAAGGACAAGAAATTAGCATTTTGGAAAAGCGGGTTAAACGACCTTTAAAATGAGGTATCACTCAACCCCCATTTCCATTTAAATTTTTAGAGGTTATGTCCACCCCTGCTAGAGGGTTGATGTAATTTAATTGAAAACCAGCCTACAAAATGTCCCCCTTAAAAATAAGTTTGACGTGTTTTTGCATATTTTTGGAATTTCTATAGGGGCCGAAATATAGAGGGTGGTACGTTTTCAAAATGACACCCTGTATAAGGATAAGGATCTTCAATTTCCACAGTGAACATTTGTGCTGCTCTTTCTAAATCTGATCGCACAAGTCTCGAAGATGATTCGCGCGAGGGTCGTTCGAAAACTGGTACAACACCACAAAATATTCAACAAGTCCATGGTATAGTGTTAAATGACAGACGAATGCGTATTTCTCAAGCGTATTTAGATCACTTTAAGCAAAATAAAATGGATTTCAAGAATTGTTTCATAATCGTTGCTGAAACGTGGATTCATTACTATACCCCAAAGCGAAAAGAACTGTCGAAACAATGAAATGAAGCCGATGAAACTACACTAAAAAGGGCAAAGGCTAAATTAAAATGGCGTCCAATTTGAGATGTTGCAACATTTTACATGTTTAGTAATATAACCTACAAAAGCCATTTCAGGACTATCATAAATACTTTCATAACCTTTTGACATTTGTCATAATTGTCTTTTAACGTTTGTTATAATTGTCATCTAAACATTTTAAATTTGTCAACAATGCTTGCCTCCTAAACAGTATAGCCAAATGTTATATAAAATATAGGTGTAGAAAAAATTAATAGCTTTATTTATAATATTTAATTTGTAACTGGCTTTTATGTAACTGTATTTTACTAATGGAAGGTATATATCCTGAAATATTAATTAATTAGTTTGATTTTATTGTTTTGAAATTGTTCCGGCCGATCGAAATTTGTGTGGTATTGAATCGTCGTCTTAGTTCGTACTTTGGCCGTGTCGGTTGCCAAAACGACTCGACTATATCGCTTTATTCTATGATACATATTATATAGTCAAATGTATATTTATTTTTTAATTTACCTTTCCTCGTCGATTCATGGTTATATTACAATATGGCAGAAGTATTCCATTTATATTACATATACTCTGTTTTTGAATTAGGAGACGTAAATTTGAAGTACCACATTTACAGTAAGTTATCAATAGTAACAAATTTTGACATTAAAATTTGAACATGTGATATTGGATAAAACACATTTCAGGTCAAGAACATTTAGTTCATTGCTAGGCGAAGAGCTTTTCAGACCTCCTATGCAAAGAACACATTTCTTTTTCACTAACAAACAAAACTATAGCTAACTTGGGCGTCTTCCCTTTAATTAAAATAAATGTTTTCTATAAAAATTAATATACGTCATTAAATCATTATATGGCGAAACGAAAAGTTGAAATTAGTTGGTCAGTGTTATTATGTTACCATTAATGAATAAAAATAGATAGAAAAAACGTTGTTGGTGGTGGCATTGTTAACATATAACGGCCGTGGCTGTTATCCATGGGAAAATAGATATGGAAGCACTACACATTCAATAAAATAATCAGGTATCACGAAAAAATAATAATACTGTAAAACTTCGTCGTGAGGTTAAATCTATTTAAATCGTGTAAGTACTTATTAAAATTTGAACAATTTTTAAATTTTATTTAAATATAAATATTAATAAATATAAATGACTCGATATTATATTATTGTTATTATGTTATGCCCAACAGTCGCATAACTTTTATGAACGTAGCAATTCAATACTTTTTTTCGATCGATGCAGATACTTTAATCTGCATAGGAAAAATGTCAAGCACCTATAACTTCTTTATTACCTATTCGATCGAGTTAAATTTTTATCAGAGTAATGGATACCTGCACATATGCACGTTCGCAACATAGAATTAGTAAAGCCCTGTTATTTCGCGCGTGTTCCCTGAATTACGGGCCATTTACTTCTTATTACATACAAATAACGGTTTACAAACGGTACTTATTTATGCACGATTGTTCGTAAATAAGTACAACAGCTGATACTGATTTCGTAGACCACCTTTGTCCCGTTCTATATGTGTGCATGGCGAGATAGAGAATAGGGGCATGTGCCCTTAAACAAACAACTTTTTCATTGCCGTTATACCTGGTCCCCTGGGCGTTCGAGGGTTCGCCAAACTCTATAAAGCGGTTTTTTTACTAGCTCACTCGAGGGGTAGTTCGTAATCATAACCTAGTGATAACCCATCTAAATATCTGTCCATGAAACGCTTACGTATTAGAATTATGACGATAAAATACAAGACGTGACTTAATATAAAAGAAGATACGGTTAAGAATATGCAGATGTAATAAAAATGGTTGATATCGATTGATTTTCTTCCAGCTGAATACTGTGCTCTTTTCTGTTCTGAATATGTTTGCTTTGAAACATATTGTGGAAAGTTATAAGATATAGTGAGATGAATTTGATTTAATAATAATAATCATTAATATATCCAATACAAAGAGATATTAAAGAGAAACAAGAATACATATACATTCCAGAAAATAATAGAAATAACAAGAAATAGAAACATATTAGGCTGTGTGAAGCTATCCCCCATTTCTTTGAAAACCTTACAGTTGCTCTAGATTGCTCTAAATTGTTACAAAATATTTCAAAAAAGATCAAAACTGGCCGAAATAATTGAAATAAAAGACTTGACCACCCTGCTTATTCTTTCGAAAAACGAAATTTTTAATGTTCTAGATATTCTTTCAAAGAATCTCGAAAAAAAAATCAAATTCGACCAAGATAATCGGAAAAAGAAAATTACCAGCTCTCCTTTTTTTAAATCAGAATTTTTACGGTTGCTAAGTATTTTAGACAAATTCAAAATCCGTCGAGAAACGAAATTCGACAGTATGAAGTCAGCCCCTTTTTGCGAAATATGAAAGTTTGAAGGTTGTTACCGGTTGATCTAAGTTTGTCCCAAGCATTGTTGTAATATATGAAGAACTCTTATAGGTCAAAATATATTGCCAAAAACAAAATATTAAACTATTAAAACTACTGGAATTAGAAGTAGAACAACCAGGAACGACCTTCAGAATTTGAATTTACACAAAATGGAGGGCTGGTTGAAAAAGTCGTTTATTTCAGTAATCTCGAGCAATTATTATTTTCGCAACTTTAACAAAATTAGAACAAACCTAGATCAACTGTCAGATTTTCGAAAAAGGGGGGCCTAACTTCACACATCCTATATCAATCAAAAGGCAAAGTTCCGCTTTAGCAGTTTCCCATAAAATATGTGTTTAAACTAAAAAAGAAAGAAATATATTATTCTAGTCACAGTATTTACCATTGACAGTATACCTAGTCACAAGTATTGACATTTCATCCATTTTGGCCATTAATTTCATCTCCTCAATCGCCTTCTTCATTTTTCCTACTGTATCTGCTGCCTCCACTTTCTTTACGACTTGCCCTTCTTACTCTTTGCTGTATTCTCCTTTTTTATTCTCCATGGTTGCTTCCACATGAGGTGTTCATACCGATTTAGTTGCTTTTTAATTCCACGGTTAGAACTACGCAAAATGTTTACACAAGTTTGCCAAACTAGCCATTCCACCTTCTGTAGAACATTATTCCTTCTCTTCATTTACATACATATATATTTTCCAGTAAGGTTTTCATATTGACGAAATATTTAGTAACCCGATATGGTGGCGAATCTTAAATTTAGAGCAGTTAAATGATGCTTTAAATTGCTTAAAGTCTTCCTTATATTTTAGATGTAAATAAGCATCTTCTGACTTTGGTGATTAAACCATTTCCAAGAATAATCACTCATTCCATTCAAGTTCTTGTCAAGAGAAATTTCGATGTGATCATAGTTATTATGTTGATAAGTAATGGTTATGTCATCGTTATAATTGAACTTTCTAGAAGTTGTAACTAACAGATTACATAAAATTCAAAATACAGTTAAAAAAATACAGATCTTTGTTGTTGCTCCAAAGTGTTGTCTTCATACATAGTCTAGGAATTTAAAAACCGTCAGATAAAAACCAAAAAATGAGGTGTGGCCACCACACGACTTTCTTATACGTATGAGCGTTTCAAACTATATAATTTTAAGAATTTTTTTATAGAAAAATTATTCAAAATTCAATTCTAAGGACGTCCATTCTCTTAATAAATCGCTATAGAATGCATACTTGCAATATATTCGGAAAAAAAGTGCCACTCCATAAGAGTAAAAGTGTTACTTCCGATCCGAATTTTGAAATTTCATTTATACAAAAAATATTCAAAATCCAACTCTAAATACTTTTGTACTCTTGATAAATATATATAGAATGCATAATTTACTACATATTTGCAAAAAATCGCTATTCCATATCAGCAAAAGTGTTACTTCCTGTCCGAATTTTAAAAAAAAATTATACAAAAGGTATCGAAAACTAAATACTTTTACACTCCTAACGTACTTGACTAAAAAGCATGACTAGCAAAATATTCGCAAGAAACTGATTTTCGGTAAGAGTAATAGACCTACTTCCGGTAGAAATTTTGAAACACATTTTTAATAAAATTCTTCTCAAATTTAATTTTAAGTACATATGAATTCTTTATAAATTTGTTTAAATTTAGTAGTTGACGAATAATTGGCAAAATTCAATTATTTCACTGAAGTAAAGTACTACTTCCGGTCTGCCGATTTTACTGAAAATCTATCAGTTCTCAAGAGGGAAATTATATTCATAAATACAACATTTGGAATTGATACCTATAGCGGTTTGACCGCTATCGTGGTCACACACACGCTGACATACACACAGAGAGAGAGACATTTTTTTAAAACCACTCTTTCGGAATCAGGGGACCTCAAAACGTAGACATCTGCAAAAATCTTGAGGTCGAAAATTTTCATCATCACAACACTTCCTTATACTACGTATAAGAAAGTAAAAGATAACACTATAACTACTTCATATTGCCTTGTGTGTAGATCAAAAGTATTAATTACAACTTGTGAAGTATGTAACTAGAGTGTAATTTCTTAATAATCAATACGAAAGAAAGAAAGACAAAGAAAATTCAATGTACCTACATTTTGTGCGGAATCAGGGAACACAAAATATTAATATGGGAAAACTAACTATAGAGAGATAAAACAAAAACAAACACTGAAGCTAGAACGATAGACAAAGAATGACAAGCGAGACAAAGAGGGAGTAAAAGCGGAAAAGAATTGCCGCACACACCGATGTAACCTTCAATTATTCCGGAGGCACGGACGCAAACATTGAAAACAACCGTGAAACGAAGATAAATTACGTTTTGAAAAGATGAGTTTTTAGAGTTCATCGACGTGAAGTCGGTATGAATTTGTGAATACATCAAAGTCTAAAAAGCTCGAGCCCACTTTTCATTATTCTCCCGATGCTCTCTTCTCTCGTCCTGCTTTTCCTCACGACTCTTCCATCACAACACCGGTTTTTCTCTGTCCTCTCTCCGGCTTCCACTATTACCGCTGCCGCTGATGGTGTGAACATTCGTCGGCCCCGTGTAGTCTCTTCTTGTACTGGCGAGGTGGGAAGAATGGTGGAGCGCGAAGGGGTGCCGCGGGGTGCGATGCGTTCATCTCGGAATGAAAGAGTGGCGCCCCCGTGTCGGCGGAATCGCGAATGAGATAGCGAAAGGTGCAACGAAAAGCATTTTTCAAACGTCCACCCCCTTCTTCACGTCAAAAAGGAGATTTTTTCTTCTAGAAATTCAAGTAGAAGAGTAGTGTCTGCGAAGGAGTAATTTGCTTACGCCGAGAGACATGTATTTATACACAGCGCTTTTAAATAATTAAGCATACCACTAGAAAGTAATTAAGTTTCTAAAGTAATAAAACTAGTGTCTTTAACAGATAGGTAAAGTTTACTTTGCTGCAGAAAGAATTAAACATTAAGTTCTAAGGCATTTGTTTATGTAAGTTAATTTGGAAATGGTAAGATTTCAATTCGCCAGTAAAGTTTAAGAACTTGATAATCGCAGTCTACATTTATAGAATCCGTTATTTACAGTGCGAGTGTAAAGTAAGGAATAAAATTCTTTAAATTTTTATCACTGTTTGTTGGCAATTTTCCTCGGACAGGTCAATTTTCATTTTTAAATTCCCATGTTTTGGCATAAACTATACCTTTCTATAATATTCAGTCTAAGTTGGGTTAAAAACAAAATGGAACGTTTAACTAAAAAAGAAAGGATTCAAATATTAATTATACTCGGTTGCGGTGATAAATGCCGTCTCGGGCGGAAGTCTGCATTTTATTTAATAATAAATATCGTGATGAAGTGATGAAAATATCACCCAATCAGCAGTTAAGAAGAAAGGAATATTAGGGATTGGCCCAGAAATGGACGCTAGAAGATCTCTCTTGACACTAGGATTGATACGCTACCCGCTGTTAAGGACGTTTATTATTATTTTTCTCTTTTATTGGTTCTTATAAAGTAATATGCTCTATTCAATGTAAACTTATATATGTTTAGTTTTAGTTTCAATATGCTTTATTTTACATAAGTACAATTAATTAGAACATGTATACAGTGTGGAAACTACTTCTGGAATAAATTCAGTAACTTACAAACTAATGACATTTGTCGAAAACGCTGAAACAGGTCAATTTTTATTTTAAATTGCGCACGTTTTAAATCACTGCACCTATTAGTGACGTCATCTTCTTTAGAGCTGTGACGTCATACGCATTTTTTTTAATACAATGCTATATTTTTTTATAAATTCGTAGATAGTACTATTAAATACCTTTTCAATGAACTAACACAAGTTAACTTTATTTTCAACAATTTTTGAGATTTTTACATTTTTACGTTCCAACCACAACAACAACAATTATAAAAACGTCAAAGTTTACTAATTTATTCTTTTTTGATCAAAGCAAAATTACTATCTTTCTTGTATTCTACTACCGTCAGGTGCTATCAATTTCATCACAGTTTTTTCGGGTTGTTTTTTTTTTAATTTTTTATTTTTTTTTTAAATGTAAAAATCTCAAAAATTGTTGAAAATAAAGTTAACTAGTGTTAATTCATTGAAAAGGTATTTAATAGTACTATCTACGAATTTATAAAAAAATATAGCATTCTATTAAAAAAAATGCGTATGACGTCACAGCTCTAAAGAAGATGACGTCACTAATAGGTGCAGTGATTTAAAACCAGCACAATTTAAAATAAAAATTGACCTGTTTCAGCGTTATCGACAAATGTCATTAGTTTGTAAGTTACTGAATTTATTCCATAAGTGGTTTCGACACTGTATATTCTCTATATAAGTGGTTACAGTTATTTTATTACTTCTCATAACCGTAAAATAATGTATACTTAAAAGTACATAAACATTTGCCGGATTTCAGAATTATAGATATTCTGTAATTGAAGAAATTCCTAAACGCACAGCAGGGCTCATATATTTATGTTAGAGAATTTTATTGTTATTTGCTCCTTCCGAGAACATTAAATGAAAATATTACAACCCCTTAATGTTGGGTTTTTTCCAAAAGGCAATAGAGGAGGTATGGTTTGTAAACCTCCCACCCCACTCTAAATACTTACTTTGTTGTAATAAAAAATTAAAAGAATCAGATCATCATCGAAACTCAACTTGCTAGCAGTTCTTTTAGCGATCATGTTCGGCTCAACTTGCCCAATGCAAGAAGCCTACATTTATTCACATTGTTACTTTATTTAATGTAAATGAAGTTGGAAATATAACAGTATAGTTTTATTTCATTTGAATAACCAATTAAAACGTAAAATCAGTGATGAGTTATTTTTGCTACTTCTAGACCAAGAAGATCCAAGTGAAAAATCGAATCACGTCTTTCAAAACAGGAAGACTCAACGCTCGCCCTACAAAGAAAATTCACATCGAATAATCCGAGAATTAGCTCTGGACAAAGAAATACGTCAGAAATAAGAGATAACATATTTAAAAACTGAAAAATAGCATCCGTATAAGCTTAGGATGGTCCACAAATTAAGTGAAATTAACCCAGATCACCGCTTAGAGTTCTGCGAAACAATGATAAAAATGTGTAATCCAAATCATGGTTGATCATGAAGCAACATTGACGCAGAATCCACAATAAGTCAATTTTTGGGCGGGAATAGTGCAAGCCATATTTTTGCAAGGTAACGTAACAGGAAAAAGCGTATTTAATTTTTTTAAAAACGACTGAATTACCGCATTAATTGAATAATACCCATATCTACTAGATCCAGACTTGGCATCACTCATTATGGTACCAACAGGATGGAGCCCCCGCCCTACTATGCTATAATAATAATAATAATAATAATAATTGATTCAGTCCAACAGTAACAAACCAACAGGACAAATAATTAAACGTACATTAATAAAATACAAATCAATTATATTCTTATTTGTAATATAAAAAAAAAATACAACTATATACATACATGTATCTATAGGAGTTGCAGAATTATGTATTACTTGTTGAATTGGAAACAAAAAATATATCATAATGCAAGTTTGCAGCACGACACATGGTGACCAGTGGCGATCCCCGAAGAAGATTAGTCCTCGAAAAGGGCAACCAAAACGTGGAGGAGGAGCGAGAGGAAATTCTGGGAGTGTAGAAATTCAAACATGATAGGAGATGTGGGCAATCAATTGTTCCATTACACAGCTTCAATATGAAGCGAGCACCATGAAGCTCTCGGCGATCCCGCAGTGATTGGAGGTCATGTGCCTGCAGCAACAGATTGTAATCGATGCCACGTTCCGGATAAATTCCCATATCCTTGAAAGATAAGTATTTCAGGAATCGCCGCTGCTCTCTCAATGGCTAGTTGTAGATATATGTACTGAGGTGACTATACTTGTGATGCATATTCCAGCTTACTGACGACAAAACTGAAATACAAAGCCTTGGATTTTTAAAAAACTTACAACTGCGCAAAACAAAGCCCAAAGCCTTTGAACCCGAATTGCAAATGAAATATATATGACTGGAAAAGTTCAAATGTGTGTCAAAGAACGCGCCAAGGTCCTTTATGCTGTCCACCCGCCTAAGCCGGTTGTCCTCAATAGAATAAGTAGATGGTATATTATTATTTTTGCAAGTAAGACATATAACAACATTTACTTACATTTAGTTTCAAATTGAAGTTGGAACACCAAGTCGATATACGATTCAAGTTTTCTTGAAGGCGAAGTACATCGTTCCAAGTTCGTATAGAGCAGTAGATTTTTATATCACCCGCATATGCGAGTTCATTGCATGTTATTGATTTAAGCAAATCGTTGGTATATAGAGTAAATAACAGAGGTCCCAAGTTAGAGCCCTGTGGCACACCGGATGAGGAGTAAACTCAAATGACCTAAATCCATTGTAAAAGACATAACTGCGCCTATTTGTCAAATATGAATGCAGAAGTTTGAGCAGGGACGGGCTGAATCCAATTGCTGCGAGCTTTTCCAGAAGGATACCATGATCTATCGTGTCCAACGCGCGACTAAAATCAGTGTAAATCACGTCTAATTGGCCATTAGCATCCAGTTCATGAGAGACAGCCTGAGTTATAGTGAGTAGGTTCGTAACTGTAGACAGTCCACGAATGAAACCATGTTGACATTCAGAAATCAAAGATTTTGTATTGAAAGCTATGCAGGAATAAATTACATTTTCAAAAACCTTTGCAAAGTTGGGTAGAATGGATATTGGCCTGTAGTTCTAAACTCTAGTTCTGTCATCTTTTTTAAAGATTGGGCTTATTCTTGCTCTTTGCCAGCGCCAAGGAAAAGTAGCTGTTCTTATTGAAGTATTCATTATTATAGCCAGAGGCTCAGCTAAAGCAAGTCTGGCATTATGAACAAATATACTTGGGATTTCGTCATCGCCAGCTGTATAATCTTGATTGAAAGACGACATTATTCGTATTAGCTCGTCTTCTGTAACACTGGATAATGTAAGTGGAACTTAATTTGGTTGAGAATCATCAAATGAGAATTGAGAGCTATGCTGATATACGGATGAAAACATATTAGCAAAGGCGTTAACTATATATTGTGGTAAGTGAATTTGTTAGTTGTTATGATATAGTATGTTCGGTATACGTGAAGTGCCACGCCTACTATGTATATACTTAAATACTTCCTTAGGATCTTTTAAGATTGACAATTCCACCCCATCCATGTATGATTTATAAGAGTCCGCAATCAACAATTTACATAGACCCCTTAATCTCTTAAACTCGGTGTGAAAATAATTGGTTTTTGTTGACTTCCATCGCCGCCTGTAGTAATCCTTCAACTTTTGTGAATATCATCAATGGATTGGAAAAAGACGACCGGTGGAATGACCTGCGGGTTCGCTGAGCTTAACGCCCAGCGATTATTTTTCATGGGGATATCCAAAACTCAAAGTATACAGAACCCGCTAACATTAAGCCATCAATGTTAGCGGGTTCTGTATACTTTGAGGCAAGAATTAGAGATAAAATTCGGCAAATTACACCACAGACGAGTCACAATATTTGAAACAAATTTGAAAACCGTTTAGCTGTCTGTCAGGAAGTTGGTAGGTATGTTCATTTTATTTTGTGCAGCTTTATATTTTTTATAAACATATTTGGTTCCTATATATATCTAACATATTTTTTTCATTGTCTATTTTTGCTAAAAGGCCGCATCTTTCTGCGAATTTAGTAAACTGACTTTCCCAGTTTCTGCCACACAAATGTGCAACTGCAAATGTAATTTGCCAATAGTTTTAGATTATTTTTAATACAAACTTCCACTTTTATTACGTCAAGCATGCGTTAATTGTCGCTAGATGATAATACGAGACCATTCGGTATAAATGTGTGGTACATGTACATACAGCCGTCCATCTTTTGGTATGTAGACAGTTAGATCAAAGTGCCCTGAATTCCTATCTTTGATGATAATATTGAGAAGCACTTCTGACAGCTCATTTAACGTTTACGTCGTCGGTTTTAGAAACTGATATTCCAAAGGAATTTTCGGTGATATAAGTCTACACGATAGGGGTCGTGCAGGACTAATATAAACATCAGCGATCCCAAAAGAAACACGTAACAACTAACAGAGGGGGTTTTGATACATTTCAAAAATAGATGATCTGGACACGCGGAGGTTTATAGGTCGCAAATCATGATTATTTATATTGCAGTATATGACGGCAAGCGGTGCGTAGCAAGTACTAAAACCGGACAACAAATCATCTCGGATGAGACACGGGGTGGTCGCCGTGAATTCCGATGCTTTTTTCGATACGCAATTCTCGGCCGGAACCGATGCTAGAGGAATGACGAAATGTGGAATTTAGAAATAAAATTACGACTCGTCCAATTCCACCAGGCCGTTATAAACCTACAGGAGGGAAAAGGGACGGGGATATTAGGTGATCATCTGAAATATTTGATGGTGTGTAATTTGTATCGAAATGGATTTTTGCGGTCAATTCAAACATTTCAATGAATATAGATTGATATTTGCCACAGAATATATACAATGAATTAATCCAACAATACAACAGTCATTAATAATAATTATAATTATAACACACGACTCAACATCTCTCAACAATTATTGGATAATTATCGGTCATGAGTAATCACCGTGCGCCTGAGATGCGACTTCCGTTACTGCCTCTTCGCATTCACCAAGGAAGTGAGGGAAACTTCAGATTATAATGTAAATATGGTGTACATAACCTCTGACTACTTTGAAATATATCACAGTGGATAAGCAAAATTATTTATTACAAATTTGAGAAGAATATGAAGATGATATTAATGCAGTAATCTTTTAAAAAAAAGTTCCTAATATTCATATTAAAGAATGACCGAAGACTTTTTAATAGTTATTTACGAACCAAGTGCGGGAAGACTGTTTTCCCGCATGAGTGCACATTGTAAGCACGAGCGACCGCAGGAAGCGAGTGCTTTTAATTGCGCGAATGCGTGGAAGATGTCTTCACGTAAGTGGTTTGTACAATATTTTTTGTACGAACATTAAATTAAAAAAATATTATTGATTAATGTCATTAGTATCATACCTAACCTAAGATAGATTACCTAATTAATTTAAGCATTTCATGTACGTAACTATTACTCACCTTTCCCTAAAATTAAGTTATTATATTCTTACACATGGCAAACATGAGGTATTTATTCTTATATTTATAAATTTATAGTACATTTATTGCGTTTTCTTTGGTTCAATTACAATTTATTATATGAACTGCCAATATGAATGTCAATAATAGATGGAGCTTGAATGTCGCTTAAAAGGTCGTCAAATAGATGGCGCCACAAATTTATTGTGAATTTTTAATTATTACTCCTATTTACCCAACTTTTAGTGAAGAATAGTCGAGGGAAGTAGTATTTTATAAACTAAATTTTATTACTATCAAGTTAGATTTTTTTTAAATGTCCCAAAGTGCCAGTGTTTTTTTCAATTTTTACAGTCGCCTCGACCGGGAAATACTCTTTCCTGCTCGAGCGACACATGCGCTAAATGTCACTTTACAGGCGGCGAGTATAAAAAATTATTGCAATCAATCTCTGTGTACCTTTTTGAATTTAGCTGAAACGTATATATGTATCTTATTCAGTCAACAAATAAAAAAATCTTGATGCGATTTTTAAAAGTTTTAAAGGTTATATAAAACTGCAGTTTATGAGATAATAATAATAAGCTGCAACTCTTTTCCACTTCTCAGTATATTTCCTTATTCCTATTAGAACTAAACACAAACAGGTGTTGTCAACTTAAGAGAAAAATTTAACTTTAGAAGTACTTTCTAAATGTTATTCTGTTAAATCATGTCAATTTCACGAAACAATGTTATGGTAAAACACATTACAAAATGTAAAGGCAGTAAATAAAGATCTCATCAGTGTGGTCCAGAACAGACAAAATCCAAACTAACTTGAGCTTAATCATGGAATTGTGTAATCTAAATTTAATTCCTTTAAATTCCACACCTATTGTTACAAAACCTGCAATCAAGGATTGAGGAGTTTTCTTGGATGATTAACTTTGATCCAACTAATATCCACAATATGTTCCTCTTTCTTTAAGTCTAGAAGTTTCTTATGAGATCGTGTCGTACTTTTAATAACTCAAACAGTTTTTAAGTAAAAAGTTTTAAAGTTAGAATATGCAACTGAAACTGTAGCCTAGTAACCACAATATGTTTATCAGCACATTTCGATAAAAAGTGTTCAAAGAAAATTCTTAAAATATTTATTATATACAAGTAGTACCTGCTCAGATCAAGAGGTAGATTACGTATATAACGGCATACCGCAATTCTAAATATCTGTCGTACCGCCTTGACTATTACAGCACTAAATTTCTTCTGAACTTGCTTATACAAAGAATTGCTTTTCCTTTATTCTAAATGAAACAATAAGTGAAACAATTTACATTCAAATAATTTAAGTCATCTTAGCCATGCTTTATGCATCACCTCTGGGTTTTTGGATTTATACCGTGTCGTTTCGTACAGTAAAGAAACATCTTCAGGGCCTTTGCTTCTTTTAAAATTACCTGAAAAAGATTAAGGATATTCTTTAGAACGAAACGTCGACAGTAAAACCTGAAACGTGGGCACGGTTTCAACAGGAAAGGTAACGAGTATATCCAACGACAACCGTAGAAACCTATGACATGTGAAATTTTGTCTACACTGTGTGAATGTTACTGTTCGACTACTTTTTCACAAAATTCCTCTACTACTGTCAAAATATTCTTTCTGGATTACGCAGGTGACCGCTCAAGCTACATTTTTCTTTTACATCTGATTTTTTTTTTACAGATTTTACAATCCAATTACAGAACAAGCACAAAAAAACAAATGTCTTTGGATATTTTTATCTATTATTTTAACATTAAAGGAAAATATAAGAAAAACTAAAATAAATAATATAAATCGATCATCATTTCCTACCACCATCAAATCACAAGCTATACAAAATATATTAAATAAATAAATAAATATTTGGTCATTTAGTCACAACATTTATAGACCTCAAAAAAGAATTTGCGTCGGTTGCTGTTTCTTGTTTTTTCTTTCATTATAGGTAATAAGCAAAATAACCATGGTATTACTGCAGCACAGATATATATCAGAAATAATGAACTCATTAATTTGACTGGATAGGATGGTCTTACCGTGAAAAGGAACTTCAAATTAGAAAGGCATTTTTTAGGAATACGCTTTATTAGTGGTATTAAATTCTTGTTCATTATTAAATAAGCATTAGTGTATACCCAATATGTGTGTGCTTCAAAAAAAGGTAAATATAATATAATTTAAAGGATTCTTATATTTAATGAATAAAATGCACCATGGTAAGCTTTTCTTCACGAGAGGTTGCTCTTGAATTCTTGTTGGATAGACTACTTTTATAAAGAGAGTGACAACAACAGAAACACCTATTTTGTGCGTACCCGTCTAATATTATAACAATCTATAATTTAGTGTATATAAATAAAACAATATTTTTAAACTAAAATTACAAAGGCAAAATCAATTACACACGGCTCTGATCTTAAAGAAGCCAGTTAAGGTATGAAGGATGTGCAATAAATATGCAATTCATACGTTTTTAATCTGAATGTAGAAAATTTAATTTATACGTATTACATTTTCTGCAATCTCATTCATCATCAGCAATAACGTGTTCCATAAAGTTCTGTAAATGACTCTACAAAGTATATGCTATATATTTCTGTTAAGAGGATGTGTGCCTCTGTAAACATAAGGGGTTACATATATGATGTTATTTTAAATTTAAAATACCCTCTTAAAAATAAAGAAACATAGTTTTTATTAATAAGTTATTTAAATATTTATCGTGAGTGTTGTGATAAATTAAATGTGTAAATTAAATTACTTGTAGAGAATAACACACTTGGCTATATTTCACAAAATGTCTTTATTAGAATTTTCTAACGCATCTTTCTGCTATTATGCCATTATCAAAGAGTAACACAAAACTCTTCATCATTGGCAAATTGACTGTATAAATTAAGCACGGGTTTTCTGAAATTACAACATAATACATGGAGCAGACGTTTAAGTGATCCGCCGGTTGAAGTAGGAGAGAAAATGTTGTTCATGAAGTGAGAATGACGTGAAGAACATCGGTAAAACCCCAGGACAACTTTTACTTTTTATATGTAGTTAATTAAATAAGTCTTGTTGTCATTATATTCATACGTTATGTTCACTTATCATTACACGAGAGCTTTCTTTTTTCCGGATAAATTTTCAGTTTTTAAGGAAAATTTTTGTTGCTGGGTAACTGTACGAAATAAATTGCCTGATAACACGAGTCCGATGGACGAGTCATTTTATCGAAGAGGCAATTTGTTGAGTTCAGTTACCATTTAGCAACTAAATTTGAGTTTAAAAATGGAAAATTTATTCACTTATAATTACACGAGAGCTTTGTTTTTTCCGGATAAATTTTCAGATTTTAACGAAAATTTTTGTTGCTAGGTAACTGTACGAAACAAATTGCCTGATAAAACGACGAGTCCGAAGGACAAGTTGTTTTATCGAGGAGGCAATTTGTTGAGTTCAGTTACGATTTAGCAACTAAATTCGAGTTTAAAAATGGAAAATTTATTCGGAAATAAAAAGAAAGCTCGAGTGTAATTCGGTAAGATAATTTACTAAATGTGTAAACAATTACTGAAACATGTATTACATAGTAATTATATTATTTAAAAATACAGTTATTAAAAACACAGTTCTTATACATTTTGTGAAGATTACTTACAATCAGTTTGCAAATTTTGTCATAACAACACTTCACAACGAACACTATGATGATAAAGTAAGCAAATTGATGTCGGATCAACCAAAGATAGTACGCAAAGCTTAAGGTTGCATCGACTTTGACATTTCATTTTGACAGTGGGTTCGTTGAGTTTATGACATAACGAGAAAATACAAGTTGTTGTCAGGCCAACCAAAGGTAAACAACTTTTTTGCCGATATAAAAGTTAAAGTAAACTTTTATCGCTGTCAAAGTGACAAAATAATTCCGACTTATGGGTTTTTGACACATGCATTAAATTATCTACATTATTATTATTTATCTTATAATGGATTCCTTACTTTTGAGATATATTTATCTTAGGGTCCTCTAAAACTGTACATACTATTCTATGGCCTCTATATTGAAGTATAACATACTCTCAAATATTACTATTCAGTAATCTATGTTCTTACAAAACATAATACCACAAGCTAAAAATCCTCACATATACATATAACATAAATTAGCTTAGTGAAATATTTTCAAGATAATTATAATCTCAGATTTATTATATTATTGTATATTTAGGCATATCAATCGGACAATTTATTATGTTTTTATGTCTACACAGAGAATAACAATATTTTTAGCTTTGTTCGAGAACTAAATACATATATATAATTTTAAAAAATTTAAAGAATGATTTTTTACATTTACAGATCCTGATAATTTAGAAAATTCTCATCTCCAAGTAATAGAATAGTACTCAGCTAACTTATTCTGCTCAAATATATTCAAGAAATGGTTGTAATACATAGCATTGTATTAAGGAATTATTCCTTATTCCACATTTCAAATATTTAAAATAAATTATAGGTTACTACTATCAAAACCTTTTTACATATCAGCATACATTTTAAGAAATTGATACATTTATCAAGGTCAGAGCAGGGTGAAAAGGATAAAAAAAGATCCATATTTATGTAGAGGAACTGGCAGCGAAGGTTCCCATTCAAACCAGAAAAAAGTGCCCAGGCAAATTCGAAAAGAAAAGAGAGTATCCATGTAAATAATGCTGAATCAAGGTATTTTATAGTTAGCATAACAAAGAATTTCCCTCGCACAACGAGCAGGCAGTCGCTCTTCGTCCCGAATACGACCGGAGAAAGATGGGGGAAAAACGGCGTTGCGGCAACAGAAGCAGGGAAAGGCGATGCGAAGCAGTCGTATAAAATAATGTTACGTTTAAGGATGCAATATTCGAGTCGACTCGAACCCCAGAAGGTCCCGAAACTACTAAAACCTTTTTATCTGACTATTCCAGTGCTCAGGTGAGCGTAGAAATGGTCACGAAAACATCGCCAGGAGGGTCACAATGAATATATATTGTGTGTTGGGACGCGGCGGTAGAGATCTGGGGGCGAGGACGGTGGTGCGTACACCCCCGGCTTCTCTTTCACCCCCGACCGTCCGACAAATATTCTGGTCGCCCCAGATGTATTCTCCGCAAGAACAGCTTGGTGGTTGTCTGGCGACGAAGAAGGGAGGAGTGGGTACTGAAAAGATGATGAGAATTATATATGGAATATAATTGTAAGGAAATGTAGTGACTATTAGTAGGAGAAAGAAAAATAGCGTAAATGGTATAAAACTGTTTGATAATTACCAGAAAACAATCTTCAATTTTGTCATGAATACATGACAAAGAAGTAGAAACTAATATCAGAAATAACAACAGCACTACACTACACAATATAAAGAAAAATCAAGATGTGGATGATATGGTTTCAACAAAGGGGTAAATTGATAAAGATGCATCAAAGTTTGATTTCGTACAGACACAAAACTTTTTAGTCCATACCAATTAGAGGGGTGGCGTTCATATATATATTAAGGACAAGCTAGTGTGATATCACTGGTCAACAGTGAACATCTTTCCGACTTGAAAATAGTTGTTTCTGACTCATTTCATAATCGAAAAAATGAAACTGACATCTAAAGCTTTTAGCTCTTGATTTACTTATATAGCCCATCCAGGGGGTCCAGACCGAACATATTCGAGAAAGGATTTTTTCCTGCAACAAATATATAACTCGTTTCTAGGATAAAATTAGACCAGCAGATAGCTAAAAAGAATATAACTAAACTTGTAGTAAAGGTACAAGAATAAAATTTAATAAAAAAAATCTTTTACCCTCTCTACACATGTATGAATTAATGAAAAACTTTGTATAGGGGACGGAACAGGACAGAGAAGCTCTTCAGAACCTCAGAGGACAATTTCCACAGAACAGTGATGCTACAGTTAAAGAAAGTATCTTCACTGGCCTGCGGATTCATCAATTTCAAGATAAAAACTTCGACCGAGTTCTCCATGAAAAAGCAGCATTTAAGATGTTGTGACGGGCTTCTTGGAAAATCCAAAAGTTAACAATTATGTTGCGATTGTGAATAATTTTCTAGAAAAGCATCATCAATTGCCTGCTATATTTCACTTAAACTCCACTTCCTATACATTCTCACCTTGACTTCTTTCATGAAGACTGCGGTGCTGTGACTGACGAACATGAAGAGCTATTTCATCAAGACGTTTTGCAAATGGAACGAAGGAATCAGGGAAAGAGGAGTACCTCTATTGTTACCTTCGGTCGCCTCCTGGTAGTCTGGCGCCATTGTTTGCACACGCTTTCCACGGTCCGTGCCACGTGCGTTGTAAACTCCGGTCGCAGACGACACGTAGGCTCCCCCAACGCCCATAAGGGCCTATATAGAAAAAAGAAGCAGAGATGTCTCCTAAATTATATAAAAGGGGGACCACAAACCAGAAGATGTCAAGTTCCACTCCGACCGAAGTTCAACTCATACCATCAGTTCAACTTTGAACATTACCCAACGCAGATCTTACCAAAGTTACCAAGAGATCCCAACTTTATCAGAACTACCAAGAGCTCCCAAGTTTACCAGAGTTACCTAGAGCTCCCACCTGTTTTAGCTACCCAAAGCTCTCAACTTTACCAGAGCTACCAAGACCTCCCAGCTTTACCAGAACTACCTAGAGTTCCCAGCCTGCAGAACTACATACAGCTCTTAACCTGGCAGAGCTACCCAGAGCTCCCAAGCTGCTGTAAACAGGGACATAGTGGCTATTTTCGAGTGTCACACAGTGAAAACCATAATTCCCGACTTGGGAGTCTCCATCTACGTACACAGCAGTCCCATTCACGTGTCCAAACTGCGGGCGTAAGGACTGTATCCTAGTTTCACGCAGTGGACGCCATAACTTCCGAGGTGGAAGAGATATCAAGATTCCACACCGCAGAAGTCTTCATCTAAATACGTAGTAGCCCCAGGCAAGTTTCCATCCGAAACCGTTTGTTCCGACGATAGTCTCCGCCACGGCATGCTGTATCAGAACGATAGTTCCGTCGGTAACACTACTCTTGCGGACTACTTTTGGAAAGTGACAAAAGACAACCTAGGACAGGAATCCAAGCGACAAGTAAAGAGAAAACGTTTACGTGAATAAGTGCTTTTATTTGAGGTTAATGAAGCTATAAAACCAGACTCTAATGTCAACTAAACTAATCAAAATCTAATGAAACATTATCGACCTAAAATTAGAGTAGTTTAGGTATTTTCAGGAAGGATAACTTGAAAGTGTATTTTTAGTATTTCTACTTGAAAGTAGAATATTTTAAAAACTAGAGCTCACAAACAAAATCTGATGTCATATTCGCTTTTCTCGACCTAAAATTAGGATAGTTTAGCTACTTTAATCAAGGAAAGAATTCTAAAGTGCATTTTTGTTGAACAGTAGAAAACACTGCTCAACACTCTGGTGCTGTCTACATAAAATTACACATAAAAAATTGCGTTTTGAGGTAATATAAAGGAAAGAATAAGTGAGCCAAAATTTAATTTGAAGCAAAATGTAGAGTATTTATTTTCATCTGTCAGCTTGACATTTAGACCAATATCTCGTACCACCTAAGGTTCAAGAAAAATGATTCTTTCAGTTCTTCTTCTGTAAGTTTTGAGAACTTTCTTTGGTTGGTATTTAAAATCGCCACCTCTTGATCCAGTGCCGCAACAACGTTTATCATGAGCCCTGATTTTACGTGAAGAGGTTGTTTTCCAATCTTTACATTTTCCACTAAAGTTGATGTACCATGTCTTTTCGTGGTATAAAGTTCTATATTCTTTTCCCTGTCACAACTGTCACAAACATAAAAAGCAAGAGTATTTAGTGACCAACAAGAGGGAAGTGATATGAAGTGATTGACAACTTGAAAACTTGTGAATTAATTGAACACACATGGAAACAAGAAAAAAGAATGTTCAAAGAATGGTATCAGAGTGCCAATATTGAAAATAGAAAATTCAATGAGAAGTACAGGACAGTCGTGATCTTTGGAGTTGCGTATAAAAGTTATGACAACACCGATTAATAATAAAGTAAAGATGTACACAGAAGATACGATTTAAAATTATCAGTGAGAAATTAGATAAAGTAGGTTTACAATAGAGGCTATTTACATCATGAATGAAATTAATGAAAAAGCATATAACAATGACTAAGAATAGCATCTAACATACATAAACTTCAGATCAGTATTTGATAGGATCAAAAGAAATATGGTATTAAAAGAAACACAAAAAATTCGAATACCAAAAAATTGATTAGATTAGTCCAACTGGAAATGGAACGATCAAAGTGTTACATATGCCGGTCCTGGGTGTGAAATAGAAACGTTGTTCCAGGTCTGTTTGAGCTAAATACCATTATTATCGTTTAATTAATATTTGATAAGATTGTGCCGACGTAAAAATCCTTTCAGTCCATGAATGTGGTTGCTATAAACAATCATAACAAACGGTTCACATTTTCATATATATCCCATACTTTCCAACAGTATAATTAAAATAATAATGTTGGAAATCTTTAAACCAACTCACAGGCCCCGCCTAGACATTTCTCGACCAATGTACTAAAGAATTTTAATATCAAATAAGAATGTTCGAGAAACAAAAATAAAAATTACGCGAGAAGCATATGCTTCCACCAATCGAAAGACTCGTTATTCGGACGAATAGAATGCGTCTTTCTAAAAGACACCTGCAACCGCGTCATTTGTTTACGTCCTAGAAAAGTTATAAAAGCTAAGAAATTTTATATCGGGTAACCAGTCAGCTTTAGCTGCTGGAGCGACAAGACCTATCAGCTCCGAAGAAAACCGAACATTCTCCAAAGTGAAGTCGAAGCTGAAATAAGGTTTCCACGAGCGAGCCGAACATTATCGAAGCGTACTCGAACGCTTCCGAAGATAACCGAAGGCGGAAAAAGGTTTCCGCTAGTGAACCGAACATCTCCGAGACGTACCCAAACGTTTTCGAAGATACCCGAAGTCGTAGAAGGATTTCTACGAGCGAACCCGAACGCTTCCGAGGTTACCCGAAGACGGGAAAAGGTTCCTACGAGTGAACCGACCACTTCAAAAGCAATCCCGAACGCTTCCGAAGTTAACCGAATCCGACAAAAGGTTCCTACGAGTGAACCGACCACTTCCAAAGCAAACCCGAACGCTTCCGAAGTTACCCGAAGCCGAGAGAAGATTCCTGCGAGTGAACCGACCACTTCCGAAGCAAACCCGAACGCTTCCGAAGTTACCCGAAGCCGAGAGAAGATTCCTACGAGTGAACCGACCACTTCCGAAGCAAACCCGAACGCTTCCGAAGTTACCCGAAGCTGAGAGAAGATTCCTACGAGTGAACCGACCACTTCCGAAGCCAACCCGAACGCTTCCGAAGTTACCCGAAGCTGAGAAAAGGTTTCCACTAGCGAACCGAGCATTTCCGAAGACTACCGAACGCTTCCGAAGCCGAGAAAAGGCTTCTACGAGTGAACTGAACACTTACGAGGAGGACCCATTTCCGAAACCAACAGCCGTTGCGTGCTTCAACCGACATCCAAGGAGCATTCGTGACCTGTTAGTGAGGCGTTGAACAAAGTGACCCAACCAATAGAGAGGTTGTTGAACGTTCGCGAGTGCCGCTTAGTGCTTCAATCAAATCCAGACAACGGATCGTATCAAAGTGCCAGACCTGTGTCGATACACCCCTCCCAGTGACTTGTGACGTGTGGCTAATGTGACCTCACATCATAACCCATTTAACGCAACCGTAAGTACTGAACTGATTCCTAAGCTTGTACGGTTGACGATCTAAAGATAGCCCCGTCACGTCACTCAGAAGTAGTTAGTTGGTTCGGCGCCCTAAGGCAGCCTTACCCATTCTAGGCGTTAATTGACTAGGTACCCCAAAGGGAGCCTTATCCCCTAGAACCACAACTGAGTGTCTCAAATACCTCTCTCTATTTCAATTGCCAGTATCTAAAGACCACCCCCTTTTTATTAATACCCCTGTATGGGATAATTACCCCTCTGGTCAATGTGCCTCCGTAAACCGTGTGTATATTTCCGATCTATGTATATATCTCTTAGTATTTAGTATTTGCCTTCAGCCCATTTCTTTATAGTCCTGCGTGGCTATTGTTTTTAGTGACCGAGTGTGGTAATAAATTCATGTGGTTTAAACAACTCTTTCATTAACCTCAGACACTAGCATAACCCCTATCCCATACACCCAGTGTATAAGTGTAGTGCCATCCCGAAGGAAGGACGCCACGTCTCCCCGTATTAAAGTACCGCGGCTATAGGAACTCAGGTAATTCAAACGACCCCGTTTTGAGTGGATCCTATAAGCCGAAAGGTAACAAAAGGCTGTCGTACTGTCTCGAAGAGGAATTTCCAATGAGCCATAATTTTTTTGCAGGAGTAAAACAGGGTGTGACCGTTTATCAGGCAACATTATTTAATATGGCAGTAGAAGACCATTATCAGAGATTGTAGTGTTAATTATGACAAGAAAAGAACAAAGAATTGCTATAGCTGCAGTAAACATATAAGAAAAACCTGGAAAAAGAAGATTAGTGATTTATGAAGAAAAAACGAAGTATATTAGAAAAACTGGAAGTAATATAAGTGGCCTGTAAGAATAACGGATAAACTTAATTATGTTTGAGACAGTTGAAAAATTTAGATACTTGGGCACCATATTTAATAAGAAAACCAATAGATGTCGTGGAATATCACAGAAAATTCAAGTTTAAAACTTTTATGGAACATAAATATGAAATAAAAACAAAATAAAATTAACAATCTATCAAGGAAGGATATCTGGACCGAAAAAGAATGCAAGAGTTTATTGAATTATGAAATTTATGGCATATTAGATATAGAAGATATAGTGAAAATAATAAAAAGTAAAAGTTTAAGATGGTTTGGACACATCAATGGAGTGGTAGATACAGCATTAGTAAAAAGAATTACGAAGTGGAAGGCACAAAGAGACAGCTTAAGAGGTAGACTAAAAATAAGATGGGAGCTCATGTGATAGACGATATTAGAATACTAGAAATTGAGAAATGGAGAGAAAAATTGCAGGATGGAAACAAGGGGAGAGAGATTGTGGAGAATGAAAAACATTTACAAGGGGTTATAAGAGGAAATGGAAAAACAGCCATACTAAATTGATCAAGAGGACTCCAATGAGTGGCTACTACTTCACCTAAAGTTAACACCCTGTACGAATCCGCATAAATATTCCAGGAATATAGTCTACGCATTTTGTCTTCTCTAACAGAATCTTCAGACTTTCGTAAGTTTTCTTCATAAAAAGAGCATGTGCTATTGAATAAAAGCCTACAGGTATCCATTATGTTACTACATCTTTCTAAGAATCTTTGAAAAATCTATGAATAATCTCCAACAATTAAGGTCATGATGTATCCCACAGTTTCAATTAGTTGATAAATATCATTTCTGTAGATCAACGTGTTCATAGTTTAGAAATTTACAAGTTTTTCATGTCTGGTTTATCTGCGTAACAACACTTAAACCAATACTGACTGCACTTTTCAATTAATTTGTACTTGTGCTGGTTAATTTTCTGTGTTACTGTCTTATGGTGAAAACAATGTTGGTCTGTGGAAGTAGTGTGCTCAGTTATCGTGGATTACTGATAACTCATTACTTTATTATATCAACAATTGCAATATGTATGTGTTAGCTGTTGTACTTTAATAATTTTGATTAAAATAATGTAAAAACCTAATATTATCAAACTTATACTCTTTTCTATTTGTGATGGCCATTTTCTCTTCTGCATAGATAAGTACGGAACTTATTATCGTTTTATATATTCTTGTTGGCGTGCGGCGCTTTATTTGCATATACGATTTTTCTTTAATTTCAGTTGTTTTATCTCCATTCTTGGTCAATACGATTCCCAGATATCTGACTTTATCTACCTCTTAGAATCGTATTTCTCTACTTTTATTGCTACACTGCTAGGTTTCTTTCCTATCCTCATTATTTTTGTTTTTCTTTTGTTTATTGTCAGCCCAATGTTTTTTCTTCTTCAACTATTTCTTCCAACATATCAATAATATGCCTACTTTTAGGAATTACCACTAAATAGTCTGCATATGCTACTAGCTGACCTGCCCTTGATCTTGCTGCCCTGCCACACTTTTCAAGTGCATTCGACAGATATGACGAAGAGGTATCCCTGACAATCCATAACCAAAAGAATAACTAAAGGCTGCTCGCAGGGCTGAGCTAGAGGACCGATCCTCTGGGATCTTACAACAGAGGAGCTTTTGTAGGACTTAGGCGATGCACCAGAGTAGCTTATGTTGACCACCTTCTCCTTCTCCTTGCTGCAGATAGAATAAGTTCGGAACGAGACACACCTAAGTATTATGAAATCCCTCTGATTGGTATAGGTTCAGGAAACTTCAAATCTCTGTGGAGAAAATATCATATGCATACCTGAAAGGCAACTTTAAATGTAATCCAACCATCAAGTTTGAAGAGAAAACCATGAAAAGCAGACTAACGAGACACACCTAAGTATTATGGAATCTCTCTGATTGGTGTAGGTTCAAGGAACTCCAGGCCTCCAGTCACAGAAATGCTGCCTATGGATCTGGAGGTGCTGCAAAAAGCTACATTATACTGGTGGAGGAAGGGAGAAGCTGAACAGATTGAAGCCTTGCTGGGTCACAGACCGCGTAACAAAGGACATAAACCAACTTATTCTTGACGTGTGGCAACTGCGTCTCAACCAAGGGGGGAGACGAACGCTTGCTCTCCTCACAAACATACAAAAATGTCTACAATTGGTGCACTTTATCCCATTCAAAGGACACATTTCTTAATTGGACATGGGCCGTGTGCATAATATAGTATGGCAAACCGATCAGTGTTCACGTGGACTGACTCGCCGGGATACATGCTGGTGCGCTACCCGCTCCTGGATGGCGTCGACGACGATAATAGACGGATAATTCAGAATCTGAACTTCTATGAAGTACCACATGCGCCGATCAACTGCCAAACTCTAAGACTGGTGAATAACAAAACCAACACTCTTACTGAACGAAATGTACAACAACTAATTGTTGTTAATCACTAACTGATCACGACATTTTTTAATTCATATGTAGTTTTCAAGTTACGTTAGTTTATAGCTGGTTTGGGCCTTTTTAGTAGTCATTTGGTTAATTACCCTGGCTAATAATTAATTACACTCTATTTCCAGTTGATAAAACAACAATTACAAAATGTAGTCAACTGGCCTGTTTTAGGTACCTACAACGTAAAAAGCTATACATGTACAAAGTAAATGAATAAATCATAACTGTTACTACATTGATTCTCGTTTCTCCCAAGGTTGTAATAGAAGTCTTCGTAATATCGCTGATATTTCTAGTTCACCTAGGGTAGTCATCAGTTGAAATATAATGACGAATGCATATTTGCTAAAAATGCATTTCCATTCCAAAAGGAACTATAAATTTATTTGTAAGTAGAGAAACAAGATAGAGTATGTAAAAGCAGTTTTTTTAACGGAATTCCATGCTCAGAGCGAAAAGTCAAACAAAAACAAACTAAGAAATCGCATTAGTTTTATTTAATCAAACCGAGAAAAGGTAATAAAGAAGAGTTGCAACAGAAAGAAAATACGACAACGACGTCCAATCGCATACTGAAAACACTCCTTGTCGCGAAGTTATATGCGTACAAGCATCGGCATTCGTTACATATTTATATGACAAAAGCTGGTCCGTTGTAAATAATGGACAAAAGTGATTAAGATCAAAGGTGTAGCGACGCGTGAGTTGTGCAACCGGCCTTCTTCAAAGCTTTTACTTGAAACGCGCACGCGATAACCACAAATACCTATTACTATAACTATAACAACACACAGTACCGGTGTTTCTTGGCACATTAGATGGTCCCTTTATGATCCTTCTCCGCTGCGGTATTTAAATGCAAACGATTCGACGGCAAGATTTAGTGAGATTTAGAAATTCACTAATGGATTTTGTATTTTGTAATGAAACAAGCTTGTTTTAAACATGTCCCTATTAAAACGACTTGAAAATAGCGCGTGAACATGTTTTGAGAAATATGAGGAAA
This sequence comes from Amphimallon solstitiale, assembly GCA_963170755.1. Lineage (NCBI taxonomy): Eukaryota > Metazoa > Arthropoda > Insecta > Coleoptera > Scarabaeidae > Amphimallon > Amphimallon solstitiale. Next base: position 29,589,403 of record OY720681.1, on the reverse strand, counting down.
TAATATTGGTCCTTGTTTTAGCCATATAGTTATAAATATATTTACCTCAAATACAGCCAGAATATTTAAATAAATGTAATGAAGAAGTGTAAAATCAAATACCGTAATGTAAGACATCAAATTTTATAATTCTCTCATATTTTGAAATCAATAAATTGGAATGGGGTTTATCCAGATATGCATATTCTATCATTTTTACGACAGTACTCACCGGTGCAAAAAAAGTAGGTATTTTTATATAATAAATTACTAGCATCTTTTACCAGTATATACAGGCTACTCTAATTAAAGTGTAAAAATTTTGAAGTTCGCCGAATAGTGTTTAATTATAAAGAACAAAATTTTGAAGCAAAAAATTGATGAATTGGGCATTTCACGTGATCAAATATACAACGCCGATGAAACCGGCTTATTTTGGAAACTGCTGCCTGATAAAACATTCGTGGCTTCAGATGAAAAAATTGCTCCGGGTCGAAAAACTGAAAAAGCAAGAGTGACATTTGTCGCATGTACCAATGCTTCGGGACGCCCCGAAGTTTCAGAAATTATGTATTGCCAGTAGACTATGATTGGCTTCACAAATCTTCAGAAGATCAATTAAAAAGTGACGATGGAAAAATAATAACACTGTTTTTCCCTCCCAATGTAACGCCATTGCTGCAACCAATGGATCAAAACGTTATCAGACTTACCAAGTTACATTATAGAAGTTCTCTTTTATCAACAATAATAAGAAATGATTCAGATGATGTCAAGGGCCTCATAAAAAATTTGACTTTAAAAGATGCTACATTGAATTTACTGAACGCCTGGGAAAAAGTTTCAATGGAAACCATTGTCAAATGGTGGAAACCTGTTTTGGAGTTTGATGAGCCGGATGAAGATGACATTCCATTAAGTACCTTAAGAGAAAGATATCACCCACGTGAAATAAACGGTGTTGTTCAATAGACACTAGGAGAATATATATATATTAAAAATTATTCCAAAACAGATATTTATTATGTAAATATGTAGATATCTAATATAAATTGTCGAATTTCATTTATAGATTTTTATTTCAAAATTTACTTTCAACTCTATATAATTTTACAGTCATGTTAAACGCAAATTATCTTTTTTCTGTTGGCAACTCAGTGCATCAACAACTTCCGTGAATAGTATACGATTCAGTATCAAATATCACGTTCAAAGATTTTCTAGAGTAATTTCAATTAACTACTTTAATAGCTTGGTTTATAGCAAAATGCCAATCGTTAGCTACTATTTGTATGTTCCCATAGCTTTTTATATATTTCAGCCCTTTCATGTGGAGTTTTCTGCTACGTCGAGATGCACATTCACTTAGAAGACTTATATCTTGGGAGCTGCTTAAATTTGAGCAACCGGTTTTTGCCCCCTAAGCTAGACTCGGATACACGCGTACTTCACGCGCAACGTTGTGAATCATATTACCTTCGGGATAGATAGGCGCCCCGGACGGTATAAAAATCCAATCATTAAGCTCTTTCCTAACCTACCATTTAAAAAGGATGGCTACTCACCTTTTTTATATCTTATTAGTATAGTGTTAAGCAAAATGCAGTAACTTTGATAGTTTACTATTTGTAATCAATATACGAAGCCTGACAATTATGTAATGAGACTGATTTTTTTCCGCGGTTGTGGTAACACTGCAGCTATGAAATCTTTTACTTATTATTTTGGCATCCCTGCCCTATCGATTGATGTGTTTACTAGCCCGGTACGACCATTAGTTCATCAGGTGTGTCGTGTTTTGAAGAATGTGTTAGTGGTGCTCGTCACGAAAATGAAAAAGCGTAATTTAGAGCAAAGTGTCGCGATCAAATTTTGCGCAAAACTGGCCGACTCGGCTACGGAAACGTACGATAAAATACTTAAAGTGTTTGGTGGTGATTCTCTGAGTCGTGCACAAGTGTTTTGTTGGCACAACGAATTCAAAGATGACCATGAGAGTGTGGAAGACGAGCCGCGAAGCGGGAGACCGGTTTAAGTGCGGACTGACGCGAATGCGCAGCGCGTGCGCACCCTAATTTGCCAAGATTGCCGTTTAACTGTTCGAATGTTGGCTGACGAACTAAATATCAACCGCGAAACTGTTATACAGATTTTAACTGAGGATTTTCGGATGAAAAAGCTCTGGGCGAAGATGGTTCCGAAGAACCTTTCGGAAGAGCAAAAACTCCTTCGAATGTCAGTACCTGAAGATTGTTTGCAACAGGTGGAAAACTATCCTACGCTGCTTTGCCGGATTATTACGGGGGATGAGAGCTGGTTCTTCCAATATGACCCTGAAACGAAGTGCCAAAGCCTACAGTGGCTGTCTCCAAATGAACCGAGACCGAAAAAAGCTCGCATGAGCAAGTCCAAGATAAAAACCATGCTCACTGCTTCTTCGACCACTGCGTGGTGGTCCATTGGGAATGCGTTCCACCTAGACAGACCGTTAACCAGATCTACAACCGCGAAGTACTCGATAGACTACGAAAAAGGGTCAACAGAGTGCGTCCCGACATCTTAGATTCTCCACCACGACAACGCGCCCTATCACACCGCGTTCAGTGTGGCCCAGTTTTTGACCTCCAAAGGGATCGCGGTGTTACCACAGCCGCCGTACTCGCCAGACTTCTTTTTGTTCCCCAAAGTCAAGCAGGTGGTAAAAGGAACGCATTGTGAGTCGATTGAAGAGATGCAAGAGGCCGTGACAAGGCTACTGTCGTACATTTCGATCGAAGCTTTCCAGAACTGCTACGATGTATGGAAAAATCGCTGGAATCGCTGTGTTGGTGCCCAAGGGAACTATTTCAAAGGGGATCATGCGGTTGTTGAATAAGTTTTAAATATACGGTTTTTATACACTTAGTCTCATTACTTAATTGTCAGACCTCGTATAAGCATCACACGAAAGAATCTTATATAAATCAACTAACAAGTCTCGTTTCTGTATGTTGGAATAACAATAAATAATAAATATCAAATTTGATAAATATACTGTCAAAACGGTGAGAAAGAATTGTAATATTTGTTTAAACATTATAAAATATAAGTAGGGGAGCGTGGTATATATTGGGACAATTTTTTTCTTTGGGCCATATTTTAATTAATTTTAATTTAAAAAAAAATCCGTCGGAATATGTCATACTTGTTGGTAGTGCTTATCTAAGAAATTGGTTTTTACTATCAAAATATTTAAGGTGTAAAGAAAAAGTCAGGTGTCCCAGTATACACCCTCTGTCCCAGTAAGAACCACCAGGTGGTACATACCGGGACAAGGTGTGGTACACTATGGGACAGCAATTTAATTCATGTTAAAATGTACTTTCTTTTATTCTAAACGGCAAATATTTTTTAAAGTATGGATTACAAACAAAATATGAAACAATTTTACAGAAAATAATAGAAAAATTCTCAGTAATATTAATTTAATTCAAAACTCTTTCAAAAATACTTCAAAATACCTAAATATTATATTTGCTAAAATCAAAATCAAAAAATATTTTTTTTATAACCCTTTCGGTTCCACCATGGTAGTTTGGTTTTGGTAGCTTACAAACTACGTCTTCTCTTCCTAATATATCTTCATCTTTTGTTTCCGGGAAGAAAAACTTTGTATTCTCAAACTTTAAAAAATTAACATGAATCCTGTCATTTTCTATTTTTTCTATCTCTCCAACATAATGTTTAATACTTTTCTTAAGGACATATTTTATTATGACAAAATCTGTTACTTGCAGCTGACTTTCTTCCATCATTTCTTCTTTATCGCAAAAACTAGCATCACTAGAATCATCGTAGGGCACCTCCTCATCAGCATCACTATCACTAGAAGAATCAAACACTTTCCTTTTAATAGTCTGAACATTTTTATTGTTTCTGCTGCGAGTTTTCGTAATTTCTTTCTTCATTTCCTCCTTTTTTCTTTCCTCGAGATTAGGTGTATCAGTCAGCACCGTTGATACTTTCTTTTTCCTTCCTTTTCTAGTTTCCTTTCTTTCCTTAGCTTTCAAATGAGGTCTTACTAACTCTGGAGAAACAAATGAAACTGACCCAGACGGCTGATTTTTAGAATTTTGCTGTTCACTCCAGAAATCGTTACAAGTTCCGCTGGTGGTAGGTTGTATTTCTTCAGTCGATTTGTCTTTTTGGCAGCTAGGCTCCTGTTCATTATTAGGTAGCGTTTCTGTAGCAGCCTTATCCGTCATAGGCCTGTCGGAGACATACGAACATAGAAACTCAGAGTCGTCAAAAACATCTCTATTAAATGGAGCTATTCCTGTTCTTTCAAATCCCTTAATGATGTTTGACGGAGTAAAGGCAGAAGGGAACGACATTCCAACAATTTCGGCAATATTATACATGTTGAGTGGTACACCAGGGTTATTCATCATCCAGTGATCAACAGATTTATTGTAGTATGTTTTGAATGGACCATAGCAGCTCACGTCCAATGGTTGAAGTTTATGGCTACAGTGGGGAGGTAATGTCAAAAGCACTATGCCATTGTCTTTAGCGAATATCAATACCCGATAATCCAAATGGCTTTCATGATTGTCCAGCAGTAAAAGAATTTTGTTTTCTTGACTGCACCTAAGGACATTAACTAGGTGTTCTAAATATATCTTGAAATTCTCGGCTGTCATCCATCCACTTTTGTGAGCAGCTCCTTTAGACCCTGGTGGTGCTGAGTTTAGCATATGCGCCTTAAAATGTTTGCGTGGAAAAATGAAAAATGGAGGAATATATGTTCCATTTGCACAAATTGTTGCACACATTGTGACAAGAAGGCCCCTTTCAGCACTAGTAATTTTCCCAACTTGTTTTTGGCCACTAGGTGCAATTACCTTTGCTGGCTTGTGTACTGTGGTCACCCCAGTTTCATCACAGTTATAAATTTGATTGATTGTGAAATTATTTTTTGAAATCACATATTGCAGCTGGTCAAAGAACTTAGAAACATTATGTTTATTAAAACTGGTGGCGCGATTAAGACTGGTTGCCTCAGGCAACCTCAAACTTAATTTTTTTTGTCTTTTTCGAAATAATCTTATCCACTCTATACCAGCTGTTTTATTTCTGTGCCAAGAATCCGGTACCGTTTTTTCGTTCGCAATAGCAAACTGATAGGCAAACTCACAAGTGTCTTTAACAGTTAGACCATAACACATTTGCGCGGCTTTAATGAGATAATCACCAAGAGTATTCTCTTCTTCCGAATTAAATATCTGCCGAAATCCATGTTGTTTCTCAAAACTGCAGTTCGTTTTTTCGTCATCATTCATGTCTTTATATTTGGACCACATTCTGTGCAGGGCGGACTTTGTTAAAGAATACTGATTAGCTGCAGCTCTTATCGAAAGTTCACCTGTAGCAATTTTTTCAATGGCCATTTTCATTTTCTGCTTATATTCGTCATGATGACGTTTACTTTCTTCCAACTTCTTTCCTTGCTCTTTCCTACTTTGCTTTGGCATCTAAAACAATATATATTCTGTGCTTAAATCTATTTATTTCTATTAAGTTAAAGAAGTTTCAATACATATCTTTGGGTGGTACAAAATGGGACACGTCCCATTATATACCACCACAGAATGTCCCGAAATATACCACTATGTTTCTTTTCATTCAACTTTTTTTTTGTCGAAAACCAGTTACAAGATACGTTTTTTACTAGGTACATACCTTGAAAACAGCTTAAACTCAATCACAGGTATTATTGTTAGTCTTGATTATTATTTTAAACACCTCTAGACAATTTTATAAAAGCACAGAAACAAAAACATCACACACTAAATAACCATGAGGAAGAAATTTCGCCATTTTGCTATGTCGATAAATGTGAAATCCGTTATTAGTACATTTGGTTGGCATAAAAGGTACATTGTAATAGATTAATAATTCATCCACTGTTCAATAGATGGCACTAAATGGCTCTGTCCCGCTATATACCATGTCCCACTATATACCACTCTCCCCTATGTATATTTTAAAATTAAAATAAATGTGGTCATAGTAAAGACTCCCTATTATGTTAGAGATAAAGAAGATCTGCTGCAAAAGTCGCATTATTTTAATTCCATAAGATATGCCTTTTAATACATTACTGTTTGCCGATTTAATATTATGTCCTTACTTTTTAATGGCAAACAAATCAAATTAAATACAAAAGTAAATATAACTTACTTTTCGGAAAATATATGTAAAAATAATAGATTATTTACGTTCCATCAGTTAAGAATAGAAACAGATGTAGGTAGTTGATTCCTACGACAATAAAAGACGTAGGAATCAAATTACAATAAGTATATGTTTGCTGTAAAATGTAAACCGCAGTAATAAAAAAAGTTTTTAAAAGGTCCATTAGAATGAGGATTATTTTCAAGATTTAATGTGGTCGTTGAACTTAAACAACAAATTTCACTTTGGAGGATCGCATTCGTATGTGAGAACACAATTTATTCTGGCATAATATAACGTCATTATTGTTTTAATAGCAAGTTATAAACAATAACGGAAGAATTGAAACTGATTTTAAAATAGGAAGAATCTTCAAGAACAAAGTTAATAATTTAGTAAGTATGTAATTATTCTTTGATACTCCAGAAAATCATGAATTATTATTTCTTGAAAGTATTATATCGTCATGAATTGAATACAAAATGTCAAATTACTTATTTGGTTTATTTTTTGTTTGTTTCCTGGACATCAATTTGTCATCTTCTGGTATTCATAAATAAATAAATTTATAAAATATAATGACTATATATACATACATACCGTTTGACTGAAATAAAAGTAGATATAGGGAAACACAAACACGCACACAAGTGCATGCAAACATGAATTGGAGGGGTACGATTTACGATAGTAGGGGAGTACAGATCAGTTCATATCGGGACACCGGGGTACCGAGGCTTTAGTGCAAAACGTTGAAAGTTAGTGTGTAGACGTTTGCTTTAAGGAATTGCTACGCTCTTTACGGCTTTTGTATAATATTTTGGTAACTAATGTATTAACATTGAACTGAAACAAAACTCTATAAAATTTGTAACTAAAATAAAATTCTTATAAAAAAATTAAATAAAATTCTCACATTTAAAACGAAACAAAATATTAAATGAACTATACAAAATTTAATGTTGAAGATGTTCAAATGTCTGTCCCTCTTGCATCAAGCAGTACCCTAAACGATTATAAAACCCATTTCGTACATTCGATAGCATTTCAGGAGTAATCATTTGTATGGCGTTAAGAATTTGTTCTCTTAAGCCATCCAAATCAATCGCTCTATTTCCTTCAGCGGTATTAATATTTGCGAGATTGCTCAGATACTGTATGTACGTTCACGCTCTAAAGTTACGGAACGAATGTGTTGTCCCCGCTCTCGATCTCCCCACTATCTCCCCACACCACCGGTCTTATACATAGGTACATGTTTATGTGTGTGTATTTGAAGATGCATATTAACTTTTAACTACGACAATCTGTATAGTAGTCATTCAAGGAATAACAATTTATTTCTAATTTTTATATTGTATATTTGAAGAAACATTCGGTAGTGAATTGCACAACCTACATCTCAGGTACTGAGCATTTTTTTGAAGAACTTGTTATGTTCAGGAAGCAACAGATTATTTACTTATATAGGATTATAGAATGCTCTGTATTGTTAATAAATACGTGTTTAAATTTCTGAACAAAACACAAAAGTTCCAAATATATATTTAATTGAACACAACTAATATTTTGCTTGATTTGAAAATGGTTTTGCAGGTTTGGTTGTATCATAAACTAAAGATAACCCTCAATACTTGTTCTTCTAAAATAAGGGGCCCTTGTAAGCACTAGATGGCCCATAATACATCAGTTCATAACGCATTTTAGCGAAAAAGTTTTCGTTATAGAATGTCTATAAAACATTCGCGATACTAGTTTTACTTTCTTATGCGTAGTATAAGGAAGTATTGTGATGATGAAAATTTTCGACCTCGAGATTTTTGCAGATATCCACGTTTTGAGGTCCCCTGATACCGAAAAAGTAGTTTTTAAAAAATGTCTGTGTGGCTGTGTGTCTGTCTGTCTGTGACCACGATAGCGGTCAATCCGCTGGAGATATCAATTCGAAATTTTGTATTTACGTGTATAATCTCGCTCTTGAGATCTGATTAGTTTTTCAGTAAAATCGGTAGACCGGAAGCAACAGTTTACTTCAGTGAAAAAAATCGAATTTTGCCAATATTTCGTCAACTACAAAGTTTAAACAAATTTATAAAGAATTTATATGTACTTGGAATTAAAATTGAGAATAATATTATTTATAAAGTTCTTCGAGATTCCTACCGGAAGTAGGTCTTTTACTCTCATCGAAAATCAGTTTTTTGCGAATATTTCGCAAGTCATGCTTGTTAGACAAGTACGTTACGAGTATAAAAGTATTTAAAACATAATTTTCAATATCTTTTGTATAAAAAAAATTTCAAAATTCAGACCGGAAGTACCACTTTTACTCTTATAGAATAGCGATTTTTTGCAAATATGTCGTAAATTATGCATTCTATATAATTATTTATTAAGAGTACAAAAGTATTTATAGTTGGATTTGCAATATTTTTTGTATATATGAAATTTCAAAATTCGGACCGGAAGTACCACTTTTACTCTTAGCGAGTAGCACTTTTTTGATAATATCTTGCAAAGTATGCATTCTATAGAGATTTATTAAGAGAATAGAAGTACTTAGAATAAGATTTTGAATAATTTTTGTATAAAAAAATTCTTAAAATTCTGTAATTTGAAACGCTCATACGTATAAGAAAGTCGTGTGGTGGCCACACCTCATTTTTTTTTGAGTAGTTTCAGTACAAAGCACGTACGTGATAAACATGAGTACGGAAATCATTTATGTGATAGTACCACTTCATATTTGCATCCAAAGTTATGTCTAAAATGTTTATATTGCGACTAATTTGACTAGAGACATTATCTAGCTTAAGTCAATATTATTTATATTTGTATAAGCGTAGGACCTAACACGGAAACCTTATGCTATTCCCAACTTTATTTTTTTTTTCTTACAGAACAGATTCAGCTGCATACATGAAGAAGGCTGGTCGGCTCTTCCAACAAACATACAGTAGTATGACGCATATTATATGCTTCGCAGATGCTCGTCACCGAATGCAGATAAACTGATATCTTCTGTCAAAAAGTTTTTGTGAAGGCACCTGTACGCAAGCATTTATTTCGTGAAAAACTGCCACCAGTGTCACTACGGCCAGAACCTGTTGTTTCAACCAGCATCCTGTTATCACATACATTTTAACGACGTTAAAACTATAATACAGCTACTAGATCCGAATAATGCTGTGTCTATTTTACAAGCGCAACACATATATATGGACCACACTATTCCAGTACATTTAGCCAATCTAAATGGATATTATTCCAGAATACCTGTAAAGATCTACCATCTAGACCTTACTCCGACCAACCCACAACATTCTATAACTAACGCCACGAACACTGTATATGATCTTCGTCAACTCCTTTCCCAATTATCTGGAGCTGTTGCTAATAGTGTCAAACAAAAATTAGAGGCAGTTCTAAATAACAATTCAAAATTCGTACTGTTCGCTGAATTATTGACTTATATAGGTACTGGTAGGTGGTTTCCTCCAGTGAGACTCTACAGCAAAATTTAGTCGATGAATATTGATACCTGTTAATGGCGCTCGATGGTTATGTGTGTAGTGGAACTGCCGTTTTCTCTCCAGAATATATAATCGCATATATTTAAAACATACTCTTGCTGGTGCCGAACAACATTCGGTATTGAAATATTTGATTGATTTTCAAAATAGCGTGTAATCTTCCACCCACCCTTTGATGAGAGATCATCTGTATTGTAACATATTCCAAATCAAAAAATTTAATAAAAACTGAATTGAATGTTAAAATGAATTATTATATTTTTGCTTGTATAGATATTTGTCAGGTGAATTACATAGTTCTTTAATCTCAAGTAGATTTTGTCAGATTCACTCTCCTAACTTACTTTTATACTGAAACTAACATCCGCACACGAAGTTTAATGTACGTATACACCCACACAACACACACACACGCACACACACACATATAGGTATGTGTGTTCGACTCTCAGTTTTGAGAAGTGGAAAAGTCTGCCGGGGGTCTTTAATCACGGGCCAGTTGGCAGGGCACAGCGCCGGCAAACTCCGACACGACCGGGTTTTCGGGCTACTGCAACCAGGAACGACAGCCGCCACGCCACGGTGGTGGTAACAGCGTTAAATCTCTAAGCCAGACGGACGTACCGTGGAAGCTCGGTCGTAGCGCGAGTGTAGTGGCATTTGGTGACCCGGTAAAAGGTGCCATGACACGGAAAATATGATGACAAATATGTTTATGCTGTTTGGACGAATGCATTATACGTACTACATAAATGTATTTTACGCTGTGAGGTTTGCCTGTTTTGGTTTCTTTCTTTTCTTTTTTCGTTTTCTTTAAAAAGGTGTTCCTCATTTTTACAAATACGCAATAGAGAGTGTCCCATTTCATATTTTCGTCATATCAATATATAATAATAATAATAATAATAATAATAATAATAATGATTTATTAGTCTCAGATCCACTGGATATAGACTTCGTCAATACAGAGTATATTACATAAATAGTAAAACATATATACACATACCCATTTTCGAAGAAGTAATTAAATTTTTCTCGGTCATTTCCTTAAGTAAAATGAAAAATTTTTTGACTGTCGTTTAGACAATTAAAAGATCAATCAAAACTAAAATTAAAAATGCGACGTTGCCATTTAAATTTTTTTTTGATGACATCATAACTTTTTCAAGGTCATCAAAAATTCCAAACAGATACAATCAGCCAGTAGTTTTTTGAAAATACTAATTGACCTGTTTTTGCATTTTTCACAAAAATCATCCGTTTCGATTTTATTTGGGTGTTTCCAGACTTTTTGGACACACAGTATATAAATATAAACCACAAAACATAATAAACTAAATGTACAATGGAAACCATATAAACTGTGGTCAATTAGAAAATCCCTCAACAGTTTCTTAAAGTTTTCCAGACCCGAGTCCCGCATGTGTGTTGGCAATATATTAAAAATTGTAAAGCCAGTTATGAGTGGGGATTTTAGATGAAACAAGTGATATGATGTGTCCACAACTAAGTTATTTCTATTACTAGTCCTGTAATTATGCTTCTCATTTATTACTGAAAATCTGTGCTTGTTATTAAAAATATATGTTAATAATTTATAAGCATAGATACAGGTAACGGTAAGTATTCTCTTTGAACGGAAGGTGCCCCTACAAGACTCATGGTAGGGCAAATCAAAAATAAGTCTGATGATACGCTTTTGCGGAAGAAACACCCTTTGTATATCCCTTGCTTGGCCCCAGACAATAATATTATAGGAAATTATAGAGTAGGCATAAGCATAATAAACGCTGAGAAGGGATTCGGCATTCAAGATGTTTTTCAAAGTGTGCAAAACATAATATGCCCTCTGAAGTTTACCGCACACGTAATCAACCTGCAGAAAACCTCAAGAATTGTACCTAAGAATTTACAATTTCTAGAGACCTCAATATAAGACAATATAACACGACGTTCAATTTACCAAATTCCATGCACATTAAGTATGGGGGGGGGGAATCAATTTTTGGTAAAATTATTATATTGTAACATACATTATACAGCAGACACTTGGTAGTGTGAACTAAAAAGAAAATGATTTCGACAGTTGTGAGAGATACTTATGTCGGACCAGGCAAGAGACAAACTTTAAAGAGTTCAGAGTTCCCCAAAATGGAAAAAATATTGTACAGATGATTTCTTGACAAAAATAAAAATTATAACTGGCAAAAAAATTAAGCAACACTAATTCATTCACAAATCAGAGAAAATTACAAACAATTTCCAGCCAGTTAGGAATGGCTACAATGCTTTAAAAAGCGGTTTGAAATTCGCTTTTTGAACATTTCTGCTGCAAATTATCCTAGAACTCGTAGTTAAAAAATAAAATATAAGAACTTGGTCTTACTTCGGAGTAATTGTACAATACCAATGACAAAGACCTCTACTAGAAATTATTACCAGACAAAACATTTGTCTTGGCGGAAGAAAAAACAGCTACTGGTGAAAAAACAAAAAAGCAAAGAATAACATTGTTGGCATGTACTAATACAACTGGGTTTCATAAAGTAAAGCCATTGGCTATTGGTAAAGTTGTGCACCCAAGGCCATTTAAAAATTTCAAATGTACTGTGAACTGCGAACATGTAAAATCAGTTGACATGAAAATTTTTTACTTTTTGGGCAAAAAATAATTTTTTTACGATTGCCATCACAATAAAACGAATGTATATTAAAGAACAAGAAAAGCAGAATTGGAACAATTAGACGATGAACCTGCACAAGTGAATATTTTTGAACAGCGTGAAATTCTAACCGAAATCAAATTTCACATTGGCAAATTCAATAAAATATGGCATTTCTTTCATGGGTATAAATTCATGGCCAAATTGGTTGCTGCAAAAATAGTGTGCACTTCATGATATCAGAGATTATTGGGATACTGGAGAATCGTTAAATAATATTTGTATATAACTATTTTTTTAAGACTGTAACATAGACGTTACTTATAATTTTAACATTCATATTAATTATTTCCTGTATATATGTATTTTTCACTAACAAATTTCCACGTCGAAATATACATCTACAATATTCTGATTAAAAAATAAATCAAAACCGTTAAAATAAATAACAAAATGGAAAAAATTTAAACCATCTCTTCCCGTACGCAACTCATAATAAATCAAAAACAGACTTCTAGAAAATAACTCTAAATCTGAAAGCGGAAGTCTTTAGATATCGAAGTGAACTCCCCCGTGTCGAAAAAAAAGGAGGAAATATCGAAACTACTTTTCTGGCGTTCGGTCTATTCATAACGTCAAATCAGACCGAAGAACTTATTGTAGTAATCTGCATAAATATTCAGATTGCCTGTTTTATTGGAGGATCCAGATTGCGCGACTTCTACCGGAAGGAACGAAGGAGACGTAAATAGCGATGCGGTTAGTTCCGTAGATTTGGATGAGGTCACGTTGTAACTTGTCGAAGTTTGTTTACAGAGTCGCGACTGGATGGAAAAGAATAAAGTAAGACTTAGCAACAGATAAAGTTATTATAGGTATATTAGTCGATATGTAAGTATATGCAAATGAAAATATATCACAAATTGAAGAGAAAGGTAATATAATAAATAACGTACTTATAATTTGGAAAAACAATCATACATGAATCGAAATTAAACGGTATTAAACTAATTATGAAGTAAAGGTTCAATAGCAACATTGGACCTCTTATTATATTTAGTAATCTCTTAATACCGCCATATTTATATACAGATGCGTTGATACAAATTCCACCACGCAAAATATATGTCATAGGTAATCTTTACTGTCAATTGTCAGTTTTCGTCGTGTTATATTGTGTTTAAATTACATATAATTTCTGTTAAATCGTACAATCGTACAATTCATACGTTAAATACTACTATCTAACTTCACACATACATCGCTTATATGATAAAAAAAATCTAACGGAGACAAATCAGATGACCGAGGTGGCCAATGTACAAGACCACCTCGTCCTGTCCACTGTTCTGGAAAATTTTCATTAAGAAACACCGTCACATGTCTCCCAAAATGTGGTGGTGCTCCATCTTGCTGGAACCACATGCAACGACGAGCTTTCAAAAGAATATCGTCCATGTAATTCGGCAATTCTTCTTCCAAAAAGTGAAGGTAACTTTCTGCATTAAGACGTTCTTCAAAAAAATGAGGCCCAATAAGATTATTATTTAATAAGCCGCACCACATGTTGACGGAAAAACGATGTTGATGGTTAACCACGACAGTCTCGTGTGGGTTTTGATCCGCCTAGATGTGAGAATTACGTGTGTTGTTAATACCATTTCATGTAAATCGGGCCCCATCCGTAAAAAGTATGTGTGACGTAATTTCCAAATTATTTTGTAACCACTGGCACTGTACTCGATTTTCTAAATCTCCAGGAAGTAAATGCTGGACTTTTTGTAAATGATAGGGATAAAGCCCATTATGGTGCAGAATTCTCCATACATTGGTTTGACAAATTCCCGTTGTATGAGATATTCTACGGATACTGGTAGAAGGACTTCCGTCAACTGCATTTAAAACTACTTCAGCGTTCCCTAATCCATCTTTTTCTACACGACGATTTGGGAAAGATCCTGTCTCTCTTAAACAGCGAAAAACGTTTGAAAATGTTGTGTGGTGAAGAAGAATGCGATCTGGGTATGGCCTGAGATACTCCGCAGCTGCAGCACGTTCACTTACATCGCAAAAACCATATAAGAAAACCATATCGGCATATTCTGCGTAAAACGCGGCATAATGGCTTAAATTAATATTATAGCACAAAACTCATTAATTTGTCACACATACGTCAATTTGTCAAGGGCTAAGTAAATTAGAGGAATTCACTTATAGGTCATATAACATTTTTTGGTTGTAATGACCGCCGGAATATATGGGATAAGTTTGTCGGTCGAGTCGCGGAACACTCTCTATACCGATGAATCGTGAACGACTTTCTCATACCTATGCGCCTTCCGAATTTATATATAAAAGTTGTTCCAAATTAAGTTTCAAATATTTTTATCTATTTAGTATGTCTGTGAGTAAAAGTGTTATTTCCACTTCAACATTTTGACACTTTTTTGTAGATAAATTACTCCAAATTCAACTCTACATAAGTAGGTCTTTAACTTTTCTTGAGAATCAGTTTTTTGCGAATAACTCGCAAGTCATAGTTTCTAGGTAGATACACTACGAGTATAAAAGTATTTAAAACATAATTTTACATATCTTTTGTTTAAACAAAATTTCAAAATTCGGATCGAAAGTAACACTTTTACTTTTATCGAATAGCGATTTTTTGCAAATACATATATCGTAAATTATGTATTCTATATATCTTTATCAAGAGTACAAAAGTATTTAGAGCTGGATTTGCAATGTCTTTTGTATACATGAAATTTCAAAATTCGGACCGCAAGTTTTACTCCTATCGAGCAATACTTTTTTTCGAATATGTTGCAAAGTATACATTCTATAGGAAATATTAAGAGAATCAAAGTACTTAGAATGGGATTCTGAATAATGTTTGTGTAAAAAAAATCTATAATTTGAAACGCTCATACTTATAACAAAGTCGTGTGGTGGCCACACCTTTTTTTAGATATTCTGCTATTCATTGATTAGTGTATATACATTTACCTAGACGTCTGCTCCCAGATGCAGATCTTAGTATATTTTTATTTACTTATTTGTTCAGAGAGATGGACTTAAGAATAAAATAAAACAAATAATCTCATTACAACAATGACAACATTTTATTTACAATAAAAGAAGTTTTGAAAATTTGTTACAAAATACTTTTACAATATTTGCTTACTTGAAATAATGATCACTCTGTATGTGATGGTATAAAATAATTTTAACAAATTATGAAAAGTCAACCACGATGCGTGAATATCATATTTCCACAAAACTATAGACCGTCTCAACCTTAGTATTCAGTATGTGTCTTATGGAGACAGACAACATAGTTATCAGTTTGTCGATGACAGGTTAGGTTGGTAACTCATTATAATGACACGGCATGCATTTTAAATACTTGTTGTTTAGGATATTATTCTATATTATTATATTATAATATCAATTTAACACTTGACAGGAAGGTTATGTTGTGGTACTTCGACCACTCCGATAACACCAACAATAAACATAAGAAATCGAACTGGCAACATTGCCCTGAGATAATAAAAGACAGTTATTACAAATTGCTTACGGTAGTAAAAGAGATATATGTATATATATATATATATCCCATAAGAGACTGTACTGAATACTAAGGTTGAGACGCTCTATAGTAACAATTTATATTGTACCAAAATTGACTATATTTTTATAAGATATGCTATTCAATAGTTATACTTAACATCATCAGCTAGCATGATTTTATGGTGATATATATTTTTTCTAGAACTTAATTAAGTAATAATCCTAGTCCAGAATCCAGATGTTACTACACTTATCCATGATGTTTTCACAGTCACGAATAACAAAATTCACAAATTATATTCGAGTTTACCAGTATAGGTTACGTCAATAAATGCATTCAATCTTAACTTTGGATATATTTTAAATAATCCAGAAAGTCAATATACAGCATGTGTAAAAACATATTGGGGATACCATATAGGTATACTATGTATACCGGCAACAACACCCAGGTCGTGGCCGTAGTGAAGTACGATTATATTTCAGTCGCATACAGTCAGTCGATGGATGTACATGTATTTATCTAAGCATCACACGCTTCGTAAATACATATTTACCAAATAAGAATTCAAAATACTTCTGCCAGTTTTATTATATTGCGTATACAACGCAATTATGGATGATTATAAAACTGTTCTGGATCGGTATTATGAAAACCAAAACAAATACTTCGTAATTTATAATTCAAATAATAATTTCCATTCCAATTAGATTTTTATATTAAATGAATTTGAATCATTGCATATTTTTTATTTACTTAGTAAATTTATAGAATAATTTACTAAGAATTAATGTTTAATTAGAATTGTACTTTTATTTTCCTACTGCGTTGTATAATCAGTATAAGAAAACTCGCAGAAGTATTTTGAATTCTTATTTGGTGTGATGCTTAGATGAAGACATGTACATCCATCGACTGACTGCATCCGACTGAAATGCTATATGATATAATCTCGCTTCAACAGCGGCACAACTGGGCGCTGTTGCTGGTATGCCTAGTATACATATATCCTATCCCCAATATGTTTTTACACATGCTGTATAATAGTAAAATATTATTTGCATAAATTCTTTACACGTATTAGAATAAGTAATCAAATTTGAAATTGTTAACAAATTATTATATTCTCAATTGTTTAGATGCCATTGTCATTACAAACTATTTACTACATTTTTAAGCTGTGTTCTAAATTTTGGCGGGATATTTGAATCCCTCCTAATTCTCAGACAGGCTATAATAACAATTAGGAAAATCATAATTTTCATATATGTAATACGTTCTTGTTAACATAATTAGAACCAACATACCTAAATATGTGCTTACAAATAGTAAAAGAAATGTTTGCCAAACACAGGATGAGTTATGGGATTTAAAATAAATTGCTACGCAAAGAAATCTGCATACCTGGCATGTGAAAATATCCCAATGGAAAATTCTGAATATCTCCTTTGATATTATATCTTACGTTTGAAAAAAACAGGCTGAAATTATTAGGTATTAATTGATATATATGTGCCGTATGTAAGAAAATGTCGGCGAAAGAACGAGAAAATTTAAATGTATATCATACAGATTAAGAATGTTATTTATTAAGTCTGGACTACATATATATTATTATATGTATTTATCGAATTATACTTCTATTCTTAGGTTTCTACTGAAATTTATTGGGGGTAATGTTTAAATAACTTGAAAATATCAATTTTAGCACTTAATGTTACTTATATGTAAGTATCCCGAAAATAATAGTATGTCCTCGGTAGTATAGTGGTCAGTATCCCCGCCTGTCACGCGGGAGACCGGGGTTCGATTCCCCGCCGGGGAGTATTTTTTTTGTTTTTACTCAAAAACACTACTTTTTTTCTATGTTTGCCGAGAAAGTATCTACTATTAATGGAGAAATTGCAGAAAATGCTTAAAGGCAGTTTGAAAGTCGACTTCAAATGTAGAGAGGGCGATATTTTTGAACATTTATTAGTTTTGTTTATATCTTTAAACGTATTCGCTTTAATGTTTTATACATTTTAAATATTAAATTATGTGCACATAGTAATAAACTAGTATTATTTATGCCTTTCATCTTTCACACATTTTTTAATTTGTTAGATGACGATATAACTGTGATGCAGCAATGCTTGAAATTAGTAACCTAAATATGTTTATCAATATACTTATTTTTCAGTCAGTAAATGAGAATACTTGAACCAACGGCTTTAAAAATTTAACGAAAATATTCTTTTTTGAAAGAAAAAAAATATTATATGCACATCTTATCGATTAGTTTTAGTTATTCTATGTGTAATGAAAGTCATGGCGACTCATCTTTTTAAATAATATAAAATGTAAAAAATGCATAGGATGCCATTTTAAAAAAATAAAAGTTTGTGTTGATTCGTTGTTGTCGAACACGAATTACACAAAACTTTTTTAAATTCCCTTTTATGTAATTTTATATACCCTAGATTATTTATCTGTAATAACTGACGAGATATTGGTAAAATATGATTTTTTCACTCAGCTACCACATCCAGTCCTCCAGTTTCACTGAAAATCTGATCGGATGTCCCGAGAAACATTATATTCCTATATGTAAAGTTTGGTATTGATATCTTCCACCGTTTGGACGCTATTGTGGTCACACACAAACAGACAGACAGAAATTTTTTAAAAACCACCTATTCGGGATCGAGGAACTTCAAAATGTGGACATCTGCTAAAATCTCAAGGTGGAAAATTTTCATAAACAGAATATCTCCTTATACTACGTACAAGAAAATACAAAAACGAAAATGTGTCCGTTCCACTTTTGCAAGCAACGTGTTACAAATGTTAGAAACGCACACACTGGGACACTTCACCAAGATTGTAAAGTAAATTTAGCCTGCTTTAACACATAATAAACACTATTTGTTCGTAATTCACATAAGTCTTAAATACACCCGAACAGATGGCTATGAAAATTCATTTGTTTTTAGGAAGAAATCACAGAGCAGTTCTCCAGAAACGACAGATATTATTATTATTATTAGTAATTGTAACAGTTAATAGTAGTAATCGTATAACAAGCATTTTACACAATATGCACGTTTGTGTACTGTTGACGTTAACTTACATCGCCTTGAAATAAAACTATTTGGAAATTTACATTTGAGAGTCATTAGAAACGGTGTTCGCTATGGGAATACGGTTCGTCGCTAAATTATTTCCTGATTAATTACCGTGATAAAACAGGTGCAGATACATACATACCTACAAGATTAAAACGATCTGACATTTATAACGTTGCCGAATGAGATGGAGTTTGGAGTTAAAATGTACAAAACGATAGCTTCGAATTCTTTAGCAGTTGCCCAAGCAGTTAACATTTTACAGGCTTGTTCTAAACAAAATGGCATAAATATGTAATTAGAGTTCACAAATAAGCAATTTTTATTATTTTGGTTCAAATATATATTAGGTGTACAGTGATGGGATTATAAATGACACTCGTTTCCTTGTCTAGTGCAGGGCGCCAAACTGGTCCACTGTAGTCTTTACAGATGAGGAAAGAAAATAGCGGTTTTAAAATACAACAGGTATATAAATTATGTAATAATAGGACATCTGAATGAACAGGTAATTCACACCGATCGGGGCCAAACATTCCTTATGGAAATAAAAGTCTATGATTTGCATCTATTTCTTTTACTGACTAAAATAAATTATTAAAACTGATTGATAAATTATTATAGGCACATTAAAAGTTAATTGAAATTAATAATTTTTGTTTCTTTTAAATTAATCGTTCTCATTACACTATTCTTTTTTCTTCTTATAGTTGGAAATATCGATCTGCGTAATACAAAACCAACATTATTTCATAAATTTATTCTTTCTGGTCTTGTTACATTTCTATTGTTGCGTTTCAATTTGAATACAATTTTGGGCGCTGACAAATGTTTAAAGATTTATCGTTTAATGATAACAAGCAATATATATCTATAAAATAATGGAACACATCCTAAAATATCGAATTTGATCATTTATTATTAAAGCTTTTCACTGCTCTAATCGATTACTTTAGTGACCAAAATAAATTATTTTTAATATAATGTGTTACAAAAAATTGTCCACACGTCAAAAAATATATAGGAAATAAATTCGTTTTATTGTGTCAAGTAATGTTGAATTTTACATATACGTTAAACGTTAAACAAGGTGAATACTGTACGCATATGCATGTTTGCTCTTATATGCAATATGCTCACACCGAAATTTGTTTGTTAAATTCATGTTGAATAAATCTAGGAACATTTTTTTCAATTTATTATTTTTGGCATATTTTGAATTACTTAGTGTTTATATAACAAATAAAGCTATAACATAATGTGAATTTACTTTAAAACGCTTCCCCGTAATTTATAGAAAAATAAAGATGTTATATTGAAGATATACAGGCTGATTCAAATTAAGTGCGCACCATTGCTAACTCCGTTATTATTAATTCTAGAAAGTAGGTTAAATTAGCAACGTAGTAGTGTTTTCAATGTTGAAACATTGAGAATATTTATTTTTTAGATAGAACACCCTATATGTTTCTAAAAATATTGATTAATAATTTAATTTGTGATATAAAAGTTCCTATGCGCTATTGTCTTAAAACGGATAATAAAGAAGTTATACAAATTAAGTGCGCACCATTGCTATCTCCGTTATTATTAATTCTAGAGTGTAAGTTAAAGTAGAAGCGTAGTTTTTATACTGACTAATATGCAGTTCATGAATAAACGATAATAAAGGAGTTATTGTGGATTGCTGTTGAAGTTAGTGGTGATGTTCTTATCTGCCCTATAAAATGAATTATGCTGAACGATATCCATTACGACAGCAGCCAGATCGACGTTACATTCGAAAACTATACAGTCAGTTTACACTACATGATTGCTTATTTAAAAAGGAAAGAACTAAGAAAAATATCATCCTCAGTGAAGAGGTAGAAACTACGGTGTAGCATATTTTGAAGCTTATCGTGAATTTTCAATTAGGGATGCTATGGTAGAATTGTGTTTAAGTTATTCATCAATCAAAGAATTTTGAAAAAGCATAAGTATATCCCATATAAGTTCCAAACCTCACAAACATTACTAAAAGATTAACCTTCTGTCAATGGTTCTTAAATTTCTGCAACGACAATTTAAACGGAGCACAATGTATTTTATGGAGTGATAAACGAATTTTTCAAATAGAGGCATGTTTAATAGGAAGGACAGTCACTACTGGTTCCAAGAAAATTTACTAATAGTGCGTCCATATGCTGCTCAAGTTCGGTTTGGTTTTAATGTTTGGTACGGATTGATAGATTCGATAGTCGTCGGTCCAGTGTTCTATTACGTTGACAGGAGAAAGATATCTGGAATCTCTTCTGAGAATATACGCCAATTATATGATGCGCAAAATCTTATACTTTCAACAGAACGGTGCTCCTGCACACAACTGTCACCTAGTACAAAACTATCTCAACGCCACCTTTGTCAATAAATGAATTGGTACCAGTGCTGGTCAGATTCGATAGCCAGCACAGTCCCGGACCTCTCGTTTTTAGACTATTTTCTTTAGAGATATATAAAAAAAAGGCTGTACAAAACGCGGTTCAATACCGTACACGAATTGTAGAACAAGCTCAGAATTAATAATAACGGAGATAGCAATGGTGTGCGCTTAATTTGTATAACTTCTTTCTTATCCATTTAAAGACAATAGTGCATAGGAACTTTTTTATCACAAATTAAATTATTAATCAATATTTTTAGAAATATATAGGTTGTTCTATTTAAAAAATAAAAAATTTCAATGTTTCTCGGAAAGGCGTTATTCAATTGTTTATTCATGAACTGCATGTTAATCAATATTAAAAACACTACTACTCTGCTAATTTAACCTACTTTCTAGAATTAATAATAACGGAGTTAGCAATGGTGCGCACTTAATTTCAATCAGCCTGTATAGGTATAAGGTTGTATCTTAAGTATCCTCTCATGAGTTGTTACTCTTACTGACTATTTTTGTAAAGCGTTTTATTAAATTTTAAATAGACAACAGAAAAATTGATATTCTTTATTCAAATATTAGATAGAAAGAAATAAAAAATAAATAAACCCTCTTCATACTATATACCCCTTCATTCGCGTGTTCCTATATTAATTATGTGTATGTTTTATATATTTTTAAATATCTAAAAATAAAATATTATAGGTCTTGGTTACTTTTCCTTTTCGTTTATTTACGCAAGAGTTTATAACTATAGACCGGACGCTAGAGGTTGATGACTCATCGCCCATGGGCGCACTATTGAAATTTTCTATTTTTGAAGAGATTTAATTTTATTTATACAATTAGATAACAAGTGGGTGGTAATCTATAAATTACAAAATACATCTGTTCATTTTGTAGTTCAAGTCGAGTAAAGGAGTATTAATATTTACTAGCAATACTTTCTGAAGGTTCTCTTCTGTAAGATTTGCTCTCTTTGATTGAAGTACATCCTTGTAGATAGAAAACGTCCTTTCTACATCGCAACTGGTTATAGGTGCGTACTGGAAATATTCTTTTATTTCCGCGTATTTAGCAGTTAGATTTTGTGAAATTGTCCCCATCCACAATTGCCGCAATGTTATAAAATCTAGATTTCTATTAAAAACCGCGTCTAAGTTTTGCCGAAGGCCACATCCGAAATCACTTGGAATACTTTTGAAATTATTAATAGCCATATTCATCTTTTAATTTGAGATTTCGATTTTCAAAATATGTGATTAGTTTAGGCAAATTTCCAAAGTGTTCCTGAAGGAATAACAACTGATCTTTTTAAATTTCGGATTTGTGTTAGTTGCTTACACTCAGAAATACTTCGAGCATCGTCATTTAATCATGTAACGAAATTTTGTAAACTATCGAAATTCTCTGAATAAAAACTAATAGCTTCCAACCATGTTCCCCATCTAGCTATTACTAGCGAGGAAGGCACTGACAGAGATGGAAGTTTTTCCCTGTAAAGAGCTACTCTCGATGGTGCTTTTCTGAAAACTTTTTTAAAAATGGATACAAGTCTATCAACTTCCGTATCGATGTATCTGATATATTCACAGATTCTGTGGAGAGCATGTGCTACACAAGTAATATGCAGCAGATAAGAATATGTTTCCTTTAATAGTCTGCCTGGTTTCAACATATATGCGGCACTGTCTCTAAAAAATAAAAGTATTTTTTCCGTATACCTGTCGTCCGAATGAAGCATTTTGTGCAAATTCTCGTCAATGGTTTTAGCAACTGTTTCTGCATCAACTGTATTTATAACTCTAGATGCTATTACATATGCGTTATATGGAATAGTTGGATGTAGTACACCAGCTACAACATTTACCACACAGCGTCTTAATATATCGACTGTTTCGGCGGCACTTATCTATAGGTACTGATTTGAAAGATGTGGATTCAGGATTCAGGAACATTTCGACTAGTATATTTTTAGAAAATGTTTTGAAAGTGGGATTGTCAAGTTTATTTAATGGGATATTAACCGCCATTAAAGCTTCAGAGTTCTTCGTTAAAATTGTCAGCTCCCAACGGGTCCAATTTCGATATATGTTTTAGTGATGCTAAGTGACATTGTACGTGCGATTTTTAGGCATTCTGTAACGATATGTTACAGACTTTGCAATAAATTTTGGAATCACTGACAATGGACATACAATCAGTATGACCCTTAATCCAACTCGCCATTGTTTCACGATGATTCTCGACGTTCTTCCATATCATAGTAACATAAACAATGTTGTAGATCTAAATAAATGAAAACTAAAAATGTATGCGTATGTTATTAAAACTTAACGAAATCCAGTGCACACTTCCGTCAAGATAATTGGGAGAAGTAGATTCACTGAAACGGTATTAAACAGGAACTATTACAAAAATTACGAAGTATGTAATTAACAGTCAAAACAATGAAAAAACGAAACTAACATAAGTATGGATAGGTATATACATATATAACTTTACTTATCTTACTAAATATAAGGTAAATATAATAAATTTTAAAACCCCTCACGCTTCTACCTACGCCGATGAAGAAAGGAATTTACCAGTAAAATCCACTTTTTTTGCTGTCGTTTTCGCGACAACAACAGATGTTGCAATTCACCATATGAATAGTGCTATTCAGTAACTGCGTGTTGTATACATTATTTCTTTGCTCCGTCGTAATTTAAACCTGGTACGTCCGGTCTATATTTATAACTACAATCGACCAGTCTAACTCGATGCCCTAGAAAAACAAACATCATTAGGGATATTATTTATACTTCTCACCAATGTATATTTCTCGTTACAAAATGAGGTCCAAGCTATATTTACATATACTCCTACAGGTTACTTTTTTTTTATTTGGCCCATTATTTGTGTATTTTTTGTTCTTGTATTTATAAACTCACTCTATTAATTTGTTCTTACTTAGGATTAATATTACTAAAATGATATTACAATAGGAGTTTGGCAGAATTTACCATTAGTGGTAATAGATAAATTTAATAAACAATAAGCTATTTCTGAATAAAAGAAGATTTTCACATCAAAGAAACCGATACGAGACAGTTCGTCTGTAACCATCTCCAAAACAAAATGGGTCGGGAAATAATTTTAAAAGTGAATTCTCTTTAATATTCCGCCCGTATGTATCATAAAACCTGAACAAACAAATAAATTCCGAATTATGCTGGAAACAATACATTGGAATATTTATTTAATACTGATATATGATTATTTATGATGCATGAAGTAAACTGCTGAAAAGTTCTTTCAAATGTTATAAAATTATTGGGGTGTTGACAGGTTGAAGAGTTTACATCATTCGTTATGGTGCCCGGGTATTAAAAGCTGTCTCCTTTGTTAGAACAAAGGATTCGTTTTAATGATGAAAAACGTTGCCCAATTGAAGAATGCTGTTCCAAGCTGTGTTTAAAATCTAAACGTTTTTCTATACCAGTATAATTCAGCGGTTTTTATGTATATATTGAATAAATAGTATACAATTTAAAATAATAAATAATAAAAGGGAGTAACTGTTATAGAATTGGACACATACCAATAAAGAAATGAAATTTTTTATGTAACAAAATACACAATATTAATACACTAAATAAATATTTGCATTTGCAATATTTTAGATGTCACAATGTTAATTTCCTTTTTGTAGTATCTTTAGTTAGCTATACACAATCTAATCTTGTTATCTTGGACCTGTATTTGACTTACAACATAATGCAGTAACATGCATGTATTTGTTGACGAAAATAATTAGTTTTATTTCTATCTAATACGACAATGATAATTAAGAACATAAAGATATAAAATATAGTAATACTAGCTAAAAAATACCGTATATCATAAAGTTTCTAGGACGAAGATGACATCGAAATAGAAACCATACCGTATGTGTCAATTTTCATTAGGTATAGGGATTCAATGTTTACGTGCGATTTATACGTATACAAGTAATACGTGGCAACGATCTTCCCACTTCTCTCCACCAGATTTTACATTCAATGTTTAGCTGCGAACACGTTGCGATCTAGTCTGCAATAAAATCCGTCTTATTACTGGAACGGGAAACATCAAATGGCCGCCGCTATCTCCTGATCTAGTAGTTTATTATTATTTTCAGAATCCTTTTTTATTTACCATATTTTTAATTTTATTAGAATTACGCTTTTGTTTGTGTCATGCAGCGTGAACGCAGCTTAATAATTCTCTGCATTTACTGAAAGGAAAAAGAAAAACAAATCCTTGCAACTCGTAAATATTATTTCTGAACGCATTACAAACACCCAAGCCGGTGGTCGAATAGTTACTGCTAACCACGCTAACTTGTATTTACGAGCATGCATCGGTCGTGCTGGGATTGGAAAGGAAAGAAGGGGTACTATGTTGCCACGTACTGTATGGATTAATCGCCTATGGCTAATGAAAATTGACACATGCTGTATGTCTGAACCTACGCTACGGTCTGAACGTAATCCAGGTATGATAATAACTGAACGGTTTTGAAAATTATTTTGACAGTGACATTGAATGTCATCAATTAATGTGTTAGATGATAATATGGCTGAAGTTCAAGCATATGTTTTCTATTTCAATGCCATTTTCCTCATAGATATCACGGTAGCAACAAATAAAACAGAACAGTAAAAAAATAGTTATTTATGTACCAAGTTAGTAAAGTGATACTTTATCGAACGAGTCTGATTTACGAGCCAAGCGAGTAAAGCGAGCGCGGCGAGTAAAAGACGAGTTCGATAAAGGTACTTTACTGACGTGGTGCATACAAAATTTTATCGCCAACCGTGAAGATTATTAATTTTAAAAATAAAGATTTAATAACTTATGACAGTTTATGACAGTGACAAACGATTTATGTTTAAAATCATCAGTCATGGCTACGTTGTCAGATATTAGCGGCAGGTAAAGTACTTTATTGTACAGTACGATAAAGTGTTTGTTTACCTCCGTAAAACGCTATGGTAACGCATCGCTTACTGACGGTTGGCGATAAAATTATTTTTTGTTTGTTTCTGGGAATTATTTTTTTTGCCTAGTTGCTTTTTCTCATATTCTCGTTACAACTAAAATATCTGTACTATCAGTATCATTTTGCTTTGTCCACTGAGTTAATTTAAAGCGTCTATTCCAGTGAAACTCTTTCTCAGGGGTTACTTTTTTTCGACAGACTTCCTTAAATTCATGTAATTTTCAAATGCAGCTTTCATTCAATTTAAATGTAGTCTACATACAATTACAACAAATTTACATATGTATTATGGAAACAGGACTAAGTTGATGGTGCCAATATAAGCAGCACATTTGGTGAAACTCCATCTAAAATATTTCTCCAACACTTTTTTTTATAATTTCGGAATTATGATAATTCCAGACTGCCACTAAGTTGATTATTGCGTCTCTAAAAATCAACTTTTTGAAAGTATCGGAAATGCAATTCATGTCGTTTTCCATTACAGTAGATAGAATGTTTCTGTAGAACAATTTCGCTAGTCCAATTACATTTTGATCTACCGGCTGTATAAGTGGTGTGACATGGCGCGTTATCTAGCACAAGTGAGCTTTTATCGGAGATCTTTACCCTTTTGAAATATTTTAACCTTGACGTAAATGTAACTTAAGTTTAAGATCTAGGAAGTAGAAAATTAAATGCTACTCGAGGTAAAAACGAATAAAAATAACAGTATTTGAAAATGCTTAGAAGTCATCCAAGCCAATTTTCATATTCACAGATCAGAGGACACTTGAAATTTATAAATGACCTTGGGTTCGCAGCTTTACCAATAACCAATGCCTTTACTTTATGAGATCCAGCAGTATTGTGCATGTTCTGTTTTTCTACCAGCAACAGTTGGTTCATTCCACCGAGGCAATTGTTTTGTCTGGTAACAATTTCCAACAGTCCTGTCTCATCGGCATTGTACAGTTACTCCATTGTAATACTCGCATTCACATACAAAGTATTAAATCTCAAAATAGAGATGAAATTGTTCAATAAGCTAATCAAACGGAATTTTCCCACGGTTCTTTACATAACATAATGATTGTTTGATGTTTGCCTTACGGTTCACAAATTTCACGAACAAAACAGCGCAGATATTTTTGTCATACTCAGTGGACATCTGTATATATTAATATGAATTATCTAAGCACTTTTATTTAAATATCTACCACGTGGAACAAAGTAAAACGGTATGCTCTCCCATCCCAGATATATTTGGCACACTTAGTGGACACCTGTATATATTAATATGAATTATCTAAGCATTTTTACAAAGTAAAACAGTATTCTCTCACATCCCCCATTTCACTAATAATTATCTTTCAAATTTGTCTAGGGAACGTGGGATTTACTGACCCTCTCCCACCACCTATCTCCCCCAATTCGAGTATCCTCCATGTATTTTACATAGCAGGCACCACTCACGCTGACTTTACAACTACTCAGGAACAATCGTTAGAATAACTAAATCAAAGCCCGCCACCATTTTCATTATAACTCGCCTCTTCGACGAAAAAAAAGAAGAATCATCGCGCGTCCATGCTAATGCATGCGGAGTACACCTCAAAGGGTCCTTTATCATTCGATTACAAGAACCCATTAATTGCTTTGACCAGTATCCGTTGGACGGACATTGGTCACGCACCGCAAGCAACTACATACACCCAACTGAGAAACACTTAATGAAGAACGTGTCGGACTATAAGAGATCGTCCTGAATTATTAAGAAATCTCTCTTAGTACCCGCAGGCGTCGTCATCGTCATCATCGTCGTCGTCGTGAAAGGGCCATCTTCACTTTGCCGAAACTAATTGAAACATATGAGAGCCCAGTACGCCAGGACAGACACGACTAGAGCGACAGAAAGGGTTTAAACGTTTCACGTCGAGCCGTGGCACTGAAACTACACTTTACTTTGTGTTGAAGGATAATGAGGGACTTTGGACAATTTGGATTTAATTATCTTGTACGCTAGGGGGATCCTCTTGAATGTGCCGGTGCCGTACCTGAATTAAAAGAAAGCAGGGTCGTGGAAAAACTTTTTTTTCGAGCGAGGGGGAAAGGATGAAGTAAAACGGTCGTACTAGATGATATTGCGTTAATTTGGAGTGTTTATTTTAAAAGCTGGCGTCGGGTGTTTTAACAAATTAACTTTGCTTTGATTTAACGAGAATGACCGTACTAAATGTAGACAATTCGTTTGAATTTTTGAATAAAACGTAGCAGATACATATCTTTAACAATTATAAAACTTGTTTTCGTAATAATATATTAAGCTGTTATTTTGATCTAAAAGAAAACAATTGGAGAAATTCATGTAATTGTTAATGTATTTTACTAATCCGTGTCTAGTTTGAGAGTATAATTAATATATAGTATAGTATAATTCTAATAATAACCGTCCCACTGTTATGATAGTCAAAATTTACTAATCTGTGTTTGTATTTGTAAAAATGAGGTGTGGCCACCACACGACTTTCTTATACGTATGAGCGTTTCAAACTATACAATTTTAAGAATTTTTTTATACAACACTTATTCAAAATCCTATTGTAAGTACATACTTTCATTCTCTTAATAAATCGCTATAGAATGCATACTGTGCAAGATATTATCAAAAAAGTGCTACCTCCGGTCCGAATTTTGAAATTTTGAAATTTCATATATACAAAAAATATTGCAAATCCAGTTCTAAATACTTTTGTACTCTTGATAAATAAATATGGAATGCATAACTTACGACATATTTGCAAAAAATCGCTATTCGATAAGAGTAAAAGTGGTACTTCCGGTCTGAATTTTGAATTTTTTTTATACAAAAGATATTGAAAATTATGTTTTAAATACTTTTATACTCATAACGTACTTGTCTAAAAAGCATGACTTGTGAGATATTCGCAAAAAACTGATTTTCGATAAGAGTAAAGGACCTACTTCCGGATGGAATTTCGAAAAACTTTTTTAAGACAATTTGTCTCAAACTTAATTTTAAGTACATATGATTTCTTTATAAATTTGTTTAAACTTAGTAATTGACGAAATATTTGCAAAATTAAATTTTATCACTGAAGTAAACTACTACTTCCGGTCTACCGATGTTACTGAAAACCTAATCAGATCTCAAGAGGGAGATTATATACGTAAATACAAAATTTGGAATAGATATCTACAGCGGTTTGACCGCTATCATGGTCACACACAGACAGACAGACAGACACACACACACAGAGACATTTTTTAAAAACCACTTTTTCGGGATCAGGGGACTTCAAAACGTGGACATCTGCAAAAATCTCGAGGTCGAAAATTCTCATCATCACAATACTTCCTTATACTACGTATAAGAAAGTAAAAAATGAGGAGTGGCCACCACACCACTTTCTTATACTTATGAACGTTTCAAACTATACAATTTTAAGAATTTTTTATACAAAACCTATTCAAAATCCTATTCTAAGTACTTTCATTCTCTTAATAAATCGCTATAGAATGCATACTTTGTAAGATATTCGAAAAAAAGTGCTACTCGCTAAGAGTAAAAGTGCCACTTCCGGTCCGAATTTTGAAATTTCATGTATACAAAAAATATTGCAAATTCAACTCTAAATACTTTTGTACTCTTAATATAGAATGCATAATTTACGACATATCTGCAAAAAATTACTATTCGGTAAGATTAAAAGTGGTACTTCCGGTCCGAATTTTGAATTTTTTTTTACACGAAAGATATTTAAAATTATAATTTAAATACTTTTATACTGGTAATGTACCTGCCTAGAAAGCATGACTTGCGAGATATTCGCAAAAAACTGATTTTCGAGTAAAAGACCTATACTTCCGGTTGGAATTTCTAAAAACTCTTTTAAGATAATTTGTCTCAAATTTAATTTTGAGTACATTTCAATTCTTTATAAATTTGTTTAAACTTAGTAATTGACGAAATATTGGCAAAATTCGAATTTTTCACTGAAGTAAACTGCTACTTCCGGCCTACCGATTTTACTGAAAAACTAATCAGATCTCGAGAGGGAGATTATACACGTAAATACAAAATTTGGAATAGATATCTACAGCGGTTTGACCGCTATCGTGGTCACAGACAGACAGACAGACAGACACAGACATTTTTTAAAAACCACATTTTTGGTATCAGGGGACTTCAAAACGTGGACATCTGCAAAAATCTCGAGGTCGAAAATTTTCATCATCACAATACTTCCTTATACTACGTATAAGAAAGTAAAAAATGAGGTGTGGCCACCACACGACTTTCTTATACGTATGAGCGTTTCAAACTATACAATTTTAAGAATTTTTTTATACAAAACTTATTCAAAATCCTATTCTAAGTACTTTCATTCTCTTAATAAATCGCTATAGAATGCATACTTTGCAAGATATTCGAAAAAAAGTGCTACTCGCTAAGAGTAAAAGTGCCACTTCCGGTCCGAATTTTGAAATTTCATGTACACAAAAAATATTGCAAATTCAACTCTAAATACTTTTGTACTCTTAATAAATATATATAGAATGCATAATTTACGACATATCTGCAAAAAATCTATATTCGGTAAGAGTAAAAGTGGTACTTCCGGTCCGAATTTTGAAATTTTTTTTATACAAAAGATATTTAAAATTATAATTTAAATACTTTTATACTCGTAATGTACCTGCCTAGAAAGCATGACTTGCGAGATATTCGCAAAAAACTCATTTTCGATAAGAGTAAAAGAACTACTTCCGGTTGGAATTTCGAAAAACTTTTTTAAGATAATTTGCCTCAAATTTAATTTGAGTACATTTCAATTCTTTATAAATTTGTTTAAACTTAGTATTTGACGAAATATTGGCAAAATTCGATTTTTTCACTGAAGTAAACTGCTACTTCCGGTCTACCGATTTTACTGAAAAACTAATCAGATCTCAAGAGGGAGATTGTACACGTAAATACAAAATTTGGAATTGATATCTACAGCGGATTGACCGCTATCATGGTCACAGACAGACAGACAGACAGACAGACAGACACACACACACAGACATTTTTTAAAAACCACTTCGTCGGTATCAGAGGACTTCAAAACGTGGACATCTGCAAAAATCTCGGGGTCGAAAATTTTCATCATCACAATACTTCCTTATACTACGTATAAGAAAGTAAAAGGTATATTTAAATTTTATACTGCACTGTTAGCTAGACGAAATTTATTAATCTTTGTATATTTTGTAAATGGTCAGGTTATTGTGTCTAAATTTAATGATATCTTTTAACTTATATATACCACGACTTATAACAAATGAAAAATAATAAGAAAAGTTGTATTACGTGCAAACAAAAGGCATGCCACCAGAACCATAGGCGGAATACTTCAGACAACTATACAGAGCGGAGGAGGCCTTCAAGTTGGAGATATATGAAACAACGGAGGAGAGCAGAATCAGCGAAAAAGAACTTGAGGCAAAACTGAAGAAACTAGAAAACAGAAAAGCAGCGGGAGTTGACAACATACATAAGGAGTTATTGAAATACGGAGGCAAGACACTCCACGCAAAGCTTACAATCCTCTTCAACCTAATCCTGAGTTCACAACAAATACCAGAGGACTGGCATAGCAGCTTTACAATACCTACTTTTAAAAAGGGACAAAAGACCTGCAGTTATGTAAATCAATTTATTACATTATTATATTATATATTTATACACTTATTAAATAGCCACCTGTGTGGTAATTTTCCATCGCAACATTGTATGTGTTAGGCATAAACAATTCTTAGAATGCGATAAGCAGATCATGGGAACCGCTGACAAAGCCGCGTCCCCAACGCTTCTTTATAGTAGATGTATAGATGTTAAGACATTCTTATTTGTGATGTACTAAAGAACAGTAGTTACATTAGATAAGTTTCAATTTTATTAAGTACTATTTTGTTTAACATTGTATTTAAAAATAAAGTCTTTTTAAAAAGTGTTCTAAACAATAAAGTTACTTAATTCCTGCCCCGGAAACTATATAGAAATAACGCTCCCAAATACATCAATGAAATTATTTACGTGCGTCCTCAAGGGGAAACTAGAAGCGCAGATCAGAACCAGAGAAGAACAACAGAGATTTAGAAAAAATACATCGACGACTGACGCGCTATTCATCATTAAACAGCTAAAACACAAGTCAATGAAATTCAACAAACCCCTCTACATCTTCTTCGTCGACTTGACGAAAGGCTTTGATAAAGTACGCCTGGAAGACATAGTTCGACTACTAATTAACAAGAGAACGCCATCCAGTATCGTAAAAATTATTCGAGTACTAAACACGGGCAACACGACAAAAGTTAAAGCAGGCGAGCACACAACTGCCAATGTTCCAACGCCGGGCGGAATCAGGCACGGGGACAGCCTGAGCCAATTCTTGTTCAACCTATTAATGGACGACATTACATATACGGGAGGTCGCGTCGTTAAATGTGGGCTACAGAATGAGCAAGAACAGAGTCAACATGGTGTGCTACGCGGACGATGCAGCAATCCTAGCGGAAACGGATGACGATCTACAAAAGCAGCTCTTTAAATCAAACAAGCCAACAAATGAACTTGAATATATCCGCCGACAAAACAAAAGCCATGACAATTGCTAAAGCACCAATCCGATGCAAATTTGTGATGGAAGATAAATCCATCAAGCAAGTCAACCTGTTCAAGTACCTCGGACTTTACACCTCCAGTGGTAGGTTGGAAATCGGCAGCTGTGGCGAGTGGTTACGTTGAAGAAAGTGTTAGCAATAAGAAGAATGTTTCAAACCTTATTGGGAATGCCATAAGTAGAAGCATGATCTCAGTTACTTCCGAAAATAGTGTTAGCCATTTGAATAACATCTCCCCTGATTTAAGTAACCAAGGGTTTAATATTTCAAACAATACAAATTGTATATTTAATATTTATTTAAAATGAGAGTTTTTTTTCAATAAAATTATTATGAAAAGTTGTTCTGTCAGATTAATTGATAAAAAGTTGACATTTATACTTGACTTTGAATTTGTTGACGTTGCCCTAGTAACTTTAAAACACGCGCGTGCTTTCATGATTGATTTATACACGCGCTGACGTTTTTTAAACAAGCAAAATGATGTGCCAATTAAAAAAAGAAATTTTAATCCTTGAATAATAACTCAAAAAATACTAGAGAATAAAAATATTGTTTGCCATATTGTTTACGGAGGTCGAATATAAACAACAGCAAATGGAACATATTCATACAGACTTTGAATATGAAAGTCCATCATGCTAAGACAATAATACAGTAATCAAAGTAAATAAGTAGAGTGGCAGTTTTTCTTAAATATTTTGTATGATCACTTGATCACCTTTAAAAGAAACTGTGTCTCTAATATTGTTCTGGAGAATGCCATGTATATTTTATAAAATCCCAAATGATTTTGGACCATTTTCACTATGATATCGTCCTTTACATTTTTCTGTGCCCTCAACACTGTCTTTGGTCAGGATAATTTAAAATATGGTCTTCTATGCGCTCAGGGTTTTTTGGCGGTCATATCGCTGCCTTTCGTACTTCGGTTTCTTCTTGGTGAACAAAGAAGTTTTTTTTATAACTTACAAAACGGAGGTTTGGCTATCTTAAACACAACACGGCTGTATTAGGCTATTGAGCATTATAAACAAATTATATTGTTATTCCAAGAGAGAACAAAATAAGGTTCGTTCCGAACTGTGCATACAGAAGTTGTTCCAAATTAAGTTTTAAATTCTATATTTCTTTAACAAAATAAAAACCTTTGAGTAAAAGTACTACTTCCGGTCCGTATTTAGACATTTTTTTATACAGAAATTATACCAAATTCAGCTCAAAGTATTTTTATTCTCTTAATAAAAACAGTTGTTCTATAACAGTAACAATGTTACACTTTTTCGGTATCAGGAGATTTCAAAGCGTGGACATCTGCAAAAATCTTGAGGTCGAAAATTTTCATCAACACACAATACTTCCTTATGTATAACAAGGTAAAAATTATATTGAAATAATTAAAACATATTCAGCAGTTTATAATTTAGAAATTTAGTTTCACATCACATAAAATTGCATTAACTTATCTAATCACTAATAATTATATTATCGTAATGATAAACATTCTACTGGCATAAATTATATTGTCTGAATTATACTTACACTGACAACTTTAATGAAAAAATAGAGTAGGTGTAATAATATTGTGACATTTCATTTTAAATAAGACAATTACTGACAGTCGAGAAATGTAGTGGCATAAGGTGCCTTTGGCGAAAAACTTTCATATTATTATACTGAATAAATTAAAAGCCACACAAAGATATTGGAAAGTACTCAAAATTATCTTTTGTAGCAAGGTTGAATATGAATTATATTAAATAATTGAAAAAACCATTGACTGCACGTCAAACTGAGTTAAATTCAAGTGTGCATTTAGATTTAATTTTATGCTAGAAAAGCGTCTAAGACTGAATTTGAGAAAAGAAAAAATTACCAAGTAAAATCAGTCTGAAACAATGTATTTTAAAATACGTCCATTCAAGAAAATCGAACGTTATTTCTACTCTTTGAACATAATGCACAAAAGGCGAAAAGTATCGGTTAATTCCAGGTGATCAGAATGAACTTAACGAGGTTGTTTGTGTTTGAGAATTCGTTCACGTGCGATTTCCTCGCTGCTTTCCCTCTTCTGTCCGTTCGTTCGTACCTCTTGCGCACGTTCTTTATGTAACGACTAAAAATGCCAGGGGTGGTGATTAAATAAAAGATCTCCATCTGCGCCTCTATCGAGAACACCAACTGTAGCCAACTTCAAAAAGTTAAACACAAATGGAGACAGAAAGAACGAATTATTGTTGTATTCTATCATTAGGTCGATAATGCGTTATACCATAAACGTTTAGACAGGGTGACTCGCATAAAAAGCTCAAACACCAGGAGTATATTTAATCCGTTAATATAGAACGAAGTAACTCAAAATTTGTAGTTCGATTTGTATTTGTTTTCCAGTTAAAGCTTTTTAAATGTTTTGAATATGTGGTAAAGGTAAAAATAAACATCAGCAAAGAGGAAAACTGCATGAACAAGGAATCTCATCAGTTATATCAGCATCTCGGACAATATTGAATAAAAGCCGATTGAAATTCAACGATCGTCTTTTTGGAATACACGACGTCCGCTAGACCAAAAGAGTTCTCAACTTCAATGGAAGACACCTGCCAAAATAGAGAGTAAGTATAACATTGCAAAGGACAGGCCTACATTAACGAAATGACAATTATTAATTTGTCCAGTAAAGTTACACCAGATCAACAAAAGCTTGAACTGAAGAACGCAAGAAACATCTAATCCAGAGAATAAAAAGATTTTAGGAGAAGAGGAAAGTAAAGAGAAGCGAAGCTTTTAGTTAGGCATAATAGTAATGGAAATCGTCATATACATATTATTATAATACAACAAATATAAAATGTAAACCTATAACTATTATTATTCAATAAACATATAAAACACACTGCATTACAAAGTCAAAAAAAATGTTCATTTTTTACAATGAATCAGTAGTTAAATGTTTTATTGTTGTTTCTTAAATTTGCAACTTGCTGTCATGGCCGTAGGTACATTATTATAAGGCTTGATTGATGTAAAACACTTTTATGTTTTTGTTGAATCCAGACTGTGATAACAGTAGATAAATATTTAGAATACCCCTCCCCAATCCTATGTAAGCTTCTTACATAACAAAATATTAGGCTATTGCATATTTAATTTTTGGTTATAGAATGTGAGCCAATCTTCAAAGTTGATTAAATCATCAAGAGAAAATTTGCTATATTATCTATAGCTTCGGCTCCGACAATCGGTCCTAGTAACGGACCTAGAACCAAGTAACTCATTCATCCATTCAAAGCAAACTTTTTTTTCGTCAAAAATCCAAGTAACATATTTTTTATTTATACTGTATGTTGGGTCTTTCTATAACTACTATAGCGCTCCCGTCGTGAATAAATTATTCGTCTAGCCATTTAGGGAGCTATTGAGTGCGTTATGATTACGTATGAATTTTCCACTATAAAGAATAATAATAATATATGTCTTAATATTGCCAAGCGGCTTAATATCATTTACAGATATATTTATCGGCTGAGTTATTATTAT
Organism: Amphimallon solstitiale; assembly: GCA_963170755.1. Classification (NCBI taxonomy): domain Eukaryota; kingdom Metazoa; phylum Arthropoda; class Insecta; order Coleoptera; family Scarabaeidae; genus Amphimallon; species Amphimallon solstitiale. The sequence continues at coordinate 29,552,674 of OY720681.1, read as the reverse complement.
AGGACTTGTGACTTAATTTCGTACTTCGTGAGAGTGCCGGGGAAAAAAACAAACCCAACATTCAGAGAAGACAAATATTATTACGAACATTTCCACAAACTCTACTTTTGCTGTATTACGACCTCTCTTGGCACGTCTTTAGTTCTCTAGATGGCTTTCCTTCTATTTTTTTTTGTATGAATTTTTGCTATAAAGCCTATCATCTGCATTCATCTCATTTTGTTTCTCTTGGTATTTTTTCAAAATCTCAATCAAAAAGTGCATATGGTAGACGAGGTAGGCGCCATAAATTCTCGGGTTGATATAGAAAAAAGAAACTTGGAACAATAGAAGAATTTTTATTTTTCAATGTAATCTCCCCTAACTTCTATACATTTATTACAACGATCAATTAATAACTCTAAGTTTTTCCGTCAAAATGCTCTATAACAGCTGCTTGCAACTCACTGTCGTCCTTAAAACTACGTCCCATAAGGTCTTCCTTTTAAATTAGAATACAAAAAAAAATCACAAGGAGCCATATCCGGACTATACGGTGGATGTTCCAATTCTTTGAAAGCCGCATTCGCGGATGGCAGCTTGTTAAATGGCGGCAGTATGGACGGGAGCATGGTCGTGCAATAATCGCACACCTTTTGTCAATTTTCCACGACGCTTTGCACGAATATTGTCCCTTAATTTATGCAATAAAGATGCATAATATGTGCCGTTCACACTTTTATTGCGCTCTTTAAAGTCAATTAGCAAAATGCCCTCACAATCCCAGCATATCGTGACCATCACCTTGTTCGTTAATTGAACGACTTTCGCCTTTCTGGGACGAGGTTCATCAGGTCGCCGCTATTCCATGGGTGCTCTTTGCGATAGAGGATCGTAAAACAGAACCATTGTTTCATACCCTGTGACAATAGACTCCAAAATCGGTTTTGGGTCGTCTCCACACATGCTTAAAAACGACTGCGCACATTCCTCTCGATGTTCACGTTGGAGAGCAGAAAGAAGTCGCGGTACCCATCTAGCACTAATTTTATTCATACCCAAATGGTCATGCAGAATTCAGCGAACACTTGTTCCGGAAATGTTTGTTATCACTGCTAATTCCTTCACTTTCAAACGGCGATCTTCTAGCACTAAATGTTCAATAATTGAAATTTGTTGAGGCGTTATCACTTCAATTGGTCGACGCGGCCGATCAGCATCTTCCAGAGATTCTTGTCCCAAATGGAAACATTTTGCCTACTTTTTCACAGTTGATTACGAAGGAGATGAATCACCGTAAACGCCGTCTAAAAGTTGTAAAGTGGATGCCCTTCTATTGTTAAAAATTTAATGACCGCGCGGTACTCAATTTTCGTTACTTCAGACATTATCGTGCGCTAGTCACGTTAGTTGGCTGGTTACTAAAAACTACTAGGCTTCGAACAGTCATATTTATAGTGTACACCTCGCGTATGTGCATGGATGACGAGACGCAGGTTGAACACGTATGAACCTGTATAAGTCTGTCAGGCCGAGAATTTATGGCGTCTACCTCGTATGTAGATCAAATTTTTCTTCTTCTTTGCCTGTCTTTTTTATTACGGCATCAGGTAACTTCTGCTTGCTGTTTCTTGTCAGAATATTCCATATTCTTACATGATCTTCTTCAATGTCTTTAACCTTGGTCTAACTAAGATCTCTTTAAATTCTGCTGCTCATCTGATTGGTTGTGTTGACATTATCTGCATATATTCTTACCAGCTTATTTGTTTTCCTTATTTTTTGAGCTAGGGATTTTCGCTATACGTCTTTTGTATTCATCTTTCATAGCAGTGGCTATAAACTCTACGTTAACAAATGTGTGCCTAGATCAGAGAGTTAACAGTCTCTGCACTGGCACGGCTATCATTTTAGTTCTTTTTCTTTTTTTTTAGTTATAGAGTTTTACAGTATACTGTCTCGCCTCTCTATTTATCACTCCTTGCTTACCCACCATTATTGTATGTTTTTATATTATATTACTTTAAAAACAAATTTTGCAGCTTCTTCTTCTTTCTAGCGAAATTGAACAGCAAACCATTTCAAAGTATTAAATCTCATTTCACATAATAATATAACGATCATACAAATCCATACAGCAGACAGGTTTTTACTTTATTTTCCTTAAACATCGAACGATATACACAATCAGGTACTACTACATCAAGATTGAAACGCACACAGATTCATTTCCTACATCATCACCTCAACCACCCAAAACTCTCTCGAGCCACCCACCCTCTTCTCTCGGACTTACCTATTCGTTAAGGTCCCCCTTTCTCTCAGTCGCGCGCCCTCTTTGACCGTCCGCGCTACTACACCGCCGCCTGCCCAGATGATGAAATCCAATTTAGGTCCAGAAGAGTAAGGGGATCTCCCCGTCACGAATACATCCACACACACGCACACATACACACGTGTACGCACGAACATACACACACACATACACACACACCTACACACAAACGCAGGTCTAACATGACGACGTCCTCCTTCAGCCACTTACCGTTAGTCCCTGGTACCGCATCACAACAATGAGTGTTTATGATGGCGCCTACTCGACTATCACCATGGCAACCTGCGGACCTCGTTTTCCAACTATATAGGTGTACGCTGTAGAGGTGTGTCACCTCTATCTAGATTCACATACATCCACATATACGTAGCCAGGAACACACACATAGTGATCGAGAAAGAGAGAGAGAGAGAGAGAGAGACGCCTAAAGTACATCATCTTGACTGATGTGTTATTAGATATACACCGGGACTCCCCCCGTGGACACTACGGATCCGGCACGGAATGAGTCCAGAGACCCGAAAGTCTGGAGTGGTCAATTCTTTTACTGCGTGGCTCTTGTCGGGTCAGAGAGGAGACAAGAGAGAAAGGAAGCTTTTACTTAACGGTGGTTCTTTAACGTTTTACTGCTTTTACTGTTTCCATTGTTCCAGCTTACTGGTAGTTACTGATGTCGCGTTTGATTTTCGGGATTTCAACTCTCGCTTAGAAAACCCTATTAGACATGTGAAGAGGTTTTTCTTATTTTATAGTAAAGTAAATTATTTTTAATAAAATACGTAAAGTGAAAGAAAGTGTCTAATACAATTATTTTGCTTATATTATGTAAAAATAAAAATGCCGCCAGAACAATGTGTAAGGTATGTCAAGCATCAACATCTTTTTATGACTTTTGATACATCAAAAGTAAAATAAACGTAATGTTTTTTAATAATCACTGAATATGTAGAATTTTTGAAATTGTCATTCTTAAAGTAAGACGCTATACTAAATATATTTCATTAAAAAACTCTCTTGGTTATGTCATACTGAAGAAAACAAGTAAGTTAGAAACACATGTTTGTTTACATAATTCTGACATAATGGAATATTTACCCTTGCATGTGTATATATACCTGTGTAAAGCATGTACTGGAAAATCGTTGTGTGTGTATATAGTGAACATAGTGATTTCCACACATACAACATTAGAAAGAAAGACAATTTGTGAATGCCACATCATCGAGAAAATGCGCACAGGGGAGCACGAACTACGCAGTTATTAAAATTTATAATATTAGTTTTTTTTGTTGTACAGCGTTGTTTGTTTTTTTTATTATGTAATTATTTAATTATATGTACCAATGTATGACGTGTGTAATGTACTCAACTGTATGATATACACAAATAAAATTATTATTATTATTTCTCGTTTGACTAAGTCAGTATTGTTTGTGTGGCGATATTAGATCCTGTCCATGATAAATAGGATCTTCTGATCAATCTACATGAATAGTATGCGGCTGCTCGACCTACATTTTTACATTTACATTTCATGTACACAAGTCGCGTTTGCATCTTTCTGTGTATTGTCATCAGTCGTTTGTCGTTAAACACATAGGTCGGCAATTTTGCCTTATAATGAAGTAGGACGTCGCGTCGTTTCTAATAAATCAAATATCATCCATCCAATGACTCTACTTAAAAAAACTTGCTTTCTTAATTTTTAGTTTTGTTCTTAATTTACTAGTTAATCAATATATCCGGTACGTCAAGATGACAGATTAGATTAATTACATTTATTATTATGTTTTACTGACACGTAGCTACTATACAGGGTGAGTCAACTACGCGGGTAAGGCCGATTGTGCCTTTACGAGTAAAGATATTTCGAAGCGGTTTTTTTCTTGTGGTAGCTGTTCATTAGGGGCACATTTTAAAAATATTTTGTATTATACAGAGTGTTCCATAACTTGGTGGCTAACCATAGTTATAGTTTTTTAAACGGAACATCTATATATTATTGTATTTTTGAATTACCCGTATAATTTTTAGTCAAAAAGTTATAAGATAGTATAGGCCTAAAGTGTAAATTTTTTGACTTATTCCCATTTTTCTGAAAAATTCAATGTTTGTATAAAATTATATTTCTCGAAAACGACGTATTAGATCATAGGTTCCCAAAGTGGGCGATAACGCCCCCTTGTGGGCGCTGCAGGTCTAAAGGGGGGCGGTAAGAGACCCAGAAAAAAAATGGGGGCGTTGTGTAAAGGCTTAGGGGGCGATTTGTAATTTCATCTAGAATCTAGGAGGACTCTTAGACACCGACTGAGCTCTCGACTCTCGACTAGGGATGGGCGATAAACATCGATGTTCATTGAACATCGATATTTTAGGATCGATGTTCGATGTTTTTGCATCGATGTTTGCAATTTAGATTTATCGATAAACTATCGATGTTAGAAGAAATATAGTGAACATCGAACTTTTAAGCTTGACAAAATGTATTTGCACTAATCACAAAATAAAACAGCGTCCTCTGTTGACAAATACAAAAATGTTTCCAAATTAACAGCTCACATACAGGCTACGAGGATGTAAAATTGTCTACGAATAAAAGAAGTATTTAAATTACACAGTGCTATATCATATAAATTCGAATATTTCATTTTAGGCTCTTTTAAATATTACTCAGTATAAATATTTAAATAATATATAATTAAATACATAAATTTATAGTACTTTTAATGTGCAGAATGAAAGTTAAATTATGTATGCATGCAGAATAAGTGAAGGAGGTAAACGTATTTTCATAGAAAAAGAAGGGAGATAGACATTACCGATGTATACTTCTTCGGGAAATTCCCTAGTGCGTACAATCATACACGACGATACACGTATTAAATGCAAGATGACACATCAGAAATATAAAACCATATCCATATGTATCTCGGTATTTGCCAGCGTAGTCAAAAAAAAATGCAAGGCTATAAAATCCCAAATAAAAATCGTTCTCTTAAAAAGCTTTGATACACGTAAATGTATATATTTTTTAAGTATCAGACGATTTAAGTCATGTGGTTGTTTCATGCGTAATTGCATAATATTGTTTTTTTATATAGTTTTTTTTGAGTAGTTTCTAAAGTTAACTACATATTATAAATGTATATATTTCTTTTATTATTTTTTTTGAATAGTGATATCTTTTATATCATTTTGTTAAGGACGTAAATTAATTAAGTTATAATAAAGTTTTTGTTAAACTGCCAAAAAATAAATCTATAAATATAATTATCGATGTTTAAAAACATCGATGTTTGGTAGTCGATATTTTGCAACCATCGATGTTGATCAACGATGTTAACATCGATGTTTACCCACCGATGTCCCATCCCTACTCTCGACTACAGCTTGTGAACATCAACTAATATTAATTAAGAGATTGCTCAAACCAACTCGGTTCGATATTTCTCTCCGAGTAGTTCATATATCTGTCCTGTTTTATTGAATAAATAAAATAAAAAACATATCAATCGGTCGCTCCGTTTCGAAACGAAAAGAGACACAAACAAACAAATAAAAAGGCAACTGTATCAATCGGCTGGTTCATAGAATACTTGTTCTTACTTGTTGAGTACGATTGAGCGTCGAATGAGATAAACGAGTTTATGCATGTTTGTCTTATTCCTGTCGGTGCGTGCTGCTTATGCAATCCTATATAAACAACGTAATATTTATTTTATTTTCATTTGCGGTTTCGCGCGTAATAGATAAGCAGTACTTAAGTTCAACACTTATACTTACGTATTTCTCAAAACAAAACAATGTCGGAAGTAAAAAAGAAGAGACGGCAATACTGTGCGGAATATATTAAATTCGGATTCATTGAAAATCCTACAAACCCATCGTCGCCTTTGTGCCTTCTATGCCTAAAAACATTTTCGAATGAAGCAATGAAGCCTTCATGACTTCAAGATCATTTGAATAAAATGCATCCAGATAAGAAAGACAAGAATGTAGCATATTTTCAAGACCTAGAGAAGAAGCATAATACTCGGCCAAGTGTAGCAAAACTCTTTTCGGCGGCTGCTAAGCAAGATGACGACGGACTTCGAGCTTCGTACAACATCTCTTTGTTAATTGCTCAAAAAGGCAAACCACACAACATCGGAGAAGTGTTAATTTTGCCAGCAATAAAGGAAGTAATAACTACTGTGCTTCATAAACCGGCCGCAGATATTATCGGAAAAATTCCTTTGAGTAATAATTCTGTGCAAAGACGAATTGATGAAATGGCCGGAAACATAGAAGAATCATTGTGCAATCATCTGAGGACTAGTCAATTCTCAATTCAGCTCGATGAGTCCACTTTACCAACTAATGAAGCATTGTTGCTGTCTTACGTGAGGTTTATTAAAGATGAGAAAATATGTGAAGAACTATTGTTTGCTAGAAATTTAGAGACCGATACAAAAGGCGAAACCATATTCAATACATTGGAAAAGTTTTGTGATGAGAAAGAGATTCCCTTGAAAAATATTATATCAGTTGCTACGGATGGCGCTCCGGCTATGACAGGGTGCCATAAAGGCTTCATAGCGTACGTAAAAAATAAAATTCCAGATGTCCTTGCTGTACATTGCGTTATTCATAGACAACATTTGGTTGCTAGAAATTTAAGTGAACGACTATTTCAATCACTGCAATATGTCATCAAAGCAGTCAATAAAATCCGTAACTGCTCTTTGAATGATAGATTATTTCATCAGCTTTGTGTTACTAATGACGAAGATTTCAACCGTTTGTTGTTTCATACCGAAGTTCGTTGGCTATCAAGAGGCAATTGTCTGACTCGATTTTACAACCTGTTTGACTCTGTGATAGAGTTTTTGGAAACTAAAGATACAGAATTGCGCAACAAGCTCATTACATCAAAAAATGATATAGCTTACATGACAGACCTGTATAAATTGTTCAACAACATGAATCTCCAACTGCAAGGCGATGAACTAAATTTAATTAAAACAAAAAATGTCGTTGCTGCTTTCGCAGCCAAACTGCTTCTACACAAAAAGAATATGGGCAGACGTGAGTTTCATAATTTTCCGAATTTATCAGTATCCTGCAGTAACGACGACTTGTTTGCCTACTGCCAACATTTGGAAAAGCTCCACATTGACTTCACCGAACGATACCAGGATATTTTGAACTTGGAAATACCAGACTGGGTGTTGGATCCGTTTTCAAATGTCAACACAGCAATATCACCACATCTGGAAGAAGAACTTATAGAATTGACAACGAACGAGGAAATAAAAATCAAGTTCAAAAATGGCTACCAAGAATTTTGGCTACAAAAACCGATCCCGCAATTGTACCCTGGATTGTGGTCAATCATTCAACGATTCTTGATAGCATTCCCATCGTCATATTTGTGTGAACGTGGATTTAGTGCTGTAGCAACGCTGCTTACTAAAAAGAGAAATCGTTTGCATGTTACCGAACGTGGTGACTTGCGGCTGTTCTTGAGTAAATTGGAACCTGATATCAACAAACTTATTAAACAGCATCAGATTCATCCTTCACATTAGTTTTTATATTAGAATCGATTATGTTTGTTTTATTTTGAATTTTGAATAAAAGATACTTTGTCTGAATACTATAAAGTTGCGTTTCAATAATCATTCTCATTGGCAGGTGTAGCCCGTAAAAGTTAACTTGAGACCTGAGCGCCGTTGTGTACTACCTACTACGCTCAGGTCTCAAGTTAACTCATTCATTCTAAACGAGACTTTTACTATAACCCATAGTAAAAGTCTCGTTTAGAATGAATGTTTAATCTCCGCTAATATAGCTCACAATAATTAATTTAATTTGAAGTTATAGTGGTTTTTGAGTAGGTGAAAAAATGGGGGCGCTAAAAAATAATTTATTCTCAAAGTGGGCAGTAGGCAAAATAAGTTTGGGAACCACTGTATTAGATGGACAAAATTTTTTGCAATATTGTTTACAATAAGAGGTCCTAATAGAATTACTTTTTACAGTTACTAACTGCATGTGCAGGAAACTGGATTAAAATTAGATGACACGTTTTTGTATAAAAGTCAATTTTTCCAAATGGAACACCCTGTACATTTTTGAATTTCTTATTAAATTTCACATCAAAAACATGTCAGACGTCAATACTTTGAAAGTGACTATTACTGAGCTATTCTCTCTTTTTAATATAATTTTGTCAGTTTTGTGGTTTAATTAATATAGTATAGTACTGACAAAATTATATCAAAAAGAGACAATAGCTCAGTAATAGTCACTTTTATAGTATTAACGTCTGACATGTTTTTGATGTGAAATTTAATAAGAAATTCAAAAATGAAATAATATACAGGGTGTTCCATTTGAAAAAATTGACTTTTTTGCAAAAACTAACAAAAGCATATGAAAAAACGACAATAACTCTGTAATAGGCACTTTTAAAGTATTAACGCTTTACATGTTTCTGACATGAAATTTAATAAACAATTCAAAAATGAACTGATATACAGGGCGTTCTATTTAAAAAAATTGACTTTTATACAAAAACGTGTCATCTAATTTTAATCCAGTTTCCTGCACATGCAGTTACTAACTGTAAAAAAATAAAATATGCTTCTATTAGGACCTATTATTGTAAACAATACTGCAAAAAATTTTGTCCATCTAATACGTCGTTTTCGAGAAATATAATTTTATACAAACATTGAATTTTTCAGAAAAATGGGAATAAGTCAAAAACTTTACAATTTAGGCCTATACTATCTTATAACTTTTTGACTAAAAATTATACGGGAAATTCAAAAATGTAATAATATATAGGGTGTTCCATTTAAAAAACTATAACTATGGTTAGCCACCAAGTCATGGAACACTCTGTATAATACAAAATATTTTTAAAATGTACCCCTAATGAACAGCTACCACAAGAAAAAAACCGCTTCGAAATATCTTTACTCGTAAAGGCACAATCGGCCTTACCCGAGTAGTTGACTCACCCTGTATATGACTTATATATTCTTAATAACAGCTACCCTCTTAGGTTATTGCTAATACTGAATACGAATTGACAGTAAAGGAAATTATAAAGGGATGTACTGTACCTGAAAATAAAATAAATGTACAAATTTACATGTATGGTATTGCATGTAACTTATCTATGTGCTTCATACATTGCTCATATTCTCTATTGATTTTTTCTAAACTAAAATAAATTAAATTCATTTATACACTGTAATATTCAACTCTCCACTGTAAATTAATAATATTTTTTTTAATAAAATAAATTTAATGTCTAAGTGAACATGTTAATAAATTTAACTATATTCAGATAAAAATAAATTAATTCTTTTATCATTGATACGTGAATCAATGTTTATTCGTACTATATGAAATATTAAAAGAAAATTCAAATTCCAATGTTAAGCGGTGTTGCTATCATAGTGGTAATGATAGCAGTAAAGCTTAATATTTAAAGAGCATCAAATTTTTTAAAGAATTTTTATTACCTATTTATCTTTTAAGCAATTACAGAAGATTGCCCTGTATATTTAAGCTAAATAAATGTATTTATAAACATTACAATTGCATCTGTTTGATTATATTTGATAACATTTCCTTTGGAACCTACACGCACTGTGACTGTAAATAAGAAAACTACTTTCAGCATTTTGAACTACACGTTTTCATGATATAAATTGCTCCTAATCTTCTATACTCTTAAGATAAAAATAAGAAACTTTCAACTGCGGTGGGATGTAATGCAATGTTACAAAAGTAATTGCTCAATATATTCAAATCCCAACTAAGACAAATTTCAAGTTAATAGAAATTATAATAATAATAAGCAATGGCTGTCACCAGCATAGAAGAAAGTTTTAAAAGTTGTAGGTGGTATATCACTCGTAAAAATATAAATTGAAGTACAATGAACTTATCAGGTTAGGAATGTCAATTAAATCAATATTATTATTCAATATCCACTTGAAAGTACATATAAAACCATTACTAGTTACTGTTGGCAAATTTGCAAATGCGTTAGAGCGACACTAAACATAAACCTTTCAATAGTGGTTTGCAGGAAGTCAAACAAACCTTTTTAACATTTCGCTAACTATCATAATACTTGACGATATCAACTAAGAACGTCAATAAATTTTAACTTGAGATGGATTTAAGGGCTCTTATTATATATTCTTAATAATATTTGAGAGTTGTAGCATATTATAACTTAACTAATACATCGAGATTTTGTTTCAAATACAAAGCAATAGTAGGTATGTACCAGGAAAATCAATAAATAAACCACCTCAAAATTCAAGATTCAGCCTTATAGATGCATAATCCATCATCGTTAATGTGAATATTCGAATTATTAAATCGAAGTTCAGCAGACTAAGTAAGAAGAGACCGAACAATCATAATCATCTCTCAATTCACCCACCTTCCTTCATCTCCTACAGATAGGTATAATTATTTAGTTTCAGAGAGAAGTCGTCTACCCCGACTGTGTCGCCAAGGAAGAGAGAGGAGCATCTAATACTCCAGACACTCACTAGTACACGCAGAGCCCCCTACAATATATACCTACAATACATACACAGCACCGCACCATTCATCATGCAATTAAGGCGAATAGTCAAAAGTTTTACCGCGGCACTTTCGTCGCAAATATCTGAAATAAATTAATAGCTTCTTATTGGACTTACTTGCCTCTCCTTACGTTCGTTCTCGGGTTGAAGATTGCAACACGCGGGTTGTGTTCGGAGTAGGCAAGTGAAAGAAAAGGAAGGAAATTAAGGAAAAAAGAGACAACACCGACTCTGTTGGCTGGCAATAATTACCTGAAACAAGTAAGAAACAAATTAACAGAGTTAGAGAAGTTGGTCTTCAAAAGATAAAAGTAAATGATAGCGTGTTGAGTTTAGTGGTTATACAAAATTAAGTTTTGTTTTTTATCGCAATTAAGACGTATTATTATCCTCAAGTAAAATTCTATGGGGGCGATAAATATATTTACTGTAAAATGTAGCTTAAAATTATTGAAAATCTTGGCAATTTTTGCAACACTATACTTGGGTTTTAATTAGGCGACTTCTAAAAGTTTTCCTAAAAATAGTGTGATAAATGTGATTGTATTTTATTAAGTTAAAGTTACTTCCAAATTATAGCATAATTATTGTGACTTTTAGTATAAATCATAATTAAAATCTAAGCGATTTTTAATGACAACTTGGTTAAGACCTCTAAATGCATTTTACCTTTAAATGATGATCAACAAATTCTAGCAAATAAATTTAATAATATTTTTACAGCCAACCGCAATTTTACAAGTTCATAACAATCTCCATTCAATTTAAATATAGGACACACCTTCAATTTCTTTTATTCCTTTTCAACTTGCAGAGAAGAAGTACTCTCCTGTGTTAAGGGATTAAAAATACTCATTCTTTCCGAATCGACTCTATCCCACTCAGCTTTATAAAAAAGTGTTCTCAGAGCTACGTAGACACATTATGTCATTGGGCCTATTGAAACACGCGTTAATAATACCAGTTTATAAAAAAAAGATGATCCTAGACTACCGATCTATAAGTCATTTCACTGGGTTTTCCAGGCTCTTTGAAAAACTTGCGTATAACCACATATATGGTTTTCTGGTAAAGCATGATCTCATTAGTGCCCATCAGTTTGTTTTTTTTAATAAGAAGTAAAGTATATAGAAAACTTCTTTGTGGTGTATTATTGGACCGACCTAGAGTATTTGAATGTCAGCCATCAAATATTTATTACAAAATGTGTAGCATACCGCTTAAAGGTATAGTTCTTTCCTGAATTTCCTCGTATTTGAGTGATCGCTTACAAACAGCTAGCTTGAATTATGGTCGTACAAGAGGACGGTCATTGAAAAAAAATTCATCTGGGGTTCCTCGAGGTAGTATCCTTGTTCATCTCCTATTCGTATTTCTCAATGACATTTACAACAAAATTAATATAACTACTTGTCTTAATAGTGAAGTGTTAATGGGCAATTATGTTGATGACATTTCTCTTTCAATTTCGGAAAAGGCGAATCATTTACAAATTAACCATAACAAAACATCTATATAAATGTCACATGAAACATATTAAGGAAATACGTCAGATTATGTCTGTTACTGATGTATCCTCAAAAGGACAAAAAAAAGTTATTTGTCCTTATACTGCATGAATAAACTGATATTCATCCTAAATAGTGAGACAACACATGGAGGTCACTACCAGAGAATAACAGCCCAGGTACGTACACTCATATAGAGTCATCCCTTATTGTACGGGGTGCTATAGGACAGCATCATGCGCCGGGACCTCGCATTAAAAGATTGTGGTCAATAAAAAAACGAATAAATTAGAATTCACCAAATGGCTTAGTTGATAAGAAAAGCTTCATTTGAATATCACCGTTAAATAACAAGAAGTTTGTATAGTGTACTAATAACTAGAGATCGAACCTGCAATATTGCTTCAGGAGAAGATATATTTACTACTGCTTGATAAGTACTTGTATCTTTATGCTTACCAAGTAATAGTAAACACATCTTCTCCAGAAGCAATATTGCAGGGCAATGTACTCTTGATTGCCGAGCCCTACTTATGAGGTATGTTGATATTTTGGATATCCATCATGAAGGTAATTCTCCGGGAGAGATAAAGAGTTGGCAATTATCTTATAATACAAAGACAACGCATGAAGGGCCGGACGCTCAGACATGTACAACCAACCAGCTCACGAAAGAGTATAGCAGACACCTTCTTATTCCATAAGTAGAGCGCAAGCATGATTCTTGCACCCTCTGAATACGATTAATATTGGCCACTGTTAAGCAAGGACCATATGTATAATGTTTATAAATCGATAACACTAAAGACCCTATTCAGTTTAAGTTTCTAAGTCTAGAGAATGCAGATCCCAGCAAATCACAAACATGGAACGAGAAACATAGATCGCCAGCAATAATCAGAACCAACACACGTGTCCTGTCAACGATTGGCAAGACCTCATCGCCAATTTTAATGGAAACATCATCCACCCGTTCCAACGCATGGTGTGTACAAAGACAGTCACAAAACACTTTGCTAGGATGAGTTCAAGAACTATTTCTCTAAAAATTACATCTTATAGGTCATCATCGATTAATTTATAGCCCGCTTACTATCATTCACCAAGAATAAATGTTAAAACTGGAACATCTGCATAAAAATGCTACATCTATTTAATTCAGTTGGAAAGTGTGAAGTCTAAATAAATAGAAAAGAGCAGCAGTCCAAGTATCGCGCTCTATGGCACACGCTGCAGTTATAACAAAGAGAGGTGAATCATTCTGGTTCATCCTGACCTTCTATGGTCTGTTGGTTAACTAGTTCTTAATTGCGCTGGGACTTATACAAGTGTAATGCAGTTATGCAAAAAAAATCTCATGATTTATTGTGTCAAACACTTGGTATATGGCATCTGTAATGCAGACCAGAGTAGTTTTACAATCATAATTTTGCCTGAACCCAGACTGAAATTCATATATAATATTCTTTTACATTGCAGGAAGTTATGCTTATTGGTTGAAGATCCCTCATTTGTTGAAAAATTGAGTACATGACACATTCAAAACAACACCGCTAGTTTTACTTTGTTATAAATATCTTTAATAAAGTCCTATAAACTTTGTAAAAATTACTTTTTGTACTCACCGCCTGTAAAGTGACATTTGGCGCATGTGTCGCTCGACCAGGAAAGAGTATTCCCCGGTCGAGGCGACTGTAAAAATTGAAAAAAACACTGGCTCTTTGGGACATTTAAAAAAAATCTAAATTGATAGTAATAAAATTCAGTCTATAAAATACTACTTCCCTCGATTATTCTTCACTAAAAGTTGGGCAAATAGGAGTAATAATTAAAAATTCTTCCAAATTTGTAGCGCCATCGATATGACAACATCTTAAGCGACATCGTAAGCGACATTCAAGCGCCATCTATTTAACCACATCGACATTCATATTGGCAGTTCGTAATAAATTGTAATTAAACCAAAAAACGCAATAAATTTATAAATATAAGAATAAATACCTCATGTTTGCCATGTGTAAGAATATAATAACATAATTTTAGGGAAAGGTGAGTAATAGTTACGTACATGAAATGCTTAAATTAATTAGGTAATCTATTTTAGGTTAGGTATGATACTAGTGGACATTAATCAATAATATTTTTTTAATTTAATGTTCGTACAAAAAATATTGTACAAACCACTTGCGTGAAGACATCTTCCACGCATTCGCGCAATTAAAAGCACTCGCTTCCTTTCGGTCGCTCGTGCTTTCAAAGTGCGCTCATGCAGGAAAATAGTCTTCCCGCACTTGGTTCGTAAATAACTATTAAATGATTGTAGTTGTTGGATGACGATTTTCATCAGTTAAGGCGCATTTACAAGTGCATGGATTCAGTGGCGTCAGTTCCAACGCCAATTCAACTTTCGCGCCAGTAAACGTTTACATGTTGCATGTAGAAAAATAGTAATTTTTCTCGCCAGTTTCAGTTTCAACGTAGTGGTCTAATAAGCACATCTCATGGACTTATTCGTTGAACCTCTAAAATAGCCACAAAAGTTGTGGTTGAGGAAATGTTTGGCAATTTGCGAAGAAAAAGAAGAGATAGAACACACGGGTATTTTTCATAAATCTCGAGAAATTTGATAGTTGTTGCAGGGCTCCACTTTTTGTTCATTATTATTAATTTTAAAGATGAACAACATACACAAATAACACCTGTTGCTGAAAATTAGCGAAATGTTTTCAAATTTATGCTTATATAATATTTTTAATACTCGCCAGTCCTCACTGGCGCATGGAAAAGTTAGGAGGCAACTAACTTTTGACATAAATGTTTACAATTGTAATTATTTGGGAACTGGCGTACCAGTAGCGACTGGCGCCACTGAATCCATGCACGTATAAACGCGCCTTTACAGTTAATATATCAGCAACAAAACAGCTTGCAGATAATATAAATCAATATTCTTCACTCTTGTAGCTTGTACTTATAATACATCAAGCATAATACGTTTAACGCCAAGTTAACGTTGTTCGAACTTCGATTAATGTCAAATTAACAGATTACACCTAGCCATTATCATCCACCTTGTCTTTGGTATACGCTCTTTTGCACACTTTTCCCTCGCTTCGCCTCATCCGCTATGGAAATTCAACGTGTTAATTTTGCGACCGCTTGTTCCCACTTCTCCCATGTACCGTTGCTACCAGAATACCGCCGTTCGCGCTCGACTCTGTTGTTTAAATTTCATAAACGCTTGCTGCTTGGCGCCGTTACATTAAGTTAATTAGTCAGTTAACATTTTAAAACGGCTGAAGACAGAAAGAGAAGGACAGATATACTCGAAAATAATGAGCGGAAAAGAGTTAGGAGAGACAAGGATAGATTGCGAGTAAATTAGAAAATTTAAAAGTGTTTGTCTGTTGTTATTCTGTGTGTGTTATGGCATGTTTAAATTTACCTGATTATCTGCACCGTTTTCCGAGAATTTATTAATGGTGGATGTTTTGCAAAGTTTATCAGTGATATTTTCCATTAGGACATGTCGTCATTTTGTTTATACATATTGCTGTGAAATAGTAACAATAAAATTTTAATTCAGCAGGAATTTCTAGATAAAATAGATTGATGCAATATTAGGGAAAACATAGATGAAACTAAAAACACAAAGTAAATTGATATATGACATCTACATCTATTAAGTAGTGATTCAATGGGCATCGTGGCTGCGTGGTAAAATAGGCAAACACTGAGAGTGAACTCTCAGATGTTCCCTGATATATAATTTCGAATAATAAAACTGTTCGTTCGAAAATTGGTACATCTTCTTTGCTCTTCTTAGCTAATGCAGTAGACATAATAAGTTGGTGTGATTAGTGGGACCTACAGTGTTAAACAACCTAGAAACAAAATTGATTCTTCGGTTCATAAGTAGATAACAGAATGTTCCTCAAGTATTTTTATAGGTTTGAAATGGTAACGCCGTTGCCAATACATAGAGCAGAAGCTTACATCGACATTATATGACGTTCAACAGCGAAGAAAAAGCACAATAAGAAGCCAGTCCGTATGTTTTATTTTACAAATGTTGAACCAATACTGTGGTATGGCCTAGTGTTATAGCGTTCATCGATATAGGCCTTCAACTTATTTTCAAAGCACAATAAATAATCAGAAAACCTCTTTTTAAAGATTTACAAACACTGCAAATATTATTTTTGATACGTTCTTGAAGTGATGCTGTTTATAAAGAACCAGCATAACTTTATACAGACGCATAAAACGATTGTATTCGAGAAGATCAACCTGCAGAATTATAAAATATTTTAATGCGCCTCCAAACAAGACTAAGTCCCATATCATAGTTAGTAATAAGTTTAAAACTTATATGTTTGAAAAGATATTTTATCTTTCGTATTGATAGGAACCTACCAACATATACTGTACATAATTTGTTTTGTTTATTTGATGTGTCTTCACAGTTTCCTGATTTATTGGATCTTATACACATATTTTTATTTCTGTCATAATTTTATAGTAATTTCAAATGTAATAAATAGTTCTTGTGAATTTATAAGATACACGCATTTCTCCAATCCCATTTTTTAAAGTTTACTGGATCAATACCAAATAAATAAATAAATAAATAAATCACCAATTATCTGCTTATAACGGCGTTGAAGTGAAGTAACAGATACAAAAAGCACATACTAAATTGCCCTTGTAAAACAGCTTAAGTCAGCTTAAACCTAATCAGCCGACTACATCAGAAAGAAAACATATAGAGCGAGTAACAATTTTTTGCAGTAACTCTAATGCCCCAATCTTTAGATCCTGCTCCTAAAGAATCCAAAATATTTCCTGTTCAAGATGAAAATGCTCTTTTTTCTGTTAATCATATTCCTTAATTGTTTTCCTTTCTATCATACAAATTGATCGCACTACCACTAGAAAAAACAGGCAAGCCAATACTTTTTGAAAAATACTGTTCCTTTTACAATACAAAGGTGTCAGATTTGTGAAAATCAGTTTTGTATTCCCCTACCAAGAACAAAGTTAGTTTTACATTAGATATGTGAAATGAAAACAGCTATGCCCATAGCATCAGATCATATTGAATACTGTAAACACTTTTGAAAATCAGCAATTCTCCTTATGAACGGAATAGCTATTGCAAAAGACTGTTTTATGACAAGCAACCTATAAATAGCATTAAAATGGCTTTAAAATACAACTTTTTTTTTCAAGAGAATTAATAATAATAATAATAAATTTAATGGTCTATTAACCTCATTCAATTCAACTTTACAACAATAAACTCATACATAATACAATACCACAGATTCAACAACCATCAATACGCACCACAGCCAAGTCACATATAGTATGTCTAAGTATCAATACTATAATAACAATTATCCAAAAAGTTTTATTTTAATTAATTAAAAATATAGATGGCGACAAATGTTTAATACAAAAATTGTATTTCAACATTGAATAATGCGCCTATAAAGTCGAGGCTTTTTTAGTTTTTGAATATTTTTGAAAATAAGCCAGGAGAGTACGTTTTCAGAAGTTACTACTGTATTTTTGGAATTACACCATTTTTTATATTCTGTATATGTTTTCATATATAAGTGTTTAGATTTATGCGGAAGCAAGTTCTCAACTACCTGTTCTGCAATCTCGCCCATTTCAGGTGGTGCACATCTAAACTCTTCAGAAAAATAATCTAATAAATACTTGACTTTTAGTTTCAGCATCTATGTCAAAACTTATTTGTCAACATCAAAATATAGCCTACTTATTTGTTTATATGAAGTTTTATTACAAGGACATTCTTACATATATGAGTAAATTTATTACAAGTAAAAAATTGAAATAAATTCAAATTGACTTCAAAACAGTTTTATTCACTTCTCTACAATTGTTTCACCCTACTAGGGCTTCATCAGTTGATGAATATTATAATACCTGATGAAGCCCTAGTAGGGTGAAACAATTGTAGTGAAGTGAATAAATCTGTTTTGAACTCAATTTGAATTTATTTCAATTTTTTACTTGTAAATTATGGAGTTTCAACACGTATATCCGTCTTCAATCAATTAAGTAAATTTATTCATGATTATTAAGGTTTCAAGATCAAATTAGACTACTGGTACAAAAAATAGTATATATACCGCGGTTGAGAAGACTATTATTGCCCTTGTGGCTTAAATTTAATCTCGCCACTCGGGCAATAATAGTCATCTTCTCAACAATGGTGTGTAATATACTATTATTTTAAAACTAGAAATATAATAAAAGCTTGCACGTTAATGGTATTGTCGTCAATAAAAATATCTAACATCAATTACGCAGCAGAATGTAAAGTCGAATTAACTAAGTGCGACTGCATTTTCCCAAAACAAAGTACCTACATATTTTTAAATGAAGAAACTCATAAGATAAATTATATTATTTTCACAGCATTATTAAGAACAGTAACGGCAACTCTTTCCCCTCCTTCCGCTGAACCTTACACGAAAGTGTTACTTTCGTGAAAACCTGGGAAACCGTGAGACAATGTGGTGGCAAAGGAAGAACGAGTGGCACGGAACGACTTAACGCTGAGGAGGTAGAAGAAGGAAGGCGTGAAGAGGTAGTAGATAGGAGAGCAAGCATCACTACACGGGTTATAATATGTTTACCAAAAAGACCTCGTCGCCTGTGTATTAACTTAAATGTAAACTGCACGTTTTGTGAATAACTCTTGCGGAACACCGCACAGAAACACAGACCTGCCGCTCGCGGTCTCCGAGCTATTCCATGGAAAATTAGCTCACTTGTTACCTACGACGACGCACCACTTACTAAATTAATCTATTAAATTAGAGAGGCAGCGACGGTGTACGGGTGGCGTGGGTTGCTGTGGCGGTGTGGTGGCGGTCGACTGTTTCTGTCACCTAGATTGCTAGAAACACCAACTCCTTCGCTTTCATTCGCTATTTGCATAATGTTGTCGAGTCTTCCCTGTCTGTCCTGAGCGCTTCCAATGTGTTCTGTTGGATTTTAGTGATGAATTCGTTATATAATTAACTCCAAATATAATGTGACTTAAGATATCATTCATTAATTGCAGTTTATTTACTAATTTGAGTTACGAATTACTTTTTTCTTTACTTTGTCTATTGTATACAAGAAATGTCTAAAACTTACTTAAACATCTTTACTTAAGTTAAGCATTTAATAATTAAAAAAAATCAGTAAAATGAGTTATTCACTTCATCCAATAATAACTGCTCATATAGGTGCGTAAGACATTCATAATCATCACAATCTGATTCTCTTTGCTGAGCTTCCTAATTCTTAGTAATAATGCCATTCCATGTGTTTTTACTCATTCTCAATATATCTTGTCTTTTATTATTCATTCCAAGTTTCTCTTCTTCTATTCTTTCTTTTAAGTTTACTTCTGGTATCGTCATTTTCCTTTTTAAGTCTCACTGCTGATATTTTATCAGATATTTTATTTCGTCAGGTTACAGTCTCTTTACTGGGTTATCATCAATTTTCTGCACCACATGTTAATATGAAGATATATATTAGGGCAAGGCGGACTTGAAGTCTTCCACTGGCTTTATTACTGCTTCGGTTCTGGGTCGTAACTGTAGCACCATGATTGGTCACCTACGATTACCGTATAAAAAGTTTGGATCCACTATCCTGAGAGAAGTCTTCAGAATTTATACTACTAACCTGAACAATCTGTTTTAGATTACCGCAGTAGTAGAAAACTTGAAGATGTCTCTTAGGATAGCGGACGAAACGTCAGCAGTAGAAAACAAGAAGGTGCCGAACTATTTCTTTCAATTTAAATCTGGCATATCTGAATTGTTTTAATTGATTTTTCTCTTCTAAAATTATTAACATGAAGTTAGGGTGGCTCTAACATGCTTCACGTAATATTTCGCAGCTAAATGTTATTTACAATAATTGCAGATTTAGACGTTATAAATGGACATTTTCCCCCTCTTTTAAGGGCAAGAATTGCGTCACTTTTGTTAAGTCAGTTGTGTTGGGTCGAACTTTTATTTTCGGTATAATTTAGCCATTTTATCTTTGCCAAAACTCTGGAGGAGAGTGTGGTATTGATGCATTGTGTCGTTATAGAGTACATAGCGTCTATTGTTAACCAATTAATGTCTCTACTTACAGATATTAATTGAAGAATCCGTATTGGCCTTTGGAGTTTGGGCTCACTGGTCCCGTCTAAGGCTCTTAAGTCATAATACAGATATATCTAGGCAGTTTTTGTGTGTGTAATTCTCTGGAACTCTAATTAACAGATAATTTAACTGGGCCGTTGGATTTCTGTTACCTGTTCAATAAGACGAGCTAAGTGATAGTTATAGTTTTATTTTAAAAAGTCGCGTTCTTGGATTTGATTAGACAGATCTTTTGTCTGTCAGTAAAATTTAACTACTTTTCTGTAACCACCTAGCAACTGCCTTTTGTTAAAAATTATTGTAAATCGTGAACTTTGATCAAAGGCTTCGACAATTATTTTATTAATTTTTTGTACTTTTGATCTCCACTAAGTCATTTTAATAAGCTCATTTAGATTTACTTTTTCATGCAATAAATGTCTTTTATTCTATTACACCAGTCTGTAGTTAATGTTTAGTAAATGCAGATAGTATTTTAAATTTTACATGTATACCTTGCCTCATAGTTCAATTTAACGTTTTCAAATAATTCATTTCATTTATTTTATTTTTATAATTTTCCAACTTTTTAATACCCTTTTGTATTTATTCTGTTGATCATGATTCTTTTCCAAATTATTGTGTGAACTTATATTTTTCAGTCAACAATGTCCGAAAATTATTTTTTTTAACTTGTGTTTTTCTTCTTTTGTTGATTTTGTTCGAGTCTTGACATCATTACCTTTTGGGCTTCTGACCCTACTTCCCTACCTTTCATACAACCTCAGTGTATGAATGGCACCACTGGTCAACAGTGAAATTGCTTCTTAGGTGAAAGTACCCAATCCTGAATGAATTCAACGTGCTGAACACGAATATCACATTGAAAAAAGTTGATTGGCTCACGTTCAAGAGATATTGACGTTTTGTCCATTGTATAGATGCTATTGCATAATGTAATGCAATTTAGTGAGAAATTACGAAATTTTGCGTCATATTGCATCACTCCTTCATGCAAAGAAGTTAATGCAGCATTTACTGTAAGTTTCCATTGAGAGTGTTGCGAAATTGATTCCGCAATATCAAGCAATAGCTAATTATAGTTTATTTATAAATGGCCGACGTGACAGTTAACTCGTGCAATGTCCGTTCATTCGCGCATATTTTTCGAAGCTCTAGCATACATAAGTGATTGCTATAGTGTAAAGTAACTAAACAGTAGCAATGCCTCGTAACTGTGTTAATAGTGCAAATAACTTCTGTTATATTTGCGGAGAAGTGACATTTGCTGCACAGAAAAAGAACATCAGTGCAACAGTTAAGAAAGCGTATCATTTGTATTTTGGTTGCAAGATAGGCGACCAGGACAAAGACTGGGCCCCACACGTATGCTGCCGCACTTGTGCCGTAAATCTTTCACAGTGGCTTAATGGCAAAAGAAAGGCAATGCCATTTGCTGTGCCCATGATTTGGAGGGAGCCCACCAATCACGTTGACGACTGTTATTTCTGTATGGTACGACCAGCTTCTGGAGGCATCACCAAGAAGAAGAAGTGGACAGTTGAATACCCTAACATACCATCTGCTCTGCGACCTGTCTCTCATGGCGAAGGACTCCCAATTCCAGAACCTCCTACAGATTTTTCTATCAGTTCAGACGATGAGGATGTCCATGCGTTGGCGAGTTCTCCTCAACGTGGCAGTAAGGATGATGACTTTTCGTGCTTTGACGAAACATCTGCACCACATAAACTTACCCAGGATGAAATGAACGATCTTGTTCGCGATTTGGATCTGTCGAAAAGCAAAGCGGAGATACTGGCCTCAAGACTTCGACAGTGGAATCTTCTGGAACAGAATGTCCGAGTGACTTCATCTCGCACTCGCCATCAGCTCTTCGAATCTTTCTTTAAGAAAGAAGAAAGCCTTGTGTTCTGCTGCGATATTGATGGTCTACTACAAGCTCTCGGTATTGCACATGATCCCCACGAATGGCGGCTGTTTATAGACGCTTCAAAACTGAGCCTAAAGGCGGTTTTGTTGAATAATGGGAACCAGCTTCCATCCATACCTATTGCACATGCGGTCTACATGAAGGAGACTTACGGCAATCTAAAGCAGCTACTGGAGACGATTAACTACAGCAAGTATGGCTGGCAGATATGTTCTGACCTGAAGGTAGTATCTCTGTTGATGGGTTTGCAGCAGTACTGCTGTTTTCTTTGTCTGTGGGACAGCAGAGCAATCGATTTGCACTACATCAAGAAAGACTGGCCTCCGGGAGCATTTTTTAAGCCTGGAGAAACGAATGTACAGCACCCACCATTGGCACAGCCACACAAAATCATCATTCCTCCTTTACACATCAAACTCGGTCTTGTCAAAAACTTGGTAAAAGCCATGGATAAGAATGGACCAGCATTCAAGTACCTGCATGACAAATTCCCTCGACTCAGTGAAGCCAAAATTAAAGAGGGCATCTTTGTGGGGCCTCAAATTAGACAGCTCTTCCGAGACCCCAAGTTTGAGGAACTTCTTCAAGGTAAAGAAAAACAGGTTTGGGATGCATTCTATCAAGTGGCAGCAAACTTCCTGGGGAATGACAAGGCAGAAAATTACAAGTGTCTGGTTGAGGATATGTTGGCTTTGTTTCATGAATTCGGCTGCAATATGTCCTTAAAGATCCACTTTCTTGATTCCCACTTAGATTTCTTTCCTGATAACTGCGGGCAGGTCAGCGATGAGCACGGCGAACGCTTTCATCAGGACATTGCCACCATGGAGCAACGGTACCAAGGCAAATGGTCTACGTCAATGCTAGCTGACTATTGTTGGACAATCAGTAGAGATGCTCCACAAGTCCACTACAAACGGCAGGCCAAAAGAAGTCGAAAGCCGGAAGCAGACTAATGTTTTCTTACCATGTATTATAATATTGACATAAGTACACTTTTTCTGAAATATGCGTAAATGTTTTCTTACCATGTATTATAATATTGACATAAGTACACTTTTTCTGAAATATGCGTAAATGTTTTCTTACCATGTATTATAATATTGACATAAGTACACTTTTTCTGAAATATGCGTACATATTACAGAAAACCCGTAGCCAATTTAGCTTTTTCTTAGTCATTTTCGTGTTCAGCACATTGAATTCATTAAGAAATGACAATTTTCAGCTTGGAAGCATGAACTTTTCGAAAATTTGTTGCCCAGTGAATTATTACACCTGTTTCGGAACCCCGACCATCTTTAATTGAGCTGGCGGCGGTCTGAGGAGTTGGCAAAGTCCACAGGTAGATGGGTTAGCAACAGTTTGGGAAATCCCTATCCCTTATGTAGCATTTAAGGTCTTTAATTTAATTAATACCCAACAGACACCAGATATGCTGCTCTAGTGGCCATTACGTTTTAAAAGCAACGGAAACCGGCCATTTGATCGATATACAGTGGTAAAATCCCTTCTTTTAATTTAAAACGAAGAAATAGTCTTCTATATTACATAATCAAGTAGTAAAAATTACAGCTTTATATATTACATAGTTGACTATATATTGCAAAATTTCCAAAAAAAAAATTTAATTTACTTGATTAAATATTCAGTTACCTTTTACATTAAAAATAATAAAATCCAATGAACAGAGCGCTTCAAAACTAAAAATAACAGATGTGGCAAAATTCACCTTAAGTATCTATATCAAAAATTCAGAAGAAAGTTTCATCAATATTTTTCAAACCACAGACTGAATTAATTTGAATTATTATAAATCTTATTAGGTACTGTAAACCTACCGCATTTAATTTTGTATTATTTATTTGCAACTTATATTTCACACGCATTATATGCTACTCTTCTTAAGAATATAGAAATAATTTAAGAATTTTCAATATAGACCTTCAATACACTGTTTTAGTTTTTCGGACACAGAAAAGGAGAAAACATAACAAACAATCCCGGCAATAAAAGTTGCGACAGTTCGCTGTAAAAATCGATCTAAAAAACATCGTACATGGAAACAGATAGGTGTTGCCTCTCCGTTCGTCCTGTGCTAGCGAAAAACTGATTTATGAACTAAATTTCCAAGCGCGCGACTCGTCTCCTCATAGCGACACGGGCGGCACAGGGAACAAAACAGCGGCGGGCACACGGCAGCTTTATTGCCGGAATACAAATCGTTCGCAAAACACTATCAAACCCGGATGTGTTGATCTTGTCGCCTGGGTAAACGGTTGATCATGTGTGTGAAAGCGAATCAACGATCCAACCGACATCGCCCGAATCGTTTTCGAAACGATTTAAAAGACAAATGGCACCACGGCGACAATGTGAACACAAGAAATTGAAAAGCGATTAATACAGTTTATGCACATCCACGCGTCTAGATAGTAAAAATCCGGTGGTATTCCAAATCTTAAATTCCGGATTGATTAAATTTTGAATTTAAGATTTCAAGGTCATAAAGGGTATCTAATGAACATAAACGTATGTGTGTACCCATTTTGCGTGACGTGCAAATTGATAAATCTTATCCTCTTTTCACAAAACTATCACTAATATGAAATGTTTTCGGATCATACGTGTGTTAGTATTCAAACTACAAACCTGAAGAAATCGCTAAAGTTCCAACCTCCACAGCAGTAAAACATAATGACGCCGGCAGTCCTGCCATGAAAAAAATCAAAATGTAAATCGACGCAACTAATATTAAACGACAATTGCATGCAAAAAGAAATTTTGCAAATACTAAATTCTGAAAGCAGCAACCTTCGTTATAGACTGTAAGGTGTCAGAATTAAAGACATTTCTAGCACTACTTTATGAGTTTCAAGCTCAAGCTTGTGCCCACTGCTTTTCTCTATATACTCTTGCAATCTACTAACTTGAATAACAATATCCAAATATGCGCTGGTGATACACAGACACATTCATTTAATCCTAAGGGTATCCGGGAGACTGACCAAAGACGTAATTGGTAATGTGCCGACTGATGGTCACCGAGTGCGGTCTTTTCATCTGCAAATTTATCCGACCTTATTCCTAGGCTACGCTACACTGACGAAGACCAATGAGTCAGAAACAAGTGTCTGCAGTTGCATTTCAGCAGAATTACACTATTTTCGTGTTCTTCATTGATCAGCCCTGGCATGGATGTATCATTCAGTTGTAATTTATAAATGTCTTGAATACTAAGTTCGTAAAATTAGTTTTACAAATGATGTGCATAACATTAAGGTCAGGAATAAGAGCTTCATTACGCCGACTATTCACAAGTCATCACTGTATGTGAGATCGTTTTCATATCATATACCTGTTTAAGCTCGGCCACCAGCCTTATCTCGGCAACCGTTTATCGTACAACCTGGCGGAAAAAATCTTGATGGTAAAATGGACGACGGAAATTACAACAAAAACATTTTTAAGTTTCCAAAATGATCGCAATTTTCAAAATAAATTAAAAATTCGATAATTTTTCATTAAATTCTAGATTAAGATAGATTATAAATTTTACTAGCAAAATTTTTAGACGTATTTATACAACTTTCATTTGAAACTTTTTGATCTAACTCCCATACGAAGGGAAGAGTGGAGGGGGGTATGTCTGCGTACAAAAGTAGGTATAATTTTGGTTTGCCCCAACGGATTTTAATATTTCTGGACCCATTAGATAGAGAATTTTACAAAGAATTGAAGGGTATGTAGCACGAAATTACGTGGTTGTCAAAGAAAATAACAGGGAGGGGGGGCTGTCCTTAATGTATGTATATTACTTGTTTTTTCTTTAAAATTTTTAATGGAACGGTATATTTTTAATATCGTAATATTGAAGCACATAAAAAACTGAAGAGAATGATGAAAACCGGAAGTTGCTACCTTTTTTCTTGACGAAGATATAGTCATACGAAGACAATCCAAAAAAATAAACAATTTTAAATATAAATTTACATATTTATTGTGAGTAATAATTTTATTTTAATTTTAAAAGTGTCACTAGACAGTGTATAGTACGCTTTCACTAAATATTTTCATCATAGTCTTCCATAAATGTATTTATTTCAATCTTCTCACTGATTTTTAAATTCTTGCATATGTTGCATTAGATTCTCCTCTTAAATGTTTTCAAATTCTCTAGCTATTTTAAATTTCATGTTTTGTCTTTTTAGACATTGAAATAAAATAATAATGATAATAATAATAATAATAAGAAGAAGAATAATATATCTTTATTACCCAACAGATATAGGTAGATCTAATTATAGGAAAATAGCAAAAATAATTTCCATAACTCATGAACTAAGTAGACAATAACGAGGAAAAAAAACAATATAATATAATGCATTAGTTATAATCAAATCATTTACTCATTATTAACGAAAGGGTATACAAATTGATATCTAATTCATCCCCGCCTATAACATGAAAGTAAATAAAAGAATCTATTATATACCTAAACATAAATAAGAAAATATATTGACCAAGTAATATAAAGGAAAAGAAAATATATTTAAATCAGAAAGTACAAAAAAAAAACAAGAAAAAACTTCAACTTAACAAATGTTCAAAGTGTTCACCTTCATTTTCAATACACGTTTATTTGTGGTTTAGTAGACGGCAGAGTTACTTCCATTTCGGAGGTAGCAATTGTTGTACTCGGCTTTTTGTGATAAACTATGTCTTTTATTCTGCCCCATAGATAAACATCAAGAACATGTGGCAAGGCGAATAAAAACTCAATAACGTCTTCTTTCGAAATACTTTAGGGATTATTGCCTCGAAGCTAGAATGCATTTTCAAAGCATTGAAAATACATTCTGATCAAGTCATAAGCTTCAACGTTAGAATACGACATTTTACAAACTTAATAATGATGTGCAGGAGTCCAAAAGGGCTTAATTTGCTAAATACGTACAAAAAGTTTAACTACAAGTGACACTAATATCTTTGCATTTCGATTTTCATGGCCTACCTTGGAAATCTCATCATAATGTAATTTAGTATCACTGTGCATGCCATGTTGTATGATGGAAATTTAAAAAAAAAGCAAGCTACACTGTTCACTATTATTATTATTTTATTTCAATGTTGGAAAGATAAGAAATGATATTTAAAAAATAATAGCTAGAGTATTTAAAAACATTTAAAAGGAGAATCTAACGTAACATATGCAATGCAAAAAAGGTAGCAACTTCCGGTTTTCATCATTCTCTTCAGTTTTTATGTGCTTCAATATTACGATATTGAAAATATACCGTTCCATTTAAAATTTTAAAGAAAAAACAAGTAATATACATACATTGAGAACAGCGCCCCCTGTTATTTTCTTTGACAACCACGTAATTTCGTGCTGCATATCCTTCAAGTCTTTGTAAAATTCTCTATCTAATGAGCCCAGAAACATCAAAATCCGTGTGGGCAAACCAAAATTCTACTTACTTTTGTACGCAGATATACCTTCCTCCACTCTCCCCATCGTATGGGAGTTAGATCAAAAAGTTTCAAATAAAAGTTGTATAGAAACGTCTAAAAATTTTGCTAGTAAAATTTTTAATCTATCTTAATCTAGAATTTAATCAAAAATTATGGAATTTTTAATTTATCTTGAGAAGCGCGCCCCCTTGCGATCATTTTGGAATCTTAAAAATATTTTTGTTGTAATTCCCGTCGTCCATTTTACTATCAAGATTTTTTCCACCAGGTTGTACGATAAACGGTTCCCGAGATATGGCCGGTGGCCGAGCTTAAACAGACACCCGGTATACAAAATGTGCGGTGCCATACTTTTAGATATCAAAGAATTGTCGTCAATTGGCTTTGGTCGTTTTTAGTAAGCAATTACTCAATAACTGTTTTATACAAATAAGTGTTAGTGGAATCCCTTTTCCTATTTTTTGTATATAATGACCAGAGAAGTTAAGTTAGACATAAGTATGAAATTATTAGATATTCCATTTGATTGATAGAGGTTAACTGATAGACTGAGAACAGGGGTTGCACTCAATACTGAATCTCGTTTAATGTTTTTTTTTATTCTTCATTTTGCGCATATTTTTAAGTACAATTCCTTATATATACAGGGCAATCCAAATTAAGTGTTCACCATTGGTAACTTTGTTATTATTAAAGATACAAGATTGCTTAAACTAGCAAACTTGTAGTACTTTTAACGCTCTTTAAGATGGAAGAATAAAAAAAAACAAATGAGCAACGCGTTTTCGAGTTTTGCCGAAAAATATTTTTTTTCAAATGGAAACTCCTGTATATTATATCATTTTCTGCTAGAACTTTAATTTTTAAACAAAAAATCTTATAAGAAATTTTTTACTGGGATTAAAAATACTTGAGTTATAATGAATACACAAAAACAGCTAAGTCAAGTGCATTTCTATGTATCTATGAAAACGACGATAAGTCTTTCTACCAAACGTCAAATATTAGTACAGTTTTATTAGTTTTTCACTCATAAGTTTCATTGTGCTAGTTATTAATTTGACAAAAAAATGATTTTTACCCATTCAGAAAAGTGTGATATGTTAAAATCTTATTTAGTGTGCAGAAAATCCTCTAGGAGGGCAAAAGAACACTACGCTGAATTATATCCACTCCGAACACAACCACATGAGCAATATTTTCTGAGACTTTACCGAAAATTTAGAGGCAATGAGAGTGTTTTTGCCAAAACACGGACAAAAAGGACTTTTATAAAAAGCGAGGCCACGGAAATTGCAGTTATCGCATATTTTGAGGCCAACCGTGAGAATTCCATACTAGATATTGTCAATGAATCTGATTTGGGTCACGGTACTGTGCATAGGATTCTGAAGAAACACAAATTCATTCCTTATAAGTACAAACCAGTTCAGGTTTTTTTGCCAGGGGATCCAGAGAGAAGAATGTTTTTTTGCCACTGGTATCTTAACTTTTGTCGCCAAAATGTAAACAACTTTCGTTATATTTTATGGACCGATGAATCGAATTTCTCAAATTCTGGAATGTACAATAAAAAAAAATCATCATTACTGGTCAAAGGAAAATCTTCTTTTAGTAAATCCAAGACGTCCACAAGTCCGTTTCAGTTTTAATGTTTGGTGCGGTTTAATCAGTTCATGGATTGTTGGTCCTTTCCTTTATGAGGGCACTCTAACTGGTGAAAGGTACATAGAATTTTTGACTGAAATTTTGAATAATTTCTTAGACGATCTGGATCTCATAAGTAGACAGAATTTGCATTTTCAGCAGGATGGCGCACCTGCGCACAACTACAGAGGTACTCATCAACTTCTAAATACTATTTTTAACACTTCATGGATAGAAACAAATGGTCCTATTCAGTGGCCTCCCCGATCGCCAGATTTAACGCCGCTTGATTTTTTTTATGGGGTTATTTAAAGAACCAGATTTATAAGCAAAGGTACGAAAACGTAAACGCCCTAAAGATTGCAGTTAGTGAAAATATAAACCAAATAGATGGTAGGACCATACTGAAGGCAGTTCGAGAAGTTCGGAAGCGTGTACAAAAATGTATTGAACTACAAGGTGGTATTTTTGAACATCTTCTATGAAAAAATCAGTGATTTTTATTTTCTTTTAATGATAAGTTTATGTATAAAATAAAGTTTATAAAACTAATTTAGCTGTTTTCATTTATTCATTATAATTCAAGTATTTTTAATCCCAGTAAAAAATTTCTTATAAGATTTTTTGTTTAAAAATTAAAGTTCTAGCAGAAAATGATACAATATACAGGGGTTTCCATTTGAAAAAAAAATATTTTTCGGCAAAACTCGAAAACGCGTTGCTCATTTGTTTTTTTTATTCTTCCATCTTAAAGAGCGTTAAAAGTACTACAAGTTTGCTAATTTAAACAATCTTGTATCTTTAATAATAACAAAGTTACCAATGGTGAACACTTAATTTGGATGGCCCTGTATATTATTATTATTATTATTATTATAAAACATGAATACATCTAACGTATTTTTGCATTAATAAAATAATTTTTAAAAGTATGACAATACTTGTATTATTTGCTCAATTCTTATCAAAAACCTAATGTGTTAAGTGTTAAAAACCATTAAATATACTTTCAAAATGATTTACCAAATTACAAAGTTAAAATTACTTTCATTTTACCTAAACTTCATCGTCACCATCCTCTTCATATTCGTCTTCCCATTATCAATTTCTCTCTCAATTATTCCAGAATAATTAGGAACGGCTCTTACACGTATACACTAGTACAAACGCGCGCTCACATATACGCACACAGTGACATCTACGATCAACGGAAACTTTGTATAAACGCGGTCTGGCGGCGTTTTAATGATGACCCCTTATTGGATTACTAGGCCCCGAAGAGGACCCTTAGTGAAAAGATTATGTGCAACATAATAAGGAGACCCGTGATAAATACAGGTGATCGGCGAGTAAGGTAATCGAATTTTCGCAAGCCAGCCACCTCTCTGACGCCTTCCATCCAAAGCGGATTAAGATTTTACATCGACACTTTGCCGGGGTGTAGTGGCACCCCTCCGAAAACTCCGGGCTTTCCCCGAACACAATCGACTGACTCGCGCGAACTTATCTAAATTTTATCGCGGCGCCTTCGATGAAGAAATGTTAACGGTTAATTGGTGGAAGAAGGTGTATTATGGATGAGGGTAATTAGGTGAAAATGACTTTAAAAATTTCAGATAATTAAGTAGCGATAAGGTGGGCGTAAAGTGATAAGAATAATTGGAATGAAATGACTTATTAGAAGATATCTTGAAAAGTGGAATACATAAATAATTATTACGTCTTTTACGGGTTTATAAATATTTATGATTACTGAGGCTCTTCAAAAATAAATATCAAATTTAATAAAAAATAATATAAAAGCAATAAAAAACTGCAGAGAAATATTTAGGTGTTTCTTGCAATACTATTTACTAGTGTTAGTTAACTCATTGTTATGACCTTGCAGTCAGTCAGTCATCTATTATATAGATAAATTGATTAGATCTTATAGTATCGATCTACAATTAGACGTTTTTTATTCTTCGTAAAAAAATCTATTTGTGGTGCTGTTAATAAACCACGGTTCAGAAGACATACACTTGTGGACAAAATTAAGAGACCACCAAATAAACTTAAAATAACATTTTAATTTAAAAGTTATTTTTAATAGGCTTTTAACATGTCATAAACTGACATTTATTAAACACAATCTAAATAGTGTGCCATGAAACAATTAACAATAGCAAGACATACGCTGCTATGAAACGAAATGTCAACAAAAAGGTCTAATTGTTGACAGCTTTTTAAGTCATTTAATCAATAAAGCATGTTTTTTGTTTCGATAATTAGTGAAGTTGTTTGCATTAAGTTAATTAAATATGCCTAGACGCCATTGCAGACCAGAAGAAGTATCCCAAATGATTATTCTTCTTCGTGAAGGATATTCACAAAGAGAAGTTACTGGAATTCTAAATACAAACAAATCTGTGGTACAGAGGGCTGCAGCACGGTTCAGATGCACTGGTAGTTTCAAAAGGCGCGGACAAGGTGCTAAAAGAAAAACAACACGCAGAGAAGATCGCTTTATTGAACTTTATTGACACGTTTAAGAAAACGGTTTGTGACATCTCGTGAGTTAAAAAGTGATCTTCGATTAGCCACTGGAAAAGAAATTTCTACCACTGAATTTCAAGAATTTCAAGACTGAAAGAAGTCAATTTGTCTGCTAGAAATCCAGCAACTTGTCCAATTCTCACAGCTACGCACAAAATAAATCCCTTAAACTTTTGTCGAAATCATCAAGGTTAGGACGAGGGTCAGTGGAACTGCGCTTTTGTTTTCGGACGAGTCCAGATTCCTCCTAAACGAAAATGATCGCCGTGTTCGTGTCATACGAAGACCAGGTGAGCAATTTGCACCATGTAACATTCGAGAATTTGATCAATTCGGTGGGGGGGTCCGTATGGTTTGGGCTGGCATACAATATAATCATCGTACAGAATTGGTTATGATACAAAATGGGTCGCTAACAGCAAGGAGATATGCAGACGAAATTATTGTACCCTATGTTCAACCATTTGCCGAAAATTTTGGCAATGGATTCATTTTTATGCAAGACCATGCCCCAAACCTCATACAGCTAACATTGTCATAGCTCTGTTGAGATATGCAAATATCCAATGTTTGAATGGCCTGCCAAAAGCCCTGATCTCAATCCTATTAAGCATATCTGGTATCACTTCGACAACAAAATTAAAAACGCACTGAGACCGCCAGTAACACTTGTTGAGTTCTCTAATATGCTTGTTCAAGAATGCGAACAGATACCTCAAGAAAGGATCCGAAACTTAATCTCAAGCATGCCAAGAAGATTAGGAGCGTGTATTGCTACAAGAGGTGGGTATACACGCTATTAATAATGATATTTTTCTTAACTTATTACAAATTAGGATTTAAGTTCATGATAAGACCCAATGGCATTTTAGTTTAACTATTGGCTTTCCTCTTTTTTGCCATAAAAGTAAATGGTGTACACTCTAAGGAAACATATGAATTTATATATTTATTCGTTTCAATAAATTTCGTTATCTTGATTCATTTTTATTTTGAATTTTACTGGTGGTCCCTTAATTTTGTCCAGAAGTGTATAATCAATAAGTATCATGTCGTATTCGTATATATCATAATAATATGTTTCTTAATAACATGCTTATATTTAGGAGAGTTATTTTTGGGGTCCGTTTTGTGAAAAAACTTCTTATGAACATATGTCCTAAATGTCTTAACTTTTGAACTGTAGGGTGCTAAAGTTTAAAAAGAATTTTTTTTTTAAACTTTGGTATTACCCCTAGATATTTTTGTGAAATTTTGTACACGCCTTTTGTACATTAATATGCATTTTCTGATGTACAATCAATTTTATAATTTTTACCTGTGGTGTCTGTACGGGAAAATTTAACACATTAACTATTATTGAAAAACATGGGTCAATTACGAATTCTGAGTATGCAGACATGCACTACATGTACGGGCTAGCTGATGGTAATGCACTGGAAACCAGGCGGTTGTATGAAGACCGTTTTCCAAATAGAAATGCACGAACATTTTCAAGCATTCATAGAAGGTTGTGCGAAAAGGGAAGTTTTGAACCAGACAATCACCTGAAAGGAGTATAACGTACAGAAATTGAGGAAGCGGTTTTGAATTTAGTTGAGGAAAATCCAGGATTAAGTACAATTTGAATATCTTACATATTCTTGTTTGGAAAATTCTCCACGTTTTTTTATTATATCCCTACCATATCCAACGGGTCCAGGCTATACTACCTCACGACTCTCCATTACGGATACACTTTTGCCAATGCTATCTTTATAAATT
Source organism: Amphimallon solstitiale (assembly GCA_963170755.1). NCBI lineage: Eukaryota > Metazoa > Arthropoda > Insecta > Coleoptera > Scarabaeidae > Amphimallon > Amphimallon solstitiale. Next base: position 29,518,703 of record OY720681.1, on the reverse strand, counting down.
GATTGTAAATCCATTATTTCACACCAAAATTTTATTCACTGATGAAGCCAATTTCTCCAGAAACGCATCCAAAACTTCCACAAAAATCACTATTGGGCTGAAAAAAAACCCACGTGCAATCTTGGAATCCCGTCACCAGGAGCAGTTTTCCGTTAACGTGTGGGCAGGAATATGCGGTGATTATTTAATTGAACAATACTTCCTTTATGATATATGTTGAAAGGGCATAATCACCGACATTTTCTCGAAGAAGAACTGCAATCTTTGATGGAGGATGTTCCCATTTTAGTAAGTAATCGACTATGGTTTATGCACGACGGGACGCCAGCGCATTTCAGTGTTCTGGTATGCGAATATTAAAAATTACAATAATCGCTGGATAGGTCGCGGCAGACCACAGGCATGGCGATCTAGAACCCCAGACCTCAGTAGTTTAGATTTTTTCCTGTGGGGTCATCTGAAAACATTGGTTTACAGCACATCAATTCATACTGAAGAGCAGTTGAGAAATCGTATCATAGTTTCTTGCGAAACATGGACTCACGTACTCTTTGGAAAATGCCGGGAGTTGAAATACTCCCGGCACTTTCCAAAGAGTATTTTCGTAAAAAAGGTACGTGTTTTAGAAATAACCACAAAAATGGATGATTTTGATTAATAACTAAAGCTGGTACACAAAAAGAAAAAAACGAGCCTACGCGGCAGCTGCAAATTTGATGAAACGATGTAAAAAAATATCAACTTTATGTAATATTTAAAATAGTAAACATTTTCACACACATTTGACGGAAGCGTTTTTCGAAGCCATGGCATCGTCTATCCCCAGTTGCGAAGACGCAATTCTATCGGAATCAGTCGGCTATTACAGTCTTGAATCCGAACGACAGTCTCGCAATAAAAAAGAAATGCAGTGTAGGAGTGCACTATTATAAAGGTCATAAACTTGTTTCATACTAAGTTTGTGGTCAGTTGTGGTAGACGTAATTGCTTTCTTTGGAACTTCGCACAGTACATTGTGTATTAATCATTGCACGACATTTCATCACAGGAGAACAAAAATAAGAAACACAGATTCTGCAAACTGAACACAAAATGCTAAAATCCTGAAAAGAAATTCGCGCATGCCTTGACCAGATCAAAGACAATGATGTTATTATCACATCTAAAGCTTATTCCTTCAAGATCAACATGCAAATAGGTTCTATGCAACAAACACACCATGTAGTCATGCAGTTCACCAAACATGTAAACAAATGTGTGCACACAGAAATTCTGAAAGAGTGCGCAGAAAATATTAAAAGCGAAATCGTTTGCTTGTCTTGAGATGGCTGGGGTGATGTTCACAAAAAGCCAATTGTATGTTGCAGCAGTGTGACTTCAAATAGATATTCTATTTTGATGGATAGTGTAGACACGGGTGCTAATCCTCACATTGCTAAAAATTTAACAAAATATCGGATTGGATGCAATTAAATATACAGAAGAAAAGTTTGAGATGAAAGTAAAGAGCTTTGTTACGGACAATGCTGCTAAAGATCAAAAAATGAGAAACGATCTTTCCCATGAGTTAAAATAATAATAGATAATAATAAAAGTGTGGACGTTCAAGTATTTCCGAAACAAGAATGTTTCTTCTGCAATATACAAACAAGGTGGAGGAAAAACTTGTGATACCTGTGAAAGTAGAATGGAATACCACTAATGACTTAATTAGATCTTACCTAGATAACTAAGGTATCCTAGTACAAGTAAACCAAGACAATAAAATCGACATCGACAACCAGGTCACAAAAAGAGTGAACGACGCTAATGTTGCGATGAATGTTGTTCATTTGTTTAATCGCATGCAAACCAATTGCAAAGAAAATCAACAACAATTTCAGTAGCCATGGAGCAATTACAAGCTGAAAAGTATATTTTTAAATCAAGAAAAAAAATCTCAAAAAATTATATTCATACGAAATATAAATTGCTTCAAACGATTATATTATCCTTATGTTAAATATAGTCTTGGCTCCTTCCCTATATACAAAACAGAGAAGTCTTGATTTGAAACAGATTTACTCGACTCAAAATAATACTTTTTAGCGTGTAGAAGTAGGCTTGGAAAAAAAGCAATTAAATGTAAGAAAAGAACATCTTCAACGAAAAAAAATGTCGTTGGGAGTTGTTCATAATGCAGCTAATATACCAGACCACAGATTTCTTGAACAACCTTTGAGCAATCGGCAAAAAGAAAAAGCTTTCGACATCATCAATGAAGCGAATCCTGAATTTCTACAATTTAGTATGGCATTAACTTAAAAATCTGAACCATTTCCCAAGTATGGGACTCATTTTAGAAAAACAGCACCATTAGTATGATGAAAATCTATTATAATAAGTGATGATGACTGACCATCATAAAAGAAAAGTTTCTTGATTCTCACAGACCAAAATCTGACATGTGTCGTTAAAATATACGACACATTAAAATATTACCTAAACTTCTGCGGAATTTGAAGTACATGGTCGGCGTAGAATGCGCCCGAAAACACGTTACTTTCAAGTCAACAAAGGAAAAATCATTGTGTTTAAACGACAGCCGCGAAGAGGTGGCGTAAAAAATAACTTTTATTTTAAATTAGATTTAAAATGTGAAAAAGGACAAAATATATGTAAAAATTATTAAACTCAAACCAGTAATTATTAAGACAAGAAAACGATTACCTGTGCCCAGAAAAGCAAAATTTTAATTACCCTTCCTAACAAATAACTTAGAACAATTGCACAGGTTACTCAGACATGGCACCCAATTAACTAAATTGAAGTTAAATTATGAATAATTCAAAATTTTTACCCAAATTAAAGTATAGATAATATTAACGTATTGCAAAATACTCACACAATTTAATTATATTCTAACAATAATATATGAGAAAACAAACCCATACTTAAAAAATAAAGAATTATATTAATAGAGTGAATTCTGTAACAAAAACTACACACGCTATGTAAGTGTCCAGAAAAACTAAGATAACTCAGAATTTAAACCAAGTGAGCCAACAACCATGGAAAAGCACTACTAATGCAACTAAAGGCATTTTTTCTGTGACGGGAAAAAAAATTGACATTTTATCCTTCTTGACAGGTACCTAATAAAATGTCACTTCTTGCCCGCTTAAATTGACAGATATTTGATTATTTTACAGGTTTCCAAAGCAACGCAGGTGTAACGTCACTTGAAATGTCACATCGATTGATTTTCTGACTTCAATATATAGTATTTACGTGTTTTTTTCAATATTAAATCGGCGTTTTTCCCATCACAGAAAAAATTATGTATTATACACGGGAAAAAAATTAGATTTTAGCTCTCGGTAATTTATCTATATATCTATAACCTTACCTCGAGCTAAAATCTAATACTTTTTTCCCTTGTATAATAAATAACTATTATTTTTATTGTTTTAACTGTCAAGTTTTTATGTACGTAGTTATTACAGCTCACTTATAAATTAAAATCACTGTAAATATAGACCGTAGCAAAAGTAACTTGCATTTTCGCCGCTCAAACAAACTTCAAACTAGGTTAATAGCACTTAATATTAGTACAATTTATATTCAAATACGTGTGTATATATGTATATGTTCTGCTGAAAACCCCTAGCATGTACCTGTATAATTACATTTCGGAAATACGCCCAAAATTGAGAATATGTAACCTTTCTCCAATAACAGTGGAGCACATACCGGACATGTTTCCTGTAATGGTGCTAATGAAGTGGGGGCCCTCCGTACGAACTTTCTTTCGTAGAGGTACCAACCGACGGACAATCTACGTAGAACACACACAAGCACATCCCGTTCGTCGTAGCCGTGGGCAGAACGTGGAGAAACCCGAGTCCGCTATAATAAAGTTTAGAAGGTGCAAAGCGGGCCCCGGTGTGGACAGTTCCTTTGAGGTCGTCCAGGGGGGATTCTTAATTAAAGACTAGTTGCCATAGTTACTAATGGCGACGGAGTGACCTGTTCGGCACCTATTCGAAAGCCCTAAGGGGCAAAACGCCGTCTCATTACCAGGGACTGACCTCATGCGGAAGAAACCTTGAGGTCGAATGTAAATGTGCCCGGATAGAACGTTGTCGCTAAACACTTAGCTTCGCGGCAATTAACCCTTCCGGACGTGTATATATTGCTTTGTACTTCACGTGATATACAGAGTGTTCATTAAGGTATATAAATTATACTTCAATCAGTCTAGGAATAATTTAGGAGCCTTGTAAAACATAAAGCTTATAACACACGTTTGCTTCTTCTGTGAAAAATTTGCTAATTTACATATTTCATTGTTATATTTACTATTATATTCATCAAGAAGAGAGTTCAATAGAAAAAGATTCATTCACAATAGTTTGTAATATGGCGGAAGCCACTTTACTACATCCTTCAAAACATTCTAAACAGCAATATGTAGAATCTTGATTGATGCAGACGGCTCATATGAAAGTTGAACACAATCGCTCATCGAGTTTCATATTGCAGTGATCTTAAGTTTGGTGGTAAATTGTAAATAAGCATAATCCAGATCACTTCTAGATTTAATTTAATTAATTATGATTTTATTTATTTTATCATGATCATTGTATATAAATATTTATTAAGTTAGTATTTTGGCAAATTTAAATTAATTTAAGTAAAATAATATAAGAATGTTATCGTAATTTTATTCAAGAAGCTAATATTAAAATAAGTCTGGTATATCAAGTGAATATTCACCAGAAAGTGTTTCCCGCAAGCTTCAGCGCAAGAAAATATTATGACCGAATACGTTCAATGAATAAGCCCGGCGAAACAATATTCCCCGCGAGATACTATTAACAATCGCAAACGTAAACAAGTCGACATCGAGATGGATGTTTGTTTACATTTTTAAATAAATAATACATCACTTTACCGATAGGTGCAGCACTCTAGAAATGCAATGGAAGAGGTGGAATCGGAATCGTACCAAGGATGACCGTACTTTTTTATTAAGAAAAAATATGCATATAAGCGAGAACATGAAGATTTTAGACTAGATGGCTGGTGAAAACCGCTCTCTAAAAGAAAATAATTAGAAGTAGGTGGAAACCTGTTCTTCCTCTTAAACACAGGCTGTTTATATTTAGAAATATTTTCATGAATTAACTTTATATTCTGAACTTAGAATATTTTTATGAGATTTTGCTATGAATTAAGTTTTGTTAATATTTTAAATAGATTTATTTTATTTTGAACTTACAAGAATTATTTCTTTTGAACTAAGATGTTTTATTCTTACACGTGGTGGTTTCATACCAAGCGTTATGGTGAAACATTCTTAGTAATTGTATTAATTTAATTTAAAATTTTTTGTGAAAGGATTTACATATTTAAAGTTTATTTTCTTTTTTATAAGTATAGACACTTGATAATTTTCTTTTTTGAATTTATATTAAACATTTATTTGCTCGTAGTATATTGTGTTATTTGGAATACGAATAGATTTATTTTTTGAGATATGGAAGAGTTTGGAAACCTTTATGACGAACTAAGGTAATTAGTTCGTGTTATAAAAATTTTGATAATTATGTATCTAGTGTTAAGTAAGTTATTGTGTGGTGATTTCTGCTAGAATTTTGTACGAGGTTGGTGATTTCTGCTGGAATTTTGTACGAGGTTGGTAATTTTTATTATTATTATATATGGTTTCACAATTAAATTTTATGGTTTTTTTTTATTATTATTTTGTACTTGTGTATTAAAATTTGACGTGTTGGGTAATTGGTCAGGGATGTGTGAAATGAATTAAGTGAATAATTAATTCATAGCATGGAGCCTTGGTTAATCCTGTAAACACGAATTGGTTTTGGTGGATCTGTTTGGCTGCGAGCAAAGGCGTTAAGCAGAACTAATCAGAATAAAGTCAACGTTTTAAAATATTTAAGCACATGGTAATATTTTGATATATATACATTGCATTAGGGCTGGACACGTAGTCGTATACATTGAGGATGTGTGCTATGAGTCGAAGGATGTACTCATAGAATGGTGCCCTAGTGTATCGATTTTGCGTGTATTCTGTTTGATTTTTGGCGATATTGTCTGGCGGCGAGAAAAGGCGCTGGGGAATATATACGTCAGGACAGAGTCCATGTGTTAATGTTCTGTATTGTTTGATTCGGCAAATTTTTCAACATAATTTATATGTGAATATAATCCAGTATAGATCACGACGTCTGTAAATTTGCTATTTGTTGATTGTTTTAGAAATTCATAAATACTCATGAATTCGTAGATAATGAATGTTTAGTGGAATATATTTTTTTTTATTTATATATAAATATATATATTATTTCTTATTATGATTAATTACTTCATAAAGTTTACTTTTATCATAACATGTGAGAATTTCATAAATACCTAGATAATAAATATCTACAGAGTGGTTGGTTTTTCATTGTACAGCCTATATCAGCTTTATTATCAAAAATTCAAAAAAATGTTAGAGGAAAATGTTTTTTATCTCGAAATGGTCTATCATATTACATCATTAGTAATCTTTCATAGCCTACTGATCTTTAGCAGCGATAATCAACTTTAATTTCTTAAATGGAACACCCTGTATATTTTTGCGGGATATGATTCTAAATACATTTCTCTTTATAACGATGTATAACAAGTAGGGAGCTGTCTTTAAATTATGCCTAATAATAGGAAAAACGAAATTATAGTTCGTTTCGTAAAAATCTTACATTTCGCCGAGAAGAGTAAGAAATTAAACCTCTTAGAGGCCCTAGAAATATTCAAATCCTCCCGCAATTTAGATATTATATTGCTTAACGATCAGACTGATTTGATATAACACCTCTGTTTACCTGATGTACTTAGGTTATTTCATTTTACCATTTTACTGTGGTCAAATTTCTATTTTCTGGTTTTCCCTATAATTATCATTTTATTGTCGCCAAATTTCTAATTTCTGGTTTTCCCTATAATTAACTAATAGTTATTACAATGTATTGTATATTATTCCTTGTATCCCCCTACTTTATAATTACCGCCTAACGCCAAATTTTTAGCATACATTTTGTGTATCATTTGTAGTACAGTGTTCGTTAATGGCCATGTTGGTCGAAACCGCGGTCACACATTTGGATTAATATAGTGATATAACAAAGTATAAGTGTTTTGTTATTTTGAAATTATAGTAGTCGACTGTGATATTCTGTTGTTTATACCTGTAAATATTTGACATAAGTCAGTTAGAAGTGTTTAATAGTGACAAAGGTATTGCGGTTCTTATTTAACTAAGAAAACGTTAGTGCTTTGTATAAGAAAAATGAACATGGGCTTCACAAACAGTGAAAAAGTTGATATGCTGTGCTATTTTCACAGATCAAACAACAATAAACGTCAGGCTGCTATCTTGTATTAAAATTTATATCCTGACAGAAGACAACCTCACGTAAATACTTTACAAAATTTAGAAAATTCTCTGCGGTTAACTGGCTCCTTTTCAAGGCGTATAAATAATATTCAAAATGGACGAGGAAACAACCACGGTAATGAAGTTGTTATTTAAGCTTACTTTAGAGCAAATCCAAAAACTTCTACAAGACAAGCAGCGTTTGATTTGAATATTCCAAGACACGAAATTATGAATGTTTTAAAATTGCACAAACTAACGCCTTTTAAATTAAATTTAGTCCAAACATTACATGCTAATGATCCCAACAACAGAATAATATTTTGTGAATGGCTCGTGAATGTGGGAAGACATTATTTAAGTAATATCATTTGGACAGACGAATCTAATTTTCACAGAAATGGAATTTTTAATAAAAAGAATACACATTACTGGGACGATGTAAACCCCGCGTAATTGTTGAAGCTCGTGCGCAAGTGCGATTTTCAATTAATGTATGGGTAGGGATAGTCGGCAATGAAATTTTGGGGCCATATTTTTACGATGGAACATTGACTCAGAACCGATATTTATTATTTTTACAAAATGAATTTCAAGACTACATGAACAATCTCCCATTAACTTTAAGACGAAACTTATGGTTCCAACATGACGGCGCCCCACCTCATAATGGAGCTGCAGTAGCAAATTATCTACAAAATGAATTTGGTCAAAACTGGATCGGCAACCGAGTACCAATTTTGTGGCCTGCCAGATCGCCTGATTTATCAATTCTTGATTTTTTTGTATAGGCTTTTTGAAAAACCAAGTTTATAATACTCCTCAAAATCTTCAAGAACTGAAGAATAAAATTACCACAGCTTGCTTGCTAATTACACCTGCAATGATGCAAAACGCAAGGAGGAACATAATTACGCGAGCGGACAAATGTTTAGAATGTAATGGTGGACAATTTCAACAATTATTATAAGACACATTACTTACTATTTAGTATTTAATTTTTTTTATTTATAATAGAAATAGCAAATTTTTGTTTTCCATACTTTTTCTTATTATTTCGTTTCCGTAGACAATTGCTACACATATGCCAACTTGTGACGTATCATAATAAACAGAATTTAATAAGGATTCATTTTTATAGAAAATATACAGGGTGTTCCATTTAAGAAATTAAAGTTGATTATCGCTGCTAAAGATCAGTAGGCTATGAAAGATTACTAATGATGCAATATGATAGACCATTTCGAGATAAAAAACATTTTCCTCTAACATTTTTTTGAATTTTTGATAATAAAGCTGATATAGGCTGTACAATGAAAAACCAACCACTCTGTATAATGTTGTATATGCTCGTTATTATTTGATTTACTATTAATAAATTTTATTATAAGGTTTCTTTCGTATTTTTATTTATTTTATCTGACCTGAAGACAACTTGAGGGCATTCATATTGGAGAAGGAACATTGTTATTATTTTCTGCCCCTGAGTAAAAACATCTTTAATAATTTTAAATTGAGCTAGTGATATGTGAAATTGCTAAACCTACTGTTTTGCAGAAAATTATAAGACTTTAGTCTAGCATAAGGCATAGAACTAAAGTATATGCTTGATTCTGCTTTTATTTATTATTAAATTAATTAATATATTATTATGCAATCATTAATTTGCAAGAGTCACAGCAGTATGTAGTTGATGAAATCGTATAGGGAGAACGCTCGTCGTACAGTCTGATCCATCGAATTGATACTCGCTTAATTTGAGCATCATATAGTTTCCATTAATATACAATTTAAATTAGTTGAAGTGAAATGTTTATTGTTAAAAGGTTGATTCTGTCGCATAAGAAAATAACATTTGTTATATCATCATTCATCACAGAAAAATTTAAATGTGGGCACCACACAAATATGATAAACTTCTTAATAAATTAAACCTATGAGTAAAAGTGTTACTTATAGACATAGTGAGCATTATGACTTTTTTTATAAACAAAACTTATACAAAATCTAGATTAAATACTTATAAATAAATATATTTCTATATAATGCATAATTTACAAGATACTTGCAAAAAAACTTCTACTGTAAGTTATACTTCCCGTTCGAATTTTGAAATTCCTTTTAGACAAAAATTATTCAGAATCCAGATCTAAATACTTTTAATTTTCATTAAATCGGTAAAGAATTAATAATTAAGAGATATTACTATGACGGTAAATGTGATACTCAGAATTTTGACATTCATTTATAGAGAAATGATTCAAAATCGAAGTTTAAATACTGTACTGGTATATTCTCAATATATTTGTCTAGAGCGCTTAACTTGGAAGATATTCCCAAAAATTGTTTTTCAACAAAAGTAAAAACCTACTTTTCGAAAAACTGTTTTATATAAAAAATTACAAATTCACTTTTGGGTACTTTATCATTCCCTAGAAATTTATCTTAAATTAATAGTTAGCGAGATATTGTTAAAATTCGATTTTTTTTTATTCAAGGAAACTCTACTTGTGGTCTACCGAATTCATTGAAAATATGATCAGTCTGTAAGAGAATCTTTATAGTCTTAAACACAAGGCTTATAATGATAGCTTTAGCAGTTCGTTCGTTGGCATGGTCACACACACACAAACAAACGGCCAACATTTTTCAAAAACCATTTTTTCGGTATCAAGGGACTTCAAAATGTGGAGAATTGCAAATATCTCGAGGTTGATATCACAATAATTTTTATACAACGTATAAGAAAGTAAAAGACCCGATGTATGATGTGGATAATATTATTGACAATGTAACAGGAAATGTTACTATGTACACTGTAAATGTGGTTTCATAACAAATTCGTTGTAGCTATATAACAATCAAAAACAATACATACCAAGTTATAAGATATTTATTGAAGTATTTCAGCTACCTGTCAAATTTCATTGGTATGTATGTATTTGTCTCTTCTTGACTAAAGAAACCCATCAAACTGCTCGGCTATTTGATTTTTCAAAAGCCTAGGTATATTTAAATATGTGTACATCTTACCAAATTGCAGCCATGTAACAACAGGTAAATACGAAATTAACCACTCAGATTTAGCATAATTTTATCTTTATACTAAATAAAGAATGTCTGTGCTAAACTTCGGGACTAGGTTGACTGACATTCTTTTATTTGCATTTTCTATTTCCTTTTCTCGCATAATCTTTGCAAAACCTGTATTTTAACTGCTAAAAATAAACGAAGGTAGTGTTGTAAACACTGAAACGTTCACAATCTATTCATAGACACCAATCTGATTGTGGGGTTGCATGAATGGAACAAATGCAATCTTATTTGCAGTTAATGGTTGAAAAAACCTTTATATCGCCTCCAAGCATTAATTACTTACAGTCTAAAACTTCGCTCATGAAATTAGAAACAAGAAAGGACTCAAGTTCGAGCCTAGAGGCACGCCTGACATCAGTTGTTAATAGTGTTCAGCATTCTCTTATATTCTTCCAAAAGCCCACGGTATCTAATACATCGTTAACGAAGATTAGAAATAATGTTCGAGTCTTGAGGCACTCCTGATGTCAGCTGACAATAACTTGGACTAACAACGTAGTAATGTATCAATCCTACTGTCTTCTAAGTAAATTGTGTTTAGCCATTGAAATGACAAGAACTTATCTATGACGTTTCGTACATAAAATTGTATTAATAATTATCTACTTCTATATATCAAGTAAGAATTCTCATGAAATTATTGATATTACATCTCTGAACGCCAAAGATGAAATAGGCACGTTCCTAATTGATTTATAAAAGCAAAACAAGTCATATTTCAAACATAGACGTTATATGAAATTTTATTCTTTACTGTACCTTAAACATTACATATATCAAGTTAAATTTAGACGAGGCATGTGTTGCTAAGAACCAGAAGCATATGTTACAGAAAGAATAAAACTACTCTTCATGTATACAATTCTTATCGAAAGGCCATGCCTAAAGCACTTACCCCAGGTAAGTCAGTTTAAAAACGGTAAAACTGCGTATGCTCGAGCGAGAGAATGGACCAGGTGTACGCAATTCAACGGATGCAGCAGCCGCTCTTGCATTTACTTACTTACATCCGTGCCTTCTGTAACCCCGCCAGATTTTATTTATAGGCACGTGATCGATGGAATGATTAGTGTGAAATATATACGGGCTTATTAATATAACCTATACAGTCCGCAGTTGCCGGTACCGGCCCGGTTAAATATGAACTTTATAAATTGTTCGGCTAATGCCCGCATAATAACGCATTAGTAACTGCCAAGGTTGACTTAATGTTACACAATTCTCGACGATTTGAGCGATTTGATCTTTTTCCACATGGAAAAGATAAGATGTTCGCTTTTTTCAATGGTGAATGTTCGTGTAGATGATGTTGTGTAAGAGATGTTAGGGGATTAATTCTGATCTAAAATTATATAAATCGTGAATTAACGATTCTTCAAAGGCCCCGTTTAAAATAGATTAAATGGATAGATGAATCAAATTAAATACTGAAAATTAAATTATCAAAATGGTTATTAGAAAGTATGAAAATATTTTATCTTGACGTCATTAAATATATACATATACCGGGTGTCAACGAGATCATGTATCAGCCCGCCATTTATTTATTAGTTAAAATAAAACTTTGAAATTCGAACCGTATATATGAGTGATTGGTGGGCTTCTTCAGGTACACTCAGTTTTTCTATAGCACTTCCGGCCAAACCGGAAGTGACGTTAATTTTGAATTTTTAAATACAACATTTATTATTTCTGTTCATATTCTGTTTCTTCTGAAAATTTACCATCTAGTGCAGGTTAACTTTTGACATTTCTGTCAAAGATAGCGATATCTGTTAAAATTATCCATTAAAGTGAAACTGCTTCGCAACAATTGTCGAAATGTAACAATCATCAAAGTTAGCTTTGAAAACAATTAAGAAACGTTTTTTCACATTTACACGCATTGGCGAAGGAAACATGTACTTCACGTTGAAATTACTAAAGAAAATAATTTTAATAAATGCTCTGTTGCTTTGAAATTAGACTACTTTTAAAACATTTTATATTTTGTACTACCTGTCTACCACTAAACCACAGCATATTTTATATCACTTGAAAGCTAAAAATTATGCCAATATGACCCTGTAATAAAAAATAGGTGTTACTATTTAAAAAGAACGAGTACCTGTCATTTGAAAATTAAAAAAAAAATCTTATTTTCTTTAGTAATTTCAACGTGAAATACATGTTTCCTTCGCCAATGCGTGTAAATGTGAAAAATACGTTTCTTAATTGTTTTCAAAGCTAACTTTGATGGTTGTTACATTTCGACAATTATTGCGAAGCAGTTTCACTTTAATGGATAATTTTAACAGATACCGCCATCTTTAACATAAATTTCAAAAGTTTACCAGCACTAGATGGCAAATTTTTAGAAGAAACAGAATATGAACAGAAATAATAAATGTTGTATTTAAAAATTCAAACCGGAAGTGCTATAGAAAAACTGAGTGTGCCTGAAGAAGCCCACCAATCATTCATATATACGGTCCGAATTTGAAAGTTTGATTTTAACTAATAAATAAATGGCGTGCTGATACATGATCTCATTGACACCCGGTATATTACAGAAGAATTTCTTTTGCTAGTTTAACGGTTGTATTTGAATTCAAAAACTAACAAAAATTAAAAGATTTCGATAATATAGATATTATCTTCGTCAATTAATAAACATGAACTAATTGAAACATTAAAATATTAAGAAACTATTAATAAAACTGTAGCATATATTTGACAAATATTTTCTGGCTATTTTAAATCATCATAACTACAATAAAACTATTTAAACAGCAGCTTGCTTTCCAAATTGTCATGTATCTAATGACTGCAATAACATCAAATGTACAACAGTCAAGAACATCTCATAAATTCTATAAATTCCTTCGTTACTTGCTCCTACAGTCGAAATTTATAATGCTCCAACAATAACGACGAACACAAGATACAATGGATTTAGCTTAAATATGTAGAGTCCGATCCAAACCTGATTGTGCCTACGTAGAAAATGATTTTCGGTATTAGAGAGAGCAAGCAGTATAAAATGAGAGAGATATCTATGGGGAGCGCTGTACACAGTCGGGTGTGAAAACATTAGTATACTATTTGATCATTTGTCGTTTAGTATTTGCTTCGTACTGTGCTCCGATACATTTACATCATTTATATACATTTTCAAATCTTTTATAAAATCAGTTTTTTTAAAAAACTCTTAAGCATTGCCATTTTGTTGATTGAAGAGTTTACGAAGGTGTCTGCAGAAGAGTGGAGTAATATTTGTGCTCATGTTAAGAAAATTGAAGAATATTACATTGTTAAAGAACATATTATGGATGACTTCCATGAAACTTTATTCCATGGTGTTTGTATTCAAAAGTAGCGGGTAATATACACGATCGTTTTGGTGTCGATATTTTTAGCACGGATAGTACAGAGTTTAAACCACGCCTCGCGCATCCCAAGTCCCATCAGGTTTGGATCGGACTCTAGTTAGGATACTTGCAACTGGGTCGGCAGCGAGATGATCGTTTGCTCTCCAAACTCATCCGAAAAAAAAGGAGGCTGTCTGAAACTTTCTGTATCTTCAAAATTTTCGAATTTCTCTTAATTCCAGGTATCTTCTTTGTATGTACAATCTCACCATTCTTTATTAATCACTTTATATTAGAGCTAACTGCTTCGTATATATGGTATTCTCCTTAATATTTATTAAATGTGACTTTAATGGTGCCTCTATATTTCGAACTGTACATAATAATTTTGCGGACTTGTTATACTAATTCAATAAGTTTTAGCTGTATTTTTATTCAAAAGATTTTTTTTATTGAGATTGCCGCTGTTAAGATATGTTTTCTACTCTACATGGGCGAGATAGGGGAATACGGTCCAGTTTCACTCAGACTAGACCGACGCGTGTTTCGTCGGCTCTCGGGAAAACCGATAGGTAATACCGTGCCCGAGAGCCGACAAAACACGATCAGTCTAGTCTGAGTTAAATTGAATGGGATTCCTCTATCTCGCCCATGTATATTTTCTACAATGGCTACCCTACCCGCGTGAAACAAGTTATCTTTCCTTTTCCTACTAAATCATGGGTAAAATTTCTAAGTGTCACTTCTGGAACTAATAATAATTGTAACAATTGTTGTATATGCAACTTCGCATACATTCCTTTGATACAGAAACATATTCTGTTGACAGTTGTATTTTAAATTACATCTTAATTCCATAATACGAGTAAAATAGTCGAAAGTATTTTGGGATTGTATGTAATTTTAGGCTTCGTTTTTAAATGTTTGTGTTTATGTAATCCGTGATCTGTAAACATGCATTATGTTATTGATCAATGTACAAATAAATAAGGAAAAATAATAAATACCGCATATGTTTCAAATGGGTTAATACAGATATGAAAACGAAAATGAATACGTAGTTGAAATATTAAATATATAAAAACTTAGGGCCAATCTTTAAAAGAAACACCATATAAAATAAACAAAAAAAATTTTAAAGATAAAAGGTTATCGCATAGCCTGGAAGTGTTTTTAATTTATTGCATTTAAGTTCAACGAACTTATGCCATCACCAACATCACCAAAATATATATTTATATAAATATATATATTATAATATATATTTATATAATTATATATTTGGACCTAGAAATAAGCCAATTATGTGTTACATACTTTCAAGAGACTTTTTAAATATCAAATTACTTCTTATATTTTACTGTATGGCGTCAGTTATAATAATGACGATAAGGATAATATTGATAATAAGAATAACCTTGGATGAAGCATTATAAAAAATAACAAGAATAAAGACAATTACTGTGATATTAACAAGAAGCCACTAACACTGTACGCTTCTAGATACATTAACAATAAATTTCTTTCTTATATCTATCACGGTAAATTTAATAATAACAATAATAATATTCTCTTTAGAATCAATATTAAAGAAATCATTGTTAGTGTATAAACAGTTGTCACCTAAACTTTTTTTTTTATTTTTAAATGCTTTTATTGTGCTACCGGATCTACGTCGCACTAAGATAAAAGACTAAATTAAAGTAAAGAAACGGAGAATCACAATAGGGGTTGATTTAACTGGATAACGCAGGGCCGAGCTCACTCAGTCGCAGACGGCGTGACGGTTCAGGAAAATAAGAACACCTAAAAGTAGAGCGTCGGTCGGCAACGACGCTAGCGACGTTGTCCGGGCACCAGGACACTATGCTATCTTACAGACAACCTACCTGCGCCTCCTACGAGCTACCACTGGCTGTGTCCCTCCAGCGGGTTACCTATTGAACTCCCTGTATATTCGTAGCACCTAATCTTATATACGTGCTTGTCACAATAAAATTTGAGATATGCAGAGGTAAAAGAAATAAAAGAAAAGGTATTACGTAATGTAACAAAATTTAATTAAATTTAATGTGTTGAAAATTTGTTTTTTTTTTTAAATAAAAGATGAAGTTAGGTAATACAAAAAAAAAGATAGCAAGCGTTGAATGAAAAGTTAATTTAAATAAAATGAAATGAAACTAGACAGTTTGATAAATTTGATCACAAAGCGTTAGGTTATATTAATAGAAATTCCAAAAAAAAAAACAAGTCCTAAAATTAAATTATAATCTCTGCGCTTCAGCAGTAGATGGTTGGTAGCAGAAACGTTTCTTCACCTCACATTATGTATACAAGGGATATCATGGACACGCCACTACGGCAATGTTAATACAAAAGTGTACATATATATTTATAAACGCAGGAAAATTAATATCTCAGTATCAAAGACTTAGTCTAAAAATGTGAAAAATTCGCTAAATAACAACGCCAGGTTAGAATACATGAACTAAATTTAATTTAAATGAAGGATATTTATTAGCAAAGTCAAATATCTAAAGTCAAAGTTTAGAAAAGAAATTTTTAAAAAAAAATACAAAAGAACACTGAGCTTCCCGAACCAAAAATTTGCTCTTACAGAAGTGTTTATATTTCGCTCAGGAAAATTACATGATCATCGTGAAAGTCAAATTTGCAAAAGAAATATTATCAAAAATTAGATTAAAAATTCAACACATTATGAGACACACAATAATTTTAACAGTAATGATAATCACTAAGTATATTCCTAATTTAAATAAAATCTCTCCAAAAGATTTAGTGATATGATAATAAATTTACTAAAATTAGTTTTCATTAAATATTCGCCTCGACAAAGGGCTACAAAATTACGGTAGTGACATAATCAAAATTCTAGTTAAACTGAATGTTACAAGAAAAAAAAACAAGAAGTTATAACGGTAATTTAATTAGGATTAAATTGTGACCTCGCAGTGAACTAAGTGGTGCGATAGTTAATAAAGCCACTCAAAAATTCTTAGGTCAAATTTTAGGCGAGAAAATGTCCAGCACTCTGGCGTAAAGACGTCGAAAATCAGACGTAAAATATGAGGTAAAATTACAACATTAGTTGCACTTAACTGGCAAAATGGTCGCCGGAAGAACGCTGCGGGAATCCAAAATGGCGGCGACCCCCTTGATGGACAAATTCCTCCTCAACAGGCGGCCTGGATGTTAAGGTGCAACTCCTGAAGCATCGATAAGAACCACCGCGATGGATATGCGGGGCGATAACACCAGAAATACAGCTACTGAGGGCTTTCGAGCCCGTCAAAAGAATCCTAACGGCTTCTGAGGGCTTTTGTGCCCATCAAAAGAATCCTATAAAATTTAGAGAAGAAAAGAACCAAAGATAAGATCCCGAAAATTTAACACAGAGTATCAAACACTTACCCCAATTGTGAAAAATGGAGATCCCACGATAAACGACTACAAGTCACTTCAGGGTGCAAAATTTAAATACGAAAGACCCACACGTGGCCATACGTGAATTTTTAGATAACGGTACAACGATAGAAATTCACGTTAATAAACCAAAATTAAGGTAACGGTAATTACTGCTTTCTCCAATTTAAAGCCGCATACGCGAAAATATCCTCATAGATAATGTACCTAAGTACTAAAGGAAGAAAAGCAATTTGCACACACTGTTCTTACACAAGATGTGACTATCAAGTGAAGTCCTAAGCCGGGAAAAATCTCCTTATCCACAACTGCGCGTTCGCCGTACGCATCCCTTCAAAACATAAAGACGCGAAAATTCCTCAAAATGGACGGCGGGAGCATTCAAATCAAATAACAGACACACGTCTGAGTTTGACCATAAAGGGGGTTAACACTGTGATTCATAGATAAACGCAAACACGAACGAAACTTATATGAAGATAAAATAACAGAAACAACCCTTCGAAGAATGTGGAATTTATAAAGTCGGCAATTAAAAAGGGACATAAACACTCATCGGTTGGCAACGTGTGAAAGACTCATTTCACGGCAACGTAGTAACCATATTTTGACAGAAGAAAACAAAACAAACCTCCACACGGAGTTTCCAGTTTATTATGCGAAAGAATAGAATTTCTGCAGGTAACTAACGGAATATCCAAGCTCTAATAACAAAACGCTGCGGAAGACGGTTAGAGAAACCGATCTGACTATATGTTTCAGAATATTAACGTCCATAACCCCTACTGGAAGTCCCAGGAAGAATCACAGAAGTTTCCTAATACTTAGAATAACGAGGAAAGGCCAACAAGGGATCGGCAAACGATTAATAGTATGCCCACTCTACCAAGCATTTCCCTAATTAATACTTCTTACATTTTTAGTGAGACAACTGCGAAGGAAAAGGAACAAAAAAACCAATAATAATCGGGCCTGCTCGAGATACTGTGTTTGGAAATACGCAAAAACACGTGAACCAGTTAACACAACGACCTGACTGTCGTCTCGGAGCATTTTAAGCCACAAATAAAATGCATTATGTAGAGATCGGACGTAATAAATAAGTAGATATTAAAAAAAACTTAGACAAGGCGTAAAAGTAACTGCAAATGCAGAAAGTACGCAACTACAGGTAGGGTAGAATAAGCTAGAGCTAAGATAATTAGAATTAGTTACTTAGATACAGAGGTTTTCACAAAAATAGGGTGTAATTGTTCGATAATACACAATATGTATCTGTCAAATTCGCGATAAGTGATTTAGGGCTCTGAAGGCTCAAAAGTAGGTTTAGTACACACGCAGGTATACGGCAGGCAGTCATTGCAGCCGGTGAAACAAACAATGTACAGGGTACGCCCAAAAAGTTACGGGCTTATACAAAAATCCACGTATTTAGACACAGACACAAAATCTTTCGGGAACCAAAACAAAAGTAAATTTTACAGCGTAACAATTGGAATGTTTTTTATACCCTGAAATACAGTTTTTAATATTTGTGCAGATGCAAATGAAGATCTTGTTTGCTTCCACGGAGTTACCCCAGAACATTATCCCGTAACATACTCCAGATACTATGTAGGCGTGCTACGAACTAAGCGTTACTTCAATATGGACTTGGGACGAGTTAGTTCGTACCGCGTAGGCCATTCCGGATATCTTTTTGGTAAGCATACGTATTATGTTCTTTCCAGTTATTTACTATATTCGCTGTATTCACTATAATATCTTTTAGTAACATACTATTTTCATCTGCAACAATAATTGAGGTATCATCTGCAAACATGTTAATGAAATTCTTACTAACTCCTGGTAGATCATGTATTATATATTATAATGTGTGGGTTTTGCTTGATTTATCAATTCATGTATATGTTACTGTGTAAAACCGAAAGCTGCGTGACTGTCAACATTCACCGGTAGATGTTGATACGCAACAGTCTATTCAGTGTATGTCGAAATATATTTTTTCTACTCCCATACTTTAATTGTATTATTAGATATGCCGAACCTGTACTATAATGATGTTCATTACGATACAGATTTTCATTATGTTACAAGTTTATATCTAATAGGAATACAGATTTTTCATTACGATACAAGTTTATATCCAATAGGAATGCGACATTTCAATATTCAAACAATATTCAATATGGCGATTGCATATCTGACAGATATACAAATTAAATAAATGTGACAGTTCTCTGCAATTTACAAGTAAGTACTTAAAATTTGTGCTTTTTTGAAAATATAAACGGTAAAAATGAGGGATAATGACAGTGAAATGTAATAATTGACTCCACCAGAAATTATGGAACAAGTCTTAGTAGCCACGAACAATTTATTACCAGCAAATTCACAAAAACGTACGGAAAATTTTAACCTCAATTTATGAAATGGATTGTTCAAAAAATATGTTTTATTATGGGGTCGTAGAAAAAATAGTGTATGCAACTCGCATTTAATGGCTATTAAGACACTCGTATTCATTACAATACTCGGCTTCGCCTCGTATTGTAATTCTCTTACTCGTGTCTTAATAGCTATCATTAAATGCTCATTGCATAATATACTAGTAAAATATCATTGCTACTAACTTGGACAAGTGACTGGTAACATTCACGAGTGGTGAATGTCGAATTAATTAAAGTACTCCATTAGAAATGAACTGACAGGCATTTACTGAACAATAGAGAGAGACAAACTCACATTAGCACATTTTGAGTTGCACAGTAACTTAATATTTTGCAGCTGCACTTACCAGTATTACAGTCTTTCTTGCAGTTGCACCGTTTGTAGCCCTGCCCTCCAATTTTCGAATTGGCAGCAGCCGCTTTTCGCAAACACATTTTATTTGATCAAACTTCAACAATAGATTGTAACTTCTCTTTACGAAGTGGGGACTGACTTCAGATAAAAAGTTGCTTGAGAATACAGTTTATGTTTACTAATTTATAAAAATCGGAATTCTCTACGCCAACAACAGCGGCCAACATATGTCGAGGATCAGTACGGCCTCGGTCAATATCTGCGATTTGTACTCGTATGGTGTCACCAACTTCTTCTTTCTCTCTTTTTCTCTTGAAGCTGCCCTTCTGCTAGAAATTGCCTCTTGTTGTTCATGCAATATTGCACTTAACAAGAGTCGCATATTTCTTCATCACAATCGCTGTCATTTCCTTCAACATCACTGTTGCCTGCGTGAGAATGGTCTCGATCTTCTTCAGCTTCATTAGTGCAACCCTACACTAAATTTTCATTTCCGAAAAACGTTGATAACAAGTTCTGCAAGCTGTTCCTCTGTTTCAGAGTTTCCAATTTTCTCATGAGGAAGAGTCGATGATGCTATTCCTCTTTTTCGTTTAATCCCAAATATAGATTCGTAAGGCGTCTGCCGAATACCCTCATGGCAAGTCGTGTTTTTTGCAAACTGAACAAAACATAGACCTTCCGACCATCGTAGTCATCCATTCAAGCAGTTAACATATTTTACATATCTTTGATGCCTCTTTTTACGGGGCCTTGTGTTTGGCTGTGTCGAGGTTTTCCATGAACTATCTTTACATCTTTCCAAATTGAACAAAGTTCAGATATTACTCTATTACTAAATTCTCTGCCATTATCTGAATGTAATATAGCGGGAGGAAATGTCAAACAAACTTGAAGAAAAGAGTACGCGACGTCTTCGACAGTCATTGTTTTTAAAGGCTTCAACTGAACAAATTCTGTCAGATGGTCTTGATAAACCGTTATGATCTTAAAATCGCCGTCTTTATGGGATTGCAAATCTATGAGACGTACATCTTCAGTTAAATTCAGAGCTAATCGTAAGTTTTACGACAATACCATTTTTTGGAGAGCTTTATCTGACATTGTTTGCATAAGTTTAGAAATAGCATCAGAACATCAATATTCTTGTATTTAATTTGTAGTTCTTTAAGCATTCTTGCTATAACATGTGTTTTGAAAAGTATGTCGATTATTTCTTCACGGTAAAATAATAGGTAAAGTTTTTATTAACTTATTTTTGTTAATTATTTGCAAGTCATCAAAACGTTTTATTTAGTCGTAATTCAACGGTTTAGCAATCACTTCATACATGTGATTCGCTTCACTTTTTCATTTGACCATCCGACGGTGCTCGTTGTCGATATTGTTGGGAAAATTTCCATGGCGAACATGTTGCAAATGTGTATGTCTATGTACCTATATAATACCGGTTATAACAAAAGTGCAAATCCGAAACCAAAATAGATTGCACCTGCGGCAATATTTTCGATACGCGCGCTCGGAAAACCTATGAGAGCTATTAAACTAGAGTCCATTAAATTTCAACCGAGCGGGATTTATGCGGGAGACCTTTAATGCAATGATCACCTAGAGTCGTAAATTCCGAATGGTGTAGAACGTTAAAAAGATGCGCATGCAACGGGTACATACGTGCATTAGAAATCGAACGACTAAAGGTAAAATGCTTGAATAGACTGATCGGTTTTCAAAATTCCTAATATGCATTATGGCAAGGGTTAAAATTGGTTTCAGGATATACTGCATCAATGATAATTTTTGTTTGTATGTATTTCTATTTTGCTCGGCAACTGTAATAGTGTATAACAAAGAGTACATGCTTCTTCGCACTTAAATAAACAGGATGTAATACCCATTACTAATGATAATTTGTTGTTTTAGAATATTCTTCTTTCCATTTTACTATTACTTTCTTATACATAGTTTAAGGAAGAATTGTGATGACGAAAATTTTTCCACATGTCCACGTTTTGGAAATCCCCCGACACGGAAAAAATGATTTTTAAATAATGTCTCTGTGCGTCTATCTGGTCAGTGTATGTGTGACCACGATAGCGGTCCAACGTCTAGGGCTATCTATTCCAAATTTTACAGTTACAGTAAAATCGATAGACCAGAATTACTAACTAGTTTATTTGAGTAAGAAAAAAAAAAGAATATTACCAATATTTCGTCAACTAGTAAGTTTAAATAAATTATTTAAATAATTCAAATGTACTCAAAGGGAATATCAGAAAATTTTTATCAAACAAGTTTTTCGAAATTCCTACCGGAAGTTGGTCTTATACTCTTATCGAAAATCAGTTTTAGGCGAATATCTCGCAAGTCACGCTTTCTAGGCAAATACATTATGAGTATAATAGTTATTTATTGTATAAGGGTTTTAGATAGCATATTATTCACGCAAGAATGTTTAAACGCGAGAGCTTGCTCGAGCGTTTAATTTTCTTAAGTGAATAAAATGCATCTAAAACCCGTATGCAATACAACGTTTTATCCACAATCACACTTATTTATAATCAGAATCGCCGAAATTTATGAAACAATGATCTGACATTTCGGTCTGACAGCGGCTGTCACCTCAAAAATCATTGAAATTTTGCATTGGCGTGTTTTATAGCGTGTTTTATGATTTATAAAACACTAGTGTTTTATAGACCCCATAAAAGGTTGCTAAGCAGTTGAATTATGACCGTATAATATAGTGATTGTGGATAAAAGTATTTAAATCTTGATTTTCAATAAATTGTTTACAAAAAATCAAAATTCGGACCGGAAGTAAGAATTTTACTCTTGTCGAATAGTGATTTTTTCCAAATATATATTTATTAAGAGTACAAAAATACATATTTAGAGGTAGATTAGCAAAAATTTTTGTATAAGCAAATTTTCGGACTTGAAACATTTACTAACAGGTTAATTTTTTAAAGTATTTAAAACTTAATTTAGAACAACTTTTGTATAGTTGATGAAAAACATTCTATTCTATCCTAGTTTTTTGTTTAGGAATAATATTTTATTGCAGGAAGTTTGGAATGATTCTGAAGTGTTTGAACATTAGCAAGATTAGAAAAAAAGGACCAAATTGGTGATTATTTTTGAAATGCATTGTTATAAACGGTACGTGCATAGTTTGCCATTTTCGTGAAAAATTGTTTTATAATTATTACAAAGCGAAACCAGTAACAATTAAATTAAAAAATAAAAAAGCTTAAGAATAACTAATGATTAACATAAGAAAAGGATAAAATAAATCTTTATTAATTTTAATATATACTAAAATACTTAATTTAATTCAGTATCTACTCATAATTAGATTAGTACATATATCTACATCCTAAGATTTGTCATACATTGAATATTAATACTAATTTTGTTGGAGTTTGTATTTATTCTCGTATTTTTGTTGTAGTCGGGCTATCAAATACGATTTTGTTTATACATGGTTTTTATAATACATTATATATTTTTATTAGTAAAGACGTACTTGAAATAAGTATTTAGGTTTTTCAAAAATGTAGTAGACCTCTCTGCGTGTCTGCTAATTAATTAACTCGAAAATCAACGCGTTAATTAATATCGATATCTTACGGAATATTGATGGGTCAATTTACGCCCATACACTTAGGCAGTCTTGTTCGTTCCTAACCGGAAAATGTACCTAAACGCTGTAGAGGTCGCTCATGCTTCGACTACGTATATTACTTGCTCACTGGTTAAAATACGGTAGACTTATCACAATAGTGCGTAATTAATTCCAACGCCTTGTGTGAGAATGAATAAAATACTTTGTAATCTGCAGGTGCTTCCTTGTCGGAGAAAAACGGTAGTTCTAATAGCTTCTTATTAATTAATATCTCTGGGATTTTATATACATAAAATAAAGTCAACAAAGTTAAATGCCACTCGATTTATTTACATACAAAAACGAAATATAAAACTAAATTAAACAATTTGCAGAAATACGTAAATCGTACATTAAGATGTATATTTAGAATTTACATTTATTATATTACAACGTAAACAAAAGAAATTACGGAAGTTTTAATATGAATAAGCACATACCGAAGTGGGATATGCAATAAACCTCTTACGGCTTTAGTCGATATATGTATAAATGTATGTTCGGTAAAATGATTTCGCGGATTACTAATGTTGACTTCTAAAGAAAAAAAATATTTTTAATATACGTAAAAATAACAAACTTCCCGGAAAATGAAAAATATATGTACATGTTAAAGACAAATATGACACATGATCGCGTGGATGCACAGACCATTTTTTCGGGCTGTACGGGAATTATCTATAGAAGGACGAGTGCGTCTTCCCAGATAATTACAGTAAGCGGGTAGAGAATGTATGACTTGTAACCGTTTGTGTACGTTACAAATAATTAGGAAACGGAAACGGGATTTTCTCATGTGAGAGAGCACCAGGAGTAGGTCCATCTGCGCTTGAAGTGTCAGGGATAAATGACAAATTTTATATATAAAATTCGTCCTTACATAGCCGTTCGCGTGCACAAATAATACTTTAAAAGAGTATTTTTAACAAAATACACGCCATGATCTCATGAATAATAAATTTCTTAATTGAGAGGACTGCGTTTGTACAAAACTATCAAATCTTTTAAGCTAGAATCAACGCTACTGCGTAATATATAATATTACGATATTTTTGTACAGTGACGGACGAAAGTTCGCTATAAAATATCTAATAAATTTATATATTATTAAAGACAATTATGAGGAACAACAAACTTCCTAAAATATGTATCTTCAACTTTAAAACAGAGTTACATGGAAAATAATAAAATTGAGGCACAGGAATATAAAATACCAAAAATATTTTGACTGTTGGGGTCAACGCAGGCCGGTCACTGCAAAAATTGCCTTTTTTATACTCGTTTCATTCATAGAAATGCAATGCTTAACTTTTCTACTCTCTATTTTAAAATATTCTGTTTTAAATATTATATATCTCCAGCAAAGATGATAACAACTAGTTTAATGTTTATTCAAAGATATGTGTGGATAAAAATAATACATCTTTCCTATTTCTTAAAGATGCAACTGCCTGGGAATTACTAAAGTTGAACAGTTATGTATAGTTTTTTTAACGAAACATACGAGAGATAAACAGTTGCTTCGGGACCAAGTAACATTAAATAACAATAATACCTAGTAAAATACTAACACTCTGGCTTTAGTGGAAATGTTACCAGACCTATACGTTGTTGCAATAGACACT
The DNA here is from genome assembly GCA_963170755.1 of Amphimallon solstitiale. Lineage (NCBI taxonomy): Eukaryota > Metazoa > Arthropoda > Insecta > Coleoptera > Scarabaeidae > Amphimallon > Amphimallon solstitiale. The sequence goes on along the minus strand of OY720681.1, from coordinate 29,493,290 downwards.
GTTATGCCATCATAGTGACGTTGTTTATGACGTAACTAGTCTATTTCCTTAAAAGACTATACCTTTCCTATCCAAAGTTCAACGACCCACAATACTTTGTGTTTTGTCGCCAATTTACGGTACATTAGAAAATTGTCTTAATAAATTTGGAATAATTTGTGTTTCAGGCTAAAATATTTTATTGTATATTATACAACAGGAGTCTCCGAACTTTTTAGCCCGAGAGTGACTACTCCCAAGGCGAAAGAAGTAGGTTAGCTTATCACACCAAACATACTGTAGTTTTGAATTACAGGCAAATTTTTGTTTCAGAACTAGCAGGCAATTCAGGGATCTACAGCGCCCGAGTAGACTCCATAAACGCTGCTCCATTCTGCTACATAATCGCTTGTCTGGAAGAGTTTCGTACCTACTTTCGAATGTATTCGAAGATGTTCGAAGTACTGAGAAAGAATGATATAAATACCGGTGACAATCGAGTGTTGGGCAGTTCCAAATGTTCAGCTCGGTGCAAAGTGCATTATTTGGATTTGAAGTTATTTGCTTTTTTGTGTGGATTTGTATAAATATCAAAGAATGCAATATAAAACGTCATTATGAGACTGAACATTTCATAATTACTCCAAATTTACAGGAAGCCTAGAAAAATATGAATCTTTGAGATGAAACCATATTTCCAATAATATTAATAATACTTTTCCTCTTGTCTTCTTACATTACTTATTTATTTAATTTTAAGCTAAAAATATTAAAATTCATTTATTAGTGGCAAATCGTAAACGTTATAACATAATGTAAGAGGGACCAGAAAATATTACTGCTGTTCGGACAGAAAATATTTGAAATACAGGAAATCATACCGAGTTCACAACCCGAGAAAAAACCATTCACCCAAGTATCAAACTGACGTCCTTTTAATAATGTTCTTGTGTAAGGCACACGCACACATATAGCAGTTGATCGCCTGAGGAGTTTACAAGTAATGCGCGTTTTAATTATAGGTTATAGCCACATTAAATGCTAAATTTCTCTCTTAATTTACAACAAACATAATGTCCTTCTTAATTTAAAAACGTCACCGTCAGGAACGACTACGTGATTTACTTTGCGTACGATAATAATTTTCTACGCCACATCGCTTTGCTCCGTCTACAATACACCTTCGTATTTCATCCATACCTGCCGCTGCTATTTACTACTGCTTTCTTTGCATTGGCGTCATAAATCAAGAGAAATATCTAAGTATGTACATGAGAATGTATGCACATATTTATATTTAGAGTGATTCATATTATGTTTATAACATGCATCCTTAGCCAATGAATTTTTATAATAACCTATTATTTAATAACGAAATTCGATCGATAAATAAATTAATAAATATATATCATATTGGATCATGTAAAGACTAGAGTAGATACAGATATCATAGTGCTATATGTAGAGACCAGCAGTCAACTTTACATGACGTCAGTGCCTGGGACGTATCGAAGACATCAGATTGGCCCGATTTGATAATGACTCTTCAGTGTTCACGTTAAAGTTCAAATGAAAGTAAATCATCATTAATTGTTCCATATGCTCCGGTGTTAATAATTGTCTATCATCGTAAATGCATTTAGACATAGAAATCATTCCTTTTTCTGATGATTGCTTATTTAACTTGGCATGGAAGAAAATCTTTCAGTTGTATAAAGCATTAATTCCTATGCGAAAAATATCTGGCATTCATTAAAAAGTTTTTATGTTTCTACCATTCATTAAGCACAAATTAATCCAATTTTGACATGGTATCCCTTAAATTAAAAAAAAATATATACTTTATCTGTGCACTCAATTCCATTCTATTAAATAGGTCTTCTTCATTTACATTTCTCTCTTTTAATCTCTTACCTAGAAGAATTAGCATAACAACCAGATTTGTAAACTTGTCAGACATTTTTCTTGATCTGGTACAATGCACTGTCTATTTAGGGGCACATTTTTCGTTTTAGCGGTGACTCCAATATCTGGTACAAAATTTTCTCAGCTGTCAAATCCATTTACCTATTTTAAACCAAAATACGTAACAATATGCTAATACCATGTTAGAAAGTAAGCAGATAAGATAAATTATTTAAAGAAAGTTTGCAGTAATATATAATACTTTGGGGCAAATGATGAACCATTTGGTCAAAATCTTCGATACAAGGTTTATAACGCGAAAGCCAGACCAATAATCGATAACTAAAAGTATCGCATATGTGGAGAAATTATTAACTCGGTCGCATAAGACGTTTATTCGAAAGATTTCCCAGTAAACAGAATTTTAACATGCAACATGTCAAGTCTTAATAAAGATCTTCATAATAAATTTAGCTCCGTTCGGAAGGTCTTACCAAATCAGAGACAATGGAATTTGCATGGATTTTTAGACAACCACATAGTAGTGTTTCCTCAAAGATTTCGACATTTGACTCACAAATTATTTCACATATTCACATCTAAAATATATATTCTAAATTACACATACAAACACAAAAAACAGAAAAGTCTATGAGGCAACAACAACGATAAATTTATAGAATGCCTTCAAAAGCATAAACAATGTGAATATCAAAAGTGAATGAGCTCATTTTGAAGTTTTACTGCAATTATTACTAATAATTAAGGTCTTCATTTCTTTCCACTGGAACGTCTGCATTTTTTTTTTAAATAATATCTACCAAGAGTGCAATTTAACTTATTTATAAAAACAAAAATTTCGTCATCTTGCGCATAGTAAACTTCGATCACACGGTATTTACTTTTATATATACTAGCATTCATTATTTTTTGTCGTATTACAATAATATTAGAAAAAGGTACTGGCACATTTGATAATCTAATTAGAAATTACTAGATGCATGTCGGAGAGTTAGCATACAGAAAAGCCAATTTATTAATTAATTACAGAGAAATTCTACAATTATTTACCAGGGTAAGTAGTCATTCTTATTTTAATAGGATTAGATCCGTGAAATATTCTGAAAATATAAAATTTCGTACACTCTAAAAAGTGTTTGTGTAAAATTACAATGAAAATCATTGGCAACTCCATGACCAATTATAATCATTGTAAGAAAACATGTGAATGTAGTTCTACAAGTACATCAATTAATATTACTTGTTCAGCTGGAAAAGATACAGCAAGGTAATGTAGTGTTACAAGGCATGATTCTAAATTTCAATTTTTAACAACAAAATTTACGATCGTGTAATGTAAAATCACATCACAGCTATGTAAGTAAGCAACGACTCGATGTAAATCTACGTACACTAAATGTGAATGTACATTCAATCCATGTTATATAAGATACATACATTAGGTGTGGATCTATAACCAGATTACTTAATTGTACATACAGCTCTTGTAATGTTTTTCCGTGTTTTATTATTAGGAGCCTTTTTCTCTGTCATTTTTTTACGTAAAATCAAGTAAACACCTCCATTCGTCAAAAAGTAATATACATTAAGGGCAAAGTAGATTTTTACCGGCATACTTATTTTTCAGTTTTTGCATGCATTGGCGAGGCACTGTAGAATATTGTCCACATACCATATTTTAAAAATGTAAGTAAGCAACGACTCGATGTAAATCTACGTATACACTAACTGTGAATGTAAATTCAATCCATGTTAAGATACATACATTAGGTGTGGATCTATAACCAGATTACTTAATTGTACATACAGCTCTTGTAATGTTTTTCCGTGTTTTATTATTAGGAGCCTTTTTATCTGTCATTCTTTTAAGTAAAATGAAGTAAACACCTCCATTCGTCAAAAAGTAATCTCCATCTTAATTATTAGAAAATTTATATCTTCTTTAAAGTAGTCAAGCATTTAATACATTTTTCTTCATCATCTGGAGGTAGAATGTCGGTTATAATGTTTTTTCAATTGCAAATTGAAATAATTTCCCGTGTTTTTGTACAAACTTTCTTCTCAACTTGTCAAAATGCTAAAATGTTACTTCCTGTTTTGAAAAGAATTGGCTATTCTTCTATGATCTGTGTTGACAGTAGGCTGCGAACGATTTATAAATGCTCTTTGCATTGTATACGTGTCATTAAGCAGCTTAATGGGAGCTCTATCTAATATTAAATCTTCGGGCGAGTCAGTTTATGGAATGTCTATATAGGATCTGATCGGCGTTATATTTTTCGATGACATTTCTTTTTATACATCCACTAAAAGAAAGTGAAAACTACTTATTGTATACATAACACATTCCTGAACACTATAAAATGATACATACATACATCATATATGTATTGTTTACTTGCCCAACAGCATCATGATTTCAATTACATATAAAACAAACAGAGTTAACTTACTAAATAACTCACTGTAGTTTGGTCCTCATTGCAGTCTGCAAACTTAACCTTAAGCCACAGACAAACTGATGCCGAAGCTTTAAATAATTGTCACCGTCAGATGCTAATAATGAACCACAATGATTAACTTACCTTATAATAACTTTCTTATAAAATACAAGTTACAACTATTAATTGTGTAACCAAAACATAAACAATTGCACGTAATTGTCATGAAAACCACTAGCAAACTGAACTCACTGCGCATGCGTTCACGGATTGTAGAAACAAAACATCAGCGGCTCGCAACCATATGAAAACTATAGTAAATTTTAATTCCTTTCTTAAAGATAGTACACGTATCGGCTTGCTGAATATAATTTTACTATCTACATTATTACACATATTACATACAATATAAAGAGAAGTTGTATGTTTTTATCTAAAAATTAATACAAGTCACCTAAATGGAATGGGTCTACAACACACTCAGGCGTCAACTGATTTATGGCGGGATTGAATATTACAGTATCCTGGATGAACCTATACTTTGGCAAGATTTATAACAAACGTAGTGGGCAATAATATAATTAATACACAATTATTTCTCTTACTTTATCATGCTTTTTAGGTACCTATACAATAATAAATAGTATTTATATTGATTTTGATTTTTAAAATATTATTCACGAACGTATTTGCACGTATAAAAATCACAAGTGGGTTAATTAGTAAACATGTTATAAACTTTTAATGAGAATACTTATTAAGAAGCCTTATTAAGTATTGTAATCTGACAGTACTTTGAATTAAAAATCACAGAGACTAATAGGGAATTTACATTACAAGTGATGAAAACACACTAAATGTTGTGAAAGTTCTATGAGATAAAGCAATCTTACATTCCTTTTAAAACTAAAATTACATGCTAACTGGGATTTTACAGATAAATTGCAATTTCACATTAAACTTCAGGGGATCTTACATTACATGGATAATTACATTTAAATTATTGGAAAAATTACAGTTATAATAAATGTATTTTTCAGTCGATTTTTTACAGTGTACGTATGTACACACTAAAGTAACAAGACAATCCTCAAATTAATTATTAAATCTGATAAGCATGTTATGAAATAAAACATCTTTCTGAATGCAAAGAATTAGTTGAACATTATAATCTTTCTAATTAACAATGATAATCTTAATTGGTGAAAGTTTGTTATAAAAATCCCGAGTTTTTGAGGCCCATGCTCTCACCATTAAGCTACGGAGAATATGTAAGTGCAAATTCTTTAACCGTCTTGAATTATATCAAGCCAGAGACGACAAAAGCGATTTTACGCATTGTAAGCGTACTATTTAATGAAATAAAAGATTTGTATCAGGACGAAGAATTATTTGAAAATTGTAATATAATTTTATATTTAAAATGTTCTTAATAAATATTAGTAGTCTTAAATAGAAATAATGTAAACATACTCGATCTACCTATATATTTCATTAATTTATTTAAGCAATCACAGTTTTTATGATACTCTCAACAAAAACCATGTGTATCATATCACAAAAGTAAAACCTTAATTCGCAGAAATGCAAACGAAGTTTTTCGTATCCACACAATTGCAAGCTCGATTTTATACACAGATATTCAGGTAAAACAGCGACTAACAAAGTTATTTTCACCGCCGACATCGCATCTACGTATGTTACAATACAAAATACGGGAAGCATGAACAAAAAAGCATCCCCCACGGTTGTGTTGTCTCCCCTCTAAACCCCTCGCATTGAAATATTCTCACTTACTTAGCATTACACCTAGAGGCAAAGTCCAATTAATGGTGACAACGATTTTAGTATGCAAATTGCTATCAGCGGTTGCCATGACGATGGCTAACGCTCTGGCAGGTGCGAGGGTCCTGGATATAATTACTCCATTGTCTTCCTGATCCCGTGCAATGTATTCAGATATTTCCACTGTATTTTCAGTAATAACTCCCCATCATAAAACGAATATAAAATCCCTACCTTCTCTGGGTAAGTCGTCTCGTCCCTATAGCCGGCACGTAACATCCAGCGGGATCGGTCTGAGCGGGCTGTGAAAACTTTATTTGCTCCGGAACAGTCGGCGGAATATTTTCTAATAAAAGAAACGGACATAGTGTGCACAGTGTCCTTTTCACGATAATAAAACATTATCCTTTATGCGGACGGACGTTTAGAAAAGGTATTCCGAGGATAAGAGAGATGCGCTTTATTAAAAAAAATATTATTGAAAGGTTATCACAATATCAATTCAACTGATTCATTAGGATGCAAATGCATCAATTGATGCATCCAATTCTATTGTCCGAGCTTTAGCCATACATAGTCCTAGAATAAAGAGGAAATATGAAAATTATTCAAGCATTTTGATATTTAATATCACCCAGTATGGTGAAGAGTATATTTATAAAATTTCTTTATAGAATTTTCAATTTACTATCAGCTACCCAAACACTCAAAATCTAATTTTATCGCGACTGGTGTACCGCAAAAGTGTATACTTAGACCGATATTTTTCTCATATACATTAATGATATACCTGAAAATTGTTTACTTGTTGAGGTTCATTCCGTATTTTATTTGCTAGGGGGCAGACTTCCTTAAAAAAAATCACGTGCGTTTTTTTCACAATAGCGTTAGTTACAATATTACTAACATTAGCGTGCAACGCATTATCGTTAACTTCATAAGAAGAAGAATTTTAGGAGTCATATTTGAGGAAAATTTGAAACGGCTTAAATATACTGATGTCTTAGGAACTAATTTCCAGGAGCTGTTATGGCCTTAAACATATAAAGAAATCATGTAATGAACATATCCTACTAGTCCTTATTAAGCTAAATAAAATACTATTCAAAAATAAAAATGAAATATTTTCCTGGTGATCATCCAATTCCGCTCATAGAATTTTTACTCTTCAACAGAATGCAGAAGATCAATTATATATGTTACGGGTAAAGTTAGATTAACGGTTAAACTTAGGTTTACTCGGGTAAACCGCGAAATACCTAGGAAACGTGGGTAAAGTACGAAATATAACTGAAATTGGACATGTTTCGTGCTTTACCCGGGTAAACCGCGAAATACCTAGGAAACGTGGGTAAAGTACGAAATATAACTGAAATTGGACATGTTTCGTGCTTTACCCGGGTAAACCGCGTTCCACCCATTTTCACTTGGTTAAAGTTCGGTATAACAAAAACAACAAGGTCATAAATGTTTGAAAAACATATTTATTTAAAAACACATTTTACGAATGAAAGTAAATTCACTAAAACTGTGTTCTGTCAGAGTAAAGAATACTATAATCTATTTGGTCAAGCAAGACAAGCTGCCATGACATTTCGAGTTACGAAGATTTCCAATGGCTTTACAGTTGCAACGTTTATAACCTTGACCTCCTAAAAGTGACTGTTCATTTGCAAGTTGTCGTAAACTTTTCTTTTCCGGCGATGAACTTTCCAGATATACAAGTTTCTCACTGCACACAGAAAATTGATTCCTGGAAAACATTCCTCGATAGTTCCTGTCTTGTTACCTAGTTTATAAAAATTGTCGTCGGTTTTCTCGATAACTGTCATGAGAATGTTTCTAAAATCGGCCCTCCCTCGATCAACGTCTGGAACTTTCACTCTGACTGTATCTCCAATGAAACATGGAGTGAATTTTAAATTAGATAAGATTTTCATCTTCTTGGCTTGATTTTCTAAATTTCTTTTTGCGTCTAGTCTGTTTGAAAGTATATTTTTTGCACAAGCAAAGTTCACATGTCATACTGGCTTATGTACATGGTTCACCACATTCTGCACATTTGGTCTGATTTTCTAAAGTTTCTATATTATTGGCGTTTTCTTATAATTATTGTCCATATTTTCTTCTCTATTGCCACCTTCAGTAATATTTTTGTGCTGGTTGTCACTTTCAGTAATATCTTCTTCTTGAGGGATATCTATTTCTGGGTTACTATCCATAGGCTGGTCTTCGTTTTCTTCTTGTTGGGGTTGTTCTGCCGCACCAAATTCCCTGACGACTCTCGCAAGCTCTTCTTCGGTTTGTAGATTTTCAATAGTTTCTTTTGGAAAAGCTGATGTCGATAGGCCGACTTTAATATCGTGCCCAAACATGGCGACATAAGGAGCTCGTTTAATTACATCTTGGTATGCCCTGTTCTTTCAATAACTGGACAAATCTCAGACCTTCTGACCATCGTTTGCAGTTTTCATCTTCCATCCACGTCATGAGCATATTTTGTATATCTTGATTTGCTCTTTCCACGCTGCCTTGTGACTGACTGTGGCGCGGTTTGCCATGTACTATTTTAAGGCCATTCCACATGGAACATAACTCTTCAATAACACGATTTGCAAATTCCCGGTCGTTGTCCAATTGTAGTATAGATGGGGTGCCATAAATGCAAAATATGTCTATCAGGCTCTTAGCAACTTCCTCAGCCCTTTTCGATTTTAATGCACGTATTTGATCAAATTTTGTTTAGTGGTCTTGATACACCATAATAAACTTGTATTCTCCATCTGCATGGGATTGCATGTCAATCAAGTCCACTTGACAACGGCTGTTCATCTCCGAAAACACCATTGGTTTAACCACAAGTCCTTTCTGGGCAGATTTTAGTTTCTTTTCGCAACCTTCACATAAACAGAGATTTAATTTAATAACATCTTGAGTTATATTCTTGTACTTTCTCTTGTTTTCACTTTCCATACGATGTTTACCACCATGTCCAGTGGCCGAATGTGCATCATGCAAAATATAAAACATTTCATCGTTTGTAACGTAATACTTTATGCTAGATTCACCCGATGCTACACGAGAAATAAACTTTTCAACACATCTAACAGAACATATGTCAAACCGCTTCAAACGTCCATATTGTAGAATGGTTTTGGTTTTAGCATTTTTTGCCAACTTGACTGATTCCAACATTTCTTGGTATTGTTCATTATTAAAATAAAAACTGTTTGCACTTTTCGAAGACACCAATTCATTAAAAACTTCATTAAAATGCTGTCTTAAACGCACACGTCCACTCCCTTCGGTCGCCATTTTCGAACTGACTGCACGTAGTGAAAGAAGACGGAATAGTAATTCCTACACCCAACATTAACCACACAAAACTGGATAGAACGCGATTTACCCGGGTAAAGCCAGAAACAGCTATAATGTCGATTATATTTCGTAATTTACCTATGTTTCTTGGGTATTTCGCAGTTTACCCGGGTAAACCTAAGTTTAACCGTTAATCTAACTTTACGCGTAACATATTGCCGTGGTCTCTTGCATATTAAAAAATAAGAATATCATTAAGAATTAGTTTAAGTATTAAAAATAAAAGAAATCGTAATATCAAAAATTTTATTACATTTGAAAAATTTCAACATTGTGCAATGCGAATACCACAAGTGTATGATGGGTTGCATATATTTAAATGTAGAAGAGTTATTCAATATGATATTTTTAAAATTGTTACAGATAAGTATAAGAATTAATTACAGATAAGTATAAGAATTAAGTATTATATAAGTACAAAGTAAATAAAAAGTACTTAAAGCTAATAAAAGAGAGTGAGTCAATTAGACACAATAAAACTGTATGAATGCGTTCACATTCGTCTTACACGAGGAGAAAATATTACAGAATAAATAATGCATTTAAAACATACGTAATGTGATAAATTTAATAAAAAAGATTTTAAATAAATCATGCTTAAAGGATAAAATTTACCTTAACTTATAACTATATAAGAAAAGGATATAAGTATACATTCTGACACGATACGATCAGCAATAATGTTTATATATAAACGACAGCTGAGCATATAAAATATATACATTCATGAACTTGTATGTGTAACACAGAAGTTTCATAGACTGTGAAGACTTGTATGGTTTGGAGACCTACAAAGAGAAATATAGTATAAAATTTGTTTATAGTTTCTTGCAGATAAATGTATTACTGTAGGAAAAATCACAGTTAGAAATGGAACTGACGTGGTGAAACTCACTAATCGTTGCGATATAAGTGATATCGGAAGAAGAATTCTTGTCATCTGCAATGTGTTTTTGGGTTTACCAGGTCCAAACATCTCTAAAAAGAAAAATTGAAGATCATGTTAGCGAATGGGAGAAACAAGTTTATAAACAAATACAAGGAGGGATTGTATTAAGGAAAATATACCTACCGTTGAAGATACCGAATAATTTAGGAAAAAACTTTTAAATAAGCAAATGGTTTAAGGTGTTGACGTTTAGTGAATGAACTGTCAAAGACAATATGTGCCTGTGTTAGTGTAACAACGACAACTTGCAGAAAATGAAGGGCAAAGATATCACGATGACGCATAATGCCAACCTAAACTTTAGTTCGATGGATGGCGTAACAAGCGTTACATATTTCTTTTCGGGTATAAATTCAAAGAACAGAAATGAACAAGATTAGATTCTTATTTCGACTTCGAAAGATAAAAACTTTTTGAAAAAGCTAATAAAGGTTTAAGCGTAGGGTAAAATACACTATGACTTGATATATATTTATTCATTTTGTATTAGTATATTAATTTCATTTTCATTTTAATTTCATTTATAATAATAATTTTTCTTTTGATATTTTTTTTGGTATTTTAAAATGGAGATGCCTAAGGCAGAATTTAAAGAAATGTTTAATGAAACAAAGTGAAAATATTTATTCCAGTATAACGTTGAGCAGTAAGGATAAAATAGATATTGTCCTGTAAAATAATAATTCGTCATTTTTTTTATATAACACAGAAAGGATTATTAATGGTGTTGGGTATTAAGAGAATACAACGTGCGAATGTTTATTTTCAAATACCTTTATCAGGCATCATTAATTTTCGCAATTCATTTTTGATTTCAAACTTAAAAATAAAATATACATTTAGAAAAGGGAGATGTTTCTGTGTGGCGGGTATTGAGACGCTGGCAGCAATACGTGCGAATGGTTGCTGCCAGTGATCAATTCAAGCTTATCTCCGAACATTGACCATTGCGAAGTTCTAGAATTAACAGGGCATTACGTGCAAATATAATGTTTCTGGTAAAATAGAATTAGCATAATATTAAGAGATTACCGACGTTCAATTGAGTTTCTTTGTTTTTTTTAAAAACAGGATAATATTTTTTTGATTAGCATTATCGATATATTTATTCAACAAAACATTACAACCGAGAATACGGTATAAATGTTTTCTTTCAATTATGTGTTTTTTTATAATTTTTGTGGTGAATATAGTATAGCGATGCTATCTATTATTAATGTTTGAATAAAATATACAAGTATGATTTTATATAGACTTAGATTTTTCTTTAATACAAATTATAACCTCATCCCTAAACAAAAATAAGCAAGAGATTTACCAGGAGAAAAGGAAGCTGATACACTGCTAGAACTCACGCGTACTTACAAAGTACGTGCTGTTAAGAAATAAGTGAATATATCTAATATAATAAAAATTATTATTATTTTAATAAACTATGTTGCTGGTACAGCACAGAGCAATATATACCATGTGCTTGCCGGCGACCTGCGGATACAGCTTACTATAAGATAAAACGACGACACCGAGAGTTTGTATGAGTTAGTACGAGAAAGCAATATAGAAACTGCTTTTTGATCGAGTGTAGTGTTGGAAAAGAGGGGATTCGAGTACATTTACGCTGAAGCTAGACGGGCTAGACTGACTCTCTTTAATCAGGGCAACAAGGATAGATAGCAGATGTACTGCAGTTTGTATATTGCTTTCTCGTACTAACTCATACAAACTCTCGGTGTCGTCGTTTTATCTTATAGTAAGCTGTATCCGCAGGTCGCCGGCAAGCACATGGCATATATGGTCTATCTTATAGCAAATCCTGTAAGGTTTTTTTTAAAGTTAACTATTTTTGATCTATATACATTTGAAGTGGTGTCCTTTGTATGTCAATACGTAACAGAAATTACAACTACTGATACAGATCATGGTTGTAATGCCAAATTACTTAAGTACCTGTCGTCTCCATTGCACAAGCAGCAAAACTTTCAAAAAAGCATTTTATACTTCTACCTTGTCTCAAAATGAGAAGGAGTGATATCGCACCAAAATAGTACATATTTTTAAGAGGTGTCATTGGTTTTTGAGTAGGTAAATTTAATATAAAAAAATACCTGCACCCTTTTACATTTTTGCTTTGGTTTTTTACACTGTTATTAAATATAATCTGTACGTTTAGATATGTCACGAACGTTAGTGATCAGGCATATCCAAGCAAACCGTTAAAATGCATCCCCAAACAGAATCTATCCTTGGCCTCATACTGTTTATTATTTACCTAAAAAGTAAGTGTATGCTTATGTTTATGACACACAGTTATTTCATTTAAATTTCCTTTCATGAGTACTAAAGTGCACAGATATTAAAAAAGACTTGTTTGAAGTTAAATTATCTACTGAAAATAAGTTTTATTTCACAGAAGACTAATTTGTCGTTTTTCAGGTCATGTGGTGGTGCTTTTTTTTAAAGATCTAAGTTATTGTTACATATTTCACATAATTTCGTAACGTTATGCCAATCTTGTGAAAGCTCTTGGAGACTACTGGTTGTTGCTCAAATTGGTTTCAATAAACATGTTTCTCTTTACTGAAGAAGTCCTACGGAGGAGCGTGTTATATGCTAACAAGCATATTTTAGATTCTACTTTGATGTAGGATTCTGTGAATCTTTGGTGTTAGCTATGTTTAGCAATTGTGATTTACTTATTGTCCACGTTTGGTTATTCAGAATAAGTCGCAAAACTGTTGCTGTACAGTTATATGCGATCTATAAAGTACTATACCATTGCTGGGAGTATTAAATCTATTTGGTCGTTAAATATGGAATACCGCCGTAAACTGCATTTAACTCACGTTGTCCGTAAGTTGCTTCAGTCGACTTCCTTGCCTGTCCCTCTCAAGAACTTTTTGAATGTACGGCATTTCATTCATTCATATATTCAGCAACTCTGGTTGAGTTTTAGTAGCTATAGCTAGACTTCGCCAGGCTTCATCAACGTGGATTTGTTTTCTAAATAAATGCAATTTATTATTATTATTACGTTTACACCTAAAGTTGCTACCACGATTTAACGGTTTATTCATTCAGCTTATTATTTATTTTAATAAATAATCCATGTTCTAATAAAGAATATCCCTGACACTGCTTTTCTATATGGATTTGATAAAAGAGAGAATATCAAAATAGATAGACACGTTCAAAACCACAACTTCATTTAAAATAAATTATTGTCTCTTGAATCTAATTCTATGCTTCAATCTACAAAATTTCATGCAATGGTCCGGTTCATATGCGCAATCCAAATTCAATTCTACGGTAAATTAAATTCAATTTTTCATGTAAGACGATATTAATAGTTTTCATAGAGTCCATTTTTGGTCCTATTCAACAGCGAATGTCCTAAATCATGGTCAGCTAGATCACCCGATTTAAATTCTTGCGAGTTTTATTTGTTTATGCTGTGGACATAATGGTTCTAAATCAGTTACTGCAGAGTAGACATGAAGCTGAAACTCATATTAAAAATGAGGTGTGGCCACCACACGACTTTCTTATACGTATGAGCGTTTCAAACTATACAATTTTAAAAAAAAAATTATACAAAACTTATTCAAAATCCTATTCTAAGTACTTTCATTCTCATTCTAAATCGCTATAGAACGCATACTTTGCAAGATATTCGAAAAAAAGTGCTACTCCCTAAGAGTAAAAGTGCTATTTATAAAAAAAATTTATACAAAAGATATTTAAAATTTGAACTTAAATACTTTTACACTGGTAATGTACTTGCCTAGAAAGCATAACTTGCGAGATATTCGCAAAAAACTGATTTTTGATAAGAGTATAAGACCTACTTCCGGTTGAAATTTCGAAAAACTTTTTTATGACAATTTGTCTCAAACTTAATTTTAAGTACATATGAATTCTCTATAAATTTGTTTAAACTTAGTAGTTGACGAAATATTGGCAAAATTCGATTTTTTCACTGAAGTAAACTACCACTTCCGGTCTATCGATTTTACTGAAAAACTAATCAGATCTCAAGAGGGAGATTATACACCTAAATACAAAATTTGGAATAGATATCTACAGCGGTTTGACCGCTATCGTGGTCACAGGCAGACAGACACACAGACACACAAACATTTTTTAAAAAATGAGGTGTGGCCACCACACGACTTTCTTATACGTATGAAAGTGTTACTTCCAGTCCGAATTTTGAAATTTCATTTATACAAAAAATATTCCAAATCCAACTCTAAATACTTTTGTACTCTTCATAAATATATATAGAATGCATAATTTACGACATATTTGCAAAAATCGTTATTCGGTAAGAGTAAAAGTGATACTTCCGGTCCGAATTTTGAATTTTTTTTTATACAAAAGATATTGGAAATTAAGTTCTAAATACTTATGAATTCTTTATAAATTAGTCTAAACTTAGTAGTTGACGAAATATTGGCAAAATTCGATTTTTTCACTGAAGTAAACTACTACTTCCGGTTTGCCGATTTTACTGAAAATCTAATCAGTTCTCAAGAGGGAGATTATACACGTAAATACAAAATTTCGAATTGATATCTCCAGCGGATTGACCGCTATCGTGGTCACAGACAGACAGACACACAGCCACACAGACATTTTTTAAAAACTACTTTTTCGGTATCAGGGGACCTCAAAACGTGAACATCTGCAAAAATCTCGAGGTCGAAAATTTTCATCATCACAATACTTCCTTATACTACGTATAAGAAAGTAAAACTAATATCAGAAATAACAACAGCACTACACTACACAATACACTTCCGGTCCGAATTTTGAATTTTTTTTTATACAAAAGCTATTGGAAATTAAGTTCTAAATACTTATGAATTCTTTATAAATTAGTCTAAACTTAGTAGTTGACGAAATATTGACAAAATTCGATTTTTTCACTGAAGTAAACTACTACTTCCGGTTTGCCGATTTTACTGAAAATCTAATCAGTTCTCAAGAGGGAGATTATACTGCTAAATACAAAATTTGGAATTGATATCTATAACGGTTTGACCGCTATCGTGGTCACACACACAGAGAGAGAGAGAAAGAGAGAGAGAGAGAAAGAGAGAGAGAGAGAGAGAGAGACATTTTTTAAAAACCACTTTTTCGGTATCAGGGAACCTCAAAACGTGGACATCTGCAAAAATCTCGAGGTCGAAAATTTTCATCATCACAATACTTCCTTATACTACGTACAAGAAAGTAAAACCACTTTTTTGGTATCAGGGGACTTCAAAACGTGGACATCTGTAAAAATCTCGAGGTCGAAAATTTTCGTCATCACAATACTTCCTTATACTATGTATAAGAAAGTAAAAATATGTAATACGAATTTAGAATTAATTCTACTTTTTGATCATCTAAATAATGGTTGTAATATCAGCATGACAATGCCCCAATTTGTAGTTTTGCGCCATTTTGAAATATCCGACATACAATGTTAACTACTTCATTCGAATTTGTTGGTTGTAAATTACAAGTATAAATAGTCTGAATCTATGTGTTAATGAATCAGTAAAAATTGGCCATTCACTTTCCGGACATTTCCTGTTTTTATTTCACTCTGACATTAATATCGTTTTACAACCACACAAACACATAATTAATATTTCTTGCCAAACTGTGCATAATTCCGCTAGCGTGTTTTACACCAACTCGTAATTCTTCTTCAATTTAGCAACAATGTTAATAATATCGGCACACCGATCGTAAATTATGGAGTTTTCCGGGATATGAAGGGGGCAAAGGGGGGCGAGGGTAACACGAAAGAGCGAACGAAATACAAACGCGTCAGTGACTAATTCAAATCGACGCAAAACAGAGTGTAACCGCTTGCTGTTCAATACATACGTACAACTGCCATTCGTAAATTACAATGTAATACTGGAGACGTTTATGTGTATTTCGGTGAAAACATAAGACGGGCCCACGATCAAGGAAAATATATAAAAAGAGAGCAACGCTGGAAACGCCGAAGTGTTCATAATAAATAATCGCGCGGACTTTTGAGCTGGTAATTGTGATATATTGTGCTGAGCAATCACTACGAACAGCGGACAGAGTATTTTACACTTGCCACCATAACTCATCGTTATATAAATGATAGTTATCAGTATTTCAAGGAAGGAAAATGTTAAAATAGTTTTATTAGTATAATTAGACTAAAATTACATTTACAATTTCAACCCTTGATTTAATATAATTTACCTGAAAATAGAATGTATCTATTACGAAATACCGCGCACTGTACTTGGGCCGGAGAATGACCCCGAAAATACACTTTGAAACCGATCAAACATGACAAAATATACCCTTCGAAAACATTAACTCGAAATAATTTACAAATATATTCTTATATATGTAATTTTGAGGACAAGGTGACAAATTTTCGGCCGAGCGTGGGGAATTTGTCTGAAAGGTTGGTATGCTTGTCATAACTAATTAAAAAATGTACGATGAACTGTTAAATAAATAGTTTTCGTTACGACATTTTTTATGTAGATATCTTCTATGTTTTTCGATGAATTGGATTCTGAAATACCGTATTAGCATAACATTTTCATTTCGAAAGGATTATAAGCAATGGAAATTAATTAAAGGCTGGTATAGATTCCGAAGTATACAGTCCTTCATTTTAAACTGACTGTTAAAAATATAGTCTTGATCTAAGATAATATTTTCTTCCGTATACACAAAGCTTTCATTTACTTAATCATACCGTTTTCAGTTGAGTAAATTAAAGCTTTGTATACCGGGTGTTTAGGAATTTCACGGCACTATTGTAGGTACTTGTTCTCCAGCATAAAATAAACAAAAAAGTCCATATAAACATATGTCTCAAATTAATTTATTAATAAGATATTGGAGCATAAAGATATTTATTTAACAATACAACATCTGAAAGAACTGTTTAAAGTGGCCACCGTTTTGTTGAATGCAGCATTCAGCACGAAAAATGCATGCTTAGCACATCGCATAGCATCAGGATGATTCTTGATAGTTTCTGCGGCTTCCACGATGCGATTACTAAACTCTGATGAATCCCGATCTCCCGATCTAACGCCGTTAGATCGGTAGTTTAGTAATCGCATCGTGGAAGCCTCAGCAACTATCAAGGATCATCCTGATGCTATACGAAGTGTCAAAGAAGAATGAATTTGTCCTGCTGAATGATGCATTCAACAAAACGGTGGCCAATTTAAACAGTTATTTAGGATGTTGTATTGTTAAATAAATATCTTTATGCTCCAATATCTTAGTAATTAATTAATTTGCGACATATTTTTATATGGACTTTCTTGTTTATTTTATGTTGGAGAACAAGTACCTACAATAGTGCCGTGCAATTCCAAAACACCCGATATAAGAAAGGAACTATTTTCTTAGATGAAGACAATATCTCTAACAGTAGAAAAACAGTGTAGAAATATGCAGGTAAAATTAAATGTGATCGTATATTGCTTGAAGAGCTACGGGATAGCTATGAGGCGTAGGTACAGAAGAAAAGAAAAATGACACATCAATAATTAAGTACATTTGTTAAATCCAAACCAAAAACAATTGCGTTTTCTGAAGATTATTTTAAAAAGGTTTCAAACGATTTTGGACAAAGTTTTATTAGGTGGAATAACGCCAACTTTCAACTTATTCTAGTTCAATCTAAAAAAAAAAAATTCATTGAGCAATCTAGTCACTTACTGAGTTCTGGTTACTTTGATGTTAACACGTACATCTTTCCAGCAAAGAGACTATTATATTATATATTATAATAATAGCTGTTGTATACTACTACTACGAGGGCGTATTTTTATGTTATCTACCTAGCCATGAAAAAAAGCACATAAGAGAACAAAAAAAATTATTTTTCTACATAATTCCCTTCAACACTAATACACTTGTTCCATCTTTTTTCCAGTTGCCCCATACCCTCAGAAAAAAATTGCTTTGGTAACCCCGCAAAATATGCTTCAACAGCTTCTTTGAGTTCTTCATCAGAAGCAAAACGCTTTCCTCTGAGATGCTTTTTTAAATTTTTAAATAAGAAGCCTGACGGAGCTAGGTTGGGGCTATACGGTGGATGCCTTAACTCTATAAACCCACAGTCATTGATTATCTGCTGAACTTTGTTTGCCTTATGAACCCGACAATTGTCGTGCATCAACAAGTTTTTTCTTGCAGAGCAGTTTTTAAATTTTTAATTGTTTCCGTAGGCCTATCCATTTATGGTAGACCCTCTCGGCATATATTCAATAAGCAAAACTCCTTCAGCATCCCAGAAAACGGTTGCCATCAGTTGTTTCCAGAAAATTGTGTCTTGGACTTTTTTGGTGGTGGAGAACCCTTATGAACCCACTGCATGGATTCTTGTTTAGTAGGAGGATCCCAGTAATATACCCAAGTCTCATCCCCGGTAATAATTCGAGATAAAAATGTTTTGTCCCTCTCCAACTTGACCACATTTTCTTGAGAAACTTCTTTTCTGGATAGTTTTTGTTCAGGTGTAAGCAATCTGGGTATCCACCGTGCTGACACCTTCTTCATACCAAAATCGTCATGCAAAATTTTGAGAACACTTGTTTCGCATATACAGACTTCATTGGCAATGACAGAGATCTTTACACGCCGATCGTTCAGTACCAAATTTTCGACTTTTCGCACAATGTTTTCAGTTCGAGCTTCAACGGGTCGTCCGGATTTTGGGTCATCATTAATTGACTCTCGGCCCCATCGAAAGAGTTTAGACCAATATTTTACTTGGAAATAAGATGGTGTATCTTCCCCATATACAGCAACCATTCTTTCATGAATTGCTTTTGGACCATTGCCTTCCTTTGTCAGGAACTTTATTACGCTGCGATGTTCAACTTTAGTTTCACTCATTTTATCGAGAAATGGACCGTCTCAAATCTCTATACACAGCATAAACTAAACACAACTTAGCACATGTACTTCTAACAGGGACAGCAATTTTTCAATAATTTGTTTGATATCGTCACTCTTTTGTTTCATGGCTAGGTAGATAACATAAAAATACGCCCTCGTAAATTCGTAAAGACCGGGTTCCAAAAGAAAAATGTTCTTTTCCCACAAAAGTGGGCAATGATAATTGCTTTAACCACTTTAACGAATTCCCATATTTAAAGTAAGATGTAACTTGAAAACGAAGATGTGATAGCTAGCTGCCATAGATAGATATTTTTCATAACTGAGAAAATTGCACTTCAAAGATTGCACACATTCATTGGAAAAACGTTGAACAAAGTGCATTCAGCTACAGGAATAGCAGCAAAAAAATTAATACACTTTTTATCTTTCATTGCGAAATGGAGAATATTTCAGTATTCGTAATATGTTATTAAGGGTTGTGTGTATCAAGATACGCTTGTTATCTGTGTAGAGAACGTGTGATTTAATTCGAAACTTCAATTTCCGGAAAGTTTTCAAAGCAAACTAAATTGCTTTAAAATTATTTCAATTACCGAAAGGTAGGGAAGGGTAAAATTTGACTGACCGCATGAGACAGCGACACCGACTGCTTCCCTATGAAATATTTGGGCAATGTTGTAATTATCGCGGAGTAATTTATTGATGCCACGGACGATCATCGTGGCAGAAAATGTCTATAGGTGCAAGTCCCTTTTCAGGAGGATTAATGGATTGCGGTGGCCGAATGTCTATCGTACGTCTTTCTGATGTATGTTCTCCCTTGACGTGGCTAGGTGATTGGAAAATAAGACAAACGTTATATCTTTATTGTTGTTAATAGTTTGAAGACAAATACACGTCACATTTATCTCGTGTATAAATAATAAAAGATAGTCGATGGTACGATCCGTTAAAATTCCTAAACAGCTTTTCATATTACGAACTAGTCCTTGGTGATTTGTTATCAAAGCATGTAATATATTGTTGGGGAATTTTAAAACAGGAAAAAGCAATATCGTTAGGGATACTAAAAGATAGGTATTATTATTTATTTGTCTATTATTTATTGAAAATGTGAATATATGTAACTTGCTTTCAGACATGTCCTACACTACCTTTGTACTGTACTAGGTTAATAAATTATACTACACTGCCTTAGCCTATATTTAGAGTGTAGTGAATATTGCTATAATTAAATGAAACAGATATTGTTTTCATTTTTCGTATTAGAAAATATAAGCGGTTAATTGACAAAGCAGACATTTATATAATTTCAATTTACTTCTTCTTTAAAACAGGACTTGGCCCTGGTATGGTTGAATTGCATTGGCAACAGATATTCGCCAATAAATTAAAATTTTCAGAAGTTGCAAAATGTTTGTCTGTCAAGAAATATAACCTACAAAAGTCATTTCAGGACTGTCATAAGTAATAATATTTATACACCTTTTCACATTTGTCATAATACCTTTTGGCGTTTGTGAAAATTGTCTTCCAAACAATATAAATTTGTCAACCATGTTTGTCCACTACACAGAACAAGCAAGTATTAAATATAATAAAGGTATAGAAATGTCATATTTAATTACTTTATTTATAATATTCAATTTATAACTGGCTTTTATATAATTGCACGTTCCATAATTTTTTGATTCGCCAAACTGATTAACCCCAATTATAACTAACTGAGAGATGATATTTCGGGACGCAAATGCAAACAAATCATCTAGGAAAAAAAAAGTGAAACGATCTTTTCCAAACTGTAACATTTGATCCCTGCCATTTACATTTTTTGAGTTCCTCCCACCCATTTATTCCACCACTGGTTGGAATATAAAGGTATAATTTATGCTAAAAGATGAGAATTTAAAAATACAGACTGATCTGTCCTAAGAAAGGCAGGGATAAAAATTTAACGAATTTTATTGCTTACTTTACATTCACACTGTATATCTCAAACTGTTTCGGATAATTGCACACAAAGTTACTGCCCAGATGATGTCTAGAGAATAGAATAGTGGACGAAACGTCGGCAGCAGAAAAGGAAACGACGATATGATTTATTTCTAGCATCTTAGGAATATTATACCCAATAAATAATTTTGATCTTTCCTTTTAATCGTTTCAAAGACTTTAAAAAGATTCGGTCTCACAACGGAACGATTCATAAAATACACATAAACATTTAAAAGAGACGTCCTGTTCATTTAATGCACGAAGGCGAGCGAAAAGTGGAAGAGATCCCCGGGATTACTGTTATTCACTCGTCCTCAAAGCCGCTGTAGTAGTCGTGTTAGTTTAGGTGTGTAAGGAGGTAAGGATCCTCTCAATATACTCCAGTTCTTCGTCTTCATCATTTCCCTGGTGGGAGAATAACGGTTTCGCCGTGATAGAGACCCGGATGAAGTGGATGTGCTGGCTGGAGGGGGCAGGGGACGGGGGACACAGGAGAGAGGTTAATTGAAACCCATCCACCTCCATTATCCTCCACCTGAACTATAAAGCGCGGTGAAACTTATCCTTCACTAGCAGCTTTCGCGTAGTTGACTCATAATGGAGGTTCGGAAGGGGGAGAATTGGGGGGTTCGTATGTAGTTCGGGGAAATGAAGGCAACGTTTTGTGAAATATATCCAGACGAGTTTCGGATTATCCTTGCACGTTCGGTAATGTTGTACTATTGCATTAGCAATGGGAGCATTTATCGTCGGTACATTTGAATCCAACACTCGACATGTAATAGAACATCAACACATTGACGAAGATATTTAATCATTTAATTTTCTACAATATCCGGCATAAACGGGTTTTCGTTTGAATTTACTTGAAATGAAATTATTTAATTATACTTAATTATTACAACTTATAAATACACTTTTAATATATTGCTATATTTAAATGTGTAAAAAAGGAGCAACAAAAAGATAAAAATGAGGTGTGGCCACCACACGACTTTCTTATACGTATAAGCGTTTCAAATTATAGAAATTTAAGAATTTTTTTTACAAAAATTATTCAAAATCCTATTCTAAGTACTTCTATTCTCTTAATAAATCTCTATAGAATGCATACTTTGCAAGATATTATCAAAAAAGTGCTGCTCGCTAAGAGTAAAAGTGCTACTTCCGGTCCGAATTTTCAAATTTCATATATACAAAAAATATTGCAAATCCAGTTTTAAATACTTTTGTACTCTTGATAAATATATATAGAATGCATAACTTACGACATATTTGCAAAAAATCGCTATTAGATAAGAGTAAAAGTGGCACTTCCGGTCTGAATTTTGAAATTTTTTTTATACAAAAGATATTGAAAATTACGTTTTAAATACTTTTATACCCGTAACGTACTTGTCTAAAAAGCATGATTTGCGAAATATTCGCAAAAAACTGATTTTCGATAAGAGTAAAAGACCTACTTCCGGTAGGAATTTCGAAAAACTTTTTAAATAAAATTATTCTCAATTTTAATTTTAAGTACATATGAACTCTTTATAAATTTGTTTAAATTTAGTAGTTGACGAAATATTGGCAAAATTCGTTTTTTTCGCTGAAGTAAACTGCTACTTCCGGTCTACCGATTTTACTGAAAAACTAATCAGATCTCAAGAGGGAGATTATACACGTAAATACAAAATTTGGAATTGATACCTACAGCGGTTTGACCGCTATCGTGGTCACACACACACACACAGACACACACACACACAGACACACACACACACAGACATTTTTTAAAAACCACTTTTTTGGTATCAGGGGACCTCAAAACGTGGACATCTGCAAAAATCTCGAGGTCGAAAATTTTCATCATCACAATACGTCCTTATACTACGTATAAGAAAGTAAAAATGGGAAAAGGAAGACACCACAAACGTGACACAAAATTAAAAATAACATTCTAACAGCTACAAAAGAATAATAGTAATAAATCGACTTTTTAACTAATATACAAATACACAGGCTCTGTACTGAACTAGGCGAAGTTTAGCTATAGCTACTCTTAATATTAAAACAAATCAAATCATACAAATATACAAAATGAACACAATTCAAAAGCAAAACAAAAGATTATAATAAACAAAATTCCATGAATTTATGTAAAGTACAGATTGGAATATAAACAAACTGGCAAAATGGCGAGGTATGGTGAGAGTATGTTTATGCATGACATTCACATTATATGTACTTCCAGGAAACTGCAATTTTTCATACAGGTAAGAAGGTTTGCCAGTGATAAGTAGGCCCCTAACAAAGATTAAGACTCGCCCAGATTTATTTTGTTTTCCACACTGAGCCAACCTGTTTCAGATAATTTGTGGCTTATATGATGGTATTTCCTGTGGCCAGCTATAAATTTACAATACGTATACTGAAATAGTTGCAGCCTGTAGTTCACCTGTGCATTCAAACAGGATAATACACCAGGTCGCAGTATGCGAAAACAGACATAACTAGCGGGTCACATAAGTTTTTTGAGTTTGGTGCTTAGGATGTGTGCATTAGCATACAAGGCTCGCAGGCGTATGTAAGATATCAGCATCAACATGGTGAAAGGTCATAAAATCCCATTATCAGTCCAAAATTTTTTGACTAAGGAATAATGTACCTCCATCAATTTTAATATTTAATTTCAACGCAATCTGCTCTCTCTTACGTTTGGAACAGAAGAGCAGGCAGCTGATTTGGTCGGATTAAGTTGTAGATTATGTGGCCTGGAGTAGGCATTTATGGAGTGTAGATCGCTGTTTATCTGGTACTAGCCGTGACATTATAATCAGGATCAAAGCAGCGGATGACAGCAGAGATTATCATCAGCATACCTCTGCATGTATGAGTATTGTGGCAATGCGAACATACCGCTAATATGAAGAAGCCTGCAGCAAACAAATTAAGGATCAAATTAAGGATCAAATTAAGGATCAAATTAAGTGCAAAAAATTTGGAATAGATACTTACACGAGAAAACATATGAAAGCTCCTGCAAATATAAAAAACAAACATCAAAATGCTGGAAGAAGAGAATAGGGGATACTATAAACTCTTTCACAAAGTACTGGAGGGAGAACATGCGGAAAGAAAGAAAATACAGATGAACTATTAAATACAGGAAATAAACAGGACAAGGACACAAAGAAAACAGAAGAACTGGTAGAATAGAGAGAAACAAAAGAAAAAAAATTGATATCCATAAAAGCCTTAAAAGCAATAATTATGAAGATCAAGTGAAGATCAGAGATCAGCAAGGTATAATATAATAACACCAGAAATATAAGCAAGTAGTAACAAAAATAAACACTTGGTATTGTTTCACAAATAAATATAATTAAATACTCGATGTACATTTCGCCTTGCGGCATCGTCAGGAGTTCTCGAGAAACTAAAGTAAAATTTAATATACTGTAACTACTTACTTCTAACAAAAATGTAAATAAAAATGTACAAAAATAGAAAATTATGAAAAGGTCATGGCTTACATGAGTATTTAATTATATTTATTTGTGAAACAATACCAAGTGTTTTTTTGTTACTACTTGCTTATATTTCGACATGTTTCACCAAGAGATTTCCATCACTTCATTTAATTATTTAACACCAGAAATGTTAACAAAATCTTCAATACAGGTTGGAAAACAACACTAAAAAACTAGAAAACTGGAGTAGTACACCTTATCCATTAGAAAGAATACTGCGCAAATGACAGGGGAATAACCTTAGTAAAAAGGCGCCCAGGAACATATAAAAATAGCAATAATATATCTGTACGATGCCAAACGCAATTATGTCAGAAAAAAAACAAATAAATATGTACTTTGAGGATAAGGTCACTAACAACAAGGTACACATTTGTTAACGTTCGAGTATTTATACAATATCACAATACCGCTGCACGTCCCAAATATGCAATCGTTTTGTACAAAAACCTTACATGACGGAATAAAATCAATTTAATTTTTTTTAATCAACACTAAAAATTATACAAATGTCAGTTTTCGAAACGAAAACAATTTTCAAATAATAGACCTGTATTGTTATTGAAGTTCTTCCTTATAAAAAAGTAATTCTCATGCTTTCGGTGACAAGCCTCGTATGTTTCAGAGTCTGCACCGCACGAAATTGTAAATTCCCCTCGTCAACACTGATCGTCGCGTTACGACGTCTTCTTTTCGCGAGGCTCTCCGTTGCTTTCCTCACCTTCTCTAATTTACATAGTATTATCCGTTGCCCTTAGTCTTTCCACCTGCCTTCACTTTTCATCTGGCCCCGTTCCTAACTCGTTAACCTATTTCACGACCCGTGTAATAAGTCAAGGACTATCCTAGACACTACGTACTCGAATTCGCAGGTAAGCCGGGTCCTCGTGCGTCAAACGAACCCAAGTCCTCTGCCGCAGCTCATGCATAATGCATCCGGTTACTTTCCTTATTTACGTTTATGGGAAAAATAATAATTTTCAGTCAGGTTCAACGATGTAGTGCAGGGAGTTTAGAGAAGCGTTGTAAAACAGATGAGCGATTTGCATATAAAAGTTTCTCGGTGGTGTTTAAGGAAGCTCTAAAGTACTTATTAATTGTGCCTTGTAGAATAAAAATTATTATATAACAAAATTTTATTGTTATGGAAAGCAGTTAATTTATCAACTATGCCAACATCAAAAACAATTAAAAATGTATGACACCGCTTCAGTAAAAAGAATTTTTCCTTATTTAAGAATGCTTAAAACATTATTGTGGTTATAAACGGAACAAGACAAAATGGTAGAATTATTTATCCACATCTAGAGCGCCTAGTAAAGGCGATCAGATGTTATAAAATTCTTGGAAAGTAATATTATTAAAGAATATAGGATGTTTATCCAGAATATGTATATTTATTTAACTATATACAGCTTTGAAGAAGTGGAGTCATTTACATATTTGGAAACAGAATTTAACAATAAGCCATGTATAAAAAAAGAGATCCAAAGCAGATTACTGAAAGGAAACAAATGTATATACCAACTTAAGAATGTACTTAACAGTATGTTACTATCCAGAAGAGCAAAGCAAAGCTGAGAGTGCATCAGTCAATATTGAGGCCTATAGTATTGTTTGGGAGTGAAAATTGGGCAATGTATAAGAACGAACAAAAATTGCTGGTAGTATGGGAACGAAAGTGCCTGCGAAAGATACATAAAGGCAAAAAAATGAATGATAGATGGGAAAGAAGAACCAACAGGGAATTGACAAAATTGTACAACCAACCAGAAAGCATAGGAATACCTAAGGGATATAGATGAAGATGGTAAGACAACGAGAGAGTACCTAAAAGACTGATGGAGGGTGTCACAGGAGGAAAGAGGAAACAAGGCAGACCATAAATAAGATGAATGGACGAGGGAAAGTAAGAGACAGAAGAGAATGGAGAAAGATATACCAAGGCAAGGGCCTGCTAGACCCGCAGAGCTAATAATATATATGTATATATAACATATTTAATACATTTGCTATTATTCTGTTGTCAAGAGATATAGCCGATTTTATATGCTATATGTTGCGCTAGTGCAGAGACATTACTCATTTGCTTTACAAAACCAAAGAATGTTATCTCTTTAACAATAAGTTTTGCCAATTATCACAAATTATTTTAATTGCTTACTGTTTTTTGGCAAGTGTTCGCACATTAAAGATACAGCAAAAGCTTTTCTATTGATAAAAGAGAGGAAACTAATTGCAAAGAAATATTGCAGAAATAGATGCAGTTTCTCGACAAGGAGCGCAACGTATTGCTGAGTTAATAAGGCAAGACGTTCCTCCAATAAGTTCTGAGAGATAAAGTTGTGGTACGAAATTGAGAACGTCCACTCGGGTCATCGTATTTCATTTGGAATATTTGTAGTGTTAAATTGAAAATATAAAACTATCGCTCTGTATATTATCTATGAGCTGCGGGTTTTAATATCGATATTACTACACGAAATCAAATCTACCTTGTAATCTCCAAACCATTTAAAAAGAAATACTTTCGTTCCGAATTTATTATACAAAAGTTGTAGTTAAATTTGGAAATGCTTTTATCTTCTTATTAAATACATCTTAGTAGAAGTGTTACACCCGGGCCGAATTTTAAAATTTTCTTTATAGCTTATTCCAAATATAGTTCTAAATATTTTTAATATCTGTAGAGATTGCATAATTTGCAAGATATTTGCAAAAAAAAAACTGCTATTAAATAAGTAAAAGTGCTACCAATGGAATTTTGAATTTTTTTAATAACAATTATTAAAAATGATGCTGTTTTTCGATATTTTTGTTTATCGAAAACAGCTAGTTAAACGAGATATTGGTAAAACTTGATTTTTTCACTGAAGTAAAATACTACTTCCGATCTACCGATTTCACTGAAAATCTAATCACACATAAAGAGTATGATTATATTCGTAAATTTTATGTTTGGTATTGATGGCTTTAGCTGTTTAGCCGCTATCGTGGTCATACACACATAGAGCGAGGAACATTTTACAAAAACCACCTTTCGATATCCGATGTCTTCAAAAAGTCGATAATATTCATCATCACGATATTTCCTTATAATACGTATAATAAAAACAACAAATTAATGTTAATAAACCTACAATGATAATCAAAACCAAAAAAAAACCCTAAATATTCCACATTCTTGGAATAATATAAATATAATAAAATAATAAAAAATGTAAAGCTTTCAAGAAAGTAAACCAACTTCAATACATTCTTTTTCTGAATAACCTTAAATGAATGCAATTCGAAGAGGATGAAATAATGCTCTAGTAATATTTCATTACCGTACTCTGTGCTAAAAAATGTGCTTGAGCGAATTGAGGTTTGGCTAACGTTAAACAAGCCCAGCCGTTCATTCCGGATTCGATTAATATAACCTTGGGCGATTACATGAGACAGAGACAGCAGTATTAGAGGGCAGCGACTCTATGTCATTCAAAATATTTAGAGCAAGCAGCAGGCAGCTATACATTGCGTTTGTCCGTTGCTCTCGATTATTCGAATTCATATCGGGGCTTGAATAAAAGCAAAAAAATTAAGTACACCGAAAGATGCGTTTTAAAATATTATCATATCTGCGGAAATTATTTGTCTGCGAAATCAATTATGAAGTGGAATAATAATGAAAATATGAATTTAGATTTAATAAATCTTAAATACATCAGTATATTTTTTCCAGGATATTGAAATGAAGAACAAAAAAAACACTTGTAGGCTAATTATAAATTCAGTCGTTTTAATTACTGAATTTGTAATTCGCCTACGACCTATATAATAATATATCTCCTGTAACTTAGTAGAAAAATGAGACTTTTAAATCGCTAGTGCAAGCCTATGTAGCAGAAAACTTACAGGTAAACAAGACATTTAGCTTGTTAGCAGTATAATCATCATACACAGTATGACAATTAAATAACGGAACTTTTAATTTAAATCATAGAACACTTATCGCCATCCATCAAACGGTAGCAGCATTAGAAACACACAGGTTTCCTCTTTTAAACGAATTGAAGTTCGTGCAAATCGGATGACAACTTATAAAGTTACATGCATTTCAGTGATTGTAAGTAAGGTGCTCATGTCGTAAAATCAGAATGGAACACAAAGCGAATATTAAATTTTGTTTTAAAACTGGGAAAAAATTTACTGAGACGTACAAATTATTGAAAAAAAGTTTATGGTTATGTTTGTATGTCTCGTACAATCGCTTATGAGTGGTTTACTCAATTTAAAAACGGTCGTGAAGATTTAAATGATGATGCAAGACCTGGACGTCCAGTAGGTAAAAATCGCGCTGAATTGGTGCAAAAAATTCAAGAAATAATTGCTATTGATGGGAATTTCATTGTGAGAATTTTAGCTGCAGAATTACATATCAGTAGAGAAACTGTTCGACAAATTTTGACGATCGATTTGGGTAAAAGAAAGGTGTGTGCGCGTTTTGTTCCACATCAATTAAATGAAGACCAAAAAATCGCTCGTGTGGAGCATTGTAGAGACATCATTAAAACTGCTGAAAACGACCCAGATTTTCTTGATTCTATTATAACCGGTGATGAGACATGGTGCTTTAAATATGACCCTGAAACTAAGCGCCAATCTGCACAATGGAAGTTGAAAGGCGAGCCAAAACCACAAAAGTTACCCTTTCAGAAGTCAAGAATCTAGGCAATGTTGATTTGTTTTTATGATTCTAAAGGTATTGTCCACAAGGGATTTGTTCCATAAGGTGAAACAGTTAATGGAGAATATTATTTAGGAGTTTTACATCGTTTGTGGTCGAAAATTGTTCGAGTTTGGCCGGAATATCCAGCAGGAAAACAGCTGTTCTTATTGCACGATAATGCACCACCTCACAAGACCTTAAACGTTCCTGAGTTTTTAAATAAAAAACAAATATGTCTCATCGCCCACCCACCATATTCGCCTGATCTATCACCGTGCGAGTATTTTTTGTTCGCGAAACAAAAACTGCAATGAAAGGACACTTTTATGATGATGTTCCAACCATTCAAGCAGCCGTGACAGAGATGCTGAAGAACATTCCAAAACCCGACATCAAAAAATCGATGCATGCATTAGTCACCCGTGCCATATGCTGTATTGAGGTTAATGGATCATATTTTGAATAAAAAAAATTATTTAACAATAATATAATGTGTATTTCATTCTATACCTAAAAAGTTCCGTTATTTAATTGTCATACTGTGTACATTAATAAATAAAAGATTCTGAGTCATCGGTCTCCTCCTTCCTACAGTACCACAATATACAAAATATATTATGAACAATAATTTTTTAACTTCAAAGTTGTAACACTGAATATCTCCAGTATTCTTCAGCATTACTTTACTTTTCTCCTCGATCGTCAATAATTTATGTGCATGCTCTTTAGCTAAAAATAAATTGCCCAACAGAAACATGGATGGAACCCCTGTAAGTTTCGACAGTCCGTTAAAATTTCCCTAACAATCCACTCAACACTCCAAATTGAATTATTCTCTCTGTTTCAGATGCGTGTATCTGCATACCGATACATCCGCAGTCATTTAATATTAATAGGATCCATTTCGATTTTGTAGGCATTATATTTTAATTTAGATAAGCTTTAATAATCCGATTACAAATTGTTGAAAACAAATAAACAAGCGCTCCCCACAGAAATGTGTCCGAATTGTTTTAAATGAAATAGGAATATTTATGTAGGTATGTGATTATATTATAAAGTCGTTAAAAGTAAGATTAACCATAAATCTGAAAGAATAAAGTTGATTTTTCAAGTCTAGTTATATCATCATTTGTTTAAATTAAATTTAAATATGTAATTTTAAAATAACTGTAATACTTTATCATATCTGGACATATAATCACTTATTTCTGTAACTTAAGTAAAATTATATGTACATGGAAATAATTGATCCAGTTTTACTAATTACTAAAGTAGAAGTTTTAGAATTTATTGGCAAAGCTGAATTTTCGCTAAAATCATATTTGAATTACAGATTACAAAGGGTAAAAAGTAAAATGATTGTACATCAGATTCTGTAAAAATAAACTGTGATGTTTCCCTGTGAACCATACTAGGACCATTACTATTTAGAATATATGTAAACAATTTATTTATGAATATGAAATACTTTAATTACGTTTACTGACGAAACAATGATATAGCGGGCGTCATTTCCGGCGTTCATTATTGATATCTAATAATGCATATAGCCAAAAATGTTTAATACAAAAATTTTGAGCTCTACAATCTAAAATTATTTTAATTTATTCGACAACGACGAACCAATACAAACCTATGTTTTTAAATGGAGTATTATGAATTTTTTGCATTCATGATAGCCCTTTAGAAGCTGATTAAACTGACATCAATTTGTATTAGTCGGTTTTCAACTGTTTCTGAGATATGGCAATTTTTCATCAAAAATTGTACAAGCTTTGTAAAATTGCTATGAAATAACAATTAATCATGAGGAACTTAATATAGAGTCAATTAGTAGAAGTCTCATTCCAGTACGGAAATTTACTGTTCATTACGACATTTCAACGCATGTTCTTTAGAATGACATACTATTCGGTAAAGTTAAGAAAAATGATAAACGATAACGAATTGGAATTTAATACTTTCAGGATAAATTCCAAGACTTTAAAAGATATGAACTTTATAAATCTACGATGATTTATGTCAAGGCTTAATTAATCATATGTAGAAGAGCGGTTGTGGGTATGTCCTAAAAGTGTAGCCGAGGTTCTACGGAAACTATCACCAGTATATAACTGTGGATTTTGTAAATTTAAGTAAACGGCAATTTTTTTTTTGTCATCTGTCCTATTGTGTTATATCCATTGTTTTGTCTAGTACATTTACCATTACGTACATTAATAAAGAATTTTGCTACATCTGGAATTGGTCTAATTTTGAAATAGCTTTTAATTATTTTGATCTAAATTGGCTCCATTATTACAAACTTTTGAGACGAACCATTTTTGCTATTGCGGATGTGAATAATAATTAAATCATCTTTCACGATGACATCAGAAATGAATAAATTACACGGCTCATACAAAGTAGTCTATAGAGTTATAAATTGTCAATAATTTCAAAGTATTAATATATAAACATACTACCGTAGTTGCAATGTAACATGCGTCGGGTGCCTCAGTAAGGAATCTTATAATTTCCTCTTGAGTAAATAATAATGACTTTTTGGGCTTATAATTTTCATTTTTTCTTTTTAAAAAGGCAACTAATTTAAAATATTTTCATATGTTAATATCCTCTTTTAGGCCAAGTGTAGCTTTCAACATTGAATAATGCGCCCATAAAGTCGAGGTTTTTTATTTTTTGAATATTCTTGAAAATAAGCCAGAAGTACGTTTTCAGAAATTACTGCTGTATTTTTGGAATTACACAATTTTTAAAATTCTGTATGTGTTTTCATGTATAAGTGTTTAGATTTTTGCGGAAGCAAGTAGGTACTCAACTGCCTGTTCTGCAATCTCGCGCATTTCAGGTGGTGTACATCTAAACTCTTCAGATATTATAAATGGAATGAAAAATAATCTAATAAATACTTGGCTTTTAATTTCAGCGTTTATGTCAAAACTTATTTGTCAAGATCAAAATATTGCCTACTTATTTGTTTATATGAAGTTTTATCACAAGGGAATTCTTACATACCTATATGAGTAAAGTTTCAAGGTCCAATTAGACTACTGGTACAAAAAATAGTATACATACTACGGTTAACAAGACTATTATTCTAATAATCTCGCCACTCGGGCAATAATAGTCATCTTCTCAACCTTAATATGTAATTATACATTATTAACCAACGAAATTTATATGAATGTCGATAAATCAAAGAGTTCTTTAATTCTTTCCCATTTTGTATAAACACGTTGGTAGGTAATACAAAATTAATTAGACTGTTAGTGACTTATACATATCTAATACGTATAATATAAATATAAGAGGCGATACCACAAAACGGTATGGTGGTCAGCTAATTACGATAAGAAACAAAGGTAACCGCAAGTAGATTTCTAAAATGAGTGCTTACCGTTTATCAAGATTAAACTTTAATTTATAGACTTAATTAGTTGATAGGGAAGCAGGCGTGTGTTGATAGAACGCGTGTTCTTTGTTTCTGTTACCGATACAACATTCCAAGGTTATTTAATTTTAAAAGTATGACGCAACATTCTCAAAATTATTTATGTAAATATTTTAAAGAACTAGATAATTAAGAAACAAATTATATGGTGAAGTACAATTATGGCAAAATTCTTGCTTTTCTATTTCCCATTACTCTGTAGTTATTCTAGCGGTATCTACAAACGCAAAAAAGCTAATGCAAAGATGCGACAATGTTAGGTATATATAATATAAAAGATGGAAATTAGTACGTTGTGGTACACCACGTATAAAAATTACGGTATTTATAGATCTTTGGAAGTTATTACGTGGTTAATATGCATGTATGTTCCGTTATGTTTTGATTTATTTTTAGATCATTATATTATTGTATTCTAGTTATTAGCATACGTCCGTAATTTATATTATACTAACACAAAAGCAAAATTCTAGTCATCAAATTTCCAAGTGTTTATTGTTGCATATTACGGATATTATTATTAATAAGGACATTACTTTAGGTGTATGAGATATTCCTTAATTTGAAAAATCTTTATTGAAACACGCGCGTAGATCTAATTCCACATTTCTTCTACAGTCATGTATAGTTGCGGCAAAGAGTTTTGTCGAGTACTAAGACCAGCGATATCAATCCTGCCTGGTCGACTGCAAGGATTTTTAACACCAAAATAAAGACAGATTATCTTCAGTTTTAATCAGTACGTAAGTGGTGATATATGTATATCAAATTGGTTTATGAAAGAAAATATATCTTAGTTTGTTTTAAAGATATTTGCAAGACTACATTAGGTATTAATTATTCTTCTGAAATAAAGATAACCTATCGTTATTATCATTATTAAATTTTACGACGTCTTAAATTTAAAATGTAATTATATGAGCAATGTATTATTATTAATATAGATAAATAAAATATGACAAAAACAATTTTGTATTGAAATAGTACCTAACAGTGCTTGTTCGTATAATATGTAAAAATATTTACATTCTCTAATATGCGAATGTTTTGAATTACTGAATATTATATTCATTTCATTGGTTGAAAAGTTTTCCAGGGAGAGAAATGTGACAAAAAATAGCATTTTTACTTAAAGTTTTTCCGGCATTAAGAAGCAAAACATGTAAATTTATGCTTTGTACACTATCTTGCAAATTAAGTAAATAAATAAGCTATTGTTTTTAATTAGTGAGGTGAATTGTGCAAATCAGTTTTATTACAAATATCTTACAAATTTTGCATTCTATACAGATTTATTAAGAATACAAAAGTGTTTAAAGCTGCATATGGAATATTTTTTGTATAAAAGAAATTGAAAATCCGGACCGGAAATAACACTTTTATCAAATATGTTTTTTGTTAATATGTCTCAAATTATGCATTCTATAAATTTGTGTAGAAAATAAAAGTACATTGAAATGATTTGGAATAATATGCCTAAAGCCTCTACCACCCATTAATTAAAAAACCAATATTTTTTATAATTTTCAAATATGAGCAATGTAGAAATCCACTGTGCACATTTCACCTTCTTCATATTGAAATCTTCTTGTAAAATTGACTTGTTCCGAATAGCAAACATATTTAGCAATAACATAGATCGTTATACGCTGATCACTCGAGATTTCACCGGTCGCGGTCGTGGCGTACCTTGCATCATCGCTGTTAGTACTTTTTTCGTTACACCCGAAGAATTTATACTTTAAACCAAAATTTAGCTTGAAATGCCTAAGTCCTCTTTTCCATCCACTCAGCCAGGCTCTAATGAGTATTCTTTTGTCTATTAGCGTTTTTGTTAAACACTGCGAGCTTTGTAATATTTTATCAACAAATAAACTTTTACGAATAAAACATGACATAAAACATTTACTTCTAAATAACGCACTTTTCTTTTAATCAATGGTTTGCCATCTTCGGTTTTTACTTTCTTATACGTAGTATAAGGAAGTATTGTGATGATGAAAATTTTCGACCTCGAGATTTTTGCAGATGTCCACGTTTTGAAGTCCCCTGATACCGAAAAAGTGGTTTTTAAAAAATGTCTGTGTGTCTGTGTGTGTGTATGTCTCTCTCTGTGTGTGTGTGTGTGTGACCACGATAGCGGTCAAACCGCTGTAGATATCAATTCCAAATTTTGTATTTACGTGTATAATCTCCCTCTTGAGATCTGATTAGTTTTTCAGTAAAATTGGTAGACTGGAAGTAGCAGTTTACTTCAGCGAAAAAAACGAATTTTGCCAATATTTCGTCAACTACTAAGTTTAAACAAATTTATAAAGAATTCATATGTACTTAAAATTAAAATTGAGAATAATTTTATTTAAAAAGTTTTTCGAAATTCCTACCGGAAGTAGGTCTTTTACTCTTATCGAAAATCGGTTTTTTGCGAATATTTCGCAAGTCATGCTTTTTAGACAGGTACGTTACGTGTATAAAAGTATTTAAAACATAGTTTTAAATATCTTTTGTATAAAAAAAATTTCAAAATTCGGACCGGAAGTACCACTTTTACTCTTATCGAATAGCGATTTTTGCAAATATGTGGTAAGTTATGCATTCTATATATATTTATCAAGAGTATAAAAGTATTTAAAACTGGATTTGCAATATTTTTTGTATATATGAAATTTCAAAATTCGGACCGGAAGTAGCACTTTTACTCTTAGCGAGGAGCACTTTTTTAATAATATCTTGCATAGTATGCATTTTATAGAGATTTATTAAGAGAATAGAAGTACTTAGAATAGGATTTTGAATAATTTTTGTAAAAAAATTCTTAAAATTCTATAATTTGAAACGCTCATACGTATAAGAAAGTCGTGTGGTGGCCACACCTCATTTTTTTCTTTGGAGGCTACCTATAATAAAACTGGATGTGATGTTATGAAACATGCAGGATATCTACTGATTTCTGTCCTCTGTTTATTTCATGTTTTTCGGCGGCACTTTCTTGACCAACAAGTTGATCAATCGAAAATTAACAACTCCTGTAAGACTTGTCAAGTAGAATTTGCCAAAAAGTTGTTGACTTAGATCATGTTCTATATTTTTCTTCAACTTCAATTCCATTAATTCAAGTTCGAGTATTATTTTATCTATAGCTGCAGCAAAAAGTTTTGTCGGGTCTTAAAATCAGCGATATTGCTTTTACTTTAGATATTGCAGATTATTAATTGTTGTAGAATGAGAAATGTTTTATAGAAAACTAAAATTTAATAAGACAAAAACAATTTGGTGTTGTTACAATAGAGTGTCTGTTTTTCTTACAGAATGCAAAAATATATTCTCCAATAAACCCATATTTTGTATTATTGTACATTGTATTCTTGCCAAATAACGAAATTAAATTATTTTAGTATTTTCAAGCATCTATATCTAAATACAATTTAAAACATTAAAAATGATTCGTACTTGTTCCTCCGCTTTGCTCCACAGCCATCTAAACCTCTAAAGTAAATACAAATAAAACAATGCGAAAAATAATGACAAACAAGCTGTACGACTCATTTTTAACGGTTTCAGTTGTGTTACGACACAAAAGTTCGAATCTTACCAGATACAAAATTTTTTATAATTTAGTTTCGCTATTTACCAATATCAGTGTAGAATGGAAAAATTGTAATTTTCAATAATTCTAAACATTCCCTTATTAGAGAATATAAATATTTTGAGATTTTATAAAAAACAAAACAGGGATTATAACAACACCAAATTGTATTAGTCATGCAAAACATGGCTTTTATTATAATTTAAAGGGCTTGGATATCTACAGTAAATACATATCACTGTCAGAAATAATAAGTCCTAAAATACCCTAAAACAGGGATCTTAATAAAACATTAGATATAGCTGTTGAGAAATAAAATACATTCTTAAAGCCAGAAGGACGTTGAGGAACAGAAAAAGGATTTGTTTTTAAGAAGGTGACATAAATGCTGTGAGGCAATAAATTAGAAATGAAGACTTATAGTATATGCCAGATGCAATTTCTTATACAAAGCAGTTTATATACTAAAACATTTCGAAAAGAATTGAACACAATCTCTCTTTATTTGGTATTAAAATTTACTATAGTCGTCCAGACATAGCTTCCATAGTTTCCTGGTTTTTTTACTGCTGGGTAGACAATAAAGTATTATTTTTATTATGTAATGGAATGATTGATTGTCACCATCTCCTTTTTTGCATAAACTTTTTATTCCCATACTTTCCTCTCGTTCCCCCTCCACGTTTCTGTTGCCTTTTTGAACTACTAATTCTCTTCAGGGATCGTTGTTAGTGACCGTGTGTATGTGTAAAGCTGCAATGTTACCTTATGAAGATTTTTTTATTTCTAATGGAGCCAATCATTTACATTTTCTCTATTTTATGTATAAATATATGTGTATATATGTACCTACTTATAAATTACTTTTTCTTAAATACGAATTTTTGACTACGTTCTTTGTCCTTTCAGGTGCCTGTACACTGGGGTGAAGCGAGGCGAAATAGTTCCCAGGCCTGGTGCGCATGCGCGTGATACAATATTTCATTGTGTGTCGAAGTGACCCGATCAAAATGGGTAGTTCCTCATCTGACGAAAATGTATTTATTCTTGGTTTAATTGCTACTATGGAAGAAGAGGAGAAACCAAACAAAACAGTTTGGTTACACGAAATTAATCAGAAAAGAGACAGTTT
Organism: Amphimallon solstitiale; assembly: GCA_963170755.1. NCBI lineage: Eukaryota > Metazoa > Arthropoda > Insecta > Coleoptera > Scarabaeidae > Amphimallon > Amphimallon solstitiale. The sequence continues at coordinate 29,455,514 of OY720681.1, read as the reverse complement.
TGGTGAATTTCATCACTTATTCCCGGAATTACGAAAAGACAAAAACGATTTTTCAAGTATTTTCACATGTCAGAAGAAAAATTAGCGCTTCATCATCCATCCTGATAGCAATTTCTTTCTTACACTATACGAAACTCTGACACTTCGCTTCGCTTCGCCACGCGACGCGCCAGTGTGCAGGTACCAATTTGATAACGTACATTTTTCTCAGGCGTAATAAATTCGCTTCGCCTCATTGTGCGGACACCTTCATTGTTTTCTTGCCGTTGGAGTAATAAATTACTATTATTATTATGACAATTCTTTATTGCACACGTGGTTAATAAACTATCTTGCAACACTATTTCCACAATAGGTTTCAATTCTCTTAGTGTGTACTTCTGTTTATGTCAAAGTGCTATGGTGTTTTTTATCACTTCATAGGTATAAATTTAGTTATAAATCACTTTTACGTTTATATTCATCGGTGTTTATTTTAGTAGTAGGCTGATGAAGCAGCATTCATCGTCGGCAAAATTGCTATATTTCTAAACGCATTCTTGCCATAGTCATGATCAGAAGGGTACTTACTGAACACGTCGATGTACGCAATAAGTCAAAATGTTATTTGTCTTGAAACTCTTTAGATTAATACGTTTCGGAAAATGTTTGCGAAGTCGTCCGTGTTACGCAAGTGTTAAAACAGTGGCGATTATACGGTTCGAAATCCTCCTGTATTTCTATTAATCAGCGGTGGCATCGGTCGGCGATGCGGTATACTGGAGGTGGCGGCGGTGAAATTGTTCGTCCGGTTCAAGTCCATCCGAGCACACAGGAAACGCAATTTCACGTCGCCGACGTGGCACCTGTGCTCCTATTTCTTCCGATGACCGCAGTCCGATGCCAGCCGCGCCCTCCATTACTCTCCGCCATCCTCGGATTTTCATTTTGGACACAGATGCGGACGCGCACACTTGTACGTTTAGGGAAAATCTCACTGATGCTATGCACGTTCCATAACTCCTAATACTCTTCAAGTGAATGTTGACAAAATAATTTCAGTACAGAGAGAAGAATATAATTAAAATATTATGGTTGTGAGTCAATACTTACTTCATTTTAGAATAATTTGACTTTTCAATACGTAGATCAGAAACACATTTTTCGACATTTCCACATTACTAATTTTATTAATAATCTTGCAGAAAATGAATACTGTCATATTTAGTCAGAAATTGTTTGACAAATCTCCTTTGCTAATAATTGTCACTGTGTGTGCAGCCTGTACAGGGTGAGTCATTAGTAGCCGCTTCTTCGATTGCTCTTTTGTGTTTTAAATAAAAGAAAAAACAATTAGTGGAAGATCCATGGTTGCTTGTGGCGCATATTTTAAAAATACTTTAAGCTCTGGTTTTACCGGAAGTGCACGGAGCTTAATTTTTTTAAATGACTCAACCTATATGTTGTTGGATTTTCTTGTACTGCTTTAAATTGTCTGTTCGACTGTTTTTTTTTTTCAAAATTGAGCCAATAATTTTTGAGTTATTAATTTTTTTTGAAAATATTTGACCAAAACACGTGTTCAGAAAAAAATCATTTTCACATTGTTTTTAAAAGCAAAAACATTAACTTTGGTGGTGCTTGTAGCCAAGAATATTCTGCATCATTTGGTAAAGTTGCACTCGACAATACCTCAAAAAACTTTGTTTTTTCAAAGCCTACTTCCTGAAATTTTCACATACTAAAAACTTATTTTTTTTTAATGGAACACCCAGTATTTTATTGAGGCATTTTGTTCTTTTTTTTATTTTCTTTCATTTTTGTTAACAATGTCCTATACCTATCTTTTGTAATTTCTTAGACAATCACTATAGGAGCTATTAGCGGTCAATTAAAGAACTACGAGCGCTGTTGTTCTCTGCACCAAAATATTAGTTCAACCAATGGAAGGCAGGGATGGCGCCCGACTTCCTTAGTTAACTGTCAAACAAAGTAAATGTTATGTCCAACTATCCCAAAAGTAATAATTTTATAGGAGGAAGAGCATCGCATTTCATTTTTTTAATTCCGGCAATGTTCAGTTGCAATATTTAATTTTTGACATCGAAATAAAATAAAGGTTATGTTTACTGACATATTTGAAGATGTCTTCAAAAAGTTTTGAAAGTCCATCCGTAGATAGCGAAGATACTCTTCTCCATTAACATTTTCATCAAAGAAATAAGGTCCAATAATGTAACTACCCACTATTCCTCCCCACAGTTTTAATGACCAACGATTTTGAAAGTTTACAGGTATGATAAAGTGGGGGGTTTTATGTGTTATAATGACGGAAATTGTGACGATGAACGTATTCACTTTAATAGAAGGTGGCTTCGTTGGTAAACAACAAAAAATTGAAAAAGCCAGGATAATTTATCTGTTGCCAATTGACAAAAATGTAAGCGATTCTGAAAATTTCTTTCATCTAACCCTGTGTATAAATATGCTACGGATGAATTTCATATTTCCTAATTTTTCTAGATTCTCAAATTTGACTTAAATCTAACTGATGACTAATTTTCGTAGTACTAGTATGGGGGGTGTTCGACTACACTCGCAAGTACCATAAACGTCTTATTCTCACCAGTTATTGCTTTTTCCGCCCTTTCTTTCATATTCAATGCTTTCTGTTCACTCAAACCGTCCACTTTATATTTTCGAAGGTTTCTGGTTTCGGTTGACTTCGACCAGGGATCGCTGTGCATAAAGTCTGGATGCTAGCAAAGAGTTTCTTTCAGATTCACCCAAAACGTCAATCATATCTATTAACTCTTCACAAGAATAATTCATTTGGATGATAACTAATAGCGATGCTTTTATAAGTTTGAAATAAATGTATACCGACTTTCTTCAACAGTTGACTCAGGCAGTCAGCCGCATTCCAGCCTTTATTGGACGAATATTTGGGTGCATAGAACAGCGCCCGTAGTTCTTTAGTTGACCGCTAATTGCTCTTATAGTGATTATCTCAAAAATTACAAAAGATAGGTATAGGACATTGTTAACAAAAATGAAAGAGAATATAAAAAGGAACAAAATGACTCAATAAAATACTGGGTGTTCCATTTAAAAAAAAATAAGTTTTTGGTACGTGAAAATGTCAGGTAGTAGGCTTTGAAAAAACAATGTTTTTTGAGGTATTGTCGAGTGCAACTTTACCAAATGATGTAGAATTTTCTTGGCTACAAGCACCACCAAAGTTAATGTTTTTGCTTTTAAAAACAATGTGAATTAATAACTCAAAAACTATTGGCTCAATTTTGAAAAAGGAAAAACAGTCGAACAGACAATTTAAAGGAGTACAAGAAAATCCAAAAATATATAGGGTGAGTCATTTAAAAAAATTAAGTTCCGTGCATTTCCGGTGAAACCGGAAGTGCGCCAGAGCTTAAAGTATTTTTACAATATGTGCCACAAGCAACCATGGATTTTCCACTAATTGTTTTTTCTTTTATTTAAAACACAAAAGAGCAATCGAAGAGGCGGCTGCTAATGACTCACCCTGTATATATGCAAATTTTTCTTAAGCTTTAGTTGCAGGCGCAACACTTTTGAACAATTTCCAATTCATTATCTACCAATTTATTTTATTATAAATTATGTCTATTTCTTTTGGGCTTATGCTGTATATGGCATGTACAATTGGTTGTTGTATTTGCGATATCTGATTTTTTTCCTTCTTTAAATATTCAATATTTTGGGTCTCTTAATACTAATATAATATTCTCTGATTTTAGTTAGAATTTTGACAATGCCTTATTTGTATGTATTACTTAATTTAGCTGTTTAATTGGAATAAACTTTAGAATTATGCTCATTTTTTGTTGAATGGGGTCATCTAGATGCTAGTAATGAAACTACTCCTTTTGACTGGAATCGGAAGAATAATCATAAAGAAAACTTCGGTGGGACAGAGTTATTCTTTTTGAATGTTACTGAAAACTCTTAATTATTTTACTAAAAAAATTCTACGTAATTTCCTTCTATTCTTAATCGGGGTATCTTGATTTGTGCAGATGCTTGTCCCTATCATCATCCATTGTGATTCGACGTTCTTCCGGCAATACATTTTCGCACATGTTTGTAGTAACTTAGGTACATACATTACCTTAACTACGAGTGTCAAATTTATTTATGCAGTTATGCATAAACTATTTAAATTTATTAACATTAAATGGAAAGATTAGCAATCATGTAGCACCAAACTATTTGCACAAGGTTAACTGTAAACAAGTGCGCATCTGATGAATCAAAATTACAGATATACCTACATAGAAATGAAACTTGCTTAATTAACATACTTATACATACCATAAGACCGCGTGCGTCTGCATTATCGCGATACCTGTAGAGTAAGCGAAACAGATAGAGATGCCTGTGTATTAGAACGGTAAACAAGTAGACGCAGTGTTATACTGGATTACAACAGAGCTAGTATTTCGCATATGCCTATGATGCACTCGTATTTGTCCAAAAAATCGACATTTATACGGTGTAGTCGGGCAGTTGCTTCCACATATGGGCGTCAGTTCGAGTTTTATTATTGCTTAAGAATAACATTTTTTTAGCTAATTACAGGTTAATTGCAATGTTGAATTACAATTCTGTTTTAAGAAGTAAATATTTTATGTTTCAGTATTTTATTATAGTTGAGTTTTTAGATTATAATATTTCTTGAAAAATATTATTTTAGTTAAGAAGTTTTTTTTATTTTAAAGTCTAGGAGTTATTTATTATTTATTTTTGCTCTTTTATGTTGTTTATGAAGCTGTGATGAGTTACTTCACTGACATATTATCAGTGATTATCTGATGCTTCAAACAACTACAAATAATTACTTACAACGGGAACGCATTACCTATTACACTGCTCTTCACTTGATTTGCCTACGAATACATTTATACGTATAACTTATACGCCCGCTGTCGGTGTGGCAATTCAAGTTGGCACGCCCATTTATAGTCGACCAGTAGTTACTAATACATGCATCGCGCTATGAACGGCGGCCACACGGTATATGCGAAGTAGATCGGTTTAGGTGTGAGGATATTTAAAATAATAACATTGTCCTATACAATGGTATAGGGCAGCTGTCAATAAGGTACATCTTTGATGAATTAAATTAACATTATATCACATGGAACAGGGGCCTTGTTGATCTATTTCCGTGAATTACGGTTGAAGGTGTTGCTCACAAGCAGGATGATACATTAGACAGCACCACTGTGAAACTAAACCACAGTTTTTTCTTGATAAATTACTTAAAAATTTGCGTTCAGTAGGCCATAATCCACATCTACTAAATAAATTAACTTTATTACATATGAATATAATTTTATTCTGGTTCGTCTATGCATCCAGTTATATTTACATTCGGTTAATATTTTATTTTCAAAAATTTTAATGTTTAAAGTATGAAGTAAATAAACAATAAGTGTAGTTGACATGTGTCTTTAACTGAAGAAACCAGATAAGGTAGAAACATATATGTATGTGGCTACCAACACATATTTAACACTTTCGTGTTTGATATTATATATCTTTAACACATAATCAGTATTATAAAATAAATCTACGCCTTCTGATTAACCCACATGAATGGTATGTGATAGCTGTACTCATAATTTTTAACATTAACTACATACCTTTTAATTAAACAATTAGCGTCGATATTATTTGTGTAGTACAATTAAATGCATGTCTATGATTGATCTAGACCTTTTAATAAAACGGCATAGATAGTAGCAGCTGTTCTAAGCTTAACTGTTACATTTCCACTTTTCGCATTTGCATTCTATGTCAATAAAACATTTTAGATGACTTTCCAATTGTCATTTTGTCGCCAAGATGACTGATTACTTTTAATACATTTCTTATATATGTGTACATGTAATACAGTATTTAAAACAGTATGTAATACAACAGTTGAACATCTCTAAAAAATGTGACACAGTATCTAATGGTTTAATTGTGTCTGTTTTAAACTTAAGTATGTATGGTATTATTCTTTCATTAAGTAAATAAACGAATTATAATTAGTAACAAATTTCTCGTACGCCGATCGATTTATTTGTATTTTATCATGTTAATAATGTAATACCACTCTAAAGAAAGATTTGTGACGCAAATCAACTAAAGTAGACTATCGCTCTTATTTTTAATGAGAAATAATTACCAGGAATTCTAGATGAGTTCGTATCGTCAATGTTATTTTTAAAAAAAAAACACCACATGCTTATCGATAATAACATTGAATGTCGAATAGTCCAAGGTAGCAAGAGTGGCCGGGTCTCTCTTTATCATATACAAACCGTACATTATTATGCATAATATGTGCAAGTATACATCCAGATCGAGATAAATGTATTCTGAAGAAAGAACAATCAGCGTTTCAGTAGAACCATAGCGAATATCACATTTTTATCACCTATATAATATAAACTGCCTTGCTTACCTTTGTTGGAAGGTATGCACGTTCTGCTAGTCGGCATTTTATACGTGGGAGACGTGGGATCTATTACTCACCTGTAATGTAATAGGAGAAAGGTTTTATACCAGTGGTACTCAAGTAAATATTATTAATTTAAAATTTGTATATTATTTTATTAATCATAGACCCGCATTCTATTTCAATTATTCATGTATGTTTACCGAATGTCTATATACTGGATAATATAAATAATCTCGTGATCCTACTGATTTAAGGTGATCATATTCAGCAATTTTGAACAAATTGTTCTGCGTTTTGGAAAAATATGCTGTTTGACAGTTAACAGCAAAAAATAAAACGTAGACCTAAATATAAACGAACTTTTTACACTCACGGCTGTTCATGTATGTGAAAACATCAAACGCGAAGTATATCCAGTAATGTAATTTTGTGTACTTTTCTAACATTTTCACATTTGAAGTGGTTAGTTACTTTAATGTTGATAAAAAAGCAAAGAAAAGAAAAACCTGATTCCTTTCCAGAACTATCCAGAACTTTACTAAACACTTTTCCGCGACAATTAATGGCTTAAGTGATATTGACATTTTCAAACTTATTTAAAATTTAAAGTTCTTCAAAACGAGCTAAATTACAAAACAACAGTTTTGAACCAGTAGACTACGAATATGTACGTTACAAAAAAAGTGTATACTATAGACACCGAAGAGTGTGACCATCGCGTCACGGAAAACCCGCATAACATGAACAACATATTAATTACGCTAGGCCACAGCATAGCGTAAACAAACTGTACCTTCGTTTTGTAACGGACTTTTGTCCGTCACTGTATAAATTATCGAATTAATTGGAATTAATGCTTTTTATTTAATTTAAGCGTTAATGGGTTCGATAATTTTATACGAATATTCTAAAATATATTTAATTTGTCTAATGTCAATTAGTACAGAGAAAGATGATATTTTAATTAATTGTCTACCTGCAGTTTGCACGTGATAATATCGTCTGTTTGAGTACAGTGCATGCGTTTTGCGCGTGATACTTCGGCAAAAATACTGTTTTAAACTATTATTTGCGAGTGAAGGGCTATATAAAGCCACAATTTTGTTAGGAAAGTCAAGAGTTTTCCCTGGCAGTCTGTGGGGGAATTCACAGAGTTCTCCTTGGCAGTCCGAGAGAATTCTCGGAGAGTTCTCTTGGGCAGTCCGAAGGAATTCTCAAAAAACTCTCTGACAGTCTGGAGAGTAAGGAATACTCTCCAGACTAAAATATATTTAATTTGTCTAATGTCAATTAGTACAGAGAAAGATGATATTTTAATTAATTTTCTACCTGCAGTGTGCACGTGAAAATATCGTCTGTTTGAGTACAGTGCATGCGTTTTGCGCGTGATACCTCGGCAAAAATACTGTTTTAAACTATTAATTGCGAGTGAAGGGCTATATAAAGCCACAATTTTGTTAGGAAAGTCAGAGTTTTCCCTGGCAGTCTGTGGGGGAATTCACAGAGTTCTCCTTGGCAGTCCGAGAGAATTCTCGGAGAGTTCTCTTTGGCAGTCCGAAGGATTTCTCAAAAAACTCTCTGACAGTCTGGAGAGTATACCTTTTCCTTAGACTTTCTGGCAGTCCAGGAAGGCAGTCCCGTAAATTATTTTCTTTTCTGACAGCCTAGGGAAAGAAAGCAATTCCGTTCCCGTAAGTCTCGAATCAATCTTTACATGGTTATTCCGTTCAATTTAAATAGTTATGTCAGATAGGTTTCTTTTAATTTCATATGTACTAAGTAAATTATAATTTCACGTAAGATTTTTAATATATTACTCTTGTCGATTATCTCTTCAGTAATACGAACACACGTGCTAGATGAGACGTTAACTTTTTTGCCGGACTTGTGTAAATATCATCCTTCTCGAAGTAAATAACATGTATTTAATATTTCATTTTACTAAATATTCACGACAGTATGATTTATAGATCGATATTTGAGTATCCCGTTGTATGTTTATTGATATATTGCAAATAAGCTTCAATAAATCTAAGGTTAATTTCAATATAAGAATTGTAGTTGCTTTTGTAGATGACAAATATTATATAATTTTCTTGTAAATATATGTGTAAATTTGTGTAATTTAATACCTGTTTTATATGTAAATAAAAGGGTTAACGTTGTAAATATCTCTATTTCTCTTAATGCTAGGAGGTAATATAAAATGGATATTAAAGAATTAAAGATGCTAAAACATACCGTACCATAGTTTTTCTCCGTAAAACCGATCTACCCGTAATTGAGCATTTACTGTTGGTAAAATTCACATTCACCAGATACTTAAAATACTTAATATAATTATAACACATTTTGTTTTGAGTTTAAAATCTAATTAACTGTCAAATGTAGATAGCGAAGGTGGACGAATGCCAACTATAGTTTTAGTTGATGACAATACCACTCTGATGTTAAATATCCCTACGAGTGTTCAAAGGCATTTAGTTATCCGTTGTGAAGTATAGATGGGAGCACCGGGCCCATTCAATTTGGCACCTAGTTTCGTTAATTCATATTTAACAATTTTAAAGAATTTCCTTATATAACTGTATAAACACTTGCATTCAAATCAACAACATATTGCTGTGATACCTATGTATCTAATTGATAGAGATAATGTAACACTTTTATTATCTATTTGTTCGTATCAGAATAAATTTTAAATTTTAGTCATGAGTTCATGCAGTGATTTACTTCTTCATCTCAAGTCTTTCTCTTATTTAGTATTGTTTGGGAATAAGGCGAGGAAATTAAACACAATATATAAATTTCATATTGAAGGTACATCTATATTTTTGAATAATAGTTGCTAACAATATCAACCTTTTTTAAATTGAAAACATTTATACTCGCTTTTGAGTCATAATGTGTGTAGAATATTTATATATATAATAATTTTTGAATGAATATTCACTATGTTCTTGCGACTTAAAAATATAATTGATACTTGTTAAATCATATTAATACGATGCTGTCACTATTTTACTAAAACATACATTCTCACATAGTGCTTTAGTAAACAAGAATCGGGCTACTTAAATGCTTTGAAATTGGTTCAAACTAACCGCTAGCTGCAAACATTCTCACATTGTACCTCTAGCTATTTAGCATTTGCTCATCAAAAACATCCTAGTGTATTCGTATTAATTTGTTTGAATTTTTAATTAAATGAACATTCGATACTTAATAATGCCCAACAATCCACTAAAGGCAAATATTCGCACATAGTAACTTTCATGTAAGTAATTTGTCCTTAGATGTTGGCAACCTGTGCTACTTATATGTATGCTTTCTAAACTTATAACCTAACTTTAAATAAGTTTTTAAAATAAATTAGTATTCTTTTTTTTAATAACTAAACTAATTCTTAAGACTATTATTTTCAAAAATGTGAGGGTCACAGCAATATGTAATTTTGTTCGGTTTGCAAGCATCTTTGCTCTTCCATCGACATAAACACGGCCTAAAGCGTATATCTCCGATATTTGTTTGTCAATCCTCAATTTGGTACTTCCCCGGTCGTCTAAGTTTTAGATGCCTCTTTTTCTGTATTCACTCTAGGTAGGCAGTTCGTCGCTAGTGGTTGTTACTTGTGTTTACATACTAATTTCGGTATTAATGAATAAAAAAGCTTCTTACTCTTCATAAAAGTAGATTATGATTCAAGAACTAAATACACAAAGTATTAGCCAAAAAAATATAGTATCGCAAAATCTGCAATTGGTAATATAAAACAATAAAGAAAATGATTTCTACAGCTGGGAGAGATACTATCTTTTCAAGCAAGAGGATGACTATAAAGGGTTCCGAGAAAATATATATAATAGAAAATAGAAAGAAATTAAGAAATAATTAAGGAAAAAGCAAAACTAATTCATTCAGAAATCAGAGAAAATGACAATCTACAGTAAGGGATGATTATAAACCTCCGGGGGAAATTATCTTATGAACCAGAACTCTTGAATTCGTTTAAAATTCGGTTAATAAATAAAATAGCAAAAGTTGGTGTTACATTGAAGCAACTGTACAATACTGACGAGACAAGACTATTGGAAATTTTTACCAGAAAAAACATTTGACTCGGCAAAAGAAAGAACTGCTGCTGGTAAAAAAACAGAGAAGCAGAGAATAACATTTTTGGTAGGCACTTATACCACTAGGTATCATAAAGTCATTGATTATTGGTAAATCTGCGAAACCAAGGCCATTTAAAAATTTTAAATGTCCTGTGGCTATGAATTTTCAAAATCAGCTTGGTTGACTTGTAGCATTTTCAAACACTGATTATATTATTCGTTTGTAACTTAGAAAAGTTCTAATTTTCTACTTCCTATATCTTAAAGTAAAGTCATTTTTTTGCTTATAGCCCATAGTACATTTAAATTTCTTAAATAACCTTCTGTTCGCAATAACCAATAATTAATGGCCTTACGTTACGAGAAGCAATAGCATAAGTAAAAGCATTATCTAAAGGATGAAGCTCTCCCGATAAAACCTTTCCTTCTACTACCTAACGCGGCATCGCATCCTAATAAACATGAATTAAAAAGTGCGGATGAGCAAATTATCAATGTTGCTCCCATCTAATGTTATATCACTTATACAGCCGATATACTTAGACTAACAAAATTTTACTACAGTAACAGTCAACTGCAATAGAAAACGCATGAATATTATTTCTGATACTCTGAAAAAGTTGTTATTATACACACAGTAATCAACTTAGTGGCAGCTTGGAATCATTTTAATCACGAAGTTATAAAAATGTATTGAAGGAATATCTCAGATGAAGCCTGAAATAAGGATGATGGCGAAACAGTGCTACTCGGAATTTAGTGTCCAATTCTCTTGAACTAATTTGTACATTGGCACCTCAGGTTAGTCCAATATCCGTAATGCATATTGCCGTGATCTTTATAGTTTGAGTATTTTGAAAATTGTTAAAATAATTAAGCTTTAGGATAAGAAAATAATTTTTTAGTTGTAAATATAGTTTTTAAGATAATAATGAATTGCATAACCTTAAGGAGCAATATCATGATAAAGGTATATAATAATTTAAGTTGAATTAAATATTAAAAAGAGGAATAAAAATAAACACAAAAATAAATTCATGTATTCTATATTTGTTATAGAAAAGATGAACACAAGGTGTGCTTTAAATATACAAAAACAGAACCGAACTTCGTACAAAATGTCAGAATAGCATTAAATATTCTAAGAAATAAACCAATGTTCAAGAATAATAATGTATTAAAAGTAAACAACAGAGAAAGAGTGATGTTAAAAGATGACTCTGTGAAGAGGGTGAATCACTTAAAAGCCATAAAACTATATGAACAAGGCGACATTAGACATGCCTGTTGTAAAAACGTCTATTCCAAGGAATAGACCTAGAATTTAAAATTATGCAATGATTTTTCTCTCTAGAAGAATTTATGATTATGATAAAATACAATAAATACCTGATACTTATATTCAAAAGCATTTTAAAAAGGATATAAAAAAAAGTGTTCTTTATCCGAGTCGAGTACTAAATGTATAGATAGAAACACATCCTTGAAATGTAATAATAAAGTAAGGGCATCAAAATTAGTAGGATAAATCTTTTATGGTTTGAATAATCTACAAAGAAGAAATAACGTTAACATTATTGACAGTTATATGCAGATCAACCTACATGAATATGAAAGGAAATGGTTGGAAGGCAAAGGTGATGATGTCGAGGTCTGTGTTCCTGATGGTGCGGTCATAGAAAGAAGAATCCCATCTGTGTTCAATATATTTTCAATCATATCCAACAAAAATATCTACAAGAAGAGAATAAGGATCGTTTTAAATAATGGAAGAAGAAAATACATAAACAATAATGAAAAAGGTAATAAGTTCATTTACAAACATAATGAGGGATGGCGTTAATGAAAGAAAGTTATACCTACTGAAGACGAAGAATTGCAAATGTGCATGGCCTTTATAAATAAACAATTTATGTGTGTAAACATTCAGTGCATTCTTGAACTGTCAAAAGTAGGATAGGTATATGTGTAACTAGGGAAAGTTTGTAGAAAACTTATACGAATTTGATTGTGCCAACATAATTAGTGTGCGAGTTGTGGCGCTGCAGACGGATAGTCGTGTTTTGTTTGAAAACCAAGGTTATAAAAAGGCGCGAATAGCGAGAGGAGAGGAGAAGCTGCCGATCTTTTGAATTTACTAAACGTAAAATTTTGTTAGCGTATGCGAATGATTGTAGGGGTTTCGATACACTACGCTGAATCATGTTAGTTAAAAATGTATTAAGTTTATTTTGGATCTCAATAGAGTTTTAGTTTTTTTATTATCATTAATTATTTGTTCTATTTGATTATTTCATATTTAAATATTTATCAAAATGGTAGACATTAATAAACAGGAATTTGATGATCTACAGTAATGCGCACACTGCTACGTTAATATACGGAATGGGGAATATGGGTGGGGTATGCCTATCGTAGCCGCATACTATAACACCCTGGCTAGCGAGAAAGTGCGGTGAACGTATTCACATACAACGCAAAACATTTGTCATGTGAATTCTTCAATGTTATTTTTATTTGTTCCTATTTCCTAACATCAAAGTAAATAAAATACAATGTAAATAGGATATTTTAAATGAAACGAATATTTTCTTCGTTCGCATTTTCTTTTGGTTTCTTATGTTTAGAAGGTGAAACACATCCGAATTTATCAAAATTATTTGCAAAGCGGCGAATTGTATCAATACAAGGAACAGGCCGATTTTCAAAATTATTTCTAAAAAGGCCTCTAATGGATAGAGTCGAGTGACCTTGATGATACCACTTTACGATTTGTACTTTTTCCGCTAATGAATACTCCATCCTGTTCTGCGCTCTCCCACAGGTTATATGCAACTGATTCCTCTTAGGTTCGTCGCTGTCTGATGTACACCCCCCACTTATATTCTCCTCTCTCTATATTAACGTAGCCTTGTGAGCACTACTGTATATGAAAAATATAAGTAAGTTTTACTTGAAATAAATTTAGATTTTGAATTATTGATGGTGCACGACGTACGCTAGGGATGCTATGTGTGAATATTCAATTCTGGCAAAACGTTTAAGCATCATCAATATTAGACTAAATTTTATTTTGCTAAAATAAATTAATTTCTTCATAAATTGGGGGAAGATTGTTAATGATGTTAGGGGCATTGGAAGTACTATGTGTGAATATTTGCTTCCGGTCTATCACTGGGCATTATTAACAATTTATAGAAGAGAATTATAAAATTTCAAACATTTTTGAAAACGTAAAGATACGAATATTCTTGATGGACAAAAGTCAATCTGTGGAATGTACTATGTGTGAATATTTGCATTCGGCGATTGATAAAGGTCATTTTCGGGGTATTTTCTACTTTGCGAAATTTTAGATCTTCGAAGGCATTACGTGCGAATGTATGTCTTTGTGGAAATAAAATTTAGCTTCGTAAAAGAAAAAAATAAATTATATTTTGAATTTATAAATGCGATATAAAAGGATTAAAAATAGCACAAATAATATTTTCTTTGAATCGATGTAAAGGATAAAAGAACTATGTTTTCTTATATTTTTTTCTGTAGTAATAAAATAAAAGACATTCTTAACAGCCACATGTTGTGAATAAATTTTTTTGTGATGTTGTTCTTGAATGATTGTATGAATATAAATGTTTTATGAAATTTAAATACTTATTTTTATTATTAACCTTATCCAACATGAATTTAAATAAGAAACACACACCAGATGAATGAAGACAAGATCACTGCTAGAACTCACGAAAATAATTTTGAATGTTAACAGGGATTGAATTTAGAAATTTATAGGAGTAGTTTTTTTTTTATATATATTAATGCAATTCATACAAGATTTATGCAGTTTTGTATCATATTGCAATATTACAGTATAATTATAATGGCTGTACCCAACGTGTTACTATGCTGCAGTTAATTTACAAAACCACTGCAATATGTCAATTTGTCCTATTTGTATGTACAATAAGCTGCATTTGAAGAATCTAATGTTTTGGAAAGGAGTAATGAGTTGACTGAAACAATTGAATTCGAAAATTATACTGAGGAATGTGAGGAGGCGATCCAAGAAAATCTGAAGACATGAATAAAGCTTCACTAGATAGGGATACAAACACTTTATATGCATTAACTCGGTGGGCAAAGCAGAATACTATTGACATTAAGGGTCTTATAGTTAAAACAAAGAATAAGAGAAAAAGCCATTACACAAAAAATAAAAAATCCCCAGAAACAAATAAAAACTTCTGACTTTTTGGACCAAAAATAATTTTATATTACTGCTTTTTTTTAATTGGTGCTCTGTTTAATTAGTATTTTGTATGTTTATTTTGTTAATGATCAATGTTCATTACGTATAATTATAACCATCGTTAACAGGATTCTGTGATCATTATAAAATGGTTATTATTTATTAATTATTATTATTTCTATTATTGTTAAGTTGAATAACCCATTGTATCAAATTCAGTATAATAAATATATGTTGTATATTTCCAAACAGATTTATTTAAAGATATTTTATATATTACCTCATAATTGCGACCGTTCTTCTTAGAAATAATGAATTGTTATATGCATACTACTTACATACATCACTATAAATAGAATAATTGCTCTGAGGAATTTTGCCAGAGAAAGACCTGTCTTCTCACATATGCATGAACAAATCGAGGAAGTCGAGAATTTATCGTTTACTAATATTTTGGAACGCTCATTATGTCGTTCAGTGCCGCAGTGGCGTTGCTATTTCGGGCAAGTGGAGTCGGTACTTGCTACATGCATACATTCATACTACCATGCCTTAGTAAATTAACGATTGGGATATGTTTCTTTGAAATCGCGAGAGTCTCGACAGTTCAGTTATCAACACCAAGCGTACGCTCACGTGCTCTGTTCATGAAGAATAACATTTCTATTCACGAAACTGTGAAATAGATATTAATTATGATGTCGTTTAGTATAAATGGTGAACGGATGTAAGTCAATTATACAGTGTGATTGCTTTAAGGATGTAGGGGAATTTTGGCAATGCACTTCACAGCTAAAATTATGGAAAAAGCTAGTTATAGTATGTTCAGTATTGGACAAATTAACTGATTTGAAAGCGAGATAAAAAAAAGCTGAAAGCGCATAGCTCCGGAGTGATGCAATCTGGGCTCTAAAGTCCCTCCTCCAACACTGCTTTTCTATAACTGTTTTATATAGTTGCTGTATCAAGCTTTGATGTTTACTGACCAAATTCGGTTCACAACCAAGTCATTTTGGTTTGTTGTTGTATTAACTTACAAAAAATAAGTAAAATTCAGCTATAACACAGAAACGTAATTAAGTTCTTAACGGTTAAAGGACATGGAACGAAGAACTTTCACCAGAGGATGAGGAAGATTCGCCATCATATTCTACGATAAAATTTTGGTTCAAACAAATTTCGAAGAGCTAGGGAATCAACTCAAGATGAGGAAAGTCTGCGGTAGCAGGAATTCGTGATAAAATAGGGACACATATGTGTGACACAGAAATCTTCACAGCATTTATGAATTTCATGAAATGTAAAGCAGATTATACTCGAGGAATGTTTCTTCAAAACCAGATATTTTCTTATTTAATCACAATTCAGTTCTCACTTATGCACACTTTTCAGTATTAGATGTATCTGTTGATAACAAAAGCATTATAAAAAACTTAGAAGTATGCACTGTTCACGCAGACTAAGGCAAGCCAAAATAAACTAAAACACTCTCATTTTAAGGAATTTCACAAACTTAATTTTTTTACACATCATACCAATCAATTAATCTATTAATAAGTAATGTTTTTATTTGCTGCCATCTATTTATTATGTGGTAAATAATAGTAATAAAACTATAGTATTACTTACTACTAGCTCTACCACCTAATCTAAACTCAGAGATCTTACATATATTACTAGACAGCATCCATCGACTTGAATGAGAAAGTGAGCCAGTAGCAGTTACATGTCAGTTTCACTTATTTCTTGTCAACTTGCATACGCAGTTTTTATATGTAAGATTGTTTGCTATTATTACTTATATAAAATTTATTACTATCTAGCAAACAAAGAAATGACAGTTAAAGGTAGTTTAATAACAATAAATAATTTTAATTTTGGTTGCAAATATTCAGCAAGCGAGGAAAATCTTTGACAAATATCTGAACAATTCTAATTTTCTTGGTGTATTTATATATTTAATTTATTTGGCGTTAATAGAAAAACATGAAAGCACTCTGGACACACACTTATATAGAAATTTCCGAAAAAGTTCTGAAGAAAATGTTACGTGGAAGCAACAGGCAAGAAATTACAAAACTTAAATATTTGGAATCAATTATCTCAGAGAATGGAAGAATTAAAGAGCGAGTAAATGGGAAAAATAAAAAAGGGAGGAAAGATGTACATGTCCATAAAAAAACAGACAGAAAGAACAACATCGACGGATAAGATATTCCTACAAAAGATTGACAACAAAACAAGAAGACGCAGGATTAGATACACATGTACCGAACATTTAAGATTAAAGTATATCAAAGAAAAATGAGGAAAAGGATAATTGTGTTGATATGAACATGTGAGGAGGACAGAATTGTCAAAAAGATCTTCGAAGCAAAACCTGAAAAAGAAGTACAAGAAGGGGACTCCGAAAAACATAACTGGAGAAGGTAAGTGAAGCAGCGCAAAAGAGAGACATCAAATGGCAAACTACTCGACCTAAACAAACTCATCCAAGATCGAAAGAGAGGGAGAAATGTTTGGAGAAAAACTTCAGCTCAACTGCAACGCAGCTCTTATTGCAAAACAAAGATTCAATGAGTTTTTTACTGGTTCCATATTAATAAGATATGTTAAAATGTTAGTAATTTAAGTAACTTACTATAATAGTTAGTAATCTTGGCAATAATAAAAGAATATAAGCTAATGTTCTTAATCTCTACCGAGCCTGCTATTGTTTATGATTTTTTCTGTATTTACCATAGTAACTGTTTAACTCGTGATGATGAAAGTATTCCACCAAGTTTGCGTATGTATAGCTATGTGTGACCACGGAAGCTGCCAAATAATTATATAAACATCAAACTTTATATTTAAGAGTAAATTCTTCCTCTCAAGATCTGATTAGATTTTTAGTCAAATCGTTAGACCAGGAGAAGTAGGTGAAAAAATGAAATTTTAACAAAATTTCGTCTATTACTGAGTTTAGACAAATTTCTAAAGAGCACAAAGATATTCAAAAGTGATTTTGAGAAAAACTTTATAGATAAATGGTTTATCTAAATTCCTACCGAAACTAGGTCTTCGATCGAAAATCAATCATATGCAAATATCAGTTAATTAAATAAAGTATACTAAAATGTAGAAAAATGAATTTAAACAATTTCCGGACAGATTGTTTTTAATTTCTGAAGCACCTGTTTGATAATATTTTACCACCACACTAAATTATATATTAACATACTTCATATGTTTATGCATTTATTCAAAGGATAATAATAAACGTCATTTATTTTATGTTTTTGTGCATATCTGCAATAGACATATAACTACTGTAGGTACTTCATTTTCAAATTACATTTTAGACGCGTTGCAAAAAGAGAAGCTGAAGGGTTTGTGAACGCAGGAAGAACTTATTAAAAAGTTCGGACATATGTCGCTGTGATTCCTACCATCCAACGGGATGCGAAAAACATAATTTATCTGCTTTTTTTTCACTGAACGAACCAACCGACCCGTTCGAATTAGTAATATCGTGTCAGTTGTACCACCTGCAATTTGCCCAGGGTCGAAAAGCAATTAGTGTTTTTGCGTATCTCACGTTCGGTGTGTATGGCAGAGAGAGGGGAGGACTAATACAAGAACGGGAAGAGGCGTTTAAAACCCAGTCACACGGGGAGAGGAAAAGTGTTTAATTACGTGTGTTAGCTTGAAAAACGAGGAAGTGTTGGGGGGATGCTTTTCGATTTTACCGCGATGGTCCTTCACTTTCGAGCATCGCGAGCCCCATCATCGTATAAAGCTGTGCGGTTCGGAGTCTTTCGATTTTAACGGATCGTTTTTGAGGTCCGTATCCTCAACGAATCTGACCCATTTCGTGCTTTCTCAGAAAGTCAGGGAAAAAAATTGTTCACGTAAACATGCACGGACATGTTTATGTATGGAAATGTATAAATCTTTTAACCGCATTTATCTGGATGTTTTGCATACGCCAAAGACTTAAATTGAAGCGACTGGAGTGATGAATGGATTTGTTGTGGTAAAATTAGCAAGTCTAATCTGAAGATTTATTTGACTAATACGTTTAATTTTTACGAATTTGCATAGATTTGGTTTTATTACAGAACCGATATATTATTAATATTATCATAAGTTAATGTCAAAAACTTATATTCAAAAATCAAAATGTTATTTCTTAATTTATTAATTAACACAACGCAACACAAATACACAAAACACATTTTCCACTGATAGATTTAATTAGCGAGTTATTGTACTCTGAACACACACAATGCATTTTCAAGCCCGTGAGCGGCAATGTGTAGTCATGAAAGTCATTTTCATCAGTCCTTTTACTTTCTTAGTATAAGGAAGTATTGTGATGACGAAAATTTTCGACCTCGAGATTTTTTCAGATGTCCACGTTTTGAAGTCCCCTGATACCAAAAAAAAGGGTTTTTAAAAAATGTCTGTGTGTCTGTGTGTCTGTGTGTCTGTCTCTCTCTCTGTGTGTGTGTGACCACGATAGCGGCCAAACCGCTGTAGATATCAATTCCAAATTTTGTATTTACGTGTATAATCTCCCTCTTGAGATTTGATTAGTTTTTCAGTAAAATCGGTAGACCGGAAGTAGCAGTTTACTTCAGCGAAAAAATCGAATTTTGCGAATATTTCGTCAACTACTAAATTCAAAAATCAAAATGTTATTTCTTAATTTATTAATTAACACAACGCAACACAAATACACAAAACACATTTTCCACTGATAGATTTAATTAGCGAGTTATTGTACTCTGAACACACACAATGCATTTTCAAGCCCGTGAGCGGCAATGTGTAGTCATGAAAGTCATTTTCATCAGTCCTTTTACTTTCTTAGTATAAGGAAGTATTGTGATGACGAAAATTTTCGACCTCGAGATTTTTTCAGATGTCCACGTTTTGAAGTCCGCTGATACCAAAAAAAAGGGTTTTTAAAAAATCTCTCTCTCTCTCTCTCTCTCTCTCTCTCTCTCTCTCTCTCTCTCTCTCTCTCTCTCTCTCTCTCTCTCTCTCTCTCTCTCTCTCTGTGTGTGTGTGTGTGTGTGTGTGTGTGTGTCTGTGTGACCACGATAGCGGTCAAACCGCTACAGATATCAATTACAAATTTTGTATTTACGAATATAATCTCCCTCTTGGGAACTGATTAGAGTTTGAGCAAAATCGGCAGACCGGAAGTAGTAGTTTACTTCTGTGAAAAAATCGAAATTTGCAAATATTTCGTCAATTACTAAGTTCAAATTTATGAAGAATTCATATGTACTTAGAATTAAGTTTGAAACAAATTGTCTTAAAAAAGTATTTCGAAATTCCAACCGGAAGTAGGTCTTTTACTCTTATCGAAAATCAGTTTTTTCCGAATATCTCGCAAATCATGCTTTTTAGACAAGTACGTTACGAGTATAAAAGTATTTAAAACATAATTTTCAATAACTTTTATATAAAAAAAATTTCAAAATTCAGACCGGAAGTACCACTTTTACTCTTATCGAATAGCGATTTTTTGCAAATATGTCGTAAGTTATGCATTCTATATATATTTATGAAGAGTACAAAACTATTTAGAGTTGGATATTGAATATTTTTGGTATAAATGAAATTTCAAAATTCGGACCGGAAGTAACACTTTCATACGTATAAGAAAGTCGTGTGGTGGCCACACTTCATTTTTACTTTCTTTCTTATACGTAGTATAAGGAAGTATTGTGATGATGAAAATTTTCGACCTCGAGATTTTTGCAGATGTCCACGTTTTGAGGTCCCCTGATACCAAAAAAGTGGTTTTTAAAAAATGTCTGTGTGTCTGTCTGTGTGTGTGTGACCACGATAGCGGTCAAACCGTTGTAGATATCAATTCCAAATTTTGTATTTACGAATATAATCTCCCTCTTGAGAAATGATTAGATTTTGAGCAAAATCGGCAGACCGGAAGTAGTAGTTTACTTCAGTGAAAAAATCGAATTTTGCAAATATTTCGTCAATTACTAAGTTTAAACAAATTTATAAAGAATTCAAATGTACTCAAAATTAAATTCCAGAAAAATTGTTTAAATAAAGTTTTTCGAAATTCCTACCGGAAGTAGGTCTTTTACTCTTATCGAAAATCAGTTTTTTGCGAATATCTCGCAAGTCATGCTTTCTAGGCAGGTACATTACGAGTATAAAAGTATTTAGAACATACTTTTAAATATCTTTTGTATAAAAAAAATTTCAAAATTCAGACCGGAAGTACCACTTTTACTCTTATCGAATAGCGATTTTTTGCAAATATGTCGTAAATTATGCATTCTATATATATTTATGAAGAGTACAAAAGTATTTAGAGTTGGATTTGGAATATTTTCTGTATAAATGAAATTTCAAAATTCGGACCGGAAGTAACACTTTCATACGTATAAGAAAGTCGTGTGGTGGCCACACCTCATTTTTTACTTTCTTATACGTAGTATAAGGAAGTATGTATTGTGATGATGAAAATTTTCGACCTCGAGATTTTTGCAGATGTCCACGATTTGATTTCCCCTGATACCAAAAAAGTGGTTTTTAAAAAATGTCTCTGTGTGTGTGTCTGTGTGTCTGTCTCTCTCTGTGTGTGTGACCACGATAACGGTCAAACCGCTATAGGTATCAATTCCAAATTTTATATTTACGAGTATAATCTCCCTCTTGAGATCTGATTAGATTTTTAGTAAAATCGGCAGACCGGAAGTAGTAGTTTACTTCAGTGAAAAAATCGAATTTTGCCAATTATTCGTCAACTACTAAGTTTAAACAAATTTATAAAGAATTCATATGTACTTAAAATTAAGTTTGAGACAATTTGTCTTAAAAACGTTTTTCGAAATTCCAATCGGAAGTAGGTCTTTTACTCTTATCGAAAATCAGTTTTTTGCGAATATCTCGCAAGTCATGCTTTTTAGAGAAGTACGTTACGAGTATAAAAGTATTTAAAACATAATTTTCAATATCTTTTGTATAAAAAAAAATCAAAATTCAGACCGGAAGTACCACTTTTACTCTTATCGAATAGCGATTTTTTGCAAATATGTTGTAAGTTATGCATTCTATATATATTTATCAAGAGTACAAAATTATTTAGAACTGGATTTGCAATATTTTTTGTAGATATGAAAATTCA
Source organism: Amphimallon solstitiale (assembly GCA_963170755.1). Taxonomy (NCBI): domain Eukaryota; kingdom Metazoa; phylum Arthropoda; class Insecta; order Coleoptera; family Scarabaeidae; genus Amphimallon; species Amphimallon solstitiale. The sequence goes on along the minus strand of OY720681.1, from coordinate 29,433,525 downwards.
AAATTCGGACCGGAAGTAGCACTTTTACTCTTAGCGAGTAGCACTTTTTTAATAATATCTTGGAAAGTATGCATTCTATTGCGATTTATTAAGAGAATGAAAGTACTTAGAATAGGATTTTGAATAATTTTTGTATAAAAAAATTCTTAAGATTCTATACTTTGAAACGCTCATACGTATAAGAAAGTCGTGTGGTGGCCACACCTCATTTTTTTATTTTTAATTTATGAGGTTTAATTAAATTAAAAATTTTAGTAGTTTATTACATGTTGCTATTGTTTCTGTTGTTTGTACTTGTGTGTCTATTACAATAACATTTGCTTATTCGTAATGTTACAGGTTAGATGATATGTAGATTCCTATATTCATTAAAGCAGCATCACTTTTTATTATTTTTGTTTTTTTTAGATGTTTGTATATTTGTTTATTTATTTATTTGCAAAAAAATTATCAACAGGAATCTTCCACAAAGGTCGCTAAATATATACAATTAGATATATGTATGTAAAACTAATGCTAATAAAAACAAGAAAAAATGAAGTTAGCTGTTTTATTAAACCAATGAAATAAGAGTATGTTAAATTAAATAAATCCATGAGACTAAGCAGTGAGTTGAGTTATCTTGCTAGCAAAGTGAGTGGACCCATAAGAGAGGTTTTCTGATATTTTGTACAGAATAAATTATCATTCCTTATATAATTGCCAATACACAGAAGAAAACCAAAGACAATAGTGCTGGACAATCAAGTGAGCTATAATACAGCTAATTGTATAGATTAATATTTTTCTTAATTACGTTAACGCTTTACAAACTTTTATATCCGATCATACAGCTCAGAGAATGGTTACTGACATTCACAATATAAAACAGACAGTTTCTGGTAACAAGACATTTTTTCAAGGTAAATAGTGGTAACTTTTTAGAGAGTTTAAAAGAGGTAAATTGGTTAGAATTATCCTAAAGTAATGCTAATAATCACTGGAATATCTTATTTGGTACTTATAATTATATCTTTAACTATTACAGTATGTAAGTATAGATTAGATTTGCTGCCCAAATTTATTCCTACCTACAAAGAGATGCGCAAAACGAGTAAAATAAATTATGACCTTTTATTTAAAAAAACTAGACTGGATGCATATGAAGAAAGAATTCAGAAATCTGCCAACAAATCCAAATGCATGTTGCCCATATGCAATGAGATACTTGGCAAAACTTCATCTAGTGCTTGTGTTTGAAATTTATGGAAATTCTTCGCAAGTTTCTACAAAACAATTATTCCAAAATTACAAAAGAAATCATAGGAAGTCCATATACCCATAATATATTACCAACAAATCAATCACTATATTTAAAGCGTGCTTCACCTGGCTCTGAATAAATTCACAAAGCTCTTTTGCCCTGCAAATGATATCATCGACAAGTAATTGAAATTTTAAGAAGAATTCTTATGTTATGCCCAAATCCTTGAAGAAACCGCGCGCCAGATTCACTAACAATGTAGTTTTACTGACAGTGATTAATTTATGTTTTTGAATGTTTAGTAACATATACCAAGTAGAAACATCGGCAGGCAATATTATATATTTGCTGGGTCCAAATGACTTGTATTCTTCGTTAAGTATGACATTTCCAACCTAAGATTAACTAGAGTGAGATAGTAATTGCTGCAACTCATCAACATACCTGTCAACCGAAGTTTCATTAGCCACACTACGTTGCCTCTTTTATAATGTTAAGATTCAGTTACAATCGCTTCCGAAAAAAAAATTATTAATGTGTTTATATTGTTTCTGTACTTTCTTTCCGTGCGACTATGATTGTAAATTCATTTATTGGTCAATTAGTTGTTTATATAAAACCTTATTCGTTCGGCTTTTAATTACATCATGTTCAAATTATAAATTTCCTAGGTTAATTTATTGTATTTTCAGTTACGACTGTAGTACATCTTTAGTTTTATTATTGCCGTCATCGGTGACACATTTCTTATGTATTTCTAACAAATTCGTGTATTTTATTTCAGATTTAATATGCTTTTAATATTGTTTTTAGTTCTTTTTGTTTGAATAATACATTATTCCATCTAAGAAGATCAACTGTATGTATTTGTGTTGCTAGTTCAAGTGTTAATAAATATTGTTATTATTTATGAGAAGAGATGAAATTGAAACAAGGTCCAAGTTCCCACAGATTCTTTATTTAAATTAAGGCGACCGGTTTCGTGAGTTTAAAAATACTATACTCACATCATCAAGCCAAGCTTAAACAAGAAAATAAGCTAGTGACACCAATGTACAAATTAAAAAATAGGTGATAAAATGTGTTTTAAAAATTGTGTTTAACAAATTAACTAATAAATATAACATATTGTACAAGTCATGTAATGAAAAAATATATTTTTGTTATTTAAAACAAATTGTGAAAAAAATTTCAAAAAGTCAAAATTATAGTGAAATTATATCAAATGAAGGAGACTAATCACAACACTTACAATCCCAAAAAAGACTACATTCCCTGCACCAGCAACCACATCCATGTAAAAATTATATGTCTCAACAGACAGTACTGATATCAAAATTTATTCAAAAAATAAAAAGGAATAAATCCAAATTATTCCTGTGTGTCAAATATAATAATATCTAATTCACATACAAGTCTGTTATATTTAAAAACGACATACAACACATTAAAACCTTGTATATGGGACAACACTCACAAGCAAACGGTCAAACGCAAAGTGACCTTATAATTCAAAAGTCAAATTTGTAAAAAAAAATTTTTTTTAATGAATATATTTTAACCAGTACAAATTGTGTATTTTTTAATATATATTACAGTAATCCTAAATAAGCAAAATAATTCAACAAATGAAATAATAAATAGAAACAGACATCTGAAAAAAATTTAATCTAAACGAAGTTTTTAGAAAATATAATATAATAATTTTCTAAAAACTTCGTTTAGATTAAATTTTTTTCAGATGTCTTTTTCTATTTATTATTTCATTTGTTGAATTATTTTGCTTCTGAACACTTCACTTTTTTGTTTAGTCTTTAAAGTAACAATTACATTGTCACATCACAAAATTAGTGGCGCAACATTAGGCTTATAATTTTTAATAAAAAACAAAGCTTATTAGAGTTTTAAAAAGTGAACCAAGAGAATTTTGCCATCAGCTATCCAGGAAGCTACAAAACGTCGCATCGACTTTAATATGCCACGAGCAAGACAACAACATATACGATAAATAAATGTTGCTTTCATACACACCTGTTCTTTTTTGAGTATTAGGATTAATTAAACCAAAAATTGTCGACGGATATCCCAGCGATTCCCTTCAGCACTAAATTTTAGAAACTACACGATATAAATTTAAAATAATGTAGGGCCCAGAATGGAGCCTTGTTGCGCTATGCAATTTGATCAACTTAAATATAAGACACAAAGAGAAATGACTTAAAAAACTATTCATAACAGTACCACAATCTGTTTTCTGTAGCAAAAGTGTATGGTCAAAAATGCCACGTCAAAAAACAATTCTGATTTTAGACTACTAACTCAACAAATGTCACTGTACATTTTTTGTTTACATTCAACGACGATCAAAACAATCGCGAACAAATCTAATTCTCAGTAATATATCAGAACATACTCCTATTAGTCGAACTTGCCTCTTATAGTTAAATTAAGTATAGCACTTAAACAACGTCAAAGACTTCTCCAGAAATACCCACATATGACATAGTACTAATAATATACACATTGGCTTCCACGAAATTCTCTCTAAACACCTCGTCCGTTGCCGTAACGCCCGTAATACCATACCTACGAGTCAGATCTTCTCACCTTTAAAAGCCAGCTTCCAGTTTATTTATTTTTCCTGTTTTTTTTCCTCATCGTCGGAATGGTTCGCTATCAACGTATAACATTTCATTACCGTAAAGTTCGAATGAATGCGTTCAGTTTTTCAGTGAGGTATAATCTTAAAACCGCAGGTATCTGAAAGTCATATAAACATTCCACGGGAAATAAATCAGTCCTCGCGCCTTCGAATATTTGTTTATACGTTGCGAGATGTGTGTAATCGTGTTCGTGGTTTTCTAGGTACGGCAGTTTACGAGGTGCTCTAAAATAATAAGCGTCACCAAGATAACAAACAGTGATAATGGTGTAGTTGAATTTGAAATGGAATACAATGGATTCTTGAATTATAATTAGCAAAAAGAAGAGAACTTATTTGAAAGAGAGTAGTTTTGTGCATTCTTCGTTTACTTTTATTAATAACTATGGTGGAACACGATGATGACATAGAAATGTGAAAATTATAAATTAATTAATTGGAAACTTGTAGGTGTAGTGTAACCACGCGACACGTATTTCTAATTTATTAGTCTTCATCAGTACGGTATAGTTGATTAACAAAAACCGCTTTATCACCTTTCTATGATACTGTCGCTTGTAGATCATTACGTATTGTTTTATCTACTATGTTGTGAAGATGGTTGTTGACCCCTATAAATTGAGGACCTTCTAACAGAAGCGACAAGAGGTTATTATTCCGATTATTTTTATTAATCTACTATACATATATGTCGACAGAGCCTCTAAGACAAAATGGCAATTTTAGATTAGTTTGATACGTTTCTGTAATATATTCGGGGGTAATACCATAAGAGTTTGTGTTTATCCGGACAAACTTTCATTTTGAACGAACAAGGTAACTGACGAGAACAAATAACATGGTAAAACCGCGACACCGAAGGTGGAGCGGTTTTACCTTTTGTTATTTGTTCTAGTCGTGTTACCCTTAAGCAACAAAGTTTGAGTTTTGTCAAAATGAAAGTTTGTTCCGGAAATAAACACAAACTCGAATGGTATTTGGTAAGACAATTTAATGAATCATTTAATTAATATTAATAAACTGAAATATTTTTATTTAACATTCCTTTGAACACATATACAAAAGAAAGAGAAAAATACATATGTTTATGTATGAAATTTATTTGAACGATACTGTCAGAATTGAATTTTCGTTGCCATGGAAAATCAACATGCAGTTTATCCGCTAGCAAACATGCAGTTTATCCGATGGCAAACTAACACAGCGTGTATTAAAATGTCATGTTTTTGACAGATGAATTAAATTGTCACTACAAATAATTTATTGTGTTTAATAAAAATCCTGGCTGAAAATATGACATTTAAACAATACTGAATATAGTCTAAAGCTATCCACAGGCCCAACACTCTCTTTAATATACAACAACGACCTACCAAAACGTATACCAAATAGTACTTTATGTTGATGATATTAATCTATTAATAAAGTACGTTTCCATAATACAACCAAAGTTGCGGATAATAAAGTTGCAACATAGCTCATGGATCATAATATACGTAATAATAATTTAAATATGCTACCAATTGCGCATTGGAAACAAATTTTGTCATAAGGGAACTTACTTCATAAGCTGAGAGCTATATAATATGACACCGAATTCTATTAAAGGTATTTCCAATTTTATTGTTTTTAACTTCTAGTATGACTGTATAATTGTTTGTGATGTGTTTCTAGCATATGCTTGTGTATTTTGACAATCCTGTATACAGCTTTTGAAATAAATGTTATTATTATTATTATTATTATTATTATTATTACTAACTACTGTTGGTAAAGACTGTAGGAACATGGATAGAATTTTTGGAGTTTGGGATTCTTAACGATAAGATTTTATACTACCCACATTATTTAATCAACACACACTTTCTTAACTATACCGTACTGAAAAAAACTAATCAATCAGAAACAAGTGATAGAATCATTAATTGCATTGAACAAATTTTTAATCTCCAAATTCGAATATCACTTTGAACAATAAAAAAATGGTTGTCAAACATGATAAGGAATATACTACTTAAAAAAACAATTTTAATTTTTTTCTAATTAAGATGACACCTGACATTAATACATACTTTTGATTCCATACTTTAAAAACTTTGACTGGTTACGAAAAGCTGGCATTTTTGTACCAATGTTTTATTATATATATAGGGTGTTTCGGAATTGCACGGCACTATTGTATACATATATGTGTTCGCTAGCACAAAATAAACGAAAAACTCCATAGCAACATATGTCTCAAATGAATGTATTACCAAGATATTGTAGATTGAAGATGTTAATCAAGTAGTCGTGTTATTAGATGGTTTGAAACAATTGAATGTCGTTTATTTATGTGACAGATGATTAAAAATCTGTCAAGTAGTATTTAACACTGTTTATGTAAGTTACTCATGTGTGTTATTAGTTCTGTGCCTTTTCGTGTGAGTGAAAACTGTAAGACAGTTCAATTTTAAATTATTATTGGACACACCACAAATTTGTTCACTTTTGCAGAACAAACAGACTTATGACGAAGTAAATGGAAATGGTGTAGCTGTATTATGAAAAATTTCCCAACCGAAGAATACCAAATCCTAAAACGTTTGAAGCCATTGAACGACGTTTTCGGGAAAGTGTAACGTTGAAAACTGTACGAGTAAATGCCGGTCGACAAAGATTTCGACGAACTGTAAACGTTGAAGAAGAAATAATTAAAAAAAAGAAAGAATATTGCAATTGTACCGGTATAACGTTACGCCTGTGTAAAATTTGTTATCACAAGATTATAACAAACGCAGAAATTTCTCGTAGTGGTTAATTACACAATGCACACGAAATCCTTATTTCTTGATCTGCCTGCTGGTTACCGATGAATCTTGCTTACACAAGAAATGGGATTACAAATTTTTGTAACACCCATATTTGGGCCGCAGAAAACCCTCATACGACTGTTACTACCGATCACCAACATACCTTTTCATTAAATGTCTGGTGTGGTCTTCCTGACGGCAATCTCATCGGCCCCTTCTTTTTGCCAGCAGTCTTTCAGGAGTATCTTATTTGCAGTTTTTGCAAAACAATCTTAGTGAACTTCTAGAAGATATTCCACTTGCCAATTTGCATGGTTTGGTTTATGCATGACGGTGCTCTCATATTGTCGTTGATTATTTAAACACGACATATGGTAACCGATGGGTTGGTCAAAACGGACCTGTTCAATAACCACCACGATCTCCCGATCTAACGCTGTTTGTTTTTTTTTTTTTGCAGGTTGGATAAAGTCTATGATTTATTCTTCATCTATTGACACACAGGAAGAGCTTAGGGATCGGATGGTAGAAGCCGCAGCAACTATCAAGAACCGTCCTGATGCTGTGTGAGCGAAGTGTCAAAGACGCATGGGTTCGTCGTGCTGAATACTGCATTCAACAAAACGGTGGCCACGTTGGACAGTTCCTTTGAATGTTATATTGTTAAATAAATATCTTTATGCTCCAATATCTTATTAATAAATTAATTTGTGACTTATATTTATATAGACCTTTTTGCTTATTTTATGCTAGAGAACACATATCTACAATAGTGCCGTGCAATTCCGAAACACCCGGTATATTACTGCTTCTACAGATTACGATAATCTGTTCAGAAAGGTGTGCATTATTCACAAACGCGCACGCGAGCTTAGACACACACACACACACACTGACTCATTCCTTTCAAAATGTCGCATTAACATAACAATGATGAAGTTAATAATAATCTAACACGGGGATAGAGAAGTGACAATTGCTCTTTTAACTGAGGGGGAACTCCGAGGTAAAATCATGAACGAGGTTGGGGTTGGAGGTGCCGATCTGCTTCTCTCCCTTGTACCTATCGTAAGGGAAAAGGGTCCGACAATTGAACGAATGCTTTAGCTTCGCGCATTCTGCTCCAGCCCTCGGCAACACACACTCAAACAGAATCATAACCGATAGAGATCGATATCGAAGCAAATCTCACGACAGTAACTGGTAAAATCGGTGCTAATGGATCAGAAGACGAGTTTCTTGGCGGTATTACTTTTATCGCTTCTCGGGCAGTGTCACTCAGGTATAATACAACTGGGAAAATATAAATAAATGGAGGTCAGTAGCTATGTATACCGGGTGTCAACGAGATCATGTATCAGCCCGCCATTTATTTATTAGTTAAAATAAAACTTTGAAATTCGGACCGTATATATGAGTGATTGGTGGGCTCCTTCAGGTACACTCAGTTTTTCTATAGCACTTCCGGTCAAACCGGAAGTGACGTTAATTTTGAATTTTTAAATACAACATTTATCATTTCTGTTCATATTCTGTTTCTTCTGAAAATTTGCCATCTGGTTCAGATTAACTTTTGACATTTCTGTCAAAGATGGCGGTATCTGTTAAATTTATCAATTAAAGTGAAACTGCATCGCAACAATTGTCGAAATGTAACAACCATCAAAGTTAGCTTTGAAAACAATTAAGAAACGTATTTTTCACATTCACACGCATTGGCGAAGGAAACATGTATTTCACGTTGAAATTACTAAAGAAAATAAGATTTTTTTTCAGGTACTAGTTTTTTTTAAATAGTAACACATATTTTTTATTACAGTGCCATATTGGCATAATTTTTAGCTTTCAAGTGATATAAAATATGCTGTGGTTTAGTGGTAGACAGGTAGTACAAAATATAAAATGTTTTAAAAGTAGTCTCTAGTAGTGCTCTGTTGCTTTGGAATTAGACTACGTACATACATTAACGAAGTTAAATGCCTTTATCCGTTACTTTATTTCCACACTGTATGTAAGCTGTATAGTATACAAATCCACCAGCAGAAGGGAAAAAATATGTCCTATCATACTATTCTAATCTTTCCAACCTAAATTACATTTTTCAATCATTTATTTTTAATACATTGTTTTAAAAGACTATGTTTAAGCTATTGTGTTTAATCCTGTTACAACGCTTATTTTAAAAACAGGTTTTAGATGGTTGTTTAATTTATTACTGGAAACCAACGCTGCAAAGGCAAGAATAGAAATAAATATAAAATTCTATTGGCATACGACAGGAGACGAAATATTTTTTGGCAATCTATATAGGTACATATCAGATTTTGAAAGAAAATATTCTTTTATTTTAATTTTGTTAGTTCCAGTCTTTTAATTTAAAACAATAAGAACCTGGAATAGAAAATCCATCAATCGAAGAGATACTTTAGACAGAGAAATCGAAGGAATTATACTTGTAAACATTTTCATTTACACTACAGGTCAGTTTGATTTGTATTCTAAATAATATAATTTTCGAGTAATTAAGAATTGGTTGTTTTCAAGACATGTTATCAGTGTCACTCTCTCTAATAAATGTTACTAAATTGTCTTTTATTTGTTTTCAATAATTCTAGAATATGTCTCTATTCCCCTATCGAATACACTATTTCTTAATATATAGGAACAACAACTTCAGATAGAAGTAATATTCCAAAATTCATGATGATGATTTATTTATTATTGTAATGTTTTCGGGTTCGCAATAAACAACTCGTGCAATTTATTTATTTAAAACAGTCTGCATATTCATACACGTAAAATTAATTACCTACAATATAAAAATGTAAAACTAATGTATCACACTTAAACTACTACGATTTAAATTAACACATGTATTTATTTCTGTTACTAATATTTATGTAACACTACCGTATTTACATCACTTCTATTTATATAACAGTGCACCACTCAAGGAACTATTTATTTATTATTTATCTTTACTTTGGTCTGTTCCGCGCGACTATTGAATCTCTTCCGGGATTATTCATCCATCAGTGACCCAGCCGCCTTATATACACATACGAAACATCTGAAAGCATTCGAGTAAACTCCATCTTCCTCTCGATGTTTGTAGAACACTCGATAGACATTCTGTCTCTTTGCAGTACAACGCAAATGGATGATTTATTGCTTTATGATGTTTACCAGTCGCGTCGAGATGATTTACAACCTCTTTTTATTGTCAGAACCAACGTCTTTCGTTAGAAAAGAACTAAATAAAGTGCATGACGCTTTTAAACAAAGAATAAGCGAACGCGGGAATATATTTTACTACTTCAAAAATGTATTTAAAAAAATGAGGATTTTTTACGTTGTTTTCTGGAATGCTCCTATAGAAAAAGTTAAGTCCAAATTGAACTAATCTATCAAAATTAAATTTCGGAGATTTAGATACCAATAAGAAAAAAATGCCTACAGATTCAGCATAAACACGCAACCAAATCAACATAAACAAGCAGTTTTATATACAATACGAATAGAAGATATTCATTAAATACTTGCTATTTTATTTTTCACTTCTAGTGAGCTAATTCTGTTACATATGGCATAACTCATGGCATAACTCATAATGAACATTAAAAGTCACTCTCTGTACCTACTCTGTGCTAGTCCAACAGCCAGGTAAGTCGTATGCAATTATACCGCATTAATTGAGCAAAATACTGGAAGGAGTTCGAATAAGGTTGGCGGGCGGATGCTTCAAAAAGCGGCATGCTAGGATGATTTTAATGTGCCCGTGAGATTTATTGAAGTAATTAGCAGGTTGCAATTTAGACATACATCTTTCGTCTGTTAATTTATTAGGTCGCACGAACTAGTTAGATACCTCATAACTGTGCCAATAATTCCGAAGTGTGTTTTCACAAATCTGCGAATTGTAATACATAGTGTTAATTAGTTCTGAATTTGGTGCAAATTAATCGTTATTGTGTCTTTTGCAGACATATAAGTACTGGATGACTACTGAAGATTGAAAAGTTAATGCAGTAATTTCCATTCAACATATATTTACACAGGAAACGACCAACTGAATATCACTATAGTTGCGCTCTATCAAGCCCGTAACGTAACTTGGATTTACATTGTTGAAATTTATTCCGCTAACCTTAAAATATCGTCCCTTATGGTACGTCATCTAGTAAGAGAATAATAATCCATCAGATAAATTAAAATCTAATGTACGCATATTGCAAGAGAGTATACGTGTTTCAAATAATGGTTTCTAAGTGTTTATTGAAAAGTTAAATAATGACAAACTTGATGTTCCTTACGTAAACTTTAAAATAGCACTCTAAACAGTAACTTAACAATATTAAAATGTAGTTTTGGGTAGTTTAACAATTTTATTTAAATTTCTAATCTTTGCTAATAGTTCAAAACATAAAATTAAGTCGGGATTGGATGTGTAAAGTATTTCCTTGAATTTTGTAGATGACTTCTTGGATTTTGAAAATGTTCCGGCACTAACGCTACGATAGATTTTGAAGCTTTTACTATTACACTTCGCAAAACTGCTTTAAAGCATGTTCAACTTCACTGGCATCGATAGCATCATTTGCACCTCTCTTAAGCCTAACATGTGAAAACATGCCTTCTACGCATCGTAACTATATTATCTTGTTAAGACATACGTAATAAATCCTTAAAATAAAATTATATATGTATATATATAGGGTAATTCGAGGATAGTTGGACCACGCGGAGAGATGGTCCAGTTCGAAAATCTGAACTATTTCTTGTCAGATGGCGCTATGCTACCATAAGCGAACTGCATAGTCTCAAACGACTTGTGTGTGGAAGAGAGCATTGAGATATATTAAGAATTAGCTGTGTTATTACTGAGTCATTATTTGACGACTGCTGAAAATTTTTAGCGCTCGGACGTTTTCATCAACTGCGTTACTTATAGTAAGTTTTTAGAACTTTGCTGTAATTATCTAATTAGTATAGGCTTCGTAGACGTACCTAACCTCACAAAACTTCGAATTCGTCTTTACCAATGAAAAGACGAAGTGGTCAATCTCTCCTATGCGTTTAGGATAGATGGACCATTTTTTTATGGGATAGTTGGACCTGCTTTAATTTGCAATAAAATTTACCTACATTTCTTAAACACGGCGTCATTACATTCAGTTCTTATTGAAAAAAAAAATACTTCCATTAAATAGTCTATAACAGTATAGGTAGGTACAAAGTACAAGCGTAAAGCTCCAATGTTTTGTAGGACCGAATATGCCAAATATTTACACAAGGAAAGGTAATGTACACCGAGGAAACTGGACGTCCAGAGCACTTCAAGATGCCTTAACTGCAGTAGCAAATGGAGCAATGGGGTTGAACGAAGCTGCTAGAAATTTTGGAATACCAGCAACCACATTGAAACGTAGAAAACGAAATGGTAATCCTACGAAACAAAATCGTCTCGGTCCGCCATCGTCTTTGAGCGAGGATGCAGAAATCAAATTAGTGCGACATATCAAAAAGCTTCAAAAATTTGGTTTTGCTCCTACCAGGGATGTACTCCGTAGAATGGCGTATGACTTGGCTGAAAAGATGAATATTAAACACAAGTTTAACAGAGCCACTGGTAAAGCAGGGTTCGTTTGGCTTCAGTTGTTTTTAAGGCGCCATCCGGATCTATCGGTGCGAAAGTCGGAGGGAGTATCCCTTCTTCGCTCACAGGGAATGTCAAGAAAAGCTGTATCAGATTATTTTAAACTTCTAGAAAACACTCTTATAGAAAACGATTTATTGGAAAAACCCGGAAATATTTACAACATGGATGAAACCGGCCTTCAACTCAATAATAAGGCCGGACATGTGGTCGCTGCAAAAGGCTCCAAAACCATCTCTGCTATAACTTCTGGCGAAAAAGGAGAAACAATCAGTGTTGTAGCTTGTTGTAATGCTGAAGGGTCATTTTTGCCCCCGTATTGCATTTTTAAAGGGAAAAATAAGAAGGACAACTGGGCTGACGGTATGCCACCTGGTTCTTCTATTAGGATGTCCCCCAAGTCGGCATACGTTAACAGTGAAATTTTTCTTGATTGGTTAAAAAATCATTTTGTCCCTAGAAAAAGACCTGGTAAAGTACTTTTACTACTGGACGGACACACTTCGCATACTAATTCGATTGATGTGTTAGAATTTGCTGAAGAAAATGAGATAATTCTATTGTGCTTTCCGGGTCATACCACTCATTATTTGCAACCACTGGATCGAGCTTTTTTTAAATCGTTGAAGTCGCATTACTATGCGGAATGCAATAAATTTATAAGAATCAAACCAACAAGAAAATTGAATAGAACAGTGTTTGGAAAACTATTTGGAGATTCGTGGAACAAAGCAGCCACCGCGCAAAATGCCATTTCTGCCTTTAGGGCTACGTGTGTTGTGCCACTTAACCAAGATGCAATTCCTGAGTATGCCATTTTAATGCTCGATGATGATAACGTTCAGCCACCAAATTCATTCCAACCATCACCGAATCGTTCAAACTCACCACAACCGGGCCCATCACACGAATATGAAACTCGGCGATCTTGCACTCCGCCGATTCAACATTCTCGGACTAACAATCAAGTATTGGTAGAAACACCAAAGAAAACTCCAGGAAAATTGCTGGATGAAGTTTCCCCGATCCCAGAAATTAAACCCTTAAGTGAAGTAAGAAAACGTGGAAGAAATGTGGCAACAGTTCTTAATTCAAGTAAGAATATTAAAGCCATGAAAGAAAAAAGTGATTCAAAACAGAAGAAAAAGAAAAATGTAAAGAACACAGCAAAGATGGGTGCAAAACAAAATCAAATGAAAAGGCAAACCAAGAAAAAAATTCAATCGCCTGAAAACTCAGATTCGTCGATGGATTACGAGAGTCCAGAATTGAATGACTCTGAAGATAGTGGAGATGAAGATTATGAAACCACCTGCGCTGGTTGTGGGGAGAACTACATAAAAACAAAAAAAGTTGAAGACTGGATCAAGTGTATTCGATGTGGACGATGGATGCACGAAAACTGCACCAAATATTTGAATTTTTGCGATATTTGTGGCAAACATGCCAAGAAATAAAAATTTTCTTGTATTTAAATGCCACTACAATATATATTTTTTGTTCTTTTTGTTTAAAATACTATTTTACTTCTTTTTTTATTGTGTGGACCATCTCTCCTTGCCCTGTATAGGAGAGACGGACTGATTAGTCACATTTTATTTTATTTTTTTTTGTTCGAATGTAACGTTTAATTTTCTTCTTAAGAATGTCAATTAGAAGAATAAAGCCTATGTTAGGATCCCACGAGTAATTATTACCTCACCATTGAAAATAAAATTTTTGCAGATTTTTCAAAAAAAGTGGTCCAACTCTCCTCGAATTACCCTATATAATAATATATTGAAAAATTGAATATCTTCTTGGTAGTAGTGGCATACAATGAAATAAAAGTAATAACAATATGACAACTGGTTGTCATTTAGAAAACATTGACAAATATAGAATGTAAATCAAATATGTATAAATGAAAATGTAATCAAATAAGCATAGGACAGTCGGTATTACTCTACGAGTAAAGAATAGAACAAGAGAGAGTCTCCTTAATAATAATATTTGTCCAAATGTGGTAACTCAATATGGCCGCCTCAATGCATAGAATATGTATGTTACATGTCAGATGTAGTGTCAGATATATGACAAGTTATTCAAAATACTAATTTATAAACTATGATTAGTCAATATTGCCATAACGACCTGCCTTAAAGTGGTAACTCCGTCTAAATAATACCTATTCCACCACCAGTTTATTATCTCTCCTGTTTTATTCTTTCCTCGTAGGTATTACTTATATAGTTCCATCAAAAGGCTTGGGTCTACCACAAACTGTTCAGTTAATGTAACTATAAAAATAATAACGACGCAACTATGTAATTAAAAATTACGAGTAGAGCTGCTGATATTATAACAAATATAGAATGTAAATCAGTCATGTATAAATGAAAATGAAAGCAAATAACAGAATTTGCGTTTCCAGAATTTGTTTTAAAAATAAAACACAATTTCTCCTTATGACGTTTCGCACCTTTATTTAGTCCTCCATCAGACCTATATTAACAACAAAATAGTAATATTAATCACTCTAAAATTTAGTGGTAACATTTAAAAAAGAGAAACATTCATTGTGTTTACATACAATTAAAAATGATACTGAACAGGTTATTCAAGGGAAAAAGAGAACAAAAATTTTCATATATAAAATTTTTTTAAGAGAAATTACATTTAGAATCTTATTGTTGAAGACAACATTTGGTTAATACTGTAAAAACAATTTAATCTACGAAAAGCAAAACAATTACATCTTAAAATAAGAACAATTTTAAAATTTTTCTTTAAAGGAACATTCAATTTCCGTCTGTGCCGTGTCAGATATAGGCAGGCACTCTTTAGTATGTATATAAATAATTCAGGAACATTATATTATTTCTGTGAATGAAAACACCGAAGGACTAGATACGAGCAAATATGCTCTTTACAAAATAAAACCTTATTTTGTGAGGCCAGCGATCACGACGGCTGATATACAGGTCCGTGCAAACAAATCTTAAGAATAAAAACAAATTATTTTATAGCTGGCTATGGCTTCCAGAAATGTTCGTTTGTTGTAATTATTTTCTTTAAATACTGCTGTTACCCCATTGAAATTAACATTGTGTTTTTTTGAATTAATATGAGTAGCCAAAGAGCACTTTTTTGGATTAACTCTGGAGTCAGAGCGGTGTTGGGTGCTCCTTTCGCGCCATCTCTGGGTTGTTTGTCCCACATACACCTTAGAGTAATCCTCGCACCTTACCGCGTATACAACATTATTGATCTGTTCCAGAGGTAAAGGTGTCTTTAATGCTGTATGGAATCTGCTGCATGGAACTGCGGACGTAAAAGCTATTTTAATGTTTGTGCTATGTAACAATTTTTTGATATTTTCACTAAGATTAGGTATATACATTAATGACTTGTACACAGTTTTGTCGGTTTGGTCCGTTGATTCCGAAGTGCCGGGGACTTGTTTGCTATTATTAGTTCGATTCGCGGTGGAGAAGAGTAATCTGTTTGTGAGATATCGTGGGTAATCGTTATTTATTAGTAACATCTGCAGGAATTTGAGATCTTGGTTTACGAAATCATCGTGACTTATTTTTCTGATTCTGTCCTTCAACGCTAGAATTAGGTTTATTTTAAATATCATTGGAAATGTGGACTTATAGTTCAGGTGTCTGTTAGAATTTGAGGGCTTCCTATACCAACCCAGCCTAATGACGCTCTCTCGCCTCATTATGTAAGTGTCTAAAAATAGTAAGTTACCACTTTTCTCTTTTTCGCACGTGAAAGTCAGTCTGGTATCTAAACTGTTAAGTAAGTCAACGTGCAGGTAAGGCGCAAGCAACGTCATCAACGTATTGTCACAGCAAACCAAAAGAGAATGGCACAGCAGCAACCAAACGTTTAAGCAAGGTAGCAATGATAGAATGTAGATTTACAATGTTTTCATGGATGACAACAAACACCTAGCAAACTCCCAGAACCAAAATTTAGCGAAATTAGACGGCATTAGATATACGTATACGAATATGAACGCCAATGTAAACCATTAAGTTTTCATCCAAAAAAAAAAAATTTTGGGTGTGCTTTAGACCACACGGCAGATGTGAAAACTTTCACCTGAGCGGGTCGGGATCGCATCTGCACGCGGACAAGAATTTTTCAGAAAATCAAAATACAATATTTCGCGTATTTATTCTAAATTTCAATTCAATTGAAATTAAATACCGCTAGTTAGTATTATAATACAAAGCCGAGCCGACTTTACCCGAACGAGCGTAACATTCCGAGCGTCCAACAATCAATGCATCAACAGTTTTCACTTCAAAGAAGTTATTTCTAGATTGGTTGACCTACGAGATCTACAAACCGTAAACCCATTAGGGCAGAAGGACCAAATGGAGGGGCAACTAATTATATTTGCTTACACTAGATGAAAATCACCTCAATGAAACAATACTTCAATGAATATACTCAAAGCAAGATTTGCTGTAACTTTAATTAAACTGGTACAGTTTATGTAATTATTGTACACACAAACATAAATGATGGTTGGTTCTACTAAAAGTACGTAATTCTGAAATTTGCAGTAACAATATTCAAAGTGGTGTACTTTCGATAACATTTTAAGTAGTAAGTGGTAACAATAGTACATACTTAGTGAATATCAGAAGTACAATGTAAGATAGTTGTGAATACCAAACATTCGATTTGGGGAACCACGGAACATCATTACGCTGGCGTCACCTCATCGCCGCGCAAGCTCAGTCGAGTTTATCCAGATATTCAGACCAGTGCGTTGTATTATTATTGCACATTTATTGTATGTCTAAGTAGTAAAATGCCAATTTATATAGTGACAAGATGGCTGATATAAGGAATATTTAGATAAATGGGGATTATCCCATCTGTGATAGAGTTTTGAAGGTGAGCACTCAATATTGTTATATAAACCATTCTTTAGAATTTATGTATTGCATTCTGTTATTGTAAAACGTGAGATAAATGATCTCAAACAGTTACTGGTACTTGTATATTTATTTATTTAAGTGATATACTCACAAGAAACTATTTACTTTTTGAGAAAAATATTGACTTTGAAGCCTTTATTAATATAAGAGATGGTATAATTAAGGAGCTGATAAAAAAGTGGGGGCCGATCAGAATGTTAAGCGCATTTCAAAAACTTTCGAACAAAATGCTCATACTGAACCTAAAAAATACCCCCACTACTAGTACAAGCGAATTTTCACGGTTTAACTAAACAAATTTAGATCATTTGTCGCAAGCGTAACCAATAGAGCAACCACAACAGATTGCACAAGACGTCTTATCATCAGAGATGTTGTCATTAGAAGACTTAAGTTCAGTCTTATCATCAGAGATGTTGTCGTTAGAAGATTTAAGTTCAAACATTTCTAGCGTGTCTTCCTTATTCAATAACTCACTTGAAGATTTTGTTGAAGACAAGGCGTTAGGTAAGAGTTACATAAAAAAATATATTTTTCTCACTATTATAACTTAGCTTCCTACTGTTGTCCTACTACGTATAACTAATCTAAAATACTAATACTTTTAGAAAAAACACATATGCCTTATAAGAAACTAGATGCCTTTATATAGGAGACTATAATAAGGGAACGGAGCCATTGACCAGTGATTTTGTAAGTGTATATTTTTAGAGATTTTACACAACGTCTGATAATAACTGCGTTTTATAATATAACTTTCTTTTTAATTCTTCTCGTGTAACATTCTAAAGTGGGTAAACTGTTTGACAAGTATCACAACAGATCTTTGAGGACATCGGGATTTCTGGAGGACCATTCGAACGACAAAGATCGGTTTTTCAATTATGCTATATAAATAAAAAAAAAATCATGGTATATTATGAACAATTTCACATAAATATAATTAAATATTAGTTTAATTGATAGTGTTTTTGTGTGTTTTTGGATAGACATGTGATCTTTATATGTTGAAATAGTACCTATTATACTGCTAATGTTAATGTGTACAGTATATTTAATAAATTCTTTCAAAGTGAAATCACACTTATTTTTTTCTTTTTTCTAAACATTCCTGACTAAAACATTTGGTAACGAGAAACACATTTATAGTGTTGCCGTTACTAACAGTAATTAGTTGCTACAACAAAATTAATAGTTATTGAAATCCTTTCATATTCTTAATTCCACTAACTAGTATGCCGTTACTATTAGATGCATTTATCTATTACAACGATACAAATGGTTATTAGAACCTCATTTCATTTTGTTTAGTCTACTATGTGGTATTGTCTTTTTTTAAACGTAAAATTCTGAGGAAATTATCAGATTTATAGTTAGCCTGGCGATTCTTTTTTTGAGTGTATATGTGAAATTGTAGCTACTAAGAAGGTTAATGAATATATAAATGTTCTTCTCTCGATCGCCAACGTCAATAACAGGAAATACATGAATTCTTTTGCTCTACTCCTGTTATACCTAAGAATAATTTTCTCATTTTCTCGTTCGTCTAATTAGGCATGCAGGAAAATATCGATTCTAGCGTCTACCTAACCCTATCCGCTTTTCTCCTGTGTGACGCATTATGCGGTGCGAAAAGCCAATTAGGTCAGCAATCTAATTTTCATTAAAAATTAATTGCGCCTGGCATCAGTACGACATAAACAATGAGAAACCTTCTATACCGGCGCTGTGTTACAAACATGTCTTGTATCGTCTGTTTTACATCCGAAGTAAAATTATTCAGAAACTGATTTCGGTACAAAATCGCTATAAGGTAGAAACATACCTAAGTTATTTAGACCTAAGTGATGATTTATTATTTATGTATACTCGCGGCAAAAAGTTTTGTCGGGTCTTAAGACTAGCTATATGGAAGGTATCACTGGTCAACTCTAGTAATTCGATAATATTTCCCAGTAAATTTTAATAAACCATAAAGGGAGAATGTAATATTTTTGTTTACACTTGAGAGATACGAGGGCGTATTTTTATTTTATCTACCTAGCCATGAAACAAAAGAGTGACGATGTCAAACAAATTGTTGAAAAATTGCTGTCACTGTTACAAGTACATGTGCTAAGTTGTGATTAGTTTATGCTGTGTATAGAGATTTGAGACGGTCCATTTCTCGATAAAATGAGTGAAACTAAAGTTGAACATCGCAGCGTAATAAAGTTCCTGACAAAGGAAGGCAATGGTCCAAAAGCAATTCATGAAAGAATGGTGCTGTATATGGGGAAGATACACCATCTTATTTCCAAGTAAAATATTGGTCTAACCTATTTCGATGGGGCCGAGAGTCAATCAATGATGACCCAAAGTCTGGACAACCCGTTGAAGCTCGAACTGAAAACATTATGCGAAAAATCGAAAATTTGGTACTGAAAGATCGGCGTCTCTGTCATTGCCAATGAAGTCTGTATATCCGAAACAAGTATGCTCAAAATTTTGTATGACGATTTGGGTATGAAGAAGGTGCCTGCACGGTGGATACCCAGAGGGTTTACCATAAATGGAAAGGCCTACGGAAACACAATTAAAAATTTAAAAACTGCTCTGGAGGAAAAACACCAGCATTCTTATCCACAAAAAAACTTGTTGCTGCACGACAATTGTCGGGTTCATAAGGCAAACAAAGTTCAGCAGATAATCAATGACTGTGGGTTTATAGAGTTAATGCATCCACCTTATAGCCCCGACCTAGCTCCGTCAAGACTTCTTCTTATTCAAAAATTTAAAAAAGCATCTCAGAGGAAAGCGTTTTGCTTCTGATGAAGAACTCAAAGAAGCTGTTGCAGAATATTTTGCGGGGTTACCGAAGCAATTTTTTTCTGAGGGTATGGGGCAACTGGAAAAGAGATGGAATAAGTGTATTAGTGCTGAAGGAAGTTATCTAGAAAAATAATGTTTTTTTATTCTCTTATGTGCTTTTTTTCATGGCTAGGTAGATAACATAAAAATACGCCCTCGTATATTAAATTTCCTCAAAAATAAAATAGATAAAGCAATAAATAAGCAAACAATAAATTACACAAAAAATCTTTTGAAGACAATATATTTAAAGGAAAATATTTTAAAATGTAAAATAAATATCACACTTAGACCTAGCACACACGCATCGATTTCGATCGTACGGAAAAATATCGTACGGTCAAATTCATTACACCGGACGTTTTAACATATTGCCGTGAACTCGCAAGTTTATAAAATAAGAATAGCCTTAAGGATTAGTTTAAGTTTTGAAATAAAATAAATATTATTGAGTAAAATATGCAACAAAAATTACATGGATGTATACAAAGTTGCATACACATGGTCAATATACAAAAGTGATTTAAAAACTATTATTATTCAAATAAATATTGAAAAATGTAGAATAAAAATTTATTAAATAAATATGAAATAAAAGACAAAATAAATATAAGTAATATATTTCTTTTGTAGAAAAGATTACACAAGATGTATGGTTTATATATCATGAAAAAGATGAAAGACGATATTAAGAAAGGCAAATGTGACTAAGTAAATCATTATGATTTGCATGCATAAAGCAGTAAAACTTTATGAAAGAGTTTAAGAATTAAATTGTATTAAAAGATAAAATTTACCTTAGCTTATAACTAGACTAAGAAAAGGATATAAAAATATGTAAAACGTAAAAACGATCAGCAATAACATTTTGTATTAAAAGGTAGCTGATATCATAAATAAAAAGTATATGTGTTTATGATTTGTTTGTAACACAATGCTTCAGAGACTGGAAACAGACGTGTACAGTTTCATGACCTACAAAAGACAAAAAAATATAAAACTTGTGTAAAGTTTATTGCAGATTGACATTTCACCAATAGAAAGATCATGGATAGAGGACAGAGAAACAGTGAAGAAAGAAACGTGTCCTCCAGGTACAGGCAGTGCGGGAAGAAAAATAATAGTTATCTCCAACATGTTTCCCATTTTACCAAGTCGCAATCCAGCTAAAAGAAAAGTGAAATTGACATTAATAAATGGAAAGAAAAAATATGTATCGAACAATGAACAAGGCAATAGGTTCATTGACGAATACAAAGAAGGATGGTATTAGCAACAAGAATAAACCTACCGTTGGAAATGCTGTGCGAGGCAGAAAAGACTTTTTGAATAAGAAAACAATTTGCGATATATTGACGTTTTAGTGAGTGGAGAACTGTCAGAACGGTATGTGTATGTGTGCGTGTATCAAGACGGCAACATGCGGGCCGCGATTTCACTGGAACGCGTGTTCCAATGCCAACCTAAAATATGGACTAGAGGGCGCAATGGTCAAGGTAGAGTTTTTTTTGCCGCTATAAATAAGAAACAAGATTCGACAAGAAGGGACTTCTGATTTCGACTCCGAAAGAATAAGACGCTTTTAAAAATAATTGTTACATTGTAGAATAGTAGTTTTCATTATTTCTTTATCACGTTTATTCATAATAATTCTTCTTTTATTTAATAAATATTTAAATTCACTTGAAATGTTCAATATGGACATTCAAAATGAACATTTTGATGAAATATTAAAAGATAGCAAGTAAGTTTTTTGAAAAGAAGTTATACAAATTGTTAGACAGACATTGGTTTTTACGTGCAAATGATTAATCAATGTAATGTTGGACAATATAGATAAGCAAATATATTATCCTGTAAGGTTTTCTTTTAATTCATAAAGTTGGAATTACAACAAAACAGGACTAATGGTGTTAGGCAGTTGGAGAGATGCTACGTGCGAATGAGCATTTTCTTCATCGTATTGTCTAGGCATCATTAATCTCTTTCAAGTTAGGCTAATAATTAATTAAAAGTTTCACAAGGCAAAGATTAAGAGCTAGATACAACACGTGCAAATGGTTGTCTAAGGCAATTAATTGAAGCCAAAATATAAATATAATTACATCGATAAGTATCACTATCAATGTACAATAAAAGTTTACATTTATTTATTTACAGGATAAATATTTATTTTGTTTAGAGCATAAAGGTGTATGTAAAAATTATTTTGAATCTATAAATTACAAAAATAAAAGGTATATGATTATGTTGTATAGACATACAGTTTTTCTTTGAACAAAACTATTACCTCTTCCCTATTATGAGCAAGAGAAAGATCACCAGTGAAGGAGAAGGAACCACATACATTGCCAGAACCCACAATAGTCATTAAGTACATGCTTCAACAATATAAAATAAAATACAAAACCAATTATAAGTTTTTGGTGTATAAAGAATAATTTTAAGAGTACAGCATATACAAAAGACTATACCCAACTTGTGGTAATACCCACAAATATATGTTGTCACAGCAATATGTAGTTTTAAAAATGCAGAGAAATTACCATACTACTAATAAAATAAAACAAAATGGTGAAATAATTGATATTTAGAGAGGTGGCTGAACTATTAAAAAAAAAGCATTTGATATATGGGCTACAAAAAATCTTGATTAAATAATATTCCAAAATTCAAATACCCCTAGGCAATTGCGCTGTAAATACCAAGGTAAATACATATTAGGCAAACATGCCCCTGGTAAAAAAGTCTTAGAATGCAGATATAGTAATATAATCAAGAATTATGAATTAAATTATAAAGAAAAACCCATAATTTTATCTATTTTAAAATAAATAGAAAGTATATTACAGAAAAAATTAATGACTGATACATACTGGGAAATATTCTATAAAACCCAGATCTTAATAAAACATTAATTCTCGCCCTTGAAAAATAAAATAAATTCCGAAAACCCCAAACATTTGTAGAAGAGCGAAAAGATTTCTTTGTAATGTTGACACATCAATGTTATCGTGGGATAATTCATAAATGAAGAATATTTGAAATATATTTACTTCCATATGCAACATGTATTTTCTTTTAGGAAGCAGTTAAGTAATTTACGCAAACTTAAGTAAAAAATTGAATATAATTCCTCTTTATTTCGTGTTAGAATTTACTAGAGTTGAGCAGTGATACTTTCCATATAGCTGGTCTTACGACCCGACAAAACTTTTTGCCGCGAGTATACAATACTTTAGGACCTTTACTCTTTGCAATTCTTAATACAGAAAAATTTTATTTTTATTTTATTCCTAATGTTATTTTGTACCAATAAATTTATTTGTTAAATTTGTTAAATTTATTATTTACCGCATCAATACATAAAGCACAAACGAAAATTTATTATACTTAATAAATTAAAGTAATTTTGATTCTCTAAAAGTATTATAAAAAAATTCTAACAAAACGTTTGTTAACTTGAATTTGAAAATGTATATGGTATATAGGAAGATACAATCGTACAAATTTTATCCTCTATCCGAAACCACCCTCTTTTCCGAACAATATATAGTACATATATGCGCTAGACTGATACGATTTTATAAAAGGGCTTTCTGCAATTTGATAAAGGTGGTTAGCTGGACCCATTGCTCGTGTTCAATGACTGATTGGAAAGGTATAGAACTAAGCCGTTTTCGCAGTGTATAGGGACTCGGTGGCAAAACTGCGTTCGAGGGAATCGGGTCCCCGACAGCTTTTACGGGGTTGCAGATAGAATAAGAGGGAGCCATCCTTTCCTTTCACATCGGCGATGACGATGACGGTTTGGTTGTTCAATACGATATTACTTAAATTACAAATTCAGATTATCACGGTTGGTGGACCTCAATGGCAATTGTTATTCCCTTTATTCTGAGCGCGGTGCCTGAGCTTGTTCGGTTCCTAACGGCGCGGCGGCGCCCCGTTACTACTGCTATCGCTAATGCAATTTCGATACAGTCGCGCACAGTTTGGCGAAACGAATTTATTTAAACCTGTTGTTATGATGTGTTTAATTTTGATTTATAATCGCGTGTGCTTTTAATTTATTTATTTTTCGATCACAACAAGGATGAATCTTGGGTCCTCTATTATTTATTGTACCGGTTGTGTCAAATATCATTAGCCATAGGAAATCAATGTATAACTATATACGGTGTATACGTCGCCGGCATTAGGGCGGACAGTAGGTACCGCGTTGGCATACATATACATACTGCTATGATATTAGTACAATTGTTATAGGGTTGCCACGATCTAGCTCATAAAACAAAATTCTCTCTCTCTCAGGTTCCCTCGGCGAGACTGTACAATGTTCACGTCAGGAATCGTGATCTTAGGAAACAGTATAAAAAAACCACAAATTACTTGAAGACAAAAAAATGAAATAAATAATTAATTATCTTTTCTAAAATCTTTAATAAAAGTGAAAAACCAATCAGATATAATTTATTTATTATAAAAAAACAAAAAAAAAAAAAACTTTCATTAATAAATTCTCAAGAAAAAATCCTACCCACTACTTGACCAGATAGGATAAAAAAAACTTGTACTGACAAACGCGACAAAATTTACCTAACTAATTACTTAAAATAAATAAATTAAATACCTATAATTAAAATACATCAAATTGTAGCAAACTGATACAGTAAAGAAAATTATCTACTTTAATAGCTTCTCAATAAATATAAAATATTCTCAAACACGTGCAGGAAACAAAATGACGGATACGAGTCTACTTTTTCAATATTAAAATTTTCTCTTATTATTATTATAAAGAATGCATTCTCTTTCTTAAAAATATATATACTTAACTAGTGTAACAGCAATAACTAATTCACAAACTTGATTAAATCTTGGCTCCGTAAAAATAAATTATTATAACAAATTTTATTCAAACATCATATCTTTAAATGAACTGCACTTAACCGGAGACCAAAATTTAATGTCTTCATATATCACACGCAGGACAAGTCAAAGTCCATATCCCTACCACGTCTCATAAACTTCGCACATGTATACAATATTAACATATCAAGTTGAGCGTAAATAATCTTCAGGCATCTTTTCTTTTAAATTCAAATAACAAAATAAATATTAATATACACAGATTACCCAAAAGACTACTATATCTCCCAAATTCTTAAACATAAACCAAAATACAGTGTGTACCAAAACATTTGCTCCACAGAAAAATAAATTTGAAATAAAACAATTTATTTAATTTTACTTATCCATTATATAAAAAAACCATAGCATATCTCCAAAATAACAATTTATTAAATCTGTGCAAAGCAAAGATTTCAGAAATTTTTATTTTCCGCACACAACATCTTACTATCTCTAATGTTTTCTCCAAATACAATATAATGTAAAAATTAAAACCCTTCTCCGCACACAGAATATAATTGTATAGTACCTCACAATCTTCTTAAGGATTGTTCAAATATGGATGAAGCATACTAATGTGATATCGTCCCTTCTTAATGCGTCCATCCATTGAATAGAGCTCATATGTGACGTTATTAAATATTCTTGTTACAATATACGGACCACAATACGGAAGATCCAATTTTGCACACTTTTGTTGATTTCTTCTGGCAACCCTATATCTTCTAACAATAACTGTATCTCCAATATTAAACCTAGTTCTTTCTTTGATTTTTTCATTTTCTCGGCGCACATACATCTCCCCTTGCCTTTGTAGTCTTCCTCGAACCAAATTATTTCTCTCTTCTAGATTATGAACAACTTCTCCATGCAAATCCCAGGGCCGACTAGGAGTCATTCCATTCATCAAAGTCGCTGGACACTCTTCAGTAAGGGTATTGGGCGAATTGTTCATGGAATCTTCTATCTGTTGGACATACTGGACCCAGCCTACATGGTGTTCATGGGTTTTCATCCTCAAAAATTTGATTACCTCTTGAATATACCGCTCACATGGATTGGCACATGGATGGCGTATCGAAGAAAAACATACATTAATATTTTGTTCATTCAAAGCATTTATAAATCTATCATTAGTAAAATAACTAGCATTATCTGCTAAAATGCGTCTCATTTTTCCTTGATTTTGTACGAAGTTATTAATACATAAAAGTGCAATCTCAGAATTGTATTTTGTAGTGGGAAACAGCCTAACAAATTTAGTAAAAATATCGACCATAACAAATATATTTCTATACCCATAATCTCCTGGTATTAAATTTCCTAAGAAATCAATCGCTACTAAATCCAATTTATTATTCACTATTATACTTTTTATATCATGTTGCAATGTGCGATTTTTATGCTTTCCAAAATAACATTCATTACAATTCCTTACCACCCTTTTCGCAATACTTCTATCCTTAACAGCATAAAAAGCTTCTCTAAAAGTTAACCAAACTTTCCTAGTCCCAATATGTCCCAGTTCATTATGAATAATGGACATTGCTTGACGAGCATACCTTTCATTTACAACCACATTATACTGATCACGAATCTGTTTTTTAATAAGCCCATCATGAAAAATATAATCTTTATAATTCCCCACATTTCTCAATTCCTCTTTAATATGATCAAAACATTCATCCTGCTGGACCTGATGGATCTCAACATAGTCAAACATTCCCTCAGCTGCATATCTATTATAAGCATTTAACTCGACATGATTGAACTTACTTTTTATATTGTACATTCTTGTTAAAGCATCAGCGGTAACATTTAGAACACCTCTGATATGTCTAATTTGAAATGAATATTCTGATAACAACAATGACCATCTATATATTCGATTATTTGAAAATCTAGTTGACAAAAGTGACGTCAACGCCGCATGATCTGATTCTACAATAAATTTTTTAGCCAACAAATAAAAACGTAATTTATTTACTGTATGCACTACAGCAAGTAACTCTTTTTCTCCCACTGTATATCTTAATTCATATTTTTTTAATAGCCTTGAAATGAAACAAATAGGCTCTTCATTTCCCTCATCATCTAACTGAATTAAAACTCCACTTATAGCAGAATCACTAGCATCAACTCTTAATAAAAATTCTTTAGAAAAATCAGGCAGTACTAATAACAAACTATTATAAAATTCATTCTTAACCTTTTCAAAAGCATCTATTCTTTCTTTAGACCAAATAAATTTTTCATTCTTTCTTAATAATTCATACAATGGTGCACATAATTTTGCCAAATACGGTACAAATCTTTTATAATAACCCACAATACCAAGAAAACCTCTCAACATTTTCACATTCTTAGGTCTAGGATAATTTTTTATAACCTCCAGCCTAGAATCATCCACACTGACATATTTTAAACTTAAATTATATCCAAGGAATTTAATTTCCTTTTTAAAAAACTCACATTTCTTAATATTAATTTTTAAACCATTATTTGCTAATACCTCTATAACCTTCCTTAAATGTTCCATGTGTTCTTCAATTGTCTTGCTAAATATTAATATATCATCTATATAATGGGATACAAACGATTCATAAGGTTCTAAAATTTGTTGCATTGCTCTAATTAAAGCAGCAGACGAGCTACTTAGTCCATATGGTACCACTTTAAATTGGTATACAGCTCCATCTACCATAAAACCACAATATCTTCTACTTTTTCTTTCTAAAGGCACCAACCAAAAAGAACTTTTTAGATCCAACTTAGTATAAATCCTAGCGTCGTTGCACTTAGATAATAACGTTTCCACAGTTACAGGAGTCTCAAATTGCACCCTGGTACGATCATTCAACCTTCTCACATCCAAAGATAAGCGAATATCTCCACACTTCTTTTGAACCACCACCAGCGGATTGACATACCTCGTGACACCTCTCTCAATAACACCATCTCGCAACATCTTTCTTACTTCTTCTCTCACCTTCTCTTGCATATTTTTGGGAATTGGATAATTTTTAATTTTAAATGGTCTCGACTCATCTACTTCTAATGAATGTACATAATTTTTAGCAATACAGGGAAATTTATCTACTAAGGAAATATTCTTCTTTATCATATCTTTGACATTTTCTTTATATTTTTCTTCAACATTAATTTCAAGTAAATCTACATCTTCAGGCACCTCGATACACATATTATTGGACTCTATTTCTTTAACCTCTTCAACCTCTTCATAATTTTCACCATTTATACTATTTATAACTTCTTTTACTTCATATACCATTTCCATACTATTTATAATCTTTTCATATTCTTCATCTACTTCATCCTGCTGAACCCAAGAAACTACTTGATTCTCCACCACCATACATTTTCTCTCAATGTCTATTACTGCCTTTATTTTCTCTAACAGGTCCATTCCAATAATACCATCTCTTTGTAAACCTTTGACTGACATAAATTCTCCCAAAAACTTATTATCTTTTACCATAAATTCAACTACATAAATTTTATTTACCATTGCTATTATCTTTTTCGTCGCAGACACAATTGTAATTTTTCTTGTAGGTATATATTTACCTGCATTCATACTTTCTAATTTTTTTATTATTTGATCATCCAAGATTGAAATTTCACTCCCCGTATCAACTAAACAATTTACTTTCACTCCTCCCATAGTAACTTTTATATGTGGCAACATCTTATTATCTAAACTATCTGAATCATTATCCATCATTGCATTCATACTAATTATCTCTTTGGTTGGCCTATCTAAAAATCCTGACACTTTGCCTTTTCCTCTCTCTCTACATTTTCTCTACTATTTTCTTTTTTAGTACCATTATATGAAAAATTTTTATTTACTCTTTCATTCTGTATATAATTACTATTTCTATTTTGCTCTCTTAATTGACATGCTCTATCATTCTCTCTATTCCAATTTACATTTTCACAACTTCTATTTTCTACCTGTGGTCTCACAAATCTATTTGTCATGTTATAATTTTGTGAATTTCTTTCTCTATCATTAAAATTTCTTTGCTCTCTATATCTTATACCATTTCTATCATATTTTAACTTATTAAAACTTTGAAATCTATTTCCATACTCAGCATCATCTAATCTCCTCAATAATTCTATAAATTGACTAATGGTCTTTATATTTTGTATGGCCACTGCCTGACTTACTTCAACATCAAAATGACATGCTAATTGTGTAACCAAATCAATTTCTAGCATAGCAGGAGTTAAATATTTTAAAATTGAATATTTTTTTATTATATATGTCTCACGATTATCTGAACCTCCTTTCTTAAAATTACCAAATAATAAATCTTTTCTCACCCTCATTTGTGCCATCTGTCCCCAATATTGCTGTGTGAATCTCTTTTCAAAATCCTCGAACGTCATCACCTCGTCAGAAATCATGTCCCACCAGATAAGAGCATCGTCCTTCAAACAATTTCTCACCATCTGCAGCTTTCTACCATCTCCTGGAACATTCTCCAAACACGCCTTCAAATTCTTCAGAAAACCCATCGGATTTATTGATGTTGATCCATAAAACTTAGGCAAAGCATCATCTGCTACTGGCATCGGAATATATTTTATTATTTCACCATTTCCACGAATTTGTTCATTTTTTATTGCTGTTATCTTCTCTTCCACCTTTTCCATTTCTTTTCCATTTAATACATCTCTCTGTAGCACTTTTATGCATTTATCTTCAATAATATTTATTCTTTCTAACATTTCTTCTTTCATTACATCAACTTTAATTTTTAATTCTTCAATATCTTGTTTATTTTCTTCTATTTTCTTTATTTGTCCATCCACCTGTCCAAACTTTGCCATAAATACCTCAAAACTTCTTTGCATCCTTTCTTCCATCTTGTCCATTCTTTCTCCCATTTCCAATATCATTTCCATCAACATTTTATTTTCTCCTTCTTCTTTTTTCTTTAATATAGACTCCATACCCTGACTCTGCTCCTGCGACTCATCACTCTCATACCCTGCTGGTTGTCTCCATTCCATTTTCTTTTCTCCCTCCATTTTGTTTAACACATCCATATTTTGTTGGGCGCCTTGTAAATTTCCACTTCCTTCCATTTTCAAACCACGTTGTTTCAGCCAAAATAATTGCTTTTCTGCCACACTTTGATTGCCGCCAAAATAATTGCTTTTCTGCCCCACGTTGGTTCAGCCAATTTAATTGTGCTATGATATTAGTACAATTGTTATAGGGTTGCCACGATCTAGCTCATAAAACAAAATTCTCTCTCTCTCAGGTTCCCTCGGCGAGACTGTACAATGTTCACGTCAGGAATCGTGATCTTAGGAAACAGTATAAAAAAACCACAAATTACTTGAAGACAAAAAAATGAAATAAATAATTAATTATCTTTTCTAAAATCTTTAATAAAAGTGAAAAACCAATCAGATATAATTTATTTATTATAAAAAAACAAAAAAAAAAAAAACTTTCATTAATAAATTCTCAAGAAAAAATCCTACCCACTACTTGACCAGATAGGATAAAAAAAACTTGTACTGACAAACGCGACAAAATTTACCTAACTAATTACTTAAAATAAATAAATTAAATACCTATAATTAAAATACATCAAATTGTAGCAAACTGATACAGTAAAGAAAATTATCTACTTTAATAGCTTCTCAATAAATATAAAATATTCTCAAACACGTGCAGGAAACAAAATGACGGATACGAGTCTACTTTTTCAATATTAAAATTTTCTCTTATTATTATTATAAAGAATGCATTCTCTTTCTTAAAAATATATATACTTAACTAGTGTAACAGCAATAACTAATTCACAAACTTGATTAAATCTTGGCTCCGTAAAAATAAATTATTATAACAAATTTTATTCAAACATCATATCTTTAAATGAACTGCACTTAACCGGAGACCAAAATTTAATGTCTTCATATATCACACGCAGGACAAGTCAAAGTCCATATCCCTACCACGTCTCATAAACTTCGCACATGTATACAATATTAACATATCAAGTTGAGCGTAAATAATCTTCAGGCATCTTTTCTTTTAAATTCAAATAACAAAATAAATATTAATATACACAGATTACCCAAAAGACTACTATATCTCCCAAATTCTTAAACATAAACCAAAATACAGTGTGTACCAAAACATTTGCTCCACAGAAAAATAAATTTGAAATAAAACAATTTATTTAATTTTACTTATCCATGATATAAAAAAACCATAGCAATACGTATACATCGTACATACGTATGCATGAGATTCCCTATGGCTAATGACATTTGACACAACCGGTATATGTAGTAGGTATATTGTGAAATGGGCTTAATTTGTATACAATACGATAGACTGATTGTTAGGCAAATTATAAAACACGGACGAATTGTGTTTAGACTTGTTTCTACGTGGTAAGAGGTTTAGTATTTACATAACATTAAATTGCTATGTTTTGGGTTAAGCAATGTTTTTAAAAAGTTATTAATTAAGTCGCTTTAAAAAGGGATCTAAAAAGCTGTGATCAGAACAGTTACGTGGCAGAAAATTAGAATTTATCAAAAACACTATTTATATAAAAAATTAAGGTTATACTTTCAATAGTTATTATGCTTTCAAGAAGCTGTGGGATATAAATGAAGTACAAGATGTTGGAAATTAATTAAAAAGCAAAAGATTAGTTAATTCTACAGGAGAAAGAAGGACTTGTAAGCAATATCATCTGTATAAAAAGTACGATTTAATAAATATTGCCGGTACGAAACACTTAGTATTTAAAGAAGAAAATGTAGATGATCCTACGATTTACATAACATATGAAAAATATTTCGATATCTTACGTGATTGATACACAAGTACGGCACATGATGGGCACGACAAAATCTTGCATCAAGTAAAAACTAAATATAATATTCCCTGAAGTGCTGTCAAAATTTTTGTATCTTAATGCAAGGAATCCATTTTAAAAAAAAATCACAAAATCGTAAAGGCATGGTCCTCCGTCCGATTTGGTTAAAGGCTTTAATATCCCTGCACAAGTGGATCTTGTCGATCTGCAGTCTTCTGCGCATGACGGGTTAAAATTGCTCCTTAACTATCAGGAGGATGCTTCAAAATATGTACATGTGCGTGTTCTACGTACTAAACGTGATGTTGCAAAGGAATTAGAAATTCTTTTTGTAATTCGGTGAACCGCATATATTGCAAACCGATAACGGACGTAAGTTTACGGCTTCAATTATAGAGGCAATAATGGAATATTGGCCTGACTGTAGTATAGTTCATGGCATTGGCAGAATTCTAATTTTATCTCTTGATATTTACGTCCCTGCAGAATGCTGTACTATACAGGTGGTATTTGTGACTCTTAAAATTCTTTTTCTACTCCCATACTTTAATTGTATTATTAGATATGCCGAACCTGTACTATAATGATGTTCATTACGATACAGATTTTCATTATGTTACAAGTTTATATCCAATAGGAATACAGATTTTTCATTACGATACAAGTTTATATCCAATAGGAATGCGACATTTCAATATTCAAACAATATTCAATATGGCGACTGCATATCTGACAGATATACAAATTAAATAAGTGTGACAGTTCTCTGCAATTTACAAGTAAGTACTTAAAATTTGTGCTTTTTTGAAAATATAAACGGTAAAAATGAGGGATAATGACAGTGAAATGTAATAATTGACTCCTCCAGAAAATATGGAACAAGCCTTAGTAGCCACGAACAATTTATTACCAGCCAAATTCACAAAAACGTACGGAAAATTTTAACCTCAATTTATGAAATGGATTGTTCAAAAAATATGTTTTATTATGGGGTCGTAGAAAAAATAGTGTATGCAACTCGCATTTAATGGCTATTAAGACACTCGTATTCATTTCAATTCTCTTACTCTTACTCGTGTCTTAATAGCTATCATTAAATGCTCATTGCATAATATACTATTATAGTACCTACCGTTTTCGAAATATGTTCAATTTCTCTAACAGATGTTGAATGATTTTCAATAACAGATTGCAATACATTTAGTTCTACATCTTCATTAATTAATTTCAGATTTGTAGTAGGTTTGGGAAACAAACCATATTCTTTTAGATTAATAACCAAATTTCTATACACGAGCCTGTATTCTTTCAGGATACAACCTCGAGTACATCCGTTCAGCTTCTAGACTGTTTTTATGATAAAGGATGTAACAACTCAATATATCAAAATTTTCAGCATTAGTTAATGAAGCCATGTTTTGCATAAAAATGTTCAGGACAGAATAATTTATAGTGACATTAAATTCGATTGTGTTTTCATGTATCACAGCCATCTTATTGTTAGAGTGTCTTTTAATGTTTTCTTTGTTGTTTTTAAATATGGATAGCACATATGTTATATCATTGTAGAATATAAAGAAAAAACGTGCAAATCTATCGAAGCCAACTTGACGTAACAAAAAAAAAATATGTTAAGGGTTAAAACTAAAAATTGGAAAGCGCAAACCAAATCCAAGTCGATATTTAAATACCTCAAGAAATTGTAAATAAAAATTAAGTGCCTACCAAAACAAAGCAGTTATTACAAGAAAAGAAATTTGACCGTTTTCTTTTTCTTGCTAAAAGTCCTTAAATACACCAGCCCCTGGGAATAATTCACCTAACTTAACCAAACCTGTATCTTTTATAATAAGCATATCTCCATGCTAGAAATGTTGTCTGGGACACATTGTGCATGTAAGTACAACATATAAAATTTAATTGTAATTTAAAAGCGAACATAAAATTGAGTGAACATCAACTAAAGTATAATGCCCAGCTTAGAGCACACGAAAATGTGCAACTATACAAAAGCAATTTGATAAACAAAAACGATAGATGGACATGTACTGGACAGAATCGATCGCAAATAAAAGCATAAGGAAAAACAAATTCATTAAAAAAAAACGAAAAGTATAATGGCATTCCAGTTTCACATTTCAAGGAAAAAATGTTATAATAAAACATTTTGATATTTCCAAAGTATTACGTCCAGCATTATGTATGTATGTAGTCACAAATATCTTTAATAGTACCAGCACATTTCTCTCAAGATATTAAGGCTTCCATAAATTTACAAGCGCACTAGCAATAAGTACGACACTTCAAAATTTCAAACAAACGCTGACGTACAAAGCTGCATCGGCAGTTTCTTTTTAAAAGGCTTGTAATACATCCAAAGATGAGTGCAGGTGAAACAACACAGACGTGTAAGTTTTCATTTGCTCAAGATACACTGCCGTTCACGGAAATTTGACCAACTGGAGATACAGAGAAAAACAAAGAAAATGTAAAAGAAATACTATTCATTACTCTTTTATTATTATTATTCTATATTGTATTATTTAAATCAAATAATACAATATTATTTTGTGTATCTGTCTCTTATAAATAAAAGTACGCCTATTGTCAGGAATTCTTAAATAAGTAAATATTTTGATTAGAAAATAATGACCAACGAGAAGCGATACTATACGCGGATACCTTGATGTTTGGTGTCTCACATTCATCTCGTCAAATCTGAGTGATAAACAGCCAAGTAAAGACACGGCACAATATGACCGGAACACCAAATGTGCCGTTTTACCCAACTCTGCCATTTTCGGCACAATTCTTCTAATCTGCCTTGTGGCAGTCCAAATATAACGCAATACAAAATCGTATATTCTCAATATTTTATTAAGGAATATCGATTTGTCATATGCAAGTCACCATTATTAATTTTATAATAAATGCTACATAATTCACAACAAATATTAATGAATCATATAAGTTAGGAATGTTAAAAAATGACATGTAATTGTCTAATACTGTATTTCATAAGTCGGATCGATCTTTCTTCCTGTCTCTACCATTATCACAACGTTGACGGTTTTCTAATTTTCACAATTTCAACTTTATCGTGGCGTCTCCAACGTCGAGACTTCTGTTCTCTTTCCTTTTTAAAATCAACTGTCAAATGGCGGCACTGCCACAAGCCGAGGTCCAGTAGACAATACCTGATTACTGATCGCTATCGGCCACCTCTCTAACCCCTCAAGCGTCCTACTTCGAATTAAACTAACTCGACGCTAACAGCCGTGGGATCGTCTGGCGGTGGAGAGGACTCTTTCTACTCTATATCAGCCAGGACAAAATGAAATCGTGTAATTTCTTAATGGGCGGAATGAAATAAATTCTTCTCAAATCTAATTTCGGGGAAGATTCATTTATTTCAAGTGACGATATGTAATGGGGATTCGGGACGAGAAATCTTTGAATTCTGTTTCTATGGTATACTCTTTTGTTTATATGGAACTGTTTCAGTTGGCATTTGTTAAAATATTAAACTAGGTAAGATTCGTGTTGCATTCCTTGTTATTTATTACTGAGTGATTTAAGTTTAATTTTAATAATGATTCCGAAATATTATGCATAATTGTATTGTAAATGTCAGCTAATAATCACATGTGTTTAAAGGTACGCTTGCCACTGAGATTTAATTAATAACAGATACTACTGACCATTTCTAACATCGAGAATTTCCATTTTTAAAAAAAGGAGACTGAGAAAAAATCGTTTTTTGCTCTCATCTGGGCCAACTACTATCTTTTCTGTGAAATACGTTGGAACAATTTAGAACAATCCTAGGACAACCAGAAACAACAGTTAGAATTTCGATTTTCGAAATAGGACGGCCAACGTCCCATTTTCGGGTGTCGCTTTTTTTTCATCTTTTGATGTATAAGAGATACGGTTTTGATGTTTTAGAACAACGTCCAGAATAAACCTAAAACAGCCTAGACAACCGTTAATGTTTCAATATTTTAGAACACACCTCAAACAACCTGAAACAATCGCCAAAATCTCATTTTTTGCAAAAAGGGGGGTTACTTCATACTTTGGGATTTTATTTATGCCTAATTTCGCGACAGATTTTGGATTGGTTTGGTTTTTGATTTTTTCTTTGAAGTATTTTGGAACAATTTAGATCAAACGTAGAACAAGCATCAGGAGACGGAAAAAATCGTTTTTTCTAAATATCTCGGCCAATTTTGGATTTTTTTGAGATTCTTTGGAACAATGTTCAGAACAATGTACAACTTTTAGAAATTTGATTTTGAAAAAGTCGCTTTTTTTCAATTATCTCGGCCAATTTTCATTCTTTTTTTTTTTTTTGAAAATACTTTGGAACAATTTAGAATAAACCTGAAACAACAGTCATATTTTCTATTTAAATACTTTAGAACGATTTAGAACAAACCCAGAAAAAGCGTCAGAATTTATTTTTATTTCGGGATTCTTTGGAACAATGTTTATAACAACTAGAACAACCTGCAACAGCTTTAAGAACTTTAATTTTCGAAAAAAGAGGGCTAACTTCACACATCCCCCAAAATTATATCCTAATATAAGGTGAATGGGTAAACTTGTGTTAATTACAGTCTTAATTGTTTAAAATACTCAATCGCGTGCTTAATTAATTATTGTCCAGATATACAAAATACAATTATTGAGGATTTTAGAAATAGTCCAGTAAAGGCAGCAGGTGTCTCTTAAGACAGTTAATTATTATGTGTGTATAAGATTCAGTAAGTTAATAATACACTCTATTTATAAATAAAATCTGAAAAATAATCGTATAACGTACACTTAGAGTATTTTTATTTGTATACACAAGAAGAATTTTATTATGTATAAATGACTGTTAATTCATTCCAAGAGCGTTTGGAAATACTTTTAAAAAATGCAACGTAATTTTAAATTAATTTGAATTAAAAGGAAAATATTACGAATGCAGTCTTGAAGATAATTTATCAGTCTTAATTTACGTGGTTTAAACAGTGTCTATTGCAATAATCAAGTTATTAGAATTATTAAGTACGTGATCAACCTGAGTAATTTATTTTCAGAACTTCTCTTTGCCTTCAATATTAATATGTGTTAGAAATGCATCATAGGCATTTCCTGTACAAAAATATAAATCTCAATTACTTGTGTGGTGTTTACTATTCGAGAATTGTGTGTGTTTATTATACTCATAAGAATGCAATGTCTCTATTATGTATGAGTATATTCATCTTTATACATACTACCCAATTTGTTTATAAAATACAGCTAGGGAAAAACGATAGACATGTGCGATGTTATTTCTCTTTAGTTTAGTTGTACAGATACGCTAATATTTAATACCTATTCCCTATAATATGTTTGCCAAAAAATCTATATGAAATAGAAATATCTGATTATACCACACAACCAGGCGCGGCTGGTGAGTACGTTTTGGTGGTGTACGTACATAGACAAGACTGATTCGTTTATTATCGGTGATATACTTACAGATGTCGAGCATATCACCGATAATAAACGAATCACTCTTGTCTATGTACGTGCTCCACCAAAACGTACTCACCAGCCGCCTCTGCACAGAACATGTGCCATATTTGATTTCTAGTCTGCAGTTTTGCAGTTCTTAAAATATCTTAAAAATTATAGATTTTGGGTATGAAGTATATGAAAAACTGGTCATTTTTGAACCAGAATCAAAAAACAATTGAAAAGATAAGAGTATTTTATTTAAAAATATACAGCATGTGTAAAAACATATTGGGGATAGGACATATGTATACTAGGCATACCGGCAACAACGCCCAGTCGTGCCGGTAGTGAAGTACGATTATAGCATTTCAGTCGAATACAGTCAGCCGATGGATGTGCATGTATTTATCTAAGCATCACACGCTTCGTAAATACGTACTTACCAAATAAGGATTCAAAATACTTCTGCGAGTTTTATTATACTGCTTATACAACGCAGTAGGAAAATAAAAGCACAATTCTAATTAAACATTTATTCTTAGTAAATTGTTCTATAAATTTACTAAGTATGTAAATAAAAAATATGCAATGATTCAAATTCATTTTTTATAAAAATCTAATTCGAATGTAAATTATTATTCGAATTATAAATTACGAAGTATTTGTTTTGGTTTTCATAATACCGTTCCAGAACAGTTTTATAATCATCTATAATTTTTCGTTACAGCGCAGTTCGGAAACTGCTATAGAAGAGTTTAATTTGTCGAAGGAAACATATTCAGTCGAGTTGTGTATTCATGACGCGAGGTCGGAAATACAAGAACGCACGAAATTATACATCAACAATGCCTCGCTATACACCAGCAGAACAACTGCAAATTATTAAATTTGTAGTAGTAGTAGTAGTAGTGGTAATTCTGCAAAGGATTGTATAAATTTATTTCCGCAAATATTTGCAGACCGACCCATACCCTGTGAGCAAAGCATATTGCTTATTTTGAATAGCTTTGAAAAATGTCCTTGTTTAAATAATTCCACAAAGTGTAATCCTAGAAAGGTGAATCCACAAAAACTGAGGAACGAGAAGAGCGGGATGTAATGATTTGTAGCACTCTCGAAGTAGAGGATACGCGATCTACCAGAAGTGTTGCTGAGGAATTAAGTGTGAGTAATAAAACCGTCGCGAAGATATGGAAGCGTAATAAATTAAAATGTTTCAAATATTCGAAAACGCAAGAAATATTTCTCGATGACAATTTTAGAAGAATGGAGTTTTGTGAAACCGTAATGGAAAAGGCGAATGAAAATGAGAATTTCATCGCAAATATTCTGTTGTTCGATATTGGGCTCAGGAAAATCGGCACAGATATTTTGTTAAACACACCTAATATCCCCGGAAATGAATGTCTGTGCAAGTATTTTAAGTGGCCATTTGCTTGGTCCATTTTTTATTGATGGTACGTTAAACGCGGACAAATCTCGTTATGCTCCAAAATCAGATACTTCCCGCTATTGATAATACCGGAATAGATCGGGATATTATTTGGTTCCAACAGGATGGTTGTCCTGCAAATAATGCGGTCAGAGTAAAGCATTTTTTAATGAATACTTTTCCTGATCGTCTCATTAGTGGAACAGAAAATATTCGTTGGCCTCCGCGATCTCCTGATCTATCGCGGAGAAATGATTTCTTTTGTGGGGATACATCAAAAATAAAATATACAGTGCACAAGCTGGCAGGCTAGAAAACATAGATATTTTGATAAGGCTAATCGTAGAGGCTTTTGAATCAGTAACAGTCGATATGATTCGTAATGTGCGAGAAAATTGATAGGATCGGACAACTGAAGGAGGCATTTTTGAGCCTATGCGATAACATTTTATTTTTTAGTATTGCTTAGAGTATATTTTTATTTTCATTAGAATTCAGTTCCTAATAAATTTATAGAATAATTTACTAAGAATTAATGTTTAATTAGAATTGTGCTTTTATTTTCCTACTGCGTTGTATACGCAATATAATAAAACTCGCAGAAGTATTTTGAATTTTTATTTGATAAATATGTATTAACGTAGCGTGTGATGCTTAGATAAATACATGTACATCCATCGGCTGACTGTATGCGACTATCCCCAAAATGTTTTTACACATACTGTATATATCACTTTAGTATGTATATTATAAAATCAAATAAATACACACAAAAACACTACGTTAATAATTGCACATAAAGCAGTCGACGCGTTAGTTTATTGAGTCATCCTATATGTTTCCAAATTATAATATTATTTTAAAATTTAATATACTAAGAGTTTGAACATTACGGCACACGTAAACGGATTTAATTAACTCTTCTGCAGAAATGATATAGACTGCAAATTTAGGTTTATTATTCATATTTTCAATAACAAATCACGTTCATTACCACTAATTACCTTGAATAGGTCACGTTTAAACGTGTTAATATTTGATTTAAAATAGAACGTAAATAACCTTGATTACATGTACAAATATTTCTCAAAAATCTATAGGCAGTGATTAAATAAATGTTTACCGATATAAATTTATTATGTATATTATAATTTATATTATGTACATATATAATTTTTCAGAAAGTGTAAATACAGTGGATAGATTGGTTTAACCACATCTCTACAAACTTATGAATTTAGCTCAGAAGGCTGTCAACTCACTTCACTTAGTTCTATATTTACATTTATTACAATACACTGATTACTTGTTTTTAGCTGCTCATTCATCTAAGACATTGATGTTGTCTTTACAGGTCTTCAAAACTTAATTTTATAGAAAAAGATGTTCAACATACTTTAATGTATAAATTTTGAAAATTAGAAATCTGAAAAAATATTTGTATTATCTTTATAAACAATATTCACATTCTCCCTTCTTAACCTACAACATCAGTAATCTCTTACCACTACAGGATTCCATTTGCTCTATACCGTTTTTCCATTACTTAAATGTCTTGGTGCAGACTACAAATTTTAGAAAAAGTCATGTATCATTAGATTTATGACTTCGTTATTGATAATGCAATACTTTCACCAATACAATCGGGTTTCAGAGGCGGCTATACCTGTGAGAAGCTTTGTTAAATGTAACTGACGATATTATATCGGCTTGTGACACATGTCATATTAGCATTTTGGCATTGCTGGATTACAGTAAGGCTTTTGATGCGGCACATCACGGAGTTCTTTCTGGGGTCCTGGGTAGTATTGGCTTTAGTGCCGACTCGACTAACTAATTGCTAGCTATTTGGATAATTGTGCACAGAGTGTGGTTCTGGGTGATAAAAGATCCAAGCCTTTGTCCATAGGTTCGGGTGTTCCTCAAGGATCGATTATCGCACCGCTTCTCTATTTTAGGCTTTGCGGGACCCTTGCTATATTACATTTCACTTACTGTTCTACAGTATACAACCCTGCTATTGACAAGTTTACTGAGTATCTAATTCAAAAAATCCAATACGCTTGTCTTCGCTACATTTTTGGTATAAGGAAATATGATCACGCGTCCCATGAGCTGTTGGAATATGGTTGCCTTAACATGAAGCAAAGACGGGGGCTGCAGGGTTTTTATTTGTATCACAAAATAATTTCTTCTAAAACACCATCCTACTTAATTCAAAAAATACGTTTTCCTATACGATTGTTTATAAAATATTGGCATTTAATAGTTTCGCAAACCAAGTAAAAAGCTACCAGGTGTGACTAATTTCGTTTCTCTGCAGTTTCATTCGGTTGTCTTTAATTTAAGCATGTAATCATGTACAATGATGCTTCCTTCTTTCTTTTTACTTTCTTATACGTAGTATAAGGAAGTATTGTGATGATGAAAATTTTCGACCCCGAGATTTTTGCAATGTCCACGTTTTGAGGTCCCCTGATACCAAAAAAAGTGTTTTTTAAAAAATGTGTGTGTGTGTGTGTGTCTGTGTGTGTCTGTCTGTGTGTGTGTGACCACGATAGCGGTCAAACCGCTGTAGATATCAATTCCAAATTTTGTATTTACGTGTGTAATTTGCCTCTTGAGAACTGACTAGATTTTGAGCAAAATCGGCGGACCGGAAGTAGTAGTTTACTTCAGTGAAAAATCGAAATTTGCAAATATTTCCTCAATTACTAAGTTTAAACAAATTTATAAAGAATTCATATCTACTTAGAATTAAGTTTGAAACAAATTGTTTTAAAAAAGTTTTTCGAAATTCCTACCGGAAGTAGGTCTTTTACTCTTATCGAAAATCAGTTTTTTGCGAATATCTCGCAAGTCATAGTTTTAAGACAAGTACGTTACGAGTATAAAAGTATTTAAAACATAATTTTCAATATCTTTTATATAAAAAAAATTTCAAAATTCATACCGGAAGTACCACTTTTACTCCTATCGAATAGCGATTTTTTGCAAATATGTCGTAAGTTCTATATATATTTATCAAGAGTACAAAAGTATTTAGAGTTGGATATGGAATATTTTTTGTATAAATGAAATTTCAAAATTCGGACCGGAAGTAACACTTTCATACGTATAAGAAAGTCGTGTGGTGGCCACACCTCATTTTTTTCTTTGCACTCGCACAATATTAATACTTATTAATTTTTGGGTTTTATGTTAAGTATAGTTTGTAGGCATTCTTTTTCTTTTAATAGAATTAACTTCAACAGCAGAGTTTAAACTTAAAGGCAGACTTTGTCTGAACCGCGCCCTGTGATTCGCTCAGATATTTGCGTATTTGAATAGTTGTACGTTTGATTTTCACCTTTATTCTATTTCAATTTAAACAATATGTAATATTTAAGCGAATAAAGGCTACTTATTATATTGAATCCACCACCGTCAAATGCTTCTATTATGCCCTTTACTATACATTTGTAAAAAAAAAGACAAAAACATGAACTATGGCTACCCACGAAGCATGTCCCCGCGTTAATTGCCTCAACACTGTAAATAATTTGATTGTCTTTTCAGCCGTTCTTCTATACAGGGTGCCCAGAAACTCTCCTGACAAACGAAGACCGGAGATTCCTGAGATAATTTCAAGACAATTTAACCCAATTCACCCTAGTCCGAAAATGCTTCCTAAGGGAGCTAGAGCTCTTTGAAGATGGCGCCTTGTAATTAGTTTTTTTTTAATATCTCCCGAACGCTTCTATTTAGAAAAACAAAAACTGGTATGCTTATTTATCCTCCAGAGATGAATCGATTCCATCAATTGCGAATTTCTAGTACCGGTCATAGGCGTCCGTTTTGGGTAGGTAAACGGTTATTTTAACGCATAACTTTTTTGTCTTTAACTTTTAAGCATTTGTGACACTAGATTATTAAATTTTCAGGTATTCTAGTACTAAAAGGTACTCTTACTTTAAGTCGGTAGGATACACCGTTTTCTAGAAAAATCGATTTGAAAATTTTACGTTTTTTCGTCTTTTCATCTTTCGTCATTTCAACTTCACGAACTGACAACAATTTGACAATTAAAAACGTAGGTTTTATTTCTGTTGGCAGTTCAGAGCGAACTAGTGCAAAAAATAATAAATTGAATTTTAATGACGAAAAAACGAAAAATTTTCAAATCGATTTTTCTAGAAAACGGTGTATCCTACCGACTTAAAGTGAGAGTACCTTTTAGTACTAGAATACCTGAAAATTTAATAATCTAGTGTCACAAATGCTTAAGACTTAAAGACAAAAAAGTTATGCGTTAAAATAACCGTTTACCTTCCCAAAACGGACGCCTATGACCTTAGGAAGCATTTTCGGACTAGGGTGAATTGGGTTAAATTTTCTTAAAATTATCTGAGGAATCTCCGGTGTTCGTTTGTCAGGAGAGCTTCTGGACACCCTGTATAATAGTTTCTTAAGAACGTTAAGGGAGATATATTTCATTTGTTACCGGCACAAAAAGTGGCTGTGGTTAATAAAAGTACGACCAATCGTAGGATGGTCTCTTTCCGAAGCTTTCTTTTAAATCCAAATATTTTCATAATCAAAACTTTGTACATTTAATTGCAACTTTTGTGGTCAACTTATATTGCATCGATTACATCGCGATCAGGCAAGGACCGCCATATTATACAGTGTGATCAACCTCAAATAAAGCTTGCGTGCCCTACACTGACTAGTTGGTAATATTGAGAAACACTTATGTGTAGGCACTGTATATAGCTAATTCATTTCGCTCTCTAAAAACCATGTTTGTCCTGCCTTCATTATGTGTTTATTTTAGCTCCCGTATATCGAACACAAGGATGACTCAGTAATTAATCGGTT
This sequence comes from Amphimallon solstitiale, assembly GCA_963170755.1. Classification (NCBI taxonomy): domain Eukaryota; kingdom Metazoa; phylum Arthropoda; class Insecta; order Coleoptera; family Scarabaeidae; genus Amphimallon; species Amphimallon solstitiale. The sequence continues at coordinate 29,389,793 of OY720681.1, read as the reverse complement.
TTTAGGAGCCTAGACAGATGAAGCAATAAATCCATCCGAATTAGACGTCTTATAAACAGCAGGTTCACATAAACAACTAAAATAATTCTTTTATTTATTTGTCGTGTACGTGTTTAGTTTGCATGTTGTTCTTAGTAACACATAAAAACTATTCGATAAGTTACTCTGTTTTTTGTTTGTTTGTTGCGTGTTGTATTACTGTGAATTTTATCAATTAAGAAAAAGATGTTTTTTAAGTATTTTTTACAATCAATAACGATTAATTTACAAGAAATCATTATTTAGATATTTTAATTTTAAACAAACTAAAACAGAAGAATCAACAATAACCTGTTTTGAATGTTTAGAAGAAACTCTAGCGCCTAAGAAGTTAATTCAAAGCTTTGACAGCAAACACTACTTGCGCGTGGAACATATCACATAATTCTTATAAACGATTTCATACATTTCTATACAAGTTGCTTCCGATAATTAACAAACACAACAACATGTAAGAATAACAGATTAACGAAACTAACAGTCGAAAGTATAGGAGATGCTGAAGAATAACTAAGGAATTGGTTATCTTCTATAAAAAAATAAATTAAGTTTGGAAAAATCCAGTGAGGTAAAGATGCGACAAATATCTTTCTCCCATACACTATTCAGACGCGCATTTCCGATATGTCCGACAACATGAAAGCAAATTCTGAGTGAAATCAAAGCTTCTACATTGTTTTGTTTTCAAGTTAATGAATCATCAGTTCATGTTTTCAGTTGGCTGTTTTCCTTCCTGTCAATGGTCTATACATAAGATTAATAGTAATATGTAAGAATAACTAATTAGCGAAACTAACAGTCGCAAGTATAACAGATGCTGAAGAATAACTAAGGAATTGGTTATCTTCTATCTTTAAAAAACTATGTTTAAAAAAAAATGAATAAAGTTTGGGAAAAGCCAGTGAGGTAAAGATACGACAAACATCTTTCCCCCAATTCCCCCTGTTTTCGTGAAATGTATTCATTCAGATGACATCAAAGGGAAAGTCCTGTTTTGTAGTGTACTTGAAAGCACTACAAAAGATGAAGCTATCATAGAAAAGACTTTTATTGAAACTGGAGGATTAAAGTGGAAAAACGTATGTGGTACCAGTGACACTAGGTTTAAAGTGGGGCTGTAAGACAAAAATGAAAGAACTTGCTCCCCAAACAAAGGGCATACATCGCCCCTATGCAGACGATACTAAATTGTGAATTATATAAAATCTCGCCTGTTGAAGGAACTTTGTAAAGATATAAATGCTGATCATGAACTTCTTCTTTTCTATACTGCTCGCTGGTTACCGAAAGAATATGTTGTGCACAGTATCTTTGAGTTGAAATATAACGTTGTTCCTAAAAGTGCAAGGCAAACATGACCTTGTAGCTTAATTTAATGATAAAGCATGGAAGAACAGAGTTGCTTACTTAACCAACATCTTAGACCAGCTGAGTAAGTTGAAGAAATTTCAGAATAAGATATTAATCAATTTCAAGACCATTTTCGGACATTTGTATTCAATCTGGAAAACTGGCGACGAAAAGTGAATCCTTAAAACACTGCCATGTTTAGTATGGTAGAGAAATCTGAAGATGAACGGTATGATAATCTAAGAAGGAGATTACTGAGCATCTTGAATTCCTTTAAAAAGTACGTCACCAAGAAGAAACTCTTCTGGCACGAATCCCATTTTCTATTTCTCTGAATGTAGCCATCATTTTCGATGAAATATAGGTTGAATTTTTAGACCTGTAGAATGATTCTTCATTAAATAAATTGCTTAACAAGAACTTGATGATTCACTTCTGGTTATGTATAAATCATACCAAATATCACCATGCTTGCCTTTCGAGATTTAATTCCATTTGCCTCCACATATCTCCACCATTCTTCATAATACAATAAAGACTAGAAACAGACAAAGTATTGAAGTTGACACTCAGTCACATATTTTCAAGCTAGTAACCCAGAGGATGCAAGCATGCCCATCGGATTAAATATTAATTAATTATTTAATTAATTTACTTGAAATTATATTCTAAGAAATCTGTTTTTATGTTTTCTTTATCCTATTTAAAATATCATTTTATGATTTAATGGAAATGTGGCGGCGGTCGCAGGTTAATTGGTAATTGTAAAAGAGAGGGGTCGCGACTCGAAAAAGGTTGGGAAACACTGTTATAGAGGGTACGTCATTGATGCGGGAATATTTAAAGTTTGTTAATTCATTTGACGTTTGGATAAGGGCCATGAATTTACTGACATATTGCCAATCATTTAATGTCATTTAATAAACATGAAATAGTTATTATAACAATTAACCTGCAAATACGGTTAAAATCGCCGTTACAAATTTACAAAGCAGTTGTGGATTTCACAGTAAATATTCAAATACATAGTAGATGGGCAACTAAATTATATATATTCTAACCTTATTAGACTCGTTTCTTCAAATTTTCAAGTACCACATTAAATGGCGGCAAAATTTGAAATTACGCATAGTACACAATTATTCAAAATTAATGGTTTTATTTTCGTAGTTTGTGAAGAAAACCTTAATATTTTTGTAATTAACTTCTTTTATCTAAAATAGAAGATATAAAGCCGTCACATAACGCGATTTTTCTGATCTTATAACCTCAAAATATTGATCCTTATGTGGCGCCATCTATTCAAAGCAGAATAAACTTCTTGGTAACCGCTGCATTTTTAAAACCACGTGATAAAAATATACAATTTGTTTGGATACTATCAAATCTACTTTTGACATTTATTTTGTCTATTCCATATTCTTTTCTACTTCAATTATTCTAATACTACACATATTCAGTCGTTTAATTTTATGTGTGCTACATATTTACTATAATATATTTTGTAAATTACGTCGATTACCAATAGAAAACTATATATCCAGTTTTCTCAGGGAAAAAGACGTGGCAGTTCTGGGTCATTTGGTTGTTACAAAAAAAAGGAAAGTAATTCGCAAGGTACTTCGGAAAATGAGCATTGATTATTCGAAATGTAGTACAAGGAAAACACTTGGTAAATAGCTATAATTTTTTGCTTTTTAAGTTAAATTTATATATTAATATTTGTAGATGTATAAAATGCTAATAGAAAAATTGCCAGACTGAAGTGAAGCAGCTTTGCAAGACTACTACTAAATTGTAATTCTTGACACTACCCAACAACTTTATTATCAGCAACACATTTTAAATTATTTTAAAATTATTAATATTAATTACCCATTGTAAAATAAAAGTGTTATTTTAAAGTTTATTTTAGTAGATTCAGAAATCATTTCTTTTGGATACTATTAGATGGCGCCACATAAGAGTCAATATTTTGAGGTTACAAGAATCAAAATCATCATGCTTGTAGCATACATCTGGAACATAAGTAAATGATTACCCACTATGGAAAGCGAGAAATTAAAGGGATCTCAAATAAAAATTCCAACAATTAATAAAGTAAATGGTGAGTGGGCGAAAACTAATAAAGAGCAAGCCGATATATTTTCTAAATATTATATAATAGAACTAGAAAACGCAATTAAGGAAAACCATGACTACATATAAAAAATATCACCCAACAAGAAATTGTTTCTCTTTAATAAGCTATAAAGAACGAAATCAACGTAAAGAAACTACCCGGAATGTCTTAAAAGAATTGCCAGAAAAGGCTATTAAAACTATCACTCAGATGTTTAATGCAATTATGAGAATCGGATACTTTCCAAGTCTATGGAAAACTGCACAAATAATTCTGATTCCTAAACCTGGAAAACCGGTAAGTCTTTTATCTAAGCTGTGCAAAAAAGGCCCAAAAAAGATGAAAATTATCCTTGATCATCATTTCTGTTTTAGAAGCTATAATAGAACAACTGAACAAGTTCACAGAGTGGTCGATCAAGTAAACCACTGACGTAAAGGTGTTCATAAATGCATTAACTATATAATTGAGGACCACGAGAACGTATTAGCAAGATAACTGCAAGCTTTTAAGGCATTTGAATGCTCTATAAGTAGCTATTTTTCTGTTTTAATCCATCTGGTATTATTCACGACTTTTGGAAGTAAACCAAGAAGGGACGGCATTACAATGGTAAAATTTACACCTGCAACTTAAAGAACAACATGCAAAACTGGTAGAATACTGTCTGTTTTATTATCATCATCAAATCGCATTCATCACTGTGTATATATACCACCTAGATCATGAGAATTTGTTTTCTTAAACTGACATAATTATGATACAGTCTACATTCATATTTCTCCGGTGGCCTCATCTAAGACCCGAATATTTAACATTTCTAACATATGTAGAATACGCTCGTAAGTTTCAAAATTGAATTACATCAAGCGATAACAACTTTATTTTACTCCACAGTCCACACTGAGGTACTTTTAACACGCCATATGTTCGGAATATATCCACGGCGCAATCGGTAAAATTTATTTACAATCCCTGATTGTCAATTGACACCGGTGCGATATCGCTCTTAAGCTGTCTGTTAGACCGTAGCATCAGCCCGATGATGTTTAAAATAAACAGCACCGACGGCAAACGGGCCTGAGCCAAACAACGCGGATTAGGTGAGTGGAAAAGTGATTCTAGAAAAGATATGACGACACAATCCCGTTAATGGTCACTTGAATTATGCTCCTGTTTACCTGGATAAATTATAATTATACGTGGAGAGTATTTAGATCGAAGACGATGATGCGTTTATTACAACAGACTGGCTGGAATAAGCATCTTTCACGTCGTTGTGGGTTTGCTTTCTTTCAACGTGTTTTCGCATAGGCTAGCTATATACAAATTATAATATCTCTTTATTTATGCAAGTGATGTGATTTTAAACGTGATATGTGTTCGAAATGTGCTAAATTTGATGGTGATAATTTGAAGATTTTCGTCATTATTATAATAACTTGTTGGATTTTCAATCTCTTCGAGCTTGAATTCGCTTCTTTTGCTTCTGCTTACAGTTTTATTACAATATCCTGTAAAACGGGAGCATTGCCATGATGCCATTTATAATTTTTCGATTTTCTAAACTTTTGACGCTCCCTGTATAAACTTTTGCACAAACTGTCATTGCCCTAGAAGTTAGTTCACGTTTATTCGTTTCTATAAACTTCAAACATCTATTGAGAATCTTGTCAAATTGAATGTCATTGTTGGCATAAGTAAATGTGGCAATTGTGTGTAATATTTTTTTTTTGGCATTAAGGACTATTTTTATAATCCTTATATGTGATAGTACAGTTTAATTCTATTGACAATTTATAGTAATATATAGGGAAAGATGGGAAATATTTTATTCCGCATAGAACAAATACATATAGAAAAGAACGATACAACAGTAACAATTGTTAGTAACAAAAACACATACCCAATAGGTATCACATTTCAGTAAAGTATCACACTTGAACCAGCATTTCATCATTTCATAGCCATTATGATCTATGCTACGACTGCTTATTCGCGCGCATATAAATGTTTGACAGAAGTTAGTGAACTTCATAAATTTAGAGCTATTACTCACAAAATCTGGAAAATATCAATCCCATTTGATCCGTTAGATATCGTTTTCTTGTAATCCGCCAAGTAAATGCATATTTCATTCCCAAACTGTCCAACATTGGTTGCCTTTCAGGCGTTCAAACTTGACAATTAGCCGATGAAAGTGCACATCTTTAGCGTCAATTTGTCCTATACATTTTAAAAAACGACTTTGTTTACCATCCTCATCGTTAGAGATTTTGAAGAAAATACATAAAAATTAATTCTACATCGCCCTCTCTCGAATTTTCTTTTTGTCTGTTTTTTTGGAAGTTATGAAATATATTGTTTTTATAGAACGAAATATAAAGAAAGAAAAACGTTGTATCATTTCTAAACATACACTTAACTATAAATACCATCAATAAAATGCACAATATAAAATCAGCAGACCGGAAGTAGTAGTCTACTTAAGTGAAAAAAGCGAATTTTACCAATATTTCGTCAACTGCTAAGAAGAAGCTAAGAATTTTATTAAGAAAGATTTTCGAAATTTCAACCGAAAGTAGGTCTCTTACTCTTATCGAAAATCCGTTTTTTGCGAATATTTCGCAAGTCATGCTTTTTTAAACAGGTACGTTACGAGTATAAAAGTATTTAGAACTTAATTTTAAATACGCTTTGTATAAAAAAGAGTTTCAAAATTCGGACCGGAAGGAACACTTTTACTCTTATCGAATAGAGAGTTTTTGCAAATATGTCGTAAATTATGCATTCTATATATTATATTTATCAAGAGTACAAAAGCATTTAGAGGTGACTTTGGAATATTTTTTATGTAAGTGAATTTTCAAAATTCGGACCGGAAGCAACACTTTTACTCTTAGCGAGTAGCAATTTCTTTCGAATATCTCACAGTGTGCATTCTATAAAGATTTGTTAAGAGAAGGAAATACTTATAATAGGATTTTGAATAATTTTTATATAAAAAAATTCTTAAAATGTTGCTTATTTTTCTAAGATAAAACTATTTAAAGCAATTGAGAACAATTTTGTATAATATAAATACTAAATTATTGTTCGATGATTATTAATGCCCATTAGTATATTCTTTAGTGATTTCCTATTTGGTTTTCTCGATCTATATATTTGCCTGTCTTTGATATTTCCCGTTTTTAATGAACGAAAACTGCAAATTTTTGAGACTGTAATTTTTAAATGATATACCAACAAATATTCACCTTGTGGCGTTAATTTTTTCCACCTTACCTTACGATAGGGCGCGTGTTGCCCGTCTGTTATCTAAATGTCAATTCTTTGGGCTCATTTCCTTCATCCTGATAATTATGAATCGGGATACGTGTGATGATTTCATGCATTTTTTTGTAAATTAACACTGTCCACTATTATCAGAAAATTTCGAAACATCAAACTCCATCACAAAAATGAAACTTCTCCGTGCAGCTGTCAAAATCAGATATTCGTTTGAATTCATGACACGTTCTCGCCAACTCGTCATTGCGAAATTTTTTTACCGCATCCCCCGGCAGGAAGGCTTTAAATGAATCATACATTCGACAGCGAAAGACTTGACGCATGGACAGTTCACTCAAATGTCGCGGAAAAGTCCGCTGTTTCGAATAATGAGCCTTTTTCGCACGCTAAACCTCGATGGCGTGATATTTCTTAGTCAAAGCGACACTTTTGCAATTTTTCTATGCGCCTGTCGTACCTGACATTTTTACGATTTTTAACGTGTTTCGCTTGAATTTTTCATCACGAACGCCGTTTGTCATAATTTTTTCATAACGCTCGATTGCCGATTTTTGCAGGCTCCTCTTCAGCGGCCGATATCTCTGCACACGCTCCACTAAGAAGAAAAATCTCCCCGTCGTTGAGCGGTTTCAAGTCGCCCGTACGCCCGCGCCAAACGACAGCTCTTAATTCCGCTTGTCCAGAGAGGAGTTCTTCCTACTGCGTCACCAATTTTTGTCGATTTTGCCCGTTCGGTTAGACGTGTCAGTCGCACGCGTTTAACAAAGGATATAACTTTACTCATATATTCAATAAAACAATGTCTGTGATATCCACTAAGGGTGTAATATTATTATTTTATTATATATTTTTTCAGCTTTTTACGGTAACTTTGACAGTTCTGTTCCCCTATATTTTTGGGAAGGTGATGATTTGATGAAATATGTGTCAGTGGTATACGTAGTTGCACGATGCAAAGCTTCCCGTCCCCCAGGTTAATTTTTGCAGGATGAATTTTCTGTCGACTGGTTCAGACTCGCATGTGCGCGGCAAAAATTCGCTGGCCATTAATAGAAATAAATTTCATATACTTTAAATACGAATGCGAGTGACGGATTAAGAATTTTTTCAGATGGTAACTTGTCAGAAAGGAGCAAAAAGTAGCAGCTGAAATTTTTAAGGTTAATAATAGATTATTGAGATCATATATGCAGAATATCAACTAATAGTTGTTCGTTGATAAGTAAAAGCATACGCAATAATGTAGTAATTACAAAGTATTAATAATAAAATTCAATTTACTGCAAAGTATTTTATGTATGTTTTCACAACAAGTCACTATCCGTTTATAAAGCTTGATAATTTAAGTAATAATTTGCTTACGTTTCCGCAGCTAATTGGTCGATGTGGCTCGACCATTTTAATTAATAATTCACAATCAGGCCCAAGACCTAGACAGTTGTGTGTTATTCAGATTTTGTTTTAACGACAATATATTGTGTCTGTCTTCTTTGTGTTCAGTTTTAGGTTATTTGAAGTAAACTATGCTATGTCTTTTTCCAAAACTCCATTGAATTGTGCACTAGGCAAATCATTAATATTGTTGCGTTTTTGGGGTCGAAATAAACAACTCGTGCAATTGTTTTGAAACAGTATGTATATTTACACACTTAAAACTAATCACAATATAAAAATATAAAATAAATGTATCGCACTTAAAACTACTACAAACAAATTAACACACGTATTTATATCGATCACTACTATTTATGTCTGTAATATTTATTTACTTCTTGAACTATTATAAAACTGCACTACTCACTTTATTTATGTTTATTTGAACTGTACGAATACTATTCAACGAATTCCAAGGAATGAATCCCTTCCTTATCCCACCGGCGGCATTTATATATGCAGCCAAAAGGTCTAGAGATACACCAGCAAATTCTGGCTCTCTTCTACCATATTCCAGACTTTCTGTCGCTGACGCAGTACATGAGTGCAGTTGATTTACGACTTGTTTACCGGTAAGTTTTTGTCGTCGCCCGGAGGTCTGCGTTTTTTTTTGTGGGCTTATTTCGTTACAATATTAATGGTAAACAACAGTGGGCCCAAAATCGACCCATGGGCTTTCCACAGGTGGAACACGATATGTTATGTGTTTTATTTGAGATTTGTGTCATTTCTAGTTGCTGTACTCGTACTCTCTACTCTCTAGAGTTTTAACTTGCCTAATACTATATCGTGGGTAAATTACAATATTATAATATTGTAACTTTTGATATATATATCAAAAGTTTTACGAGGCTCCAATAATTTTATCCTCTTCATATAGAGCATTGTTTATGAATTATAATTCACTTACTACAGTTGTTTTGTAGTATGTGTGTTGATTATCTTTGAAGATAAAAAAAATTAAATAGTAAACATTGTCACACACATTTCACACGAGGTTTTTTCAAGCTGATGCGTCGTCTATTCCCACTTTACGGCATCTCTACCGGTCCTAGCGAAGACAAAAATCTATCGGAATCGGTCAGCTATTCCAGACTTAAGTCAGAGTGACAGTTTGTAATTAAAAAGAAATGTCATATATACCTATAATATTTGAGTGTTAAATAATATAAGTTATGGGAAAGCGAAAATTGGCTTATTATAAAACATCAACAGTTCCGTAAGTACTCATTCTTTATACATTATGTTTCCCATCTATAGTATTCCTTTATCTATGACAGAATCTGTGAATAAAACCGAAGCGCTGTGACAGAACCGAATATCGTCTACCTCCACCTACTCACACCCCCTTGCGTCTACCCGTCCCGCGAGTAATATAAGTTGCACAAGGTTCTATTTATTAGTAAACGACCCTCTTAAGTTTAGAAATTATCGTTTTTTTTTCAATACTATTGGTATAATGGGATGCAGTGGCGGTTGGTGGGTACGTTTTGGTGAAGCAATTACATAGACAAGACTGATTCCTTTATAATAAACGAATCAGTCTTGTCAATCTATTTGCTTCACCTAAACGAACTCACCAGCCGCGACTGATGGAAAGTAAGCTAATGGCCTCCAAGTTTTACAGTTATTAATGTTACCATCACTGTGTATTAATACCAGCTCTGCAAGCTTCAGCTTTTCTGGAAAATACCTTTCTATAATCCAATTCAACATATTTATTTATTATGAAATCGGAATAGTTAAATATAGATGTTAAAATACCAAAGGATGCAGCCAAGAAAAATGATGGTAAGTCGATAAGATTTTAAAAGACACAATACACACAATATTTAATGAAACCCAAAAGTAAAGTTGAAACGAAATAAAAGTCTGGCATCTATGAAATGGCATGTACTAAATGTCATAAATTTCATAATCCTCCAGTCACATTAGGAACCCCCTTCCAAAAAAAATCCAAGCGATCTGAAGTTTTGCATACATTTTTATTCTCCCATTACAAATAATGTTTTAACCGGTCCCATCGATATGGCGCGTGTGTATTTTGTTATTCAAGGTCGAAAATAACAGATATTAATTTTTTGCTAATATTTTGCTTCCTATGAGACGAATGACTTTTTTAGTTATTACGAAAAATAAAGAAGAGGAATTCTAGAGCTCATCCTTGGTCTCGTCCTCTTCCGCCCCTCCTCACGTACCTCTTCATCCTCTTTTCTCTCTTCGTTAACTTATTTCTCGTCATTTTATTCTGCTTCTGTAATACTGTGTGATAATATCAAAACATTACTTTCATTATATTCTTCACACAGTTCAAGATTTAAATCATTAGCAAGCGATATCTGTACCTGATAATACACACGACTCAGATGTTGGTAAGCGGCTGCGGCAATAGGTGGAGGTGTTAAGGTTTGTTGACTTTGCGAATGTCAAGTTTCGATGGTTGTCAATGAATACTTCTGATTTAAGAACACCATCCACTGCCAGAAGAATGCGTACTCAATTCTGCTAAATGTCTACTGGAAAATGTTCCTGCTTACAAACTTCTATTAATTGCTGTAAGTCTGGATGTTTCTCAAACATTTCAAGCACTTTTATTTTTCCTTTCTTGCAGATGTTATATCGCACTCAGTGATGGCATGTTGAAAGAATACATGATTTTTACTATTAGACAAATTATTTATGCTGGAACAGAGTATACATTGGATTCTATTTTTCCGCACTACCTGATTTGATAAAGAAAACTTATTAGTTAAAAGGAGCACGTATTATTAGAAGAACTAAATAATCTAGATCTTCTCCGTCGATAGCGAATAATAGTGATGTCCTGTAGTGATTTTTCCAGCGCCGTTTCTATCAATTAGCATTTATAATTGATTTAACTTGTTTTGGCTAGGAACTTGTCATGGCTTAGATTTACTTGCATTGTTTGGTCGAAAACGATGTGACTTCCTTCCGCCTTATGTAACTGGACTGATATTTTTATCAGATTTAACAGTGATTGTGGATTGGCTTGTCACTTTCCAATGTGTAAGTACGAAATTTAATGTCTAGAATTGGTTACCAATAATATCAATAAAACTAGATGCTCTGGTAAGTTGAAAAACGATAAAGTCTTAAATGTATTAACGTTATTTAAATAAATATGCACTTATTTATCTTTCTTACACCAACAGAAATTATTTCTCTGCACGATAAACAAATCAGGATTCGAAGTCGCTATATCCGATGTGAAAAATGAAGATTTAGTGGAAGTAAAAGTCAACGTAATGGATCTATTTCGCTGTTACTGCTCGAGCAGCATTTAAAATTTAAAATGCAGCCCGTCGGTAAACACACGGAACACATCTGTTTGCAATTCGGGCTTGTTATTTGTGTGCGGCAAAGCGGGTTTATATTAAGACGTTTTGCGGAACGTTTCACCATTCCTGTTGCACTTGCATTCCAAAGATTTTTTCTGCGTTCAAAGGTATCATGTTCTAAATATTTTATTATAAAAATACAGTGGGAGGTTCGTTTAAAAATGCAACACTGGCACCATTCTTTTTAAGACACTAAGTTCTGAAGTAATAATTGAGTTTCTTTATTATACCGCCCATAAAAGTTTCATAACTGTACATATTATGCTGTAATGCAGTATGTATGGTAATATAGACCAATAATTTAGTCAACTATCTGTCAGCACTGGAATTATATATATGTTACCGTAAGTAGCCGAAATCCATTTTTACGCGTTCTTACTAGTAAGAATGCGAAGTAACTACGAGCCTTTGTAATTTCGCGTTCTTACTAGGAAAGACACGAATTAAAATTTTATTCGGCTATTTTCTGCAGCTTTCGGTTAGAACCCGTTCTAACTAGACGTATAACAGTAAGTAACCGAAATACATAGCTCGTATCAGCGAACATACTGCCATAGCTCACGCCTCCACTTAATGGATAATTTTTCAACATGATATAAAAATGCCGCTTAACAAGCGGACATACTTATGAAGTTATACCAAACATCATTTTTGTTTAGCTTTCCTTCTTATAATAAAACACCATTAGTTATAAGATTATTTAATGCGTTGAGAAATAAATTGACTTATACCTTTGTGGCATTTTGAATTGCCTAACAATTGTGTTTTTTACACTTACACAAATTAGTGAGACAGTGGTTCCTTTTCTTCATTTTCACACTCTATGTTTGTATCTTCTCCATGAATTTTCACCATGGTAATTTTGATGTCACCATCAATGTTTTCCAAATCTTCTTCCCGTTCTGGAGAAGAAATAACGTCAATAGGCAAAGACCCAACCCTAGACTCGATGCCAAACAGAGAACATCTTGATTGGTTCTACTAAGTCTTGGCTCCGATTGTGGCGTGACTTACCATGCAGAATTTTATGTTTTGGCCATGAAGGCTTAAATACGTTTATAACGCAGTCGGCAAATTCTCGGCCGTTATCACTATGTAATATTCAAAATATTTCGCTTAATTTATAAGCTATTTCTCTGTTCGTTTAGATGTTCAAGCTCTTAATAAAACAAACTTGGTTGGATAATCATGATAAACCATGATGAATTTATATTCTCTATCTGCTTGACGTTTGTTACGTACAAATATCAACCAATTTGCATGTTGATTGGTATTATTATTTTATACCTTATTTTGTTAATTATCAATGTTTATTAAGAATTAGACGTTGATGTGAATAAATTGGTAATATAACAACAATTGGTTTAATTGGTTCACACTATTGAGTGACAATATACAGGCAACATAAACAATTAAAATTTTCGCAACCTATATATTCAGGAAAGTCTTTTATGGTATCGTATTCACTTTTTAACATTCATTTCTCTTTTCCTAAAATATCTAACAATGAAACTACATCAAATTATAAGAATTTTGAACTTTATATTGTGTCAATAAAGATAACAAGCAATCTACCTTTTGCGCACTTAATTGGTGATCTTCCTTAGTGTAAATCAAATCGTACAGGTTTTTTGAACAAATATTGCACCCATAAGCAACTGCCTTAAAATATTTATATGTACGCCAAATAAGATAAAATATATAATTTTCAATAGCATTTAGGCAAACTATTAGAATACATAAAGTTTCATAATCAAATATGGATATACTACATGCATTTTCGCTTTTTAATTTCTACAAACTTCATATATTCTCCTGAAGAAGCAATAAAAAGTTGCGAAATATTGAACAACGATTATCACTCATAGTTGGCACCTTATATTTATTAGTATTATAAATAACAAAACTTGAGCCTATTCCAGTGGAATAATCCAGGTACTTATTTAAATTTCAAATAAACAGAGTTGATTGATAAGGCAGTGAAATAGTCGATGTTTTCATTAGTGGAGCGTTTCGCGCAATCACCTCATTACCTTGCTCTTTCCACCTCGCCACAATCCAAACAAAGAGATAAGGAGCATTATTAAGACTGGTTGGAAAAGACACGCCATGCACCAAGAGCATGGTCCGAAGGCCATTTGTCTCGGAGAGAGGTGTTTCAAATAAATAATCTAGCGACCAATAACATCGAAAACTGATAAACAAGAAACTCGTATATTTCTTACTTGCGTGACGTAAATATGTTTTTTTCAAACAAGAGCACGGCGATACGATAATCTGTGACCTCTTAGGGCTCCCCTTATCTACCGGATGCCAGGTTTCACTTCATGGAGAATACAATTTCATGTGTTAGATTTATAGTATTCAGAAAATGAGATCTGATGAAAATATGTAGACATTAAATGTCTACATATTCTATAAAGGATATGTACGTAACAGATAATAAATATACTGTCATATCTTAAATGTGATCGTTGAGTTAATACAATTATACCTGAAAAAAATTATTTTATTCTATGAAAATACTTTCATTTCATCGCCTCGCTTCGCCGTAACAAACTTGTAAACCGTATATACCTTTTCACGAAACACATCATAAGGCGCTTTCAGAAAATATATAGCATTTAAATGACCCGGTCAGAAAGTACCTCACAGGTTTGCAAATCTTACCCGGTTATTTCAAACATTTCCGAACGCAATTTGTGATTACGTATACTAGCCTAACGTGAACAATTACATAACGTATATTCAAAGAGAACGACACAAGAAATGAATACACCAATGCTTGTAAAATAGTCTTAGTAGCAAGTTTGTTTGTACTTGACTCTGACGATAATATTATACTCCGTATGCAACTTAACACAAGGAGGAAAAGCTAAACAGTGTGTATTAAAAACTATGAAGCAGTTTATCAGGGTTTTTTTAATTTGTTTTGTACGAAAGAAATATAAGTTTTGTGTACTGACACTACGCTTTGTAAGGTTATGTCCGCAGAGGGAGTAGAACAACCGACACTACCTCAATCATTTACAAGGGTTATGAAAACCGAACCGAGTTCTTTAATCCGGTTGCACTTTCGATTTTACGAACACGGTTGGTTTTACCCGACTCAATTAACGAACACATTTGTGCTAACCGTGTTGTAACCTCGATGGGTTTCATTTCCAAATACGCCTATAAATACAACAGAATAAGTACTAAAAAAATTGGGTATGAGCACCACACAACTTTCTTATACGTATGTGCATTCCAAATTAGCTACATCAATGTTGTTCTAAAATTAAGTTTAAAGTACTGTACAGAATACATAATTTGCGAGGTATTTGCAAAAAAAAAGCTGCTATTCGATAAGAGTAAAAGAGTTACTTCCGGTCCGAGCTTTAAATTTTTTTAGAAAATAATTACTGAAAATCAAGCTTTACATACTTTTATACCCGCAATATATCTCAACTTTTTTTTAAGAAATACTCATATTTCTTTTTAAGTACCTTTGTATACTTTCGAAATATGTCTAAACATAGATTTCATTGAAAACCTAATCAAATCTCCCGAAGAAAGTTTGGTATTTATATGTTTTACCATTTGGGTGCTTACCGTGGTCACACAGAGAGAGAAAGAAAGAGACGGTGTCAGGAAACTTTGAAATATATCTGAAAAAATGTCATCACAATTTTTCCTTATACTAGGTAACTAAGTATACGAAAGTAAAAACACACATAATAGCTGTTTCAGTAGTCTTTGAAATGGATTTAAACTTGTACTTAATTACATTTTATTTATATTTTTTATGCCCCTTTAATACAATGCATTTTATTCATCCAATAGTGTATTAATCTAGATAAATCTGATTTAGTGGAATGGCGTTGTATATTCGTAATAGTTCTTTGCGTTTCTAAAATTCATATCTATACTCTGTTACCACACGTACCATACTTTCACTCATCAAATTTGTTAACCAGTCAAGGTTTATAGAATTTATTTTGTATGAATAGTAGTAGAATTCTTTGTTACCTGTGTGTGGTGAAGTAACTCTCAAGCCTCAAAAAAATATATATATATATAAAATAATTGATGACCAGTACTTCGGGTGAAAAGTTGGAAATCAGGTTAAGGTGTGGGTTTCGTATATCTCCTGTTGACATGTGAATAGAAAATCTTGTCACATACCGTTTGCAGTTCCAATGATATTAAAGAATAAAGAGAGCCAAAGAGCCATTCTTGAGACAGTTTCTCCTGTATAACTAAAATCATTGACATGTCAAGTAAATCAAGACCTAAAATTAAAAAAGAGTTATGGCCATCACACAACTTTCTTATACATATGTGCGTTTCAAATTATGCAAAAGTTGTTCTGAATTAAGTTTTAAATACATACTTTAATCTTCTTAAAAAAATAAAGCTGTGAAGAAATTTGTTACATGACTTGCGAGATATTCGCAGAAAACTGATTTTCGGAAGTACGTCATTTACTCTTATAAATGACGTACTTCCGGTAGGTTTTCGAAAAACTGTTTTGATTAAATTTTTCTCAAATTCACTTTTGAGTACATTCGAATTCTTTATAAACTTGTTTAAACTTAGTAGTTGACAAAATATTATTAAAGTCGATTATTATTTTAAAAAGTAAACTAGTACCTCCGCTCTTCCTATTTTACTGAAAATCTAATCAAATCTCAAGAGGGAGATTTTACTCGTAAATATAAATTGTGAAATTGTTAGCTTTCGCTGTTTGACCGCTATCGTAGTAACACACACAGTGACAGACTGACACACACTGAGAGAGAGACAATTTTCAAAAACCACTTTTTCGGTATCAGGGGACATCTGCAAAAATTTCGAGGTTGAAAATTTTCATAATCACAATGCTTCCTCATACTACATATAAGCAAAAATATTTTTTCTTATACGCACAGAATAGTATTGTATTACCACTGCTCTCATGTATGTATGTGCAACGGAGTATTCAATAAATAATTGGTATTATTTGATGCTATTACCCCAACATAATAAGGAATTCATTGGTAACATTATACAATTCTGTTGGAGGAGCTTAACGAAATATACGAATACACCACACGAGCCCACTCGAAGTTATACATTAATAATATATGTGTTCTGTACATCCTCTTAATTACTTTTCTCGTAGAGTGGGAACATAAATATAATATTTTTTAAATACTATGGGTATATACACTTTTAAAAAATGACACTACATTGTATATGATCAGAATTATTAATAATACGTGAACAGAAATTAAATAAAATTAATTCATTTGATAGCAGCGTCATCTCTTTACCGAAAACTAAGGAACTATTATGTGGTTTGCGGTTTGATTATTGACTGCTTCGTAAATTGCCCCCACCACATAGGGGTACTTGGACAACTCTAGCGATGACTGGTGGTGACGTCCAAAATGTTGAATTTAGGCGCAACCTTTTTCTTATGGACTTGGGCAATCCTCTTATAGTATAATCAATGGACAGGGTAGGTTCAAAACAAATATTAAAACCTTCGCTGTAATCCGATTGTTGTAAATGTAAATAATTTACAAGACAAGATTTGTAAATTTCCCAAGTTTCGTGTTATGTAGGCTTAAATGTAAAGACTGTGACTACATTAAAACAGGATTGAGAACAAGGAAATAACATTAGAAATAAAAGAAATATTATATATTTGATAGATATCCATAATATTTAATTATTACACGGTGAAGGACATGAAAAATGAAATTAAAAAACCTTGATAGGAACACTTACACCAATGATAAACAACATTTCATTAATACATCCATAACAAATAGTCTTAAAATTCACCCTTAATTTAGATAGTAGAAAAACCTCACATTTGGTGTAATAAAACTATGGTCTCGTATTACTGTTGACAACGGCCTAAGGATTATTTTTCTTCATTTGCATATTTAAAAAAATTAGGAAAAATTGTATTCACTTTTTGCATAGGTACATATATTTCAGTAAACAAACTAGTGTTTGAGAATTTTAGACAGATTTTTGTCAGCGACCGTTTGTCCTGATTGATTATATATTTTTAAATAAGTTAATTACTTATTTCTACTACATCTTTACCAATAAAAATATATAATGAAGAATTATAAACAATATGTATAAACAAAAACGTATTTGATATCACAGCTTCAACAAAAATATAATTGTAATGCTGAATTAACATTTAATTAATGATTTTTATAAATTTGAGAATATATTTATATGTTAAATTAATATATAGTTCTAAAAATATTAATTGAGATAATACACCCAATTTAAATGTTGAAGACACCCTAACAATTTCTTCTAAACAATATTATTGTAAAAATCACTTAAATTTGTTGTATGTGTTTCAAAATTAATACAATGTTGATTCTCTTTAATCTCAAGCAAATCTAAAGTTAAGGATATAATACTTTCCCTTCTATTAGATTTATTGCTACTGGTTTGGCTTTTTAATAATGATAAAAGGATGCTGGAAGAAAATGGCAATTCTACAATCTGTATTTAAAAAATAACCCGCATTTTATTCCCTTTCTTGATTTTTCAAGTTCTGCTAATGTTGAAAACAATTAAAAAACATCCTGAACATCTTGAGATGCATTCCCAATCGACACCAATATTGTTAGTGAAAATAAATTAAGCAGCTGGTAAGGTTCAATCTGAAAAAAGTAGTTGTTTGTGTCAAAGCAACAAACACTACGTTTTTTTTAAATAAGTGCGTTTGCTTATAAAACATATTAAGTAATATATTTCAAATCATGTAGTGTTGTTCTGTAGATTATCCGCAACTCTAAATAGTGTTAATTACACTTTACTTAATACCAACATCATTTGTTTTCTTGTCACCTGTTTTAAATTTTAACTCCATGTGCATTTGAGAGAATACAAAATTCTCATTCTTACGAACAACACTTTATCTAGACGCAGACAACCACCGTCGCCTCGACCACGGAAGAATGGAAGCCAGGCTTTTAACGTCTTTGTCGCTTCTCGTTGATCGCTGTTCTCTGATATCAGTGTCAATTGAGGAAGTATAAAAAACAACCGTTTAATGAGAATGTACATATTTTATTATTAGGATACAAAATTATTTTTGTTATAGTTTAGTTTTCCATTCAACATTATTAATAACTCAAACTACTATTGATTATTCTTATATAACACAGAGGAATTTTTAAATTTACTTTATTTAAAAAATAACGCCCACATTTAGAAATATCAAAATAAGTGCTTTTCCATGTGTCAAAAATTCTAAAAAGAAAAACAAATATTTTGAAAAATTAATTAAGGCTGTACTGAACACAATCTGTGGATGCCTTAAATTAACTCGTTTTCAGCACTTTCAGCAAGATACAACATGTCATGTTGTAAATTGTGATGTAATTAAATTATATTAAATATATAATTAGCGATTTTCAATATTTATTGACACAATATAAATATATACATATACCAATTGCTTGCCTGCAAGTTGCGGGTGCATTTACTGTGTGATAAAACTACGACACTATGAGTTAGTACGAGAAAGCAATATACAAACTGTTCTTTTGGTCGAGTGTAGTGAGGAATTCTAACTAAGGCTAGACTGACTCGCGTTTAATCAGTGCAACAAGGATAGCAGCTGTACTTGCGCATTTCATTTGAATTTTGTTAACGGTCGATGTCTAGGCAACTAGCACATTTCACATTTTTAAATCGCGTTTCGTCCATCTAATTTACAACAATTACGCGCCAAAATTATTGAATTTTCGAATCATGTTACCCCGGAAATGTTAACAAATGTCCGTCGAAATTTTTATAATCGGCTGGGTTACTGCTCAGCTCAAGAGGGGGGCTTATTTGAGCATTTAATAAATAATTAAGCGCTTGTGGAAATTCATTTTTCTTTAATAATTCCATTCTTAACTTCCTATTAATTTTTTTTTATTTCCTCATACAATTTGGGAAGCTGTGATGAACTCCGTTAGTAAAATTATTTAGTGCGATTATCTGATGCTTCAACAAGTCTCTACTTATAAATTATCTAGGTAGCGCTTTTTATTGTTTAATATTATTTCCATCTTCTCTAAAGCAGTACAGTAAATGAATTTTATTCTTGGTTAAAGAATTTGTTATAAACAGTAACAGTAGGAATTTTCACGGACTAACGTAGTAACGATTTCTGCGGTGTCGACTTTAACGTACAGTACACAGACTGAGTCTTGGCCGATGGGCGGAGTCTTATATATACGTCAGTGCGAGACAGAGAAAGTATTCGGAAAAAGGAAATGACCAATTATAAGAATTCATTGCGCATCTTGTGGGAATGGCATCTCATCGGCCAGGTCTCAGTCTGCGAGCTGTAGATCTATGTTAGTAACAGAGGCTGCCCCCTTATTCTCTCACTTATAGTCGGCCAGCTTGTCTAGCAGGTATATTCATCCGCAGGTAGATCGCGTGCAAACTTCAGAATGATATACTATTCAAATACAATGAGCTGAATGTATTGCACAGTCCTTCTAACGCTTTCTCAGTATAGGACTGTTCAATCTTGCATTAACTAGAAACAAAGAGTTATGACAAGGTTACGTTATCAGGTTAAATGTACGTATCAGTAGAAAATGATTTACAGAAGCAGCTTTTTTATCTTTTAAATTCAAAGTAAAAGAAACAACACATTCAATAAGTCTAATATTGTTTTTTATATATCGCGCTACAGTGTCTTTATTTTCACACTCTGGGCATAACAGATACCTATTCAAATTTCTTGTAACAACTTGATACAGTTTTTATCTGTAAAATTCACTTTGAAAAACGTACTAACAGACAATTAATTTATTTCCCAATAAAAGCTGTTAGATACGGAAATACTACGGCAGTATTCGCATGTAGAAGTTACTAATTCTGAACAACCTAATTTAAAGTCATTATAAGCCACCAATAATTAGGTTTAATTAATCAAACAAAGAAGTAAACTAAATATTTAAGTACCTATAGGTAGATATGTCATTACATCAATACTCGTTAACATAACCAATTTCATAATGTACATACATGGTCATCATAAATTAAAAGTAATTATAGAAAAAATAAATATACCTAATGACACCAAAAATTATTCATTTGCACTTGAAAATCCTTATACCTGTTTATATTAAATGCCATTCACTTTGAAGTACGAGAAGTCTAGTTTCATATGACGGCCCGTGATGGGTCCAAATCCGACAAACACCCAATGCCACGCTCGAACACAAATATAATATCCCAATGTTAAATTCGAATGGTAAATTTATAAACCATATTAGAATATAAGTAGATAGGAATTATTCCCAATAAGATCATTTAAAAATACACCTTAAGCACTTGTAAACAAAGGCATCCCCCTCCCCTGGTAAAGATGGCGGCGATCAAAACACATGTCACCGACAAAGACAAATATATTGTGAAATAGGTGTACAATAAAATATTATTTAAGGAAAATGATTCTAATTGATTTCTATTAGTAATTTTGTCTTACCTTTTCTCTGTGGTTTTGCTTGTTTCCTTCGGCCCCGACCGCCTCCTCCTGCTGTTGTTTGTGTTGCCATGGTGAAGAGATCATACGTTTCTTAACCTCTCCCATCAAGTAGATTATACTGTATTTTTTAAATGCACTGGTTTAAATTTGTTATAAGATTATTATAATTATTCATACATTAAAACGTGAATTAAAGGAGAACTTAACGAACTGATACAACGCACTGACAGTTAGTTATCCGCACTTGCAGGGTTCACGTCCTACAGAACGAAACACGGGATTTTTCGTAAACTCACGTAACCTAAAACTGGCAGGCACTGATACACATACAACCCCAGCTAGCATCAGACTCGCTGAAAACACCTCAACGGCCCGCGGCAATAAACAGAATTCGTGTTCACTATTGGCCGTTCAAATCGTTGCTCATTGGTCGCACCTTTGCAGGTTACTCCTACCTGCATGATTGCAAGAACACCTTCGTGCGAAACATCAAACGAACGCGTCGGTTGATTGTAGGTGTGGGAAACTCAAGGTCACTAGTTTACTGATACAATGCTATGCGAACAGCTGATCGAATCGGACATTTTGAACGTGAATTGGCCGGTAAAAAGTAAACCATACTGTGTTGACGGCACGCGGCATGTTATTAGGAGCGGGAAGCGTTTTAAAAGTGGGGGAGAGATGATTCGCTCGCACGAATACAGAGGACGCCAAGTGTTGACTAGGAATGTTTTAGCTCGGAAATGAATCGTTTGATAGTAGAGACAGAGACTTTTTGAAATTTAGGTGTAATTTTGTTATTCACTGATAATTATTATTTGCTACCTCCTATTAAACTAATATTTGATATTAATATTGATTCTTTTATTTTAATTATACAAAAATTTTGTTTTAAAAATATATACTTATATAATTCTAAACTGGGCTATTACCACAATGTATCCAGCAATCTGGCAACATTTTTTAGCTCTTACCACCCTTCCTGCATACATCACTTTTTCAGAAGCATAAAATAGTATATTAAAATACAAGTTTCATAAGACACGATTTTTGCGCACGCGTTCAAGTTTAGAAAACGAGCCGCTAGGCGAGTTTTCTAAAGAACAAGTGCGCAAAATGTCTTATGAAACGTGTATTTTATACTATTTTTTCTATTTCGGTTATTAAAAGTTCAAAAAATCTTA
This sequence comes from Amphimallon solstitiale, assembly GCA_963170755.1. Taxonomy (NCBI): domain Eukaryota; kingdom Metazoa; phylum Arthropoda; class Insecta; order Coleoptera; family Scarabaeidae; genus Amphimallon; species Amphimallon solstitiale. Next base: position 29,367,512 of record OY720681.1, on the reverse strand, counting down.
AAATAAGAGACATGTTTTGTTCGAATATTTTAGAAATTTTGCTTTTTTGAAGTTGGTTACTCTGATTTTTAAGTAGAACGTTTTAAATATTTGAATATCGGTGGTGCTATATGTAATTGTGTTTAAAATTCAGACTGATTTATACAATAAATTATTTCAAATTATCAACAAAAAGGACGAAATAAATAACTGTACGCCCCCAGAGATTCGCAAAATAGCAGAAGACAATTTACAAAATCTTTCGTCCACAAACTCTCTACATATTTATCAAAACAAACTTTTATAATAGTTGTACTATTCAACCTGGTAAGTAAATGTCAATAGTAGCATCCGAAAACTTATCATCCAACTCTGCTTAACAATTTATATTGCTAATTAGTAAGTGAAATGTTAGCATGTGTGCTTTTTATTCTTTGTACAATTTTATTGCACATTTTTGTTACTTTAAAGGCTTATATTTTGACATTTAAATACGATTTGGTTCCATTTTTTTTGTTACCAACTTCAAAAAAATAAAATTAGCGTGCGATAAAGTAATACTTTATGCAACCAAAACGGGTGTCGTAAAGTGAACTTTTATAGCACCGGAATAGAAAAAAGCATTTGCTAGCCTATTTTAAATTTCAAGAAAATTTATTGGTGTATTGTACGTGTATTAGGAGACATTCATGTTACTGAAAAAACAATTTAAAACTATGTATTATGTAAAAAATTTCAACAAATTTGAAGTACCTACCTATAACTTCTTGTTTGCTTTAATGTATATAGGGGAAATTGTCCTAAAATGACATACCTACTTTTTCTTAAAACGATTGATATTTTTAAGTACTACTTTATTTTCCAAATTTTTTCACATAACAGCAAGTAAATAAGAAAATACCATAAAAGAAAAAGAATATAAAAACACAAACCTAAAATGTAATTAGTTGCACTATGTCATTTTACACGTTGGGAGTGTCAAAAATGACATAGTATACAAAAAAATAATTTCCTTAATTTATATTAGTTGCACAAGTCGCAAATGAATATTTTTGATTTTGGTGTCAAATCAGTACCTACACTCCAAATGAGCCCATAATTGACAGGTCATGCACTGAATCCATTGTTCTTTGAATTTTGAAGCGCTAAATAACCCGTTTAAATAAATGCCAGACATCCTCTTCGTCTTTATCATTCTCCTGAAAGGGCTCGCTTTCTTCGTCGGTGTCATCTTCAATTATTGCCCTGGACCTCTTCTGTGTTGTTTGAGATTTATCACGTAGACTCATTTACAGTTTAGTACAATGACTTTTTGCCAACTCTTCCTTAGAGTTGTCGCAATAAATCGTCCTTTTAATTTTTTGAGCATCAACTTTTGATTTTTTTTCATTGCTTGTTCTTGGTTTTTGTTTTTCAGTTCTTCAAGATTCGGCGAACATGTTAAAATAGTGTACTTCCTTTTTCTTTATTGGGCTATTGCTTTAGGTGGTGGGGATATTTCTAAAAATGATACCCTTTTGACTTCTGCCTTCTCCTTTCCATCATTATTGATCTGAAGTTGAGAAACGATTTCTGATTCATTTTCTGCTTCAACTTGATTGTCACCATGAAGCTGTTGGTCGTTTTCCTCCTCAGCTTGAATGGTTACTACCACAATATCAGTTGTGTCCGCTGGTACAAAAAGGTAATCGGGAAAATTGCAGAATTAAATGGACTGATTCCTGTTTTAGCAAAACCGCTCAATGCATTTTCGATTGTCGCAGCTTTACCATATGCATCGGAAAAGAGTTCACTCACTTGGTAAGCAGTATATAATAACTCGGCCTGGATAATTTTTCAACCAAGTGGTACAAACCTGATTATAATATCCCTTTAAAGGTTTAAAAAAAACTCACATCCAGTGGTTGCATGCGATGAGTGCAGTGAGCGGGGAAGCACATGAGAATTATGTTACCCTTTCTACAAAATGTTACAGCTGCTAAGGAGGTGTGGCTTGAATGAATTTGAAGAAGTAGCAATACTTTAGGGATTAGCATATTAGCAAAAATGCTTTTGCTAATGAAGGAACAGTTCTGAGTTCATTCAACCAGACTCTTGACACAAATTTAAGCTTCCGGGAGGTGCTTTATCAAAACGTTCATCTTTTTTGTTTCATCTTGGAAATACGAGGCTGGAGGAATGTAGTTATCTGTCGTGCTCATACTATGTACAAAAAACCGTCACATGTTGGCCTCTTTCTGCGCTTGTCAGAGATCCCACTTGTTTGCGTCCGATTGTTGCCAAGATTTTCGAAGGTTTCTGAACAGTAGAAAGTCCGCTTTCATCCATATTGTAAATTTGTTTCACGTCAATGGATTCCTCTTGCAGTACCGAATTTAAAACCTCAAAAAATTTAGTAACTTGAGGCTTGTTGAACGCCCGCGCCCTGGCTGAAGAAGTGGCTTCTGGTTGTAGCAGAGATATGTCAAGATTCCTTTTTTGGAAACCTCTTAGCCATTCCTTTCCTGCGATTCTCTGTTCACGGTTAAATCTATGATCTAATTTATTTTCGCCCGCAAACTCATACGCTAAAGTACTCACTTCGGTTGTTGTTAATCCAAACAGTCTAGAAGAAAGAAATTTGATGTGTTCAACCAATTCTTTCTCTGTTTGAGAATCAAAAGTAGTCGAAAACCGCCCTAGACCTTTTACTCGTTTATTCTTGTTACCAGCTCTACGCCTAAGAGTTGCTTGGGGAACGTTATACAATTTCGATGCCTTTAACCAACCCATTTTTTTTTCTTGTACGTCCTTTGTGCCTTGTTGCATAGCTATTTCATCCCAGGATTGTCTAGTACTCTTTCTGACGTATCTTCCAACCATGTTTACCTATATCTGCAAAAATTTATGAACTAGACTAGATAAATCATGTAGTGGGTGTATAAAATGACATACTATGTCATTTTACCGACACTTGAGGGTATGTCGTTTTAAACGCTATTTCAAAGTTTAAATGTGTAGGGTATTTTTCAGAATGTTAAAGTTAATATTGAAAAAGCTACTTACCAAGCAGTTGTTCACTAATCATATACCACAAAACGCGCCAATACAGTATTTAAACCTAAAAAGAAAGTAATAAGAATAGCAATTCAAGCCACAGGCTGACAAAACTTTTTGCCGCATAAAACATAACCTTTTCAACATAACAACCAAAGAAACTAGGGGAGTTGTAAACTCATATAATACTTGACTAAGATGTTTGTCAGTTAATACAACTATCGAATAGGAGATGTCGCCCCTAGTTCCTTATATCAAGGCCAACTGTATCTGACATCGCTGGCGGGTTTATCAGTATGTGGCGCCATCTAGCCAAAGCACAATAAAATGCTTGATAATCGCTGAGCATTTTTAAAATCACGTGATAACAATATGCAATATGATTGGATTATATCAAATTACTGTTCTGTTATTGACATTTGACTGATATGACATTTATTTAAATACTACACATATTGAATCCTTTCATTTAATGTGTGCTACATATGTATTTACTATCAATATATTTTAGAAGTTACGTCGAGTACCAATAGAAAACTATATATCCAGTTTTATCACGGAAAAAAACGTGGCTGTTCTGGGTCATTTAGTTCTTACTAACATAGTCTGTGAAAAAGGGCAAGTAATCAAGTATTTCGGAAAATGAGCATTGAATATTCAAAATGTAATATAAGGATAATTCTTGGTAAATAGCTATAATTTTTTGAACTTTTAGGTTAAATTTATATCTTAATATTTGTAAATGTATAAAATTCTAATAAAATAATTGCAGGGTTGAAGTGAAGCAGACGTTATTTGGTCTTTAATATTGACATTACGTATGTGAACTCTAAGGTATTTGAGGGCTGATTAAGTACAATTTTAAAAAAAATACAAGTGGATTTATTATGAATATTTGAACATTGTCAATTCTTGTTATGTACAGTCGAAAGCAAAAAAAAAGTAGACAAGAGATATCGTACTTTGTAAACCTGGCTTTATTTACTTGTCATTAGTGTCAAGTCATTATTCTATGGAATATCAAATAATTATCAAAACATCTTCTATCTGATTAATACGAATCAAAATACTAATTAAAAGACATCATAAAGAAAACATCTATTAATATCTGGTTACAGCTGAGCCGTTTTTGTTTAAAAATTCTTACAATCTATTTGGAATAGAGTTATAAAGGTTGGTACAATTAATTTGAATTTGATTCTCTCATGCTGTGTGAACTATTTCTACCAGTTCTTATCTATTTTGAGATCTTTGATTTAATTTTTTTGATCATTAACTCCCACATATTTTCGATAATATTTAAATCAGGACTTCCTGGCAGAAAATCCAATACATTGATATTATTTTATCTGAACCATGTTTTCACTCTATTCGATGTATGGATGGGACAGATGTTCAAGTGCATATCTTACACGAGTTTCTTTGTGGGTCACATTCAAATTGTTTTTCTGTAGTTTTATAGACCGCAAATTAGCTTCTCTAATTCTTCGTTGGACAGTAAAAACAAAACCCAGAAAGTTATTTACATCAGCTGCATTCACTACTGTAGTAAATGGATTTTCAATAAGCACATTTGTGATATGGCGGTCTTGCTCGGCTGTTGATTTTCTTTTGCGGTCAGAACCAGAAATTCTACAAATTCTATGCTGATCTCGCCATATTTTAATAATTCTAAAAGCTGTGCTTTTATTTATATTATTTCTTTTTGAAGCCGTTACTCAACTGTGTAATAACATTTAATATCTTCATTTATGGAAGGCATCTTTATAATAAGCTTAATATCAAGTTTAAGGTTGTCAATTTTGAAAGATAACCAAATATTGACAAGTAACTTTGAAGACGCTATTACACTAATCATTTTGAGAAAGTCTATGACAGAAACATGTATTTTTGTCTACTTTTTTTTGCTTTCGATTGTAATTAGACTTGAGCCTGTTGAATAAATAAAGATGCTATAGTAATTTTAAAATGCTCTAGTTATTTAATTATTACCAATAATGCTCCTTGTTATCATCGTATGGTTGAGACGTGCCAACAAGAAACTGATTAGTGTTATAAGCAAATTTTGGTCTGTCTTGAAGTGTGTGTGTAGAAATACTAATGGATTTGGTATAGGCAGCATCAAAGAGTGCATCACTGTATATAAGTAACTAAATTAGCAAATTGTAATAGTGCCAAAATGGAAAAAAGGACATCAACTATGTACCGAAATACACAGAAAAAAGAGGTTACTGAATATTACCTTCTTAACCAATGTCATTTGGAAATATTCTATATTATTTTTAATAAATATTTTAAAAGGCAATAAATATTGCGATGTGTAATAGTAAAACTTCAAAATCTTCCAAGACTATTGAAAGCGGCGATTATGTTGAACAAACACTTTACAACGTAATTGAATCCTAATTAGTGTTCCCCTTTGAATTGTTATAAAAAGTTAGAAACGCAAGTAAAATTGTAATTCTTGACACTACCCAACAATTTTATTATCAGCAAAACTTGTTTTAATTATTTTAAAATTATTAATATTAGTTGTCCACTTTAAAGTTAATGTTTAAAGTGTTATTTTAATAAAATTTCAGAAATCATTTCTTTTGGGTACTACTAGATGGCGTCACATACTGATAAAATTTTGAGGTTACAAGAATCAAATTCCTCAATGTAAATCGAAGTTATGTGACTGCCTTATATCGCGCCAGCGATGTCAGATACAGTTGGCCTTGCTTATATCACATATCAAGGCCATATGTATAATACTGCGTGTGTTGTATATATTGATAATGTGTAATTTTTCGTCCCAACTTAAGAGAGATAGAATTGGAGTATTGCCTGTTCTGCGCATGTGTCGACTCAAAATGTCCATTTTGAAATTTACGAAATGACAGATAAACAGAAAACATAATTATAACCTCTGATTTAAATTGACATCTATAACTATGATGTTACTGAAAGCATACGCAAAGTTGTGTTTTATTGAATTCAGTTTTATGCAATTTTATTTCATCGGTGAATTTGTAGAATTACTCCGAAAATACGAGGTAGAATAAATAAAGGATATGAAGGCTGCTTCCAGTGAATTATTAAAAGAAAAACTTGTGAAGTTATAACTTCTGCGTTGATTTTTACGTGCTTACTGGAATATGTGAAATTATATTATTAAATGTGGCTAAAGTGCATGACGTGTGCGGCACGAAATTTGTCAATTTTCCAAAACTAACGTAAAGAAGACACTAAAATAAGACTATTTCTCTATTGCACTTTTTCTAGAAAAGCCCGAGAAAGCCACAATTTGAAAAAATTTGAACATACCTTGTAGGTTAGACTTAGACTAAATACAGTCACGTTTTGTTCAAGTTTCCATAAAAACACCATTTTACAACAAATTCATCAACTGTAGTCGCTGTAAATCACATTATTTATGTAAATATAAAAATTTAAAGCATAATTATGTGTGTTTTAAAACGAAAATATTTGACGTTTTATTTCATTGTATTTGTCATATGAATGTCGTTTTTTTTTTGTCGTATTAGTAGTACTTTTCTATACTAGTACAAATGCATCTATAGAAATTAGTACATTTAATTCTGTTGTTCGTGAAGATAAAACGTCGAATATTTTCGTTTTAAAAACACATAATTATGCTTTAGATGTTTATATTTACATAAATAATGTGATTTACAGCGACTACAGTTGATGAATTTGTTGTAAAATGGTGTTTTTATGGAAACTTGAACAAAATGTGACTGTATTTAGTCTAACCCTAACCTACAAGGTATGTTCAATTTTTTTCAAATTGTGGCTTTCTCGGGCTTTTCCAGAAAAAGTGCAATAGAGAAATAGTCTTATTTTAGTGTCTTCTTTATGTTAGTTTTGGAAAATTGACAAATTTCGAGCCGCACATGTCATGCACATATTCCTTTCGTCTTATTGAAAAGATTTTGAACAGAAAATCTTGTGTACATTATGAGTGTGTGCTTATTGATGTGTGTGCAATTATTGAATATAAATACTGCATGCTTCATTTTGACTTACAGAAAACACATAAATTAATGTTTTATATACACAATCGAATATATTCAGGTATGTTTTATATGTCAGATTGTATTATATTTCAACATATACTTTTGCTTGTATTTTTAAGCTTAAGAATGCAAATAAAATTACTAAAATTACTGTATTTAATATTTTGGCTATATGTAAGAATAAAACAATATCTATTTTATATTTGTCTACATACATTATTCAATATAATGTCGTATAATCAACAATGTACAAAACTAATTAAATTCCTGTATTTAATTCTGTGTCGAGATATACACTGAAACATGAATGTTTTAGCAAAAGTCGTGGAATTAATCACCATTACATTTTTGTGATTGAATATACCTAATTTTTATTATTGTTAACTTTTTTTTAAAATCTAGAATGATTAAGCCATTCATGAAAATAAAAACGTGATAGTGTTATTTACGCCCATATGGTAGCAAAGAATATAAACAAACAACTACCAACTCTGATACACTTGAATTTCTTTAGTGTCTGTAATAGCATATTCGTAATCAATACATTTTTCTTTATGTCTATGTCTCATAAACTGAGATGAGTAGAAATGAGACTTGCAAATAATTTATATTATTGCTTGTAAAAAAAGTATGTTGATGTATTTGATTCAATAATTACATCAATGAGCAAAGTTCAATTTCTACTTACGAAGTAAAAAATTAAATTTTATTTTATTTATCTTCGGAAATCTATTTTGTATATACTTTCTGTGAATTAAAACAAAACAAAAATTATTATGAATTATAAATATTTGTATAAATTAATACATACATAGGTACAAATTTATAAAATGATAAAAAAGATTTAGAGAATGTAACAATATCATAAAAACAGGAATACTGTTTGATGCCGTGCCTATCTTGTCGTTCATAACAATAACCAGCCCAATCTCTTCTCAAAATACCCAATCTCGGCATATTATTATCTCATATCATATGAGATCTGTGGATTCCGTGGTGGACATGTCAAAATTTTTCAACTTTCTATGAACACATGTATGTTCTATTAGATATATATCAAAAAATTAGAAGGTTGTGGCAAAAAGATTGGTATGTGTCTCTTCTAAGAGGTTTAATAGAAGCCTTTTTATTATGAGCAATTCAATATTTTAATATGTAACATAATAATATAATTACCTAATTCATGTAAAATTTACTGTGTTCTTTCTGTACATTGCTCCGATATAGATGAGAGTAATTCTAGAATACAAGAATACCACAATATCTAATTCATTATTATTCTTGTATGTTGAGTTGAATAATTTAGGTGTTATTATATCACAAATTTTTGTGTATGCCCTATAGAGGTGTTTTTCTTTCTGTTCACGATATCCCATTATAATATATTCAAAGAAACACAGTTACAATGCAATTGAACTGATTGCGGGTTTTACTTAATTAATTTACAATATTTACGATAACATAACCACAATTCGTACAACTTTTGACAAATATACTTCTTCAGTATGATCGTTTGTTTGTCTGTGATTTGCACATGATGCCAGGACGATATTTCTTCATTCATTAAGCAAATTAAATTATTTTTTCCACTTTTGAAAAGACGCAATTATTAATTATAAAGGGGTTTGTCGATTTTTAAACTATTTATACTTGTTTGACGATGTACAAACAATTAAATATTTATAGTAGTAAATCTATGTGATAAACAAACAGACCTAAATTTGAAAAATTATTTGCAACGCATGCGCAGTTTGGACAATACTCCAATACAACGGCATAGCACCATATGTTTTACTTCACAATGTTGCAGCGATGTTTTCCTTGTCTACACGCGATAAAGTAGTATTATATATATGATCAAGGCCAACTGTATCGATATCGCTGGTTTTTATAACCTCAAAATAATGATCCTTATGTGGCACCATCTATCCAAAGCACAATAAACTGCTTGGTAACCGCTGAGCATTTTTAAAATCACGTGATAAAATATGCAATATGATTGGATTATATCACTTGAAATGTGTGTGTAGAATTACTAACACATTTGGTATAGGCAGCACCAAAGAGTGCATCACTTTAAGTAACTAAATTAGCAAATTGTAATAGTGCCCAAATTGAAAAAAGTACATCAAATATGTACCAAAATACACAG